>JAPDPM010000023.1:1233846-1845769 GCA_032173925.1 Heritiera fomes | reverse complement strand
TGACGAGACAGCGGAGGCAAAGTAGTGTTGCCTAAAAGTTACCAATTTTTGCATATCCAATGATGCTGTAGCTTCATCAAGTGCCCATATATTGCTTTCCTTCAGTTCCACAAAGCTGAGCCAATACAGACTAGTTGCCTCTGCCCCATGCTTCAATTCTATCCATTTTCTCAAGCTATGGATATTAAGAAAGCAATCTCAGCTGCTAGCTCCTTACCATAAAATGGAATGTAGAGAGAGGGGATATCTTATTTACCGCAACTAAGCTTGCTCCTTCCTGTTAATCTTTTGTTAATATAGAGTGAAAATCGAATGCAGCACTTACTTTTCGTCGTCATCCGATTTGGTGAAGCTTCTCCAAGCTTAAATCTGATCTCTCAGTGTATTCTGCGACAAGCTGTGCAAAAGATGAAGACTTGTTTTCTAGCAATCTAGCTGGAGAATCATGCTCTTCAATAAGTCCTGCAGCAGTTAAAAAGTTTTAATGTTGAACTCCAAGAAATCCTACAAGCAAAACATGACAATGACCATGATTTAGAAGCAGAATCATATTACTATCAAGAACAAAAGTTATCCTGTGGGCAATTGTTATGACCGTACATTCAGAGAAGTGCTCCATTATGGTCGTCTGAATCAGATTATCTGTAGTTGTATCAACGGAAGCTGTAGCTTCATCAAGAACTAAGATCTTACTTTTCTTGAGCAGCACACGCCCCAGACAGACCAGCTGCCCCTGACCCATGCTCCAATTATCACCATTCTCAGTAACTGCATAAGCATTGTTGTAAACGTGCGCCTCATCAACTGCATTATGCAAACACTAGTTTATGACCCGTGCGATGCACGGAAATTTTGTATACTTAAAAGTGATTGTTAATAAAAATAATTTTTATTTACAATTTAGTTATTTAATTTTCTGTTAGGTTAAATAATTTAATAACAGAACTAAACATGAGATTAATAAGGAAATAAAATGCTATTGTTCATTAGGTTTGATACTCCTCAAGCTTCATGCAAGCAGCACTGCATTCATTCACATATATTATTATGAAGGCCTCTGCATAATTACCTCAAAATCAATAAAAAAATATTGGAAAAAGGATGACTATGATAGTTACTATTTTATCAATTATTAAAACTTCCTATAATGATCTTCATCAGAACAATTTAGGAATTCCTTGAGTAAATATATTAAAGTCGTGAATGAAACAATTGATTTTATTGTAGAAAGTATCAAATCGTGCAACGTAATGAAGAGTAAATATATGTATTATTTTCATATTTTAAAATTTATTTAAAATTAAAATATATTTAGTAATAAAATAACATTTCATATCAATTATCAAGTCCTGTTTGAGATTGAACAAACCTATCTTGAAGAAATCTATTTGTTAAAATTAAATTAACAAAATTATTTCGAATAAGGAACTAAAAAGCTAAATCAATGCAAAATGGAAAAGTTTGTTGAACAAAATATGGGATTACAGAACTTGTCCACTTGGGGTACTATGAAGATGAAAAGCTTGAACTTCTTCTTGGACTTCAACTTCTGGAATTGAACTTCTTTGATCACGAACAGTCACGAACTAAATGCAGAGATAGACTTCAAGGCGTGCTGCTATAATGCCACTTTCCTTAAGACTTTTTCACCCCCACCAGTTATGGTATGCAACAGGGATTATAAAAATAGCCTCAGGATACAATGAAGTCAACTTGTTTAATATTACCTTGCACTTGTAATATTAAACCACTAAACACTTTAGACAAATACAAAAGTATTATGTCTTAGCCAAAGTTTTCTGCAGCAAACAATGTTTAAGAGACTTGTTTTCTATTTTGAGATTGGGAGAGAAAGAGGAATTCAGAATATTTTCGTTCTATTATTGAATGAAGATTGTCATCTCTTTTATAGAGATAATTTCAAGAGATGTAACCTTTGATTGAATGTCACAACCTTTCAATTGTGTTGTTTCATTTAAACAAACACATATTTCAGATTGTTCACACATCTTAAATTCAATGGTTATATCCTTTAACCATTCTGTAGTGAAAGATTACCCTTTGAATGAGGTTGCACCTATTCAAAGAAAACTAGTCGTTACAATTCATTTTGCACTAGAGCAGTTGACTGCCATAAAAGGCAGTTAACTGCCCTTGGATTTCCAGGCAAGGAAGTCGGATGCCCGAAAATAGCATCCGAATGCCCTAGTGTATTTTTGAAACAGTATGCAACTTCCAGGAGGGCAGTCGACTGCCTTCATATGGCAGTCGACTGCCCTAAAGTAACTTAAAATCCGAGTTTTCACTTTGTATAGGCAGTTGACTGCCCAATTTGGGCAGTTGACTGCCATCCCGGGGCATTCGACTGCCCTCCCGGGGCATTCGACTGCCTAAGAGCATTTTTCAAACAGAATGTTCACTGCGTAAGGGCAGTTGACTGCCCTATAAAATTAGTAAAAATCATTTTAACATGATTTTACTTCACCCGGAGTCATACCAAACACTAGTTTTTCTTGTACATTGATTAAACAACATTTTAATCAGTCTTTTCACTTTATATTTTGAAATTTTCTAACAATCCCCCACCAATTTCAAAATAGAACAAGTCTAATACTTGAGGAATCCTTATGCATAAAATGATGGTGAACTAGGTCTTGAACCATCACCTTAGAGAAAAAGTACTTTCAGTTAATCAGAACGGTATGATGGACTAAGTCTTGAACCAACGGTTCTATGATGATTAACTAATGACTAAATCTCACATGAGACTTCAAAAATTTGTCCAAAGTCATTTAGTAGAACTTCGACACTTATACTGGCCATGTGTCTTGTATCATTTCATGAGTGCTTAAGAGCTAAACCCTAAGCTCCTAGAAGCGCCACCACTTCCACTCATATAGGTGAACTCATCAGAAATGCAAACATATAAGCATTCCAACACTTATACTTACGTGTTATGGGTTCATTAAGAGTAACAACTCAACCTCCTTATTTCATATGATTTCAAGTATTCATAACCTTTGGGATGTTTAACAGCACAATACTTGCAGCCACATTCAGATAATGTACTTGATCTCATTGAACTCAAGACTTAATGTCCAATTAAGCGTTGAGTTGAGTTTCCATTATGTGTGACTAATTCAAATGGGTTTTAGTCCCATCCCCCTGGAAGTTCTAGACACTATCTCTCTTGTGAGACCTTTTGTCAATGGATCCGCCAAGATTTCACTTGACTTGACAAAGTTAATGGTGATCACCCCATCTTTAATCAATTGTCTAACATAGTTGTGTCTTAGACCAATGTGTCTAGATTTCCCATTATATACTTGGCTATAAGCCTTTGATAGTGTAGCTTCACTATCATAATGTATTGATATAGGTGACATTGGTTTAGACCATAAAGGAATTTCATATAGTAAGTTTCTCAACCACTCAGCCTTCTTACTTGCCAAAGCTAATGCCACAAATTCTGAAGCCATAGTAGAATCAGAAATACAAGTTTGTTTCTTGTTATTTTAGTTAGCAAGCAAGTTCTACATTTTTCATCACTTCTAACTACATATGGAACCATATTAGATTTAGACATCATGATTACTTTATCATAGTTTATATGTGCTAATCTACTATGCCATAAATCAAAAGAATCCACAATATAAGCTGAATCATTCTTCTTATTATTGATATTGAAATGAGATACATTAAGTTTAAACATGCCTTCATTGGCATATCCTTTTCCCACAAAAGTTCCACTCTTGGATAGTATACACTTATCCCCCTCAAAGACAACTTTGAACCCAAACTTATTGACTAAACTAACAGACACTAGATTCTTCCTAACTTCTTGAACATAGAAAACATTGGTTAAAGTCAATGTTTTTCCAGAAGTGAAGTTTAAATCTATGGTCCCCTTACCTTTGATTTCAGTTGAAGAAGAATTCCCCATGTAGAGCACATTGCCATCTACTTCCTCTTTGAAAGTTTTGAACATAGCCTTGTTTGTGCACACATGTTTTGTAGCACCAGAATCTATCCACCATGCTTCTTTGTCTTCAATGACATTGATTTCAGAAATCACATCAACAAAGTTGTCCTTGGTTGCGTTGGATGCTTCTTTCTTCTTTTTGAATACATAGCAATCCTTTTTGAAGTGCCTTGGTTTTCCACAGTGGAAACATGCACCTTTCTTTTTGAATTTCTGGCCTTTGGTAGAAAGTTCTTTCTTCTTCTTTGTGAATTTTTTGTTAGAAACAATATCCTCCACCACATGGACTTTGGAGATGTTAGTCTCCTTCTCCTTTTCTTTGTCATTCTCCTTGCGATATTGCTCTTCAATCCGAAGATAGTTTGCAAGGTAATCAAGAGTGATTTCTTCCTTTTTGTGTTTCAAGGTTCTCTTGATATCCTTCCATGATGCTGGAAGTTTGTCAATTATAGAAGACACTATAATTGACTCATCCATGTTCATTGAATACTGCTTAAACTTGTTAAGGATGACTTCAATCTCAGCAAACTATTCCATAATAGGTCTGGAATCATTCATTCTAAAAATGTTCCAACTTGTTACCAGGAACTTTTTGCTAGTTGCGTCTTCCTTCATGTATCTTGCATCCAGCTTTTCCCATAACTCTTTTGATGTATTGATTGTGATGTAAGTATCAAATAAAGAATCAGACATACCATTTAGGATGCATCCTCTACAAGTGTAGTCATCGTTGTCCCACTTTTGTCTTTGATGCACTTCCTCATTTGTATCATCTTCTTTTTCTTCTAGCCTTGGTGTTGTGAGTACATAGACCACATTGAGGGATGTAAGTAAAATCTTCATCTTCTATTGCCACCTTAGGAAGTTTCCTCCATCGAACCTCTCCAACTTTTGGAAGTTGAATGCCAATTCTTTCAATATTTCCATCTTCATGGTTTCTGAAAATAAGTCTTAAGATTGTTGAACAAAATATGGGATTACAGAACTTATCCACTTGGGGTACTATGAAGATGAAAAGCTTGAACTTCTTCTTGGACTTCAACTTCTGGAATTGAACTTCTTTGATCACAAACAATCACGAACTAAATGCAGAGATAGACTTCAAGGCGTGCTGCTATAATGCTACTTTCCTTAAGACTTTTTCACCCCCACCAGTTATGGTATGCAACAGGGATTATAGAAATAGCCTCAGGATACAATGAAGTCAACTTGTTTAATATTACCTTGCACTTGTAATATTAAACCACTAAACATTTTAGACAAATACAAAAGTATTATGTCTTAGCCAAAGTTTTCTGCAGCAAACAATGTCTAAGAGACTTATTTTCTATTTTGAGATTGGGAGAGAAAGAAGAATTCAGAATATTTTCATTCTATTATTGAATGAAGATTGTCATCTCTTTTATAGAGATAATTTCAAGAGATGTAACCTTTGATTTGAATGTCACAACCTTTCAATTGTGTTGTTTCATTTAAACAAACACATATTTCAGATTGTTCACACCTCTTAAATTCAATGGTTATGTCCTTTAACCATTCTGTAGTGAAAGATTACCCTTTGAATGAGGTTGCACCTATTCAAAGAAAACTAGTCGTTACAATTCATTTTGCACTAGAGCAGTTGACTGTCATAAAAAGCAGTTGACTGCCCTTGGATTTCCAGGCAAGGAAGTCGGATGCCCGAAAATAGCATCCGAATGCCTTAGTGTATTTTTGAAACAGTATGCAACTTCCAGGAGGGCAGTCGACTGCCTTCATATGGCAGTCGACTGCCTTAAAGTAACTTAAAATCCGAGTTTTCACTTTGTATAGGCAGTTGACTGCCCTATTTGGGCAGTTGATTGCCATCTCGGGGCATTCGACTGCCCTCCCAGGGCATCCGACTGCCCAAGAGCATTTTTTAAACAGAATGTTCACTGCACAAGGGTAGTTGACTGCCTTATAAAATTAGTAAAAATCATTTTAACATGATTTTACTTCACCCGGAGTCATACCAAACACTAGTTTTACTTGTACATTGATTAAACAACATTTTAATCAGTCTTTTCACTTTATATTTTGAAATTTTCTAACAAAGTTCATGTGTTATTTAAAAGATAAGTTACTAGGAATTAAAAGTTACTTTGTTATTAGAAATCAAACTCACAACAGTCAATAGTATCAAAGAAGAAATCAAACATAAACAATTTTTTTATTACATGAATTTGTCCATTTAAATAATAATAATAATAATAATAATAATAATAATAATAATAATAATAATAATAATAATAATAACAACAACAACAACAACAACAAAATTATGATAAAAGGAAACAATATATCACGAAAATGAATCATTAAAAGAAAAAGGGAAAAAAAGTGAAAAAAGAAAAAAACAAATGGTAGAGAATTAAAACAAAGAATAAGCCCTAAACATAGCCACTAACATGCACTGATCGCCATAAGAGTGTTCAAAGAAAGCGCTCGAGACGAAATCAAAATAACACAAATTCATGACTTAACCAAAAAAAAAAAAAAGAAAACTTACATTGAACAAAAGCTAATTGCTCAGGGAGTCGTGTTCAAGGTAGCAGATCGAACCTGCATCAAGAGCCATTAAGATGCAAACATACATTTGGTAAAAAATATAATAATAGTAGTTAACAAAAACAGCACGACATCAAACCAAATTGTAAAGGAAAATATAACATAGGAAAATGAAAGGAACATTTGGAGGGTAAGATGAAAGGCAAATTTACCTTGTAACAGGAGAAATAAAACTGGAGCAGACGGTTGAATTGTGTTGGCTCTATAGGCTATACCGAGAGGGGGGGTGAATCGGTTTTTCACTAACCTTAAGTTCGTTTTGCGATTCTTCTAAATTCTCTAGCCTATATTAATATTTTCTAAGTTCTCTAGGCTAGGCAATCATGCAATCCAAGTTCAATGAAATAAACACAATATAAATGCAAGTAAATAAAGAGTAGGGAGAGAGAGATTTACACAATCGATTTATAGAGGTTCGGCTACCTTGCCTACGTCCTCTACCTTGAGACACTCCCAAGGATTTTCCCCAAATTCACTATCTTTGAATTTGTTACACTCCCTCTTTTCAAGGCTCAAGAGAAACCTCTCTTTTTTTCTAGGCTCAAGAGAAACCTCTTCTCCCTCTTTTTACAGGCTAAAGAGAAACCTCCCTCTTTTTCTTAGGCTAAAAAGTAACCTCCTCTTTTACAAGGATTGAATGTGTTTACAAGAGAAGTAATCAAAGAAGGCCTCTAGATAGGCAAGTGATTACAAAGATTAAGCACAAATAAAAGCCTATACAAGATTTGTGCTAAGCACTACAAGGAATAAGAGAATGATAGATGATGAAGATTTTGGAGCTCTTGATTTGTTGTTTGAGGCTTGAGGATTTGAGGAATATGTGTTATGGAGTTGCTGAGTAGTTCCTCTTACTTCCTTTAGCTTCTAAGCCTCTCTTTATAGTCCCTTAGATGTATTCTAGCCGTTGGGTGGAGCCAAATCTCGAATATTACCGTTGTCTCACAGAAACTAGCCGTTATAGGCTATTTTCGGGCAAAGGGATCGATCTCTTTCCATAGGGGATCGATCCCTTTTGTCCAGAATCTTGATTCTGGGCTTCAGGGACCTTGGGAAGACTTTTTGCCAAAAAGGGATCGATCCTGCTACAGTGGGGATCGATCCTTTTCTTCCAGAGGGCATTTTTCCTGCACTTTTGGGTTAGAAATGATATGACCTTTGATCCTAATTCAACCCAAAACATTTATAAGCTTTAAGGGAGTTTTTCTTGACTTTCTCAAATGAAAATATTGTCCAAAAACTTATAAGTAATTTTCTAAACTTATGTTCAATAATTCTTGAGAAAATTACTTAATATTGAAAATCAGTTGTGATAAGGCAAATTTACAATATGAATTAAAACATTAAAGCTTACTTAAGTTTTTGTCATTTCAAAATACATATGTCAATTTAAAACTAACAATCTCCCTCTTTTTGATATGACAAAACTTAATGTAAATTTGCTTTGAAAATTCTTTGATAAAATACTCCCCCTCAAATAAAGCAGGGTTTTACAAAGCTCCTCCTTAATATAAGCATGGGTTTTCAAAAGGAATTTTCAAACTATTTCTCCCCCATTATCTCTCCCCTTTAATATCTCTCGCTTTTAATATCTATCTCTCCCCCTTTTTGTCATAGCAAAAAGAAGGAAAAATAAAAAATATATGCTCCCCCTAAATCATGGCTATATGAGAAGAAATAAATATGCTCCATCCAACAAGAAAGGTGTTAGTACATGGGACTCATAGCACAAATAAATAAGTTAATTGTTCATAAAGAGTATGGAATATTCATGCAAAGAACATGACTTATGATCCTATACCAATTGTTTATAAATGATTTTGATACCAATTGTTGATAAGTAATTTTGCAAGAAGTTCCCAATTGGTAAATAATGAAGCAAGTTGTGTATAAATATCTACTAGGTCTATGACTTGCTCATTTCAATCCTATTAAGCACTTAAGTATATCAATTGTTCTTTCTAAAGTCCAACTAAGGTTCATGGCAATACATCATGATTATGAGCTAAAATTAGATGACATATCGTATGCATGAGCTCATAAATCATGTTCAAGCAAGAGTGTGCATAGAATTAAGACATATAGCAATTAACTACAAGTTCTAGCACACAAGAGTTTTCATGCAAAAATATCCTAAATGAATTCTTCTCTATTTGTCATTTCAAACTAAAGAGCACAAGAAGAATTGTCAATTTAAAGCTCATACTAATTGGCAATTTAGATTTGGCTTACCAATTATTGAAAATATGGTTGCCAATGATACTAATTGTTATTTCAATCTAAATACCAATTGTTACTAATGGTTGACTTAGGCATTTTGCATGAATCCAATATCTATGTGTAGTGTGTTTATGTCAGGAAAATAGTCATTCTAAATATGCAAGAACACAATCATAAATTATCAAATATGCATATGGATCAATTAAACATAAGCATACTATCATAAAGTATTAATCCATATTCATATTCACAAAGCTATACCATATGGAAGATTCATAAAATCAAAGTATTCAAGCAAACACATTTTCTTCCATGTTTTTAAGCACAAAAATCCTATGCTCATTTTCCAATTCAAATCTTTAACCAATTATGAGCAAGGAATGATTCAACATTATCATTTTAATCAATTAATAGCCATATCCCTAGTTGTTATCATCATTTAACGTTCTAGAGGGTATATGCTATTTTAACTAAAATGGCTTCACCTAAGTGAATCAATATTATCAAGCTAAAATATATTTTATCATTAAAATCCATAAACTATGAGTGAGGTTAAGCACATAATATCATGAAAACAACTATTCTCATCTCATAGGCATGATTATTGATTCAACTTAAGCAAGCATATAAGTTCAACATCAAAACAATCAAGCATAAATGCATGGATATCAATCAAGGTACATTTGTTCAAGTTTGCATTTATCTTTGAATGTTGGTGTTGTCATTAAAGCCCAAACTCTTTAATAATTTGGCCATAAAAGAATTTTAAGTTCATGGATGATAAAGTTTCATGCTTTTGAACATTTAGGATCCATTTACCATCACAAATTATAGGCCAATGATCATTACTAATTGTTGAATTTATATTTGAAATCAATCCACTAGATGTATAATTATCATGAAACCTAGTGTGGAATTTATAAGTCAAGCTAAGAGACATAATCCTATAAGCATGCTTGACTAAGATGAACAAAAGAGATGAAGAATGTTCATTATGCATAAGTTCATCAAATTCTCAAATACACACAAATCAATGAAATAATTCTCAAAATTATGTTTAAGCATTCATTGAAAGTATATTTCAAGATTATTTCATGATTTATGCAATTCATGACCATTTTCAATGAGAAAACTGATTTTGCACTTGTGAGCTCAAGAAAAGTGATATTGATTGTTAGAAGTGATACCATTTGTTGGAAATAATACAAATTGATGGAATTGAGGCATGATATCAATGACAAATGAATTTTCATATATTAAAGTTCATCAAAAAGTAGTTAAACTAATGAATTTTAAGTTGAGAAGAAAGAAGATATCAAGAAAGTGAAAAATCCTTCTCAAATTTGGTTGAAAAAGTGCAGAAAAGCCATGTTGGCCTGGAGGGATCGATCCCTTTAGGAGGAGGATCGATCCCTTTGTTCCAGAATCACAGATTTTGCATTCTGCTCAAGGGGGATCGATCCTGCTTGTTGAGGGATCGATCCCTCATCCTGTTTCTGCAGTTTTTGACAGAAAATTCAAGTTTTGAGGTGCCAAATCTTTGTTTTTGAGTATTTTAAGTCCAAGTAAAGATTCAAACATTTGTAAAACATGATTTTGGACTTGTATGAATGAAAAACATGAATGAAAAACCATTTTACAAAAGATTTTGCAATTTTGGAAGAATTTACACAATAAAATGCAATTTTGGCCTCAAGGAAGGTCATTTTGAAAGTTATGCATGTTTTGGCAACACTAATGTATTGAATTTCATAAATATGTCAAAACAAACTTGTTCACATAGGTTTTAAGCACAAATATCATTAAAACATACATCTTGTGAACAACATGCCATGATTTCCAACATACATATTCTTCATTAAAACTCATGACAAGGTATTTTGCATGTATGACACATTTATCAGCTTTTGAGCAACTAAATATATTATCTAAGCATATCAAACTTGCTCAAACTACAGAAATTCAATAATCATTTCAAAATCATACATCATGCCTTTCATTAATTCATTCAATGCCTCAAGTACTATCCATCAAACCACTCAACAATCAATTATCATGCCTTTTTGCTCAATCACAATTCATAATGCATCAAGGGTCATCAACTAAGTGCCTTATTAAATCAAACAAATAATTTTAATATATATGAGTTTTGAGAAGATGCTTACAAAACTCCTTTACTTGAGAGTGCTTTGCCTTGAATTGTTGAATCCATCTTAGGCCTTTCTTTGTCAAATTGTTGTGATCTTTGCCAAGGATGGATCCTCAAGCTCTTTCTCTCTCTCATTGGCACAAGCAAACTCCATGGGGGGAGTGTAGAGCATTAGAACTCCATTGTTTCTTTGTATTCTTATGTTCTAACACTCCTACATCAAACAATTTCAAACATGCTTTGGTACTCAAATTTTCTTGGGTCCATGAGAGTTAGTGCAAACAATTTTTGATCCTTTTGGGATCTATTTCAAGCATAATTTATCATCATTTACAGCATGCTTTGGCACCCATATTTTCCTAACAACTCTTCCTCTAAATGTAATTTTTCTATATGTGCATGCTTGTGAAGAATGTCCTATTCTATTGCAAAGTGAGCATGTGAGAGATAAATCATGCATAGAATTTTTGCTCACTAAGAAATTCCTAAGATGAGTTTCTTTTTGTTTTTCATTATAGCCTAACCCATCTTTGTCAAAGAAAGCTCTTTGGGTCTCTAACATATGATCTAGCTTTTGTTGACCCATATAAAACCTAGTAAATGAGTTATGCAAATTTGTATTCTTTTTATTCAACTCATTTATCTCTAAGTTTACCTCTTCTAATTTCTTCTCTAATTCTAGCTTAACATTGGTCAAGGTTTCCTTTTCTATTTTCAAATTAGCAATGATTTTCTTATATTTAGCATTCATGCATTGAAATTCATTTGCTAATTCATTAAAGGCATTTTGTAACTCATCAAATGTAAAGTCATTATTTTCACTAGAGCTACTACTAGCCTCATCATCACTAATAGCCATAAAGCATGAGTAGGCTACCTCATCATCTACGTTTTCCTCATCAGAGCTATCACTATCGCTCCATGCAGCCACAAATGCTTTCTTCCTAGGTTTCATATCCTTTTCTTTCCTAAGTAAGGGGCAATCTAGCTTAGTGTGACCCGGTTCATTATATTCATAACACACTAAGGGATCTTTTTCTCTCCTACTAGATTCTCCGCTCATTACCCCTCTACTTTGGTGCCTCCTATCATTCTCTCTCTCTTTCATTCTCATAAATCTATTAAATCTTTTGGCAAACATTGCCATTTCTTTTTCTTCCTCATTTCCACTCTCATCACTATCATCTTTAATGACCTCATGAGTGGAAGACTTAAGTGCTACCCCTACTTTCTTTGAAGGTACTTCATTTCTTTTCATTTTCATTTCATAAGTAAGTAGGGAGCCCATAAGCTCATCTAGAGACAAGGTATTTGGATCCTTAGACTCTTCTATTGCGATTACCTTTGCCTTCCTAGATTTTGGCAAGCTATTCAAAATTTTCTTAACCATTTCTACATTGGAATAGCTCTTGCCTAATGCCTTGAATCCATTGATTATATCATTAAACCTAGTGAACATTTCACTAATGGACTCATTTTCTTTCATCCTAAATAGCTCATAATCATGTGTGAGCATTCCTACTTTGGTCTCTCTAACTTGATTTGTCCCTTCATGTGTGATGGCTAGTTTATCCCATATTTGTTTAGCATTTTCACATAAGGAGACTCTATTATACTCATTGGGACCTAATGCACAAAAGAGGGTGTGCATAGCCTTGGCATTCATTTGTGCCACTCTCATGTCATTTGTATCCCACTCATCCTCACTCTTAGGGACATCTTTTCCATCTATTTTCTTCATGGGAATTCTAGGACCATTCACTATAATTCTCCACACTTCATAATCATTTGATTGTACAAATAACATCATTCTAGTTTTCCAATATGAGTAATTTTCACCATTGAAGAGTGGAGGTCTAACTAATGATTGTCCCTCTTCTCCTAGGGGTGTGCCTATATTCAAGTGAGCCATTTATGATCGTTTTGCTCGATAGAGGTTAGTCTAAATCAATCTCGAGCCCAAGCTCTAATACCAATTGTTGGCTCTATAGGCTATACTGAGAGGGGGTGAATCGGTTTTTCACTAACCTTAAGTTCGTTTTACGATTCTTCTAAATTCTCTAGCCTATATTAATATTTTCTAAGTTCTCTAGGCTAGGCAATCATGCAATCCAAGTTCAATGAAATAAACACAATATAAATGCAAGTAAATAAAGAGTAGGGAGAGAGAGATTTACACAATCGATTTATAGAGGTTCGGCTACCTTGCCTACGTCCTCTACCTTGAGACACTCCCAAGGATTTTCCCCAAATTCACTATCTTTGAATTTGTTACACTCCCTTTTTTCAAGGCTCAAGAGAAACCTCTCTTTTTTTCTAGGCTCAAGAGAAACCTCTTCTCCCTCTTTTTACAGGCTAAAGAGGAACCTCCCTCTTTTTCTTAGGCTAAAGAGTAACCTCCCCTTTTACAAGGATTGAATGTGTTTACAAGAGAAGTAATCAAAGAAGGCCTCTAGATAGGCAAGTGATTACAAAGATTAAGCACAAATAAAAGCCTATACAAGATTTGTGCTTGTGTCAACCTCTGATGCAGTGACAATGTATAGAAACTATACACTGTCAGTGCATCATATACAAACTCTTTTCTGTTTCAACATTCTTATTGTTCCTTTATTTTCTTAAACTTTGCCTCTCCAAAAACCCAACAAGCATTATAAAACTACTTTAAAATTCTCTTTAGCAATAATCGAATTTATTAGATTTTAAAAACTTGTATGACATTCAAAAGATAAAAATAAAAATAAAAATAAAAATAAAGAAAGAACTCGTTTGTTATATGATCGAAAACCAAACCTGTAGAATCCAGTTTGCCTTCCTTCCTTCTAACTTCATCTCCAGGTTGACACTTATCCAATGCCTTAAAAGAATTAAAACATGTCAGACTTCAAATTACAACCATTAAAGACCGCATCTTATTAGAAAAGAAATGATAGACTGGAAATTCTTTTCTTTCCTAACCAATTTGAAATAAGCTCACCTCCCAAATCTGTTCATCTCTGTACTTTTCAAGAGGGTCCAAATTGCTTCGTATAGTCCCTTCAAACGTGGTAGGATCCCGAGGAATGATGCTGAGTCTTGACCGCAAATCATGCAGTCCAATTGATGAGATATTGACACCATAAATTGTAATCTGGCCTGCTGCAGGTTCAACCATCCGAAAAATTGTTTGTATAAGAGTTGATTTACCACTGCCTGTTCTCCCCACAATGCCAGTTTTCAACCTTCCAGAAAATGTGCATGTCACACCTCGCAAGACAAGTGGCATGTGGGGGGCATACCGAACTTACATGGATCATCATCATTTATTTCAAAAACAATATATAAGAATTCAAAGTCATAAACACCATATAACTACATTACCTGCAAATTAAGAATACTAACTTCTCCATGAAATGGCCAAGAACGTTCTGGGCGATTGAGATGCTTAGGATGGAACTGTCAATTCCTCTTGCTTCTTGTTTTACTTCTCTTCTTAATCCTACTGTTTCATTCTCTTGTTTTGCTTCTCTTCCTTTCATGTTGACCACAAAGGCTTTGGCAGTTAACCATAAATAATGTGACAACTTAAACCAAACCATTTAAATTACAATCAACTCAGCCGACTCATCCCAATTCTCATGCAAAGTAAAACAATTACAATTAGAGATTTTATTTTGTTATTTTCTGAAGAGTAGAAATAGAGATTATAAGTTAAGCAGGCAAAATTGAAACAAAATTCATAGAAGAAGACATAAATAACTGCAACCATACAAGATGTTAGCACTTATAATAGATGCTTACACACATTATGAATACAATAATAAAGACAAACATACACGTGCAACCTTCACCATAGGCAAAACAATTTAAAGACTGCACTACAAGAAAAAATAAAAATGAAACAAAAAAGCTTGAACATCATTTGCCCTGACTAGATCCTTCTTCCTCTAGCACTACGGTTTCCAATCTTTGATTTCGCCACTTATGATGCCAGTCTTCAACCAAAGTCACAAGCCATTTTGGCTTACCAATTTGGAAAACAACATAGACAATCCAAAGACTATTCCACATCCGTAACCTGTCAACACTACTTGCCAGCCAAAAGTGATGTTCGATTTTGAGCCATTTCTTCCGGCGAATTTGCATTTGGTGGCTCACTGTTGCTGCGACCTTTAGAGACAGGAAATCCACATAATCCGGTGTTTCCTTCATATGAATCATTTTCGAATGTGTTGAATTGTTTGCCTTGAGGAATCTGGCCTTCAAGTTGATTTTCAGAAATGTTAAAGATAGAAAGAAATGTCACATCTAGCAATTGCTTTGGAATCGTCCCAGTCAACTTGTTCGAAGAGAGATCCAACCATTCAAGACTAATCAAATTCCCTATTGAAGTAGGGATACAACCGCTAAAGTTATTATGAGAAAGGTTCAGTCCTTTGAGTGAGTTAAGCTTTCCAATAACCTGTGGAATCTCTCCTTAAAACTTATTATTTGAGAGGTCAATGATGCTGAACTTGATGAAAAGTTTCATCACTTCCATGTCTACCCCTTTTATTGTAATTCTAGTAGAATAGATATAGAATATTGACCATTCTTTATCATGAATATCAACCATGACCCCCTTGTACACCATGAAACTAAATCCAAATTCTTGAACATCTTTAACCCCTATGTGTCACTGCCCGTGACCCTATTTTTCACCTTATTCTATACATCTTATATGGTTGGGCTGTCTGCGATACTTTACTTTTACTTTTACATATAAACAATTTCATATTAAATGATAATATGAATTACATTCCCTATCTTAATTCACAAGGAAGTAGTACCGTAAATAAGTCTAAATACAGAAAATAAATGATCATACCTTATTAATTAAATCGACCTGTCGCATCGTCCCCAAATGCGCAGTCGAAAATCCTTTTACTGCTAGACTCTCGGTCTACGAAAACCTAAAATGTTAAAATTAAGGGGTGAGCAAACCACGACTAGTAAGGGAATTATATGCATACTTGATATTCAGCTTCCTATATGCTGAAAAACTTTTTCACATTTCCTATGGGGCTCTAGGCTCACGTTTAGGAAGGATACTACAGTCGGCTAGGGATCCGGATGGAGTAAGGTAGGTATTTTGAAATACCTATCTTGTCCCGGAACCTAGAAGCAACTGTAGAGAGTAATATTCTTTCTTGTTTTGAAATTCAAATCCTTTCCTTTTTATTTCGTAATCTTTTCATATTCTTTTTCAAAATAATGCTTTTATGAAATAAAGCATTTAAGTAAAATAACTAAATTCCCGAACATTTTCCTTTTTCTCTCTCTTTCTTCTTTTCCTCTTTTCTTTCTTCCTTTTTCTCTTTTCTTTTCTTTCTCTTTCTTTTCTTTTTCTTTCTCTTTTTCTTTTTTTCCTTTTTCTTTTCTTTTTCTTTTCTTTTTTTCCCGTTGGCCGGTTCAGTGTCCCTTCCTCGCCGGTTCTTCGCCGGCGGCCGGTTCTCCGGCGGTTCACTGGCTCCTCAGCTGGTCGACGGCACGGCGAAGCTATCGGTGCCCTCCGTTTGCCCTGGATCGGCGGCACGGCGGCGGATCAACTTGATTTAGCTTCGGTTTCTTCCGCTCTTCGCCGGCCTTCCTCTGCCGTTCTCCGCCCCAACGGTGGCCTCCATCCTCTTCCTCTCCCTCCGATGATGCTTCGGTGGCAGTGGCGGTGGCCAATTCCGCTGGCACCGCCGTCTCCTATTTTCTTTTCTCTTCCGGCTTTTCTGTCGATTTCGCTTCCTGTTTTGGTTTCTTTCTTTCCGTCGCCGATCGATTTCTTCTCCTCTTGCTTTGTCGGCGACGACGCTTCTCTTCCCTCCTCTCCTTTCCTTCTCCGGCGGCCGCTGACGGGGGCAGCAAAATCTGTGTTATTAACACAGAAACGGGAACGGGTGTTTCCCGTTTCTGTTATTTCCATTTTTTTTATATTATATATATAAACATAATATAACACACACACACATATATATATTTACACAAAATACATATATATATAAATTTTAATTTGAATTAATATATATTTCATATATATATATATGTATTTATAGATATATATTGTATTACAATATATATATATATATATTTTTTGATAAAATAATATTTACTTTTCTTATATATGTATATATTTATATATATACATAAAAGATCATATTTATATACATATGTATTATTTAAATGTACTAAATAGTATATATATACATGTATATACTAATGTATATTAATATATACTATATAGTATTTCAATACATATGTATTTGTATAAAAAATACATTTATATAATATATAATTAAATAAATATATTTTATATTCTTTTCTCCTTTTTCTTATTTAATTTGGATTTCCATTTATCCAAATTAAATTTCCTCAATTTCCTCACTTCCTTAATTTCCGGAATTTCAACGATATTCCATCTCGTAAATAAATTTTATTTATTTACTTTAATTTATTTATTTCCTCTTATCTATTTTCTTTAATATTAATTTCCAAAATAGAAAATTTGCGGTTATCACACTATGTATGACATAGCTATTGGAATTAATTAATAAAACTTACCAAGTCATTAACACAATATCAAAATAATAAATCTAACCTTTGGTGGGTAAGCCATAACCCACCACAATAACCACCATTGCTGCCACTGCTGGAGGGAGGAGGTGTCGCCGGTACCACGCCAGAGGTCTGCCGGAGCTGGTGGTGCTGCCATAGAAGGAGAAGTTGGTGAGAGGGAGAGTGACGAGAGAGAAGAGAGGGAGAAGGCTGCTCTTGTGCATCTCACACCATCATACAAATGGTTAATGGTCCACCATTTATATATTGATGCCAAGAGAAGGGACCTCCCATATTTTGAATCATGTATTATATCCGTCTCATTAAGGATAAATACATGTATAATATAAATATATATTACATATATATATGGTCACACTATACATAAATTATACTACTAAATAAATTATATGATAATAATTATACTTAATTAGTCCACACAAATAAGGATATTACAACAATAGCATTTTCAAAGTCTGAGATTTATCATAGCTTTGAAATTTTCTATGAATCTCTCGGGTAGTGTTCCAAAAAAATTATTACTCGAGAGATCAAAAATTTGGATTTTGGGAAAAGAAAAATTGGACCTCGTGTCTTCTACGAAACCTTGCAATTGATTTGACCGTAAAACAAGAACTTGTAACCGCGGAAGACTTCCCAACCAATAAGGAAATGTATCATTAATCTTGTTGTCACCGAGATCTAGCACTTCCAAATTTCTGCAATGAAGAATGGATCTTGTTAATGGCCCTTCTAACTTACTGCCATTCAAGTTGAGAATCATCAATTGACAACCCTTTGTAAAAGTTGGAGGAATGATTCCATGAAACTTGTTCATCTGTAAATTCAAGATCCGGATACTTCTGCTTAAATTTCCAACACATTCTGGAATGATTACACTCAAGCTTTTGTGAGACAAATCAAGAAGTTCCAGAGAACTCAAATTGCATATTAGAGAATAGATCCCTCCACATTCTGGAATGATTCCACTCAAGTTGTTGTGAGATAAATCAAGAAGTTCAAGAGAACTCAAATTGCATATTAGAGAAGAGATCCCTCCGCTCAAACTATTATTTGAGATAGAAAAAGCATATATTGCCAATGGTGGAATAGGAAGATCTCCATGAATCAAATTGGAGCTTAGATCAAGAGAATGAATTTCCTTCCATGGAAGCTGCTCAATATTTGTCGAAGAGTTGTGAGATAGATTTAAGTATCTTAAAGAGTCCGTTCCCACATTATGCATCCACTTGGGAATCTTACCATAAATTCTATTATCGGAAAGGTCTAATTCTTGCAAACTTTTTAAGCCTCTTATAAACTGGGGGAATTCGTTGACATTGCAAGAAGCCAAATCCAAAGATTGAGGATTAGGCAATGCATAATTAACACTAGTTCCATTAGAGTTTAAGGATAGACCGTTATATGAAAGATCAAGATGTTGTAGATTTTGGAGTTTCGAGAACATGCCAAACTCCACAATACCACTTAGATTATTTGATGATAACTGGAGAGTAATAAGGTTCACAAGCTGGGATATTGAAGATGGAATAGGACCTTGGAGCTTATTATTAGCTAAATTTATCACTTCTAGAGTGTTGTATTTAAATTCTTTGATATGACCACTAAATTGGTTATTAGAGAACTCTATGTACTTTAAGGAGGAAATTATATACAACCATGATGGAAGTGTTCTGCTGAGAAAATTTGAAGTCAATTCAAGGACGGTTAGGTTAGGAAAAGCGCCTACTTCATCTGGAATGGAACCTTCTAATAGATATTCCTTAATGCTTAAGTTCAAGTTGTTTTAGGTTTGTGAGTGATGATGGAATATGTCCACTAAAATAGTTAGATGACAATTCTAAATAACTGAGTTTCAAGAGGTTCCCCAATGATTTTGGAATTGATCCTGATAACTTAGAGTTTGAGAGATCCAAATGCTCGAAGGATACTAAATTGCCAACGAAATCAAACAAATCTCTAGAGAAGGACATATCAAATAGATCCAAAAAGTTGAGATGACTGCTCTGATTCAACTTTCGAAGACTGAGATTGAGCTGATTGCTTCCTAAATCAAGCATCTTAAGGTTTGGTAGGTGAAAAATCTTTTCTGGGAAATTTCCTCGCAAATCACAATATTGGAGACTAAGAGACGTTAAAGATGAGTATAGGTTCATCAAGACATTAGGATTAATAGAAGACATATTGAATCCATCAAGAAAAAGTTGTCTCACCTCAGTTAGGTTGTGAACAAGTCCTTCCAGAGTATGTTTGTCAAGTGTTAGATCATTCCAAGAAAGATCAAGTGAAACCAGTTTTGACAAGTGGGGGACTTGGGATGGGACTTGTCCTGCAAAGTGTGATTTAGTGAGGTTGAGATACATGAGACTTGCAAACTCACCAAACTTAGATGACATCTTGGAGGAGTTAAAATTGTTGAAGGCATGGTTGAGTTTCCAAAGGTGTGGAAGATGGAAGAGCGTACTACTGGAAGGGAGGCTGCCATATAACCGACTGCAAGTCAAGGCCAATCACGTGACCTTTTATAGCATCACAAGCAGCGATCCGTACCTTCCTTTCGTGGATCTGTCTTAGGGTAAGATTTAATGCCAGCTTCATTGCAATCCGAATAAGAATAAGTTTCATCGATGGAAAAAGAGCTCTTGAATTGGATCAATGTAGCTGTTTCATCGTGAGAGCACAACTGTGTTATTGATGAAGATGATGATGATGAAAAATTAACTTGAAAATTCAGGAAGAAAACAAGGTAGAGGAATTGATAGGCTTTGTGTAAGAACTACTTTTTTTAGGAAGAGAACTTCAAGATTAATGTTGTGATACGATTGTTATGACTTGTTAGAAGACATATGATAATTTATAGGCTGCCAATGGAATCAAGCCAAAGTCAAACAAATGACAGCATTGGTGCCACAAGGTACTGAGTACTGCATATTTTTTTTTTGGTTACAGAGTACTGCATATTTACTCCCTAAGCATGCATCACATGTAAAAGTTATAGGTGAGTAGCAAGCAATGAGCTTTCCATCATGACTTTACTGGGTCTGGCAGCGTACAATCATCAATCATTCACCAATTACCTAAAAGCAACAAGGAAATATATGTGCATTTGATGAACAAAAGTTATATTCTCGCAAGTGCACAATCGGGATAGTATAGCATGCAAGTACAAGAGTCGATCCCACAGAGATTTGCTAAATTTATTCAATTAAAATTCAACTACTTATCTTCTAAAAAATTATAAAAGCCAATAAAAAAGAATTATCTAAGTATCTAATTAACTAATGGAATTAATTAACCTAATAAAACAAATAAATTCACCAATAGAGAAAAGCCTAGGAATTTGATTTCACCAATACATTACAATTTTATGTCTTCAATCCTAAAAATCTCAATTCAATTCTAGGGTTCATTCTTCCTAATATATAATTACTCTGTTTGATGGCAGCTATAATCAAGTATTTTTAATCATTAATTACCTATGATGTGTAGCATAATCAATGACTAAAAACCCATTAAGAACAGAAGAACATCTAACAAGAACCAAATAAATATTTTAGCTTGATGTATGCATCAAATATTTATTCAATCATTCAAGAGAGCTATACATGGCTTAGCATATGATGTGTACCCTTACCATGTCTCAAACAATCAATTGATTTATATTAAAGGTGGCCAATCAATAACACAAATCAAAAGATTGAATTAATCACAATGAATGATACTAGAATTTAAGAATTAATCAATTAATCATAAAGACATAAAAATATGCAAGTAGGCTTGATCAAATTCCTAGTAAAAAAAATTAGTTCATATTTAATCTAGCAAAAATCAAATTGATAAAAGTCATGCTTGATTAAACAATAAACTAAATAAAGAAAATAATTGTAATAATGCAAATATTAAAACGGGGCAGCCTTTAAAATCATGGATCACATGCAAGTTTTGGACAGTAAAATAACACATGGGCGTCAGCTTTCTCAACGTCTAGTTGCTGTCCCCGTTGATGCTCTTCTCTTATTTCAACAAATAGCAACTATTCAACACGACTAGCAGTGATTTCAAGCCTCAAGGTGTACACAGGCCTGATGCTTCCTTTCGGCTCTGCTTGGCTTGACTGCAAATCTCAGATTCTGCTCCAGATCAGCACGGTTCAGCCTCGCGCAAGCAGCAGTTCACGCTTCTTTCACAAAACTTGCGAGCAGCAGTAACGGCTCACGAATTGGACTGCTTGTGTATCGCACCTTCAACACAGAACCGACCCTTCTCTAAGTTTCCCCCTTTGTTTTGTTGATTTTCTTCTCTTTTATCTCTGCAAAATAGAAAGAAACAACACAGAACAGAGACCCCCAAAAACTGATGCTCTTTACTCTGTTTTCTGTTATTTTTCTGTCTCTTTTCTACAATTGCTCTCCTATATTTTTTTACTGCCACCCCTCTCTATTCTCTATATCCCTGGCTCTTCAACCTATTTGTACTTATATAGAAACACAAAACTTACAAAACAAGTAAAAATCCTAATAAAATTTTCCTTTTTATTTTGAAAACAATATATCCTTTAAATTTTAATAAATTCAAATCATATCTTCCAAAATTAATTCCAAAATCACTTTCTTTAAATTAATTCAAAAGATACATTTAACAATTAATTTTACACAAAAATATAACAATAAATGTGATAATAAATAATAAAATAATATAACAAATATATTATTATCAGCATTTCAACCAATAATGCAAATAAAATAGTCGCACTAAGCACTGGGAAACTTCTCTGCAATATCAGACCAACTAAACTTGTAAATACAGAAACATGTTTTCCACCACGAAATAGAAAAATGTTTTGCTTGCAATTCAGTGTCATTTTCAACTAAATGCATTTAAACTACAAAGCAATTATACCTGTTAAAAAAGGTGTTCTTTATTCCAGATTTATAGGATGCGAAAATGCTAATGGTATGGAAACAATAACCTTGAACAAAAACAAATTACTATTGTT
The DNA here is from genome assembly GCA_032173925.1 of Heritiera fomes. Taxonomy (NCBI): domain Eukaryota; kingdom Viridiplantae; phylum Streptophyta; class Magnoliopsida; order Malvales; family Malvaceae; genus Heritiera; species Heritiera fomes. Next base: position 1,823,254 of record JAPDPM010000023.1, on the reverse strand, counting down.
TATTGAAGCCAGAAAACAGCTTGGCTTGAGTTGTACAAAAATAGTATTACATGCCTAATGAGTAACTTTTTTTCATGCTTAATTTTCATCGCCATCTAAATCAGCTGATCTTCTCCAAACTTGAATTTGATCTCACAGTGTACTCTGCTACAAGCTGTGCAAACGATGAAGACTTGTTTTCGAGCAATCTAGCAGGAGAATCATATTCCTCAATAAGTCCTGCAACATTTAAGGAGTGTTAAATGAGATGAACTTCAAAGAATTCTACAAGCAAACCATAAATTACTCAACCGTACTAACCATGACTTAGAAGCAGAACCATATCACTATCAAGAACAGAAGTTATCCGGTGGGCAATTGTTATGACCGTAGAGTCAGAGAAGTGCTCCCTTAGGGTTGTCTGTATCAGATTATCAGTAGCTGTATCAACTGATGCTGTAGCTTCATCAAGCACTAAGATCTTACTTTTCTTGAGCAGCACACGCCCAAGACAGACCAGCTGCCTCTGACCCATGCTCCAATTCTCTCCATTTTCACTAACTGCAAAAGCAGTGTCATAATACTATAAAAATTTCTTTGAACAATTGGATTTACTGGATTTTAAACAATTTCTATGACATTCCAAAGAAAGAAAACAACCAACTTGAGCGTCGTATCATAGAAAATCAGACCTGAACAATCTAGCCTGCCTTCCTTCTTTCTAACTTCGTCCCCAAGTTGGCACTTATCCAAACCCTTAAAAAAATTAAAAGGCACATTGATAGATGTTAACAGCAAACACCAATCATGAAAGACTGCATTTTACTAGAAAAGAAATGGTAGACTAAAAATTCTTTTCTCTCCTAATCAAAATGAAATGAACCCACCTCCCAAATCTGATCATCTGAGTACTCTTCAAGTGGGTCCAAATTGCTTCGTATAGTCCCTTCAAACATGGTAGGATCCTGAGGAATGACGCTGAGTCTTGACCGTAAATCATGCAGTCCAATTGATGAGATATTGACATTGTCAATTATGATCTGCCCTTCTGCAGGTTCAACAATCCGGAAAAGTGTTTGTATGAGAGTTGATTTACCACTGCCTGTTCGCCCAACAATGCCAGTTTTCAACCCTCCAGGAAATGTGCACGTCAGACCTCGCAAGACAAGTGGCATGTGTGGGGCATACCGCACCTACATTGACCATAGTCATTATTATTTCAAAGACGATACATTAAAATCAGTCATAAACACCATATAAGTGCATTACCTGCAGATTAAGAATATTAGCTTCTCCATGAGATGGCCAAGAATGGTCTGGGCGATTACTTTCTATCACAAGGGGAGGCTCAATAGAGATATTGCTATATTGAAGTATCCTCTCAACAGAGATAATTTTATTCTCCATATTGCAAATATTCCAAACCACCCGAGCTTGCAGCATATTTAGATTTAGTCCATATGTCACAGCTAACCCCGCAATGGCTAAACAAAAGAAAATACATTTAAGTCATTCCCCTCGAACAATTGGTATCTAGTAGTCAATACAGATGCAAATCTGCAATCAGTTACCTGGATCAATAAGTCCCTCTGGTATAGAGATCAAAAAGAACAAAGAGAAGGCAAAAGTAATAGAAGACAGTACGTCCAGGCGGAAGCACAGCCATTCCATTGCACCAGCAACATGAAATTTTGGACGAGAATATGAGTCGTTCAGTTTCATGTTTGTCTCTTGGAATCTTGATTCTTGATCAAAGCTCCTGATAGTTGTTGCTCCTAAAATTGTTTCAGCAAAATGCTGTATTACTGGAGCTTTGCATACTCCAACCAGCCGTGCAAGTTCTCGTGCGGAAGATATGTAATATTGCTGCCAGAGTACAAGTTTATAAGAATTCCTATTTTCAAGTACCATGAAAGATTGAATGTGTTTTATAAATCAGAAACTTTTGAGATTTTCAATATATTGCTGCACGGTTGCAAGTTTATGATTATACATTCCATAGCAAAAGTTTGACAGACAATATGGAAATAAGGTGACGAGTTACCTGATACCAAATGCAGGTAGCAATCACAGGTATAAAAATGATAAAGATCTGCCAAGCAACCTGAGACATGACTGCAATGATTCCAAGTAGCTGGATAACAGAAAAGGCAAATGCCCCAACTTGATACGGAATGTTCATATCCACAGCACTTTGATCTGTAGAAGCCTACAAGAGGGAGGAAAAAAAAATTAGAATCCGTCAAACACAAAGGGAAATTTTAAAAAAATTAAGATAAATGGATCTCTCAAATCCATATAAGAAAACAATAGATAATTACTCTGTTGAGAATTCTTCCACTTGGCGTGGAATCAAAGAAAGACATAGGAGCACGGAAAATGTATAAATGCATCTTTTTGAAGAGAAGTGTGGCTGTTTTGTATCCAGCTGTATTAAGAAGCATGGCTCTGGAAAAGATAGAAAAGGCACTTGCAATGGCCAAAGCTAAATAGACAAGTATTAGTGTAAAGCTCCCAACTGGTGGTTTGACACCTGCTGTCACGGGAGATGCCCATGCCATCCAATAGTTGCTACCAATTTGAAAAACCTGAAAGAGAATTTGCGCCAGCAATATTAAAGGCACAAGAGCTCCTCCATATGCTGTTGTGATATAGTTCCAGTAAACTGAAAACCCAACTTTTCCTTTTTCTCGCTCTTCTTCTTGAACAAGCTGTCCTTTTGGCGCAACATCATCTACTTTATCTCTCTCATTACTCTCGTTTTCTTCTTTCTGCACATTCCAATTAGCTCTTTCCATAGCACCATCCCCTTCACTCGTACTTTTTTCAGAAACAGATCCTGCCTCAACAGTATCAAGGGCTGACAAAGCTTTCTTATGTGCACCCACAAGTTCCATGAAGTCAGTCCCAGAATTGAGAATATCATTATACTTTCCAGCTTGTGCAATCCTCCCATCTTTCATGACCTATCAAAAATTATACAAGTTGAATCCTGTAATTATATTATTTCATGAATCCAAGGCATAGGATGAAAATCACTGAAAATGTAAATAGCTCACCAAGATTAGATCAGCATCTGGTAAAAACTCAACTTGATGAGTGACATAAATTACAGTTTTTGGTCTCAAAGTGCCTAGTAAAACCTCCTGTCATTCAAATATTAAACAAGATATTCAGGTAAAGCATCAACTGAAAGAGAAAATAGCTTTCTCCATAAACTAAAGAAAAGAAGTTCTTAAAATACATGCCATAGATTCAAAGGAAAAAAAAATATTACCTTAAATAAATGAGATCCTGTGTGGGCATCCACCGCGCTGAAAGGATCATCAAACAGATAGATATCTGCATCTTGGTATAAAGCACGTGCAATCTGTATTCTTTGCTTCTGTCCACCACTCAAATTGATTCCTCTCTCACCTATAACAGTCTGGTCACCAAATGAGAGGATTTCAAGATCCTTCTTAAGGGTGCAAGCTTCAAGCACTCTGTCATACCTCTCCCTGTCCATCTCCTTTCCGAACAATATGTTCTCTTCAATCTTGCCACTTTGTATCCAAGGCGACTGAGCAACATGGGCCTTTGTACCACACAACTTAAGAGTTCCTGATATCTTGGGTAATTCCCCCAAAATACAGGAAAGTAAACTCGACTTGCCAGAGCCAACTGTACCACAAACAGCAACACTCATGCCATGGGAAACTTTCAGATTTATATCTTTTAGTGTTGCAGTGGGAGAAGACAAATCCCAAGAGAAATTCCCATCGACAATCTCAATGGCTGTATCGGAACTACCTCTCGGAAGCTTCTGTATAACATCAGGCTGCAAGTCATCAAGCCGAAGGAAGGAAGCAATTCTATCAAGAGACACCTTAGTCTGAGCTATCATTGAAATTGTGTCAGGAAGATTGTAGATTGGCTCTTGAAGAATCCTGAATGTTGCAAGCGCAGATAGGATCTTCCCTGACTCAAGTGGGACTCCTAAAAGGATACAAGCACCAAAAGTGGCTACAGACACAAACGAGGGCGCAACCCAGAAAACAAAACTAGTCATGGCATTCGTATAAACAAATCTTTTTAACCATCCTTCCTCAACATTCCTGAGCCCGATGATCTTAGACAGAAACTTCATTTCCCACCCCTGAAGTTTGAGAATTCTCATATTCCTCAAAATTTCAGAAGTAGCCTTCATCCTTCTATCTTTTGATTCCATCAACTTGTCCTGAAACTTCTCTAGCATTCTCCCTAAAGGAATATTTGCCAGCATAACAAGAACGGTTGCAACAAAAGCTGCAATGGATGCTAGCCCAAGGGTTTTATACAAGATCAACAAGGCCAAAACAACTTGCAATATTACCATCCATGGATCATGCATGTACCAAGCAAAGTCACCCACCCTTTCTGCATCAACAGTCATGAAATTGATGATCTCTCCACTGGTGTGGCTCTGCTTTGACTGGCACGAAAGGGTTAGACCCTTGTTATAAATCATTGCCACCAATACTGCTCTCAGCCTAAGTCCAACTTGCTGCAACTTAAAAAACCAGCGCCTCCGTGATATGCACTCCACTAGCTTTGCAACAAAGAATGCAGCAACCAGAACATACCCCTCATTTTTAAATTCCCGTTTCCCATTCAGGTACTGAACAAAAGTGTCAATGAGATAAGGACCAACATATGAAGCTACAGTGTATATCAATACAAACAAAGCCGTCCAAAGAATATCTTTCCAAGCTGACAAGAACAGTGCCTTCACCAGCAAAAGCGTAGTAACTCCTCTACCCTCACTATCAGCTGACTCAAGCCTGTTTCTGAACTTTGAAAAAGCCCCAACGACACTATCATCGTTATCTAGCTGAGGAACATCCTCAAGGTCTAAAGTTTTCTTATTGCCAGCAGCAATAAGAGGCCCCATCCAAGAAAATCTAAGACTGCTGAAAATATGTATGTTTTAAAGTATGTTATTAAGTATGATGTTTTAAAGAAAGAAGTTTAAGTATGATGTTTTAAAGAAAGTGTGTTTGCTTATACCATCGAAATAGATATGCATGGTTGCAAACAATGCATAAAAGATGTTTAAGATGCATGTTTTATAATGCTTTACATGACATTATAGAGCCAAGTAGGAAAAATGCATATAGAGGCATAGTACGCTCTTTTACATACTTTTCTTACTGAGCGTAAACTCACCCTTTTACGACCATTTTTCATACAGATTATCTGAAGTGAGCCTCGCTCCGAATAGAGGAGCTTGTTTTGGAAAGATTGCAGTGTACCTTCTCAATACGCTTCCCAGTTAGTATAGAAGGTATACTCATATGTGCAATGTATAGTAAATTTTAATTCAGCTACGGTACAATACAAGTAGTCTTTATGTATATAGGATGTCGGGGATGTAAGATAAGATGATGTATGAGATCCTGTGGAAATGGAATGATATTTATATATATATCATTATTATGTTTTATTGAAAAAAATATTTTGTCTATTGAGCTATTGGTAATTAGCTAATAAAAGAAAAGATGGATGACATTGATGAACTAAATCTAAATAAAGAAGGAAAAAGATAAGTGATAAGATGGAGTGACGGGGACGTCATAGAAAATTTATTGAAATCTTGTTTTAATCGTTCTTATCCAATTTTCCTAAATACAAGAAATAGAAATTATCTTTAATTCCTACAAGTTTAAATATTTCATTATATGAAATGTTTTACATGAGTTGATTTAAATGAAATGATTTATACACATTGAATTACATTAAATGATTTACATGAAATGAGTACATGATATGATTTATACAAATTAAATTGCATGCGATGACTTCCATGAATTGTATTATCTGAAATGATTTATACGAATTTCATTATATGAAATGAATTACATGAATTGCATTACATGAGTGATTTACAAAAAATTATTGACATGAATTTCATTGCATGAATGATTTACATGGATTGATTTCACGAGAAATGGTTTACATGAACTGAATCACATGAAATGATTCACACGAATCGTCTTTCATGAAATGATTTACACAAATTGATTTACAAGAAATGAGTTACATGAATTGTTTTACATGAAGTGCTTTACATGATTTGGAATTACATGAAATAAATTGCATGATTTGAATTATATGAAATGTTTTACATGAATTGAATTGCACGAAACGAATTACATGAACTGATTTATATGATAGAATTTATATGAATTTATTTACATGAAATGATTTATCTGAAGTGATTTATATGAAGTGATTTTATGAAATTGATGTCTCCCTGATGATCGTGCATACGAGACAGTGATGATTAGGCTGGGAGACGTCCCAGACCTTCCCTTTTGCATGATATGACTGTCGGAGTTACGGTCGAACCCCACAGGCTTACACAGTGAGCACCTGACCAGTGCGAATTGTGAGTGATCGACGATGGCCATTCGTTATAGTGTTTCATAGGATTGGCTAAAGAGTTCCGGGTCCCTGGCCTTCCTATACAGGTCCCTTATGGGACATAGTGTGTGCATGAGTCTCTGGAAGATTATTTTCTATCGATAAGTGAAACTTGACTGATAATTGATTTAGTGAATGATTTGATTTACGAGACTAGTGCATGATTGATTGAAAAGTGACAAAGAAAGTGATACAAGTTTTTCATTATATGTTTTTCTGATGCAAGTGCATTTATCCTATTTTAAGGATTTTAAATGAATTGCATTACTGTACTGATCGAAGTTTTTGAAATTATTGCATTATCTCATGATTTTGAAATTGTTACCATATTGTTTTCCGAAGTTGCATACTGAAATGGTCTTATAGCATTGCCTACATAAATGGCTTATACAGTAATTAATGATTCGAGATTGCATCGCATAAATTATAAAATGTTTTATACTGATTATTGATTTGAAATAGCATCTCATGAATTATTAAATATTTTATATTGATTAATGAATTGAAATTGCATTGCATAAAATGTTAAACGTTTTATATCGATTAATCGTTTTATCGTCAACTAAATTTACTCCCTATAGTCGCATCTAGGGACCGGAATACGACAGGTACTCTAAAGTACCTTTCATACTCTACCCGGTTATCTAACCGACTATAGTATCCTTCCGATACTATCCCCTAGTGAACTACTAAGAAATAAATATTTTTATGCATTTTAATATTTGTATTTAATATGCCTTTTTCTTAATCAGTAAAATAAGTTATTTTTATTTAACTGCATTTTATATGCGCTTTTATATATGTTTCTTACTGGGCTTTTCCCAAAGCTCACCCCTCTTCTCACCATCCCAGATAGCTTATCGGTATACACGAAGTCCGCTGCCTTTAGTTAGTTGAAGAAATCGCTAGAGGTTAGAAGTATCAAGTGATCAGGTATTTATTAAATATTTATTTATATTCAGACACGTATTTGTACAGCAGTTGAATTTATAAAATAGAGCATAAATGAATTGTACTTACATTGATACCGAATGCAAACCGAGTGTTATCGATTAATTGAAAGAAAAAGATAGAAGTGGAAAGGAAAAATTTAGTTCGAAATTTTCTAATTCCGGTCGTTACACAATCCACATAACTTTTAAGTGATTCCTTACTTCCTTGTTTAAGTGTAAGCAGGTAAGTAGGTTCTTTCTTCTTCTGGCTGTTAACTATGAAGGCTTTTAGAAATTCGCTTCCAAATTGGTCGAAGGAGGTGATTGATGCCTCAGTCAGGCCATTAAACCACTTCATAGCATGTCCAGTCAGAGTGAGTGAGAAAGCTCTGCATATGATCTCGTCTTCCCACCCGTGGAGTAGCATCAATGCTTTATAATTCTGGATATGATCATAGGGGTCCGTCTTTCCTGAGTATGCAGCCATTTGCGGCATTTTAAACTTCGGTGGTAAGGATTTTTCCATAATAGCCACAAAAAATGGTACCCATCTTTTCTTTCTTTTGCAGATACTAGCTTCTTTTCTTCTAGCACTTGTTCTATAATCTTCTTCACGTCAATTGCAAACGTAGGACAATTTTTCCCTTTTTCTATATTGGGCAACTCAAATTGATTGTAGTCTACTACCTCCTTTTTCTTTACTCTGAAATGCATCTTTTTGCATCATTCTTGTGTTCCAAGAAGCTCAGTCTCTGAGTCAATCCACCAAGCACTTCATCCGTCAAGAGTTGGCTGTGTTCATCTAGGCCCTATCTTTCCAGCTCCTCCCACACCTTGCACTATTTCGAGTCCAATTTGCCAAGCTGGCAGCCTGCACGCCACTCGCAGCCTGCACACCTCTTGTAGCCTGTTCGCCTACCGCAACTTGCACACCCTGTAGTCCATCTTGATGCTGTCAAGTCTCTCATGTTGTTTCTCCTACCAAATTTTATATAGATTAGGGCAAATTCAATTGAGGGAGAACTCTGTTGAAGAGGTTAACAATGGTTTGCAATGCTCGAGTCATCTCCTCACTTTATCTTTTCAAAGCTTCATGTTTCAATATTCTAAGCACCGTATACTAGGCGTCAATACATAATCCTATAATGCACTTAATCGAAAATCGGTATATGATTGCGCCTAGTTTCATTATACCGAGCACAACATTCATCATTACTGTCTGATCATTACTTTAAACAACGCAGCAGAATCAATCAGAATGCCTAAAGCCCCTACAAGATCAGATCTTTTATTCCATAACATCGAAATGGTCTTTAGTGAAAATGATGAAACACTTATATCCACTGAATACAGTATGTGGATATAATATGCAAATGTCAGTATATATATATCAGTTCTTAATCATTTCAATATCTGCTAATCATATCCTTATATCAGCAGTAAGATTTCCCTTAATACAATCCTACATGTGCCTCAAAATGTCCCTAACTCTTACGCCACAACTTGATAGATTTCTTATCTATTCTACCATAATTAGAATCAATAGTCACATCATTCACAACTGAAGAAAATTTGCCAAATATTGGGGTACAAGTCTACTGTGTATCCATTACGCAAAATGCCAGAATCAATATATATGTTGTTACTAATTAGAAATACTTTTTTGTTATTAAGATGAAAAGTATAAACTAACAGTAGTTCCAAAACTGTCTTCAAAGTGTAACAACAATCTGGCTATGTTTTCAATATAGATTCTAACTTTATAACCCCAATTCACAACAATTTTCCCTTTTTGTATCTCCGGTTGCTTATGGCTTTATCAATTATAGTACCAGTATCCAAACACCAATAGTTAAAGGGCATATCCCCTAGATTGGATTCAAAATAAAAGCTAACGGAATGCCTTTTACACATACCAATCTAGAAGACTTCTTGTAAACTACCCTTTTGTGCCTAAGTTTATGACAGAAGTGGCACACATTGATATTTACAAGTGTTGGTGAAACCAGAATGGGAATTGGATTTGGCAAATATCTTCTTCTAAAATGACCTTTTATTGAGACTTCTTAATAATATTTCCTTTTGGCAATAATGTTGGCACATGTCATCATTATGGCTTAATGAGATCTGTTAACCTGAAAGATCTCTCACTCTTGAATGACAATATCAATTTTGATATTAAAGTGTCATACTTCCTTCTGCATTAAATGAGATCTGCAAACTTAGAAGATCTCCCACTTTCCACCCCAGAAGGAAGTAGTACTAAATTTGTTATGTATGGAATCAAAATCCTATAGCAACCTTTATCGATTTTATGCGAACTATTTTTGTAATGGCATCCATAAATACTTCTTGGTCATCATTAACTGGAACACTTTCTTTGATGTATTCCTTCATGGTCTACCTTATATAATCAGAGAATTCTCACTTAAGTGTTCCTAAAATTCCAAATATTTTGTCCTCAACAACCTCATACTATTGGGTATAGAAGATTGATCGACTCTCAGGACTACTTCCTAGTTCAACATGCCCCTAACCGTAGAGAATAATTTATACTATCTAATTTGATCCTACAAGAGATTCAATATGTTATAGTTGCGCAAATATCGAGGCTAGTGGAATAACTCAATAAATGTCAATTTTATTCCACAATACACTAAGAGGATAAGACAAACCTAGTTGAATATAACCTGAATGATCGCCCACCGACAAGGTAGGAAGATCGTGTCATATTCCAACTAGAATCCTCTCAATCCCAAGCATCTCTAAAAGCATTTAACAATCCGACAGGGAGAGACTAGTCACTTCTAGAGATCTTAATAAATTATATACTGCAATTATCACTATGCATTGCCTTATTATTATATCATTAAAATTATCAAAATAAATCGTCAAAAAATCTTCATGACTATTCCTGCGACAGGCAAGTACTAGTCAATCCAATTAATGATTTATAATTTTAAGAATATTCACAAAATTCATTGACCAGAATTAACTACATCCAAAATATGCAATTCCTGAAGCATATGTAGTAATTTTAGGCCCAACATTAATTAATTAAATTAATTTTACATAAATGTGAATATTCAAATAATAAGGCAATGTTATTATTTTTTTTAGAGAGTTTATTTGTTTAAATAAATTATTAACGGAATGGGTAAACCATAATCCAAAATGGCTCAACAAATAAAATAATTTATTTAAACTTATTTAATTAGGCCAATTATCAATAATTTATGAGCATGTGTATATTTTCAAAATTAAGTGAATTATGAATTAAATGGGTAATTCCAAGAAATTACCCTAAAATTAATTCCTCAAAAAATTCACTTATACCCCTTTAATTTTTGGGCTTGACAATTAATTATGGCTACTAAATATCCAAAATTGTCCAAAAAAATAATCAACCAAATGGCCCATAATTAATTAATCAAAATGGCCCTTAAAACCATAATCCAAAATGGCTTATTAATTAATTATGCAAAATAGCCAGAAATTAATCCAAAATTTAATAGTCAAATAAAATTAATTAATCAATATGGCCTCTAAATTTATTAGGCAAAATGGCCCTAAAATTAATTAATTTTATTGCCCAAAATTAATTTAATACCAAATGGCCAATTAAAACAACTAAATAAATAATGCCCATAATATTGCAAAATTATTTTTGGCCTAAACTAATTGAAATCTTAATTCATAAGTAAAATAAAACAAAATGGCAATTTAATTTCTAAAATTTAAAGCCTAAAATATATCAACAACAATGGCCCATTTTACAACAAAAACCGACCCAAAAGAATGGCCCAGGAAAAAAGAAATTTGGGCAGGAAAAAAATAATAATTTTTTTAATTAAATTTCAGAAGTGGGCGCGTGTCCCCACAGCACTCGCATCATAGCACCAAGCGCTGATAAAGGTACTGTCGGGCGTGTTTCTTCACCTGATCGGGCAGAAATCACAGAAAACGGGTCATTGACTCGACCCGATCGGTTTTTTAGCCATTTCTCACTCAATTCAGCCCCATTTCACTTCATTTTAATGACATTTTCAATAAAACATCATCCTCAACCAATATTTTGCATTATTTTGGCTCAAAAATGCACAAATCTTTTGGGTATCAAATAAATCCGAAAATACCCAAAAATTAAAAAATGCATGAATCTCATTTTTTGTTCGAAAATGGCTAATGGCTTTAAGGTGAACATGCTCTAATGCCAATTATTGGAATTAGAACCTCCACCAAAGCCCATTAGCACAATAACAAGAGAGAAAACTAACCTTAGGTGGGTAAGCCACGACCCACCATAACACCACCATTTTAGCCACTGCCCTGGAGAGGAGATGCTATCGGAGTCACGCCGAAAGTCCGTCGATGGTGGTTGGGTCTGCCATGGTGGTCTGTGCAAAGAAGAAAATGAGGATGATGGTTTTGGAGGATGGAGAACGAGAGAGCAAGGGTGAGTGCTGCCCTTGTTTACAATTTTGGTCCTCATGCAACAGTATCAATGGGTCATACTGTTGCCCACATATATGTACCAAGGGCAGGGACCCCCTATACCGTAAATCATGTATTATATCCGTCCTATTAAGGATAAATACATGTATAATATACATATATTATGGATATATATGTTCACACTATACATAAAATATACTACCAATTTAATTATATGATATTAATTATATTTAATTAGTCCACATTAATGAGATAATTCAACAGTTAACACTCAAAAAAAACCCTTAACACGTAATATTAAATACAATATAATAAAGACAAACACATAAAAGTGCAACCATCACCAAGGATAAAACATTTGAGAGACAATACTACAAGAGTACATCAACGACAAGCCACCAAAGAGAATCACAAGTTCATTTTGTTGACCAATAATATCTCTTCAATTTGTTGTCTACTCTTTCAACCATCCTCATCAGCCATTCTGGTTTTCCAATTGTGAATATGATATATCCAGTGGATAATCCAAACACCAGGCCGCATCCATAACCCATCATTACCCCTTTCCACTCAAATCCTGATGCAGAATCATCATCTTCCTCTTGAAAAGCAGGTGTCTCATTCTCGCTACATCTCTTTGACAATGGAACGCCACATAATCCCAAGTTGTCACTGTATGAATCATTTGAAAAGGTATTGAATTGATTTCCCTGAGGAATTGGTCCAGAAAGCTTATTCTGTGAAAGGTTTAACACTTCAAGAAAATTTAAATTTGTCAGTTGCTTGGTAATCTCTCCAACAAGCTTGTTTGAAGAGAGATCTAATGATTCAATGGCTGCCAATTTCCCCATTGATGAAGGAATAGAACCTGATAGGCTGTTATGGGAAAAGTTGAGCACTATGAGAGAAGTTAACTCTCCAACTCTTTCAGGAATCTTTCCTTTGAATTGGTTGCTTGACAAATCAATGGTTGTGAAAATAGTTAGAATTCTTTCGAGTTTGAATTTTGAACCTTTCATTGAAACAACCATAGAATCATAGTAATATCCATTTCCCATATATCCCACTTTAACATTATCCAAATTCATCATACTTTTGAAAGTCCTAAAATATGTTGTTGGCAGAACGCGCGTTTTATTGTAAGGACCTGGCTTCACCCACCTACGTGGTTCCTCACCAGTCCTACTCAACCGTATTGTCCGCTTTGGCCTGGCTTCACGCACCTACGTCGTACCTCACCAGCCTCACGGTTTTATCGGGAATAAATCCCAATTCGCGTCCGCCGCTACTCGAACCCTTGACTTCCTCAAGAGTCGAGTAACGACTAACCATTGGATCTAGGTCCAATGGTTAGTCGTTACTCGACTCTTGAGGAAGTCAAGGGTTCGAGTAGCGGCGGACGCGAATTGGGATTTATTCCCGATAAAACCGTGAGGCTGGTGAGGTACGACGTAGGTGCGTGAAGCCAGGCCAAAGCGGACAATACGGTTGAGTGGGACTGGTGAGGAACCACGTAGGTGGGTGAAGCCAGGTCCTTACATTAGACTAGTAAACTGACCAAACTCGAATGAGATTTGGGATAAGCTGAAATCATTAAAAGCAAGGTTAAGCTTGTAGAGATGGCGAAGTAGGAAGAGGTTACTGTTGGGGTGGATTGTTCCGCGTAGGCAGCTGCAACTGAGATCAAGACCAATCACATTGCCAGTCTGAGGATCACAATGTACCCCATCCCACAAACAACAATCTGTTCCCTTCTTCCAGGAGTTTGTCTTAAGAGTCTGAGTATCACAACTGCTGCTGTAAAAAAGAAAGGGAACAGTCAATGGAAAATGTAGCCTTGAGTTGAAGTAATGCAAAACTCTGGTAATGAGGGCACAACTGTAGTGAACTAGAAGAAGTGAGAGAGAAAAACAATAAGAGGGAAGTGAAAACAGGATACCACAATATTAAATTTTTCATGTTTTCTTCAGTAATTAAAGAAGAGAAAGGAAAAGCTAAAATGTGATTGCTTATTAGAAAGATGAAACTATGAATATTTATATGGTGAAAAATAAAGAATAAGGTTAGTCCCCAACGGTATGGAGAAGTTATGAGTAGCAATGAATGATAAAAGTTGATCAGCTGCTTCAAAGTTTCAGAGTAAACAACACTTCAAAGATGAGATTTCTATTAAGTCTTTACTATTATCAATCATTGACCTATTACCTAAAAGCAACAAAGAGGTGGGAACCAATACAAGAAAATATGAGCATTTCATCCAATAAAGCAAATGAATTAGTTGCCCTGTGCAGTGTGAAACTTCGATCTACAATATTAGACCAAGTTGCTTGTAAAATGCTTCAATTAATTGCATTTCAACAAAATTGTTTTTTCCATAACAAACAATTGGAACAAATAAAACACTAAATACTCCTATAATTGTCTTCTCCTATATATTTGTAAAAATTATCTTCTTTTTTTTTAATCTCCAGCAATTGAAAAGCTAATATAGTTGGGGAAGCTCTGACAAAAAAATCTACTCATTTGCACTTTAATTTACATTTATATAGATTTAACACTTAAACTTGTTATATAACTTCAATTATTTCAAGTCATTTCTTGTGGTTCTTAATTAGATTATCTGTAACTCTTTAACTAGATAACAAATTATCCCCCAAAGAAACCGATTCTAAACTTGCAGGAATCAGCTTTAGTAATTTTCTTTCACTCTTTTATTTCATGAGGCTTAATGATTAGACTTAAACGGAATACATAAATACAAAGTTGTCCAAAATTGATTCATATCTTTGCTTCATTGAAATTGAAAAATAAATGGAAAAAGAGTAGGTGAAAATAAACTACAAGATATTCAAGGAAGGAGAGACAATTGAATAATTGAGTAATCGATGACCAAATTTGAGACTTGACAGAAATTGTAGAAATCATAGTGCCCTCTTATCAACGCATTTATCATAAGAAGAACAATTTTTTTGATCCAAATAAGAACAATTGCTAGTAAGAAGAACAATTAAGTTTATCATAAGAAGAACAATTAAGTTTATCATAATAAGAACATTTATCATAAGAAGAACAATTAAGTTTTTCTAATTGCTAGTAATGCAATAAACATAAAGTTAATCAAGTTTTTGCGACCATAAGGCATTCAAAAACAATTGTTATTATTTGCATAATTATTTTTTTTTCAAAAAAAAAACTCAGGTTGTCACAATTTTCAATATTCTTATGGGCTATATATGCAAACTTTTATAATAAGAACACAAATATATATAGTTTAAAAAACTTAAAAAATTATATATATATATATATATATGTGTGTGTGTGCGCGCGCACGTGTGTGTATGTAAATATATAGTTATATATGTATTAGACGGAAGTAAATAGGAAAGTTAGTTTCATCTATGTGAATGACTAGGCTAAAATATTATAAACTTATTAATTGATGAATCAAAATAATCAAAGCTAGGTGAAAAAATAAAAATACTTTTCTCATAATTAAACACTACCAAGTATGAAAATTTGGGATTAAAAACCAAATTACTAATTAATTTAGAAAATAAAAAGTTTATGGATCTAAAATTTATTTAAACATCCAAGAAAGAGATTACAATAAAATGCAAATTAATAACCAGCCGAAATTAACTATGAAATGAATTTGAAAATGACATGATTTTTAGTATGAAAAATTGAAATTACAAAACAGTTCTACTTAATGGATAATTGGCAGTCAAATTATGAATTTTGAATATATATTGCAGAATGTATAAAATTTTTATTAACACATATATATTGCAAGATTTGGTATCCACTTAAATTTTGTTTAATCATGTGAAAAGCAGTTTTGTCTCCATCGTGTTCTGCATGCAAGTCTTGCCCTGAAAAAGTAGCCAAAGATTAACTGGGTTGGTAACAGAATGGTGTATGTATTGACTGTTAATATTTCTTCTAACATTGACCAAAAAGACCTGAATCCAAGTCTTTGCAGCATTCATTAAAGCTACCAAAAAGCAAATATTCATTCAACCCTAATTACTTTATTCAATCACGGTAACATTTTACATCTCACATTGATGATGTAATTGATTCAGATGAACATAATGAGAATTGTTGCTTTTGGTGAATTATCATTTTATCAGTCAATGTTCCCATTAATTTTCTTCTTTCAACAGGAGAAAAGTTATCTCAATTCCCCACAAAGTGTACAATTTACAGTGTTGATTACGCCCAATGGAGGAATGATGAGATGAGATGAGAAATAATTCAAGCTAGCATCCTGGAACCAGAGTCTTTGCAGCGTCAACTAAGCTACCTAAAGGCAAATAAGAAGAGATCACATGGGTGCATTTGACTTCAAGACAGATTAGTAGCAGAGATAATTGTGCGGGAAAAATTGAACTAAACTTGCCCCATAATTTTTAGGATTACAACTCTCTCCATAGATTTGGTAGAAAGAGAGGTTCACCAAAAAGCGACAAACAGGAGGATTTAACAGGAAGAAAATATGGGCATTTCATCCAATAATGCAGATTAATTGTAAATTCAGAAAAGAATATGTAATACTCCATTATAGAATTAAAGAAAGTGATGTGGATTTTTTTTCTTTTAATTGATGAATCAAGATATATAACTAAGATATACGAAAACGATTCTTATAAACATAATGGGAATTGTTGCTTTCACTGAAATTATCTGTCTATGTTCCTATAATTCTCTTTTTACACAAAAATGGTTATCTCTATTAAAACTTATCGATGTTGTGTGAAAGCAAATAGGGAAAATTAATTTCACCCATGTAAACGACTATGTGAATTAAATTGTAACCTTATTAATTGATGAAGCAAGATATGATATATAATCAAGTCTAGGTGAAAACATGGGGTTAAAAAACCAAATTACTAACCTCACATATTGTTATATTAGATAATATATAAATACTCGATGAAGTATGTCACGTCAAGATTTACATAGATAATTTATAATTTTAACATATCCGATAATAATTTAATTTTAATACTCTACCAAATAATTTTATTAAATTATCAAAATCTTTCAAAATGTTTTAAAATTTTAAAATTATCCATGTATTTCAAGGCTTGTATGCTTCATCATGATTTAAATTAGATCATCATGATGATATCAGAACCCTTATTCTACTATTGAAGTAGACAACATGAACCAATATATAAACTTACATTAAGTCGTCAACATGAATTTTTCTCCTTCATTCATTCTTATCTAAAGCAATATGTTCTTCCAACTCTCATGTCTTCATAACTCTCCAAATAATTTTTTTTCCATGTCTTTCTCAGTCTTACTTCCAAAAGATTAAATTACAAGTAATTTATTGACATTCATTATACTAAACAAACATCTCAAATTTAAACTAAAGTTCAAAAAGTAAACCCTAGTTACCTGTAAAAAATATAAATTACGTATAGCTCCATTTTGATGATATTATGTAATAAATTGATTTATATTAGTATGAGCATAACGAAGACAATTTGTCATTTATTTAAAAATTTATGATCATTACATTGCATACAAAGACTATTCGCATAAAAATTTTAATTTTATTATGATTTAATATATCTCTATATGTTTTTATATATATAAATATAAAATATCTTATTAATTTATGCATTTACGAACATTTAAATAGATAAAGTTAATTTGTACGTAGAACGAATAACACACGTTTAAATATATCTTGGAAAATATTATTTAGTTTGATTAAATATATTCCAATTTCAAGGGTTACATTGAAATAAATAAAGTTTAACCAGGTATCCGAGGAATCACAGACTAATTAACTCAAAAAATTATTAACCAAGATACAAGTGGAAAGTGGATGAAGTGGAAATGACAAAACTAGCCCCTATAGATTTTAGAATTACAATTTCCGAAAAAAAGGGTTAGTTCCCGTATGGAAAAGACGAGCTTTCCATATTTTCCAAAAAGCAACAAAAGTTTGTTTCCCATTACACTTATCTTTATGTTGATTCTTACTATTTAATTATAAGCAAAAGATTTGGGTATAAAACATTTATTTATAGGTGAAATCATATATATAAAAATTGTAAAGCTACGCGTCTCACCCTTGCTCCACGTATTTCTATATGATTTGGACACTATTCATCCTGTTTTTTACCTCTGTTTTTTGTCTGTTTGTAGGTAAAATTGTCATTTTCGTTGGGATTTTTTTTTGCCGTGAACCTATGCGCGTGTGCCAGGATAAGATCTCCCTTTACTGTTTCTGCATTCTTTTCTATTTTTTTCCCCTCCGATCACATCAATCTCAATCAATCTCAATTGTTTTGAAATTTTTACTCTTCTCTTTGCCTATCCACTCACGTCTCCTCCCACTTTCATATTTTTTTTTGCCTTCTACTATTATCTTGGCCAACGATGGATCCGAAAATCCCAAGAGAAAGGTGAAGTTGTGGAGAAGGCTACAAAGAAAAGCACAACGATCGTGTCATTTGCGAACATGCACACAACGTGCTTGGCTGTGACGGAGTCGAAGCTAACGATGGGGTTCCAGCGATGACATAAGAGAAAGAGAGATGAGTGAGTTATCTCATCCTTAATCGCCTCAACTCTCTCTTTTAATTGCTTTTTGAGTGGTGCAATTTAGTTTAAATCCAAGAGCTTAAATATTTTTCTGTTTCCTATGTTTTCTCTTATAATTATTAGATTGCTTTGCCCTTTTTGGCTTTGATATGTCTTTAAAAAATCTTGATAGATGTTATTTTGGGTGAGCCTTTGAGTTTGTGACTCTCTTTAGCATTATTCACAATAGGCAGACTTGCAGATACTTTGGAGATGTTCTCTTCTTGGCCGATGAGATTTAGCAAGCTCCAATAGTAGTTTCTTACCCTTTTTTTTCGTTGTTTGACCATGTCTACTGATGCATGAGTGGTGCTCGATTTTTAGATAAAAACCTGCTTGAAAGTGAACTAATTTTAAAAAAGAAAAGGTCCTGTCTCCTTTTTTCCCTATAATTTGCAACATTGAGGTTTTTTTTTCCTCTTTCCCTCTTCAAAATCTATTAATCTCCTTTTTTTATTTTTTTATTTTACAGATTCTTAAGATATCAATTAAGAAGGAAACTATTACTTTGGTTACAAGAGAGTAATATGTGGAAAAGGTAACTTAGCATCTTAATTGTTCTATCCATTGCCTTAGTTATACTCACTAAAATAAACTGTAAAACCCAAATTGTTATTAATATATTTGATACAGAGTTAATGTTAGAAACAAATTTCAAAGAGGAAGAAAAGGAGAAACTCCATGAACTTCTGCAAGAGTGAGATGCTTATATAATTTTTATATTTTCCTGTGGAATTTTTTTTTATTTATATTTAAGTTTTACCCCCAATTAAGTCTTTTATGTTCTCTTAAACATTTGGAAAATGAATGATACTTCGGAAGGAAGATTTTTGAATTCATGTATGATTTATTTATAAAGAAGCAAGTTCTTTGAGATTGATAAAGATAGTTCTTCTATTTGAGCCGCTCTCAAGTTAATGTCTATAAGGTTTTAGAATTCCTGGGAAAATTGTGGTTAGGCATTCATTAAGACAAATTTTCAAGAAATTTTAAATGATAGATGCTTGTAAGCTCAACCAAACATATGCACCTACTAACCTTCAATTCTTCAATGTTTATGGCTCTTGACAGGTCTAGGATTTTTGTTAAATTTTTGCGATTCCAGAATTCACAATATTCTATACAATGAAAGTGAAGAATAATTAAATTAGCTTAAAGTCTATAAAAATTTAAAATTTTACTAAAAAAATGATAGATATGAATTTTTTTTTCAATGAGCAAAATATAAAATAATATATATTGATAGTAAATATTTCAATGGGCAATATTATCATTATAATTCAGATTCTTGAGAGTGCATTAAAGAAGGAAACTATTGGTTTGGTTGAAAGAGAACAATATCTCAAGAAGGTAATTTAGTATCTTAAATTCTCATTTCATTATGTTATTTATGTATGTTAAAATAAGGTGTCTAACTGGAATTGTTATTGTATATTTGATATACAGTTAATGTCTGAAACAAGCTCGATGAGGAAGAGAAGGAGAAACACAAGAGGCTTCTACAAGAGTAAGTTTTTTATGTAATTTTTATAATTTGCCGTGGATCTTTTCGTTATATGGAAAGTTGAATGTGAAAATGTTTTGATTTCAAATTTAATAGAAATTGTTTTATAAGTTACATAGAAACATGACTTTCATGATTATTTTCCTGATTAATAGAAAAATAATAAGCAAAAGTGAATTTGATTTTCACCATCTATATATGTTTCACTTGAATTCATTTGGAAACAAATAAGAAGATTCAAGAAAAGTTTACTGTGTAAACTTCAATTATCTGCTAGGAAGTATTATTGTGTACAAGTCATGATGAAAAGTGCATTGGAACACAACTATAATTCATCGATGAGATATTGTTTAATAGCTATCAAAACTCCTCCAGTAATAAAGCCGCTGCTCTGACTTTACTTCAAACATTTCTTTATTGCATTTATGTGTGTAGAAAATTATTTGTGAAGTGGAATGATTTTATCGATTAAATATTTGAATTGAAGATGCCATTTGTTTTTATTTTCTCTAACTGAAGCATGAAATTACAAAAACAACATGAAACAGGCGTCAAGTGTAATCCAAGAGTTTCAAAGACATTCAAAGGCAAACATCTATTGGGTGTAGTCTTTCTTTTATTTATGAAGATTTATATATTCATTTTAGAATTTTGAAAAGTGTAAGTGTATTCTGCATGCTTCAGCCTAGCCTGCCAGCTATCATATATACCATGGAGTTTAATCTCACAAGCGAGACTCAACAACAATAGAGCAAACTCAATTCTAAGTCAAACAATTTAGAGACTAAGCCTTAGTCTAAGATACATTAGGTGCATCCCACTGCACCTGACCTTACCTTAGTGTTCAACATTGTTTTCAAACAAAATTTTCAAATGTTATATCAAAATGGAACAACATAGCATATTGGAATCTTCAAAACATATATCAATTTAGATGAAAATGTTTTATTTGTGAATTTGCATTTTAAAATCTATTTTAAATATCAACTTAAAATAGTTATTCATAACAAAAAAAATTGAAACTCCTATCCCATTTGGATTCTACTTTTTTTAGTTTTCTTATTATAGTTGTTTTGAAGCATGAATTTGTTTTTTAAAAAGGGTTTAAGCAGTAAAAGTCCAATTTGTTTAGCTTTCATAGGTTGATAGTTTATGTTCTTATGTTGTTTCTTTCATGTAAAATTGAGTTAGCAAGGCTAAGGCTAAGCCAAAGTAGTGATACATCAAACTGAGTTAAAAGCTTGAAGTTAAATGCACCACTCATAGTTTATTTTCATTTTCTTTCTTCTAGGTTCCAGGCAATGAATAATTCTGTGCAGCCAACATGTTGTTTCTGCCATCTGGTCTAGATGAAACAATAAAAGAATGCCCAAGGCTATGATTACATAGAATGAGGAGTAGCATGAGGAGGTAAGTTATGTAACTTTGCCTGTTATGAAACTTACTTTTTTTCTCTGTTATTGCCCTCTGGAAGTCTTAGCTTTATCTTTTTTTTGATTTGTTATTTGATTTGCAAATTTTGATATTACGAAATGACAACAACTTTTAAAAATGTTAATATAGTTTAATTTACTGAGATAATTTAAAAATTAAACTGTTATCACAGAGAAGTACACAATGCTCCATGTTCATATGGAGTATGGAGATACTTCCTATATGTTGCTATTTGCAGTTGTTCAAGTTGTAATGCCACAGGTTTCAAATTTTCATAACATCGAATGGCTTAATGGTTGTTGCAATCATGTCCTTTACTTACTCTTTCATAGAACTCAAACTTGGTTTACACAAGTGATAGGTATAATTGTGAATTTGCTTTTAATTCTTTTCATTTGTGTTTAGTTAGTTATTCAAATTTACTGACACCCATTAAAAATAATTGATTGAGACCTTAGAAGATATTAATATCAATACATTTGTATGGCACTAATATAACTACTATAGTTAGTCAAAACAAGGAACAAAGATCTATAACCTAATGTTGTTTTTAGTGTCTTAAGTTTATCTGGAAAAATCCTTATAACTAGAGTATGACTAAATTTGCATTTAAGACTCATATTTCCAATGGCAGAAAATGGAAGAATTAAGGAATAATATTATACATCTGATTGCAATATCACGAAAGATTCGACTTTCAAAATAAAATTATTTTTTTGGCTTCCTTTTCAAATTATTTTTTTAAGTTTGTAAAGTAATACAGAATTTTTTTCATTGCTTTTAGCTGTGCCTATTGTGAAATGAATTTTACTAAATTTTAATTTAGGCCATGACAATAAAAGCTATGGAGGTAAATGTTCTTGCTTTACGTTGTGTTTTTTGCTTTGATTGTGTATTATTATTCCGCTAATAAGATATTCAATTACATGCATTTATCCAAGAAGTGGGCATTTTTATTTCTATTTATACTCCACTCTTGAATAAGAGACTAATAAGTTGACTCTTTTTTTTCCTTTTCTGAGGTCGTGTTTCTTTGCTTTTTGATGCAGGGAGAATATTTATCAGTTGAGTTTGGTAAGATTTGCTTCAATGGGTGAGGTTCTTCATTTTTCTCTATTAATTTTTTTTGTTCGTTTTAACTTTAGAACTACCTTGGTTCTTTCTCATTTACGTAAATGGATAGTTTAAGTTGTAACGGTAAACTTAATTTAATGGAAGAGCTATGTCGCTTTTGCTAGGATTGTTATAAAACTTTTGTGATTTTGTCTCTATTTTTTTTTTGGTGAAATTTTATGCCTTCAAGTTTAAATTCTCAAACCTGGTCATTTAGACACATGGATAGCTTAAATTTATGATATGTAAATGACTAAATGTTTAAATAAAGCTAACTTGGTTTGTTAGAAAACTTGATAATTTTAGTTTTTTTAATCATTTTTCAAGATGCATCTATGATCTTTGATTCAGTGGCTGTAATAAGGATTCTTTTTTTTTTTTGTGTTATCGAGTAACCAAAAACTCATTCCATATCATAGGCTTCTTCCTTTTCAAATGTTTGAATTTATAGTTGTTGCTAAATGCTGATGGACATTTTTCATACATTTCTAGCAAAAAATTGGCTATTAATTGGACAAACATGCCCTTTTTCTTCACATTAACATTATTGGCTTTTTAAACAATCATGTAGCAGTTTGTTTTACTTGATTCAAATTGTGGCAGATATACTTTTCAAAGATCAACCAGACAAATATACTTTTCAAAGATCAACTAGACTTTGATGCTGTTATGCTTGGATAATAAAATTTCATTTTTCTTCCTAATGAAAATTTTGATGGATATTATATGTACATGTATGTAAATGTATTTTTACTATTAACATTGTATTATTTGTCATATTATTTTGAACATATAAATTTTGTGCATCAAATTATTCACTGACCCTGCAGCAAAGCGCGGGTTTCATTCTAGTTAATAAAAAAGAACATAAAGTTATTAAAAAAAAAATGCACGTCAAACCCAGGAAAGAGGGAGAAATAGTATGCAAAATGACCAACCGACACTAAAAACAGAGTGATCGGTAGAAGAGATGAAAGATAATAGTTAGAAAGAAGGTGACAGAAAACGTGGCACTACATGGTGCCGATTTTTTTTACAACTTTTATTATACTGATTCTAGTAGAATAGATAAAGAATATTGACCATTCTATATCATAAATATCAACCATGGCCCCCCTGTATACCATGAAACTAAATCCAAATTCTTGAACGTCTTTGACCCCTATGTATGACTTTGCATTTTCAAAGTCTGTGAGATTTATCATAGCTTTGAAATTTTCTATGTATCTCGCAAGTAGTGTTTCAAAAAAATTATTACTTGAGAGATCAAAAATTTTTGGATTTTGGGAAAAAAGTGATTGGACCTAGTGTCTTCTATGGAACCTTGCATTTGATTTGACCGTAAAACAAGAACTTGTAACTGTAGAAGACTTCCCAACCAATCAGGAAATGTATCATTGATCTTGTTGTCGCTGAGATCTAGCACTTTCAAATTTCTACAATGAAGAATGGATCTTGTTAATGGCCCTTCTAACTTATCATCAATTGACATCCTTTTGTAAAAGTTGGAGGAATGATTCCATGAAACTTGTTCATCTGGATCAAGATACTTCTGCTTAAATTTTCGACACATTCTGGAATGATTCCACTCAAGTTGTTCTGAGACAAATCAAGAACTTTAAGAGAACTCAAATTGTATATTAGAGAAGAAATCCTCCGCTCAAACTATTATTTGAGATAGAAAAAGCATATGTTGCCAAAGGTGGAATAACAAGATCTCCATGAATCAAATTGGAGCTCAGATCAAGAGAACGATTTTCCTTCCATTGAAGCTGCTCAATATTTGTCAAAGAGTTGTGAGATAGATTTAAAGTATCTTAAAGAGTCCTTCCCCTCGTCTCACATCCACTTGGGAATCTTGCCATGGATTCTATTCTCGGAAAGGTCTAATTCTTGCAAACTTGTTGAGCCTTTTAGAAATTGGGGGAATTCATTGACATTGCAAGAAGACAAATGCAAAGATTAAAGGCTAGGCAATGTATAATTAACACTAGTTCCATTAGAGTTTAAGGATTGACTGTTATATGAAAAATCA
This sequence comes from Heritiera fomes, assembly GCA_032173925.1. NCBI lineage: Eukaryota > Viridiplantae > Streptophyta > Magnoliopsida > Malvales > Malvaceae > Heritiera > Heritiera fomes. Next base: position 1,798,752 of record JAPDPM010000023.1, on the reverse strand, counting down.
AGATATAGCAAGATTTGGAGTTTTGAGAACATGCAAGCTCAACAATACAACTTAGATTATTTGATGATAATTGGAGAGCAACAAGGTTCACAATTGGGGATATTGAAGATGGAATAGGACCTTGGAGTTTATTATTAGCTAAATTTATCACTTCTAGAGACTTATATTTGAATTCTTTGATATGATTACTGAATTGGTTATTAGAGAAATATATGTACTTTAAGGAGGAAATGGCATACAACCATGATGGAAGTGTTCCGTTGAGTAAATTTGAAGTTAATGCTCCAACGATATGTCCACTAAAAGAGTTAGATGATAAGTCTAAAAAACTGAGTTGCGAGAGGTTCCCCAATGATTTTGGTTGGAATCGATCCTGATAACTTAGAGTTTGAGAGATCCAAATGCTCGAAGGATACTAAATTGCCAACGAAGTCAAACAAATCTCTAGAGAAGGACATATTTGATAGACCCAAAAAGTTTAGATGGCTGCTTCGATTCAAATTTCGAAGACTGAGATTGAGCTGATTGCTTCCTAAATCAAGCATCTTAAGGTTTGGTAGGTCAAAATCTTTCCTGAGAAATTTCCTCGCAAATCACAATATTGGAGACTAAGAGACCTTTGAAGACGAGGATACGTTCATCAAGACATTAGGATTAATAGAAGACATTGAATCCATCAAGAAAAAGTTGTCTCACCTCAGTTAGGTTGTGAACAAGTCGTTCCAAAGTATGTTAAAGTGTTAGATCATTATTCCAAGAGAGATCAAGTGGAACCAGTTATGACAAGTGGGAGACTTGGGATGGGACTTGTCCTGCAAAGTGTGATTTAGTGAGGTTGAGATACACGAGACTTGCAAACTCACCAAACTTAGATGACATTTTGGAGGAGTTAAAATTGTTGAAGGCATGGTTGAGTTTCTGAAGGTGTGGAAGGTGGAAGAGAGTACTATCGGAAGGGAGGCTGCTATATGACCGACTGCAACAATGCAGCAGTTTCATCGTGAGAGCACAACTGTGTTATTGATGAAGATGATGATGATGAAAAATTAACTTGAAAATTCAGGAAGAAGAAAACAAGGCAGAGGAATTGATAGGCTTTCTGTAAGAACCACATTTTTTAGGAAGAGAATTTCAAGATTAATGTTGTGATACGATTGTTATGAATTGTTAGAAGACAGATGATAATTTATAGGCTGCCAATGGAATCAAACCAACGTCAAACAAATGACAGCATTGGTGCCAAAAGGTACGGAGTATTGCATATTTACTTCCTAAGCATGCATCACATGTAAAAGTTATAGGCGAGTAGCAAGCAATGAGCTTTCCATCATGACTTTACGGGGTCTGGCAGCCTACAATCATCAATCATTCACCCATTACCTAAAAGCAACATGGAAATATATACGCATTTCAACCAATTATGCAAATAAATATAGTTGCACTAATCACTGGGAAACTTCTCTGCAATATCAGACCAAGTAACTGGTAAATACAGAAACATGTTTTCCACCACGTAATAGAAAAATGTTTTGCTTGCAATTAAGTGGGTGTCATTTTCAACGAATTGCATTTAAAGTACTAAGCAATTATACCTGTTAAAAAAGGTGCTCTTTATTCCAGATTTATAGGACGCAAAAGTGCTAATGGTGTGGAACCAATAACCTTAAATGAAAACATATTACTACTGTTTATTGAAGCCAGAAAACAGCTTGGCTTGAGTTGTATAAAAATTCAGTATTACATGCCTAATGAGTAAACTTTTTTCCTGCTTAATTTTCGTCGTCATCTAAATCAGTTGATCTTCTCCAAACTTGAATTTGATCTCACAGTGTACTCTGCTACAAGCTGTGCAAATGATGAAGACTTGTTTTCTAGCAATCTAGCAGGAGAATCATATTCCTCAATAAGTCCTGCAACATTTAAAAAGTGTTAAATGAGATGAATTTCAAAGAATTCTACAAGCAAACCATAAATTACTCAACTGTACTAACCATGACTTAGAAGCAGAACCATATCACTATTAAGAACAGAGGTTATCCGGTGGGCAATTGTTATGACCGTACAGTCAGAGAAGTGCTCCCTTAGGGTTGTCTGTATCAGATTATCAGTAGCTGTATCAACTGATGCGGTAGCTTCATCAAGCACTAAGATCTTACTTTTCTTGAGCAGCACACGCCCAAGACAGACCAGCTGCCTCTGACCCATGCTCCAATTCTCTCCATTTTCACTAACTGCAAAAGCAGGGTCATAATACTATAAAAATTTCTTTGAACAATTGGATTTACTGGATTTTAAACAATTTCTATGACATTCCAAAGAAAGAAGACAACCAACTTGAGCGTCGTATCATAGAAAATCAGACCTGAAGAATCTAGCCTGCCTTCCTTCTTTCTAACTTCATCCCCAAGTTGGCACTTATCCAAAGCCTTAAAAAATTAAAAGGCACATTGATAGATGTTAACAGCAAACACCAACCATAAAAGACTGCATTTTACTAGAAAAGAAATGGTAGACTAAAAATTCTTTTCTCTCCTAATCAAAATGAAATGAACCCACCTCCCAAATCTGATCATCTGAGTACTCTTCAAGAGGGTCCAAATTGCTTCGTATAGTCCCTTCAAACATGGTAGGATCCTGAGGAATGATGCTAAGTCTTGACCGTAAATCATGCAGTCCAATTGATGAGATATTGACATCGTCAATTATGATCTGCCCTTCTGCAGGTTCAACAATCCGGAAAAGTGTTTGTATGAGAGTTGATTTACCACTGCCTGTTCGCCCAACAATACCAGTTTTCAACCCTCCAGGAAATGTGCACGTCAGACCTCGCAAGACAAGTGGCATGTGTGGGGCATACCGCACCTACATTGACCATAGTCATTATTATTTCAAAGACGATACATTAAAATCAGTCATAAACACCGTATAAGTGCATTACCTGCAGATTAAGAATATTAACTTCTCCATGAGATGGCCAAGAATGGTCCGGGCGATTACTTTCTATCACAAGGGGAGGCTCAATAGGGATATTGCTATACTGAAGTATCCTCTCAACAGAGATAATTTTATTCTCCATATTGCAAATATTCCAAACTACCCAAGCTTGCAGCATATTTAGATTGAGTCCGTATGTCACAGCTAACCCCGCAATGGCTAAAGAAAAGAAAATACATTTAAGTCATTCCCCTCGAATAATTGGTATCTAGTAGTCAATAAAAATGCAAATCTGCAATCAGTTACCTGGATCAATAACTCCCTCTGGTATAGAGATCAAAAAGAACAAAGAGAAGGCAAAAGTAATAGAGGACAGTAAGTCCAGGCGGAAGCACAGCCATTCCACTGCACCAGCAACATGAAATTTTGGACGAGAATATGAGTCGGTCAGTTTCATGTTTGTCTCTTGGAATCTTGATTCTTGATCAAAGCTCCTGATAGTTGTTGCTCCTAAAATTGTTTCAGCAAAATGCTGTATTACTGGAGCTTTGCATACTCCAACCAGCCGTGCAAGTTCTCGTGCAGAAGATATGTAATATTGCTGCCAGAGTACAAGTTTATAAGAATTCCTATTTTCAAGTACCATAAAGATTGAATGTGTTTTATAAATCAGAAACTTTTAAGATTTTCAATATATTGCTGCACGGTTGTAATTTTATGATTATGCATTCTATAGCAAAAGTTGACAGACTGATAAAAATGCAGATAGGAAATGAGCTGACAAGAGTTACCTGATACCAAATGCAGGCAGCAATCACAGGTATAAAAATGATAAAGATCTGCCAAGCAACCTGAGACATGACTGCAATGATTCCAAGTAGCTGGATAACAGAAAAGGCAAATGCCCCAACTTGATACGGAATGTTCATATCCACAGCACTTTGATCTGTAGAAGCCTATAAGAGGGAGGAAAAAAAAATAGAATCCTTCAAAAACAAAGGGAAATTTTAAAAAATTAAGATAAATGGATCTCTCAAATCCATATAAGAAAACAATAGATACTTACTCTGTTGAGAATTCTTCCACTTGGCGTGGAATCAAAGAAAGACATAGGAGCACGGAAAATGTATAAATGCATCTTTTTGAAGAGAAGAGTGGCTGTTTTGTATCCAGCTGTATTAAGAAGCATGGCTCTGGAAAAGATAGAAAAGGCACTTGCAATGGCCAAAGCTAAATAGACAAGTATTAGTGTAAAGCTCCCAACTGGTGGTTTGACATCTGCTGATACGGGAGATGCCCATGCCATCCAATAGTTGCTACCAATTTGAAAAACCTGAAAGAGAATTTGTGCCAGCAATATTAAAGGCACAAGAGCTCCTCCATATGCTGTTGTGATATAGTTCCAGTAAACTGAAAACCCAACTTTTCCCTTTTCTCGCTCTTCTTCTTGAACAAGCTGTCCTTTTGGCGCAACATCATCTACTTTATCTCTCTCATTATTCTCGTTTTCTTCTTTCTGCACATTCCGATTAGCTCTTTCCATAGCACCATCCCCTTCACTCGTACGTTTTTCAGAAACAGATCCTGCCTCAACAGTATCAAGGGCTGACAAAGCTTTCTTATGTGCACCCACAAGTTCCATGAAGTCAGTCCCAGAATTGAGAATATCATTATACTTTCCAGCTTGTGCAATCCTCCCATCTTTCATGACCTATCAAAAATTATACAAGTTGAATCCTGTAATTATATTATTTCATGAATCCAAGGCATAGGATGAAAATCACTGAAAATGTAAATAGCTCACCAAGATTAGATCAGCATCTGGTAAAAACTCAACTTGATGAGTGACATAAATTACGGTTTTTGATCTCAAAGTGCCTAGTAAAACCTCCTGTCATTCAAATATTAAACAAGATATTCAGGTAAAGCATCAACTGAAAGAGAAAATAGCTTTCTACATAAACTAAAGAAAAGAAGTTCTTAAAATACATGCCATAGATTCAAAGGAAGAAAAAATATTACCTTAAATAAATGAGATCCTGTGTGGGCATCCACCGCGCTGAAAGGATCATCAAACAGATATATATCTGCATCTTGGTATAAAGCACGTGCAATCTGTATTCTTTGCTTCTGTCCACCACTCAAATTGATTCCTCTCTCACCTATAACAGTCTGGTCACCAAATGAGAGGATTTCAAGATCCTTCTTAAGGGTGCAAGCCTCAAGCACTCTGTCATACCTCTCCCTGTCCATCTCCTTTCCGAACAATATGTTCTCTTCAATCTTGCCACTTTGTATCCAAGGTGACTGAGCAACATAGGCCTTTGTACCACACAACTTAAGAGTTCCTGATATCTTGGGTAATTCCCCCAAAATACAGGAAAGTAAACTCGACTTGCCAGAGCCAACTGTACCACAAACAGCAACACTCATGCCATGGGAAACTTTCAGATTTATATCTTTTAGTGTTGCAGTGGGAGAAGACAAGTCCCAGGAGAAATTCCCATCGACAATCTCAATGGCTGTATCGGAACTACCTCTCGGAAGCTTCTGTATAACATCAGGCTGCAAGTCATCAAGCTGAAGGAAGGAAGCAATTCTATCAAGAGACACCTTAGTCTGAGCTATCATTGAAATTGTGTCAGGAAGATTGTAGATTGGCTCTTGAAGAATACTGAATGTTGCAAGCGCAGATAGGATCTTCCCTGACTCAAGTGGGACTCCTAAAAGGATACAAGTACCAAAAGTGGCTACAGACACAAACGAGGGTGCAACCCAGAAAACAAAACTAGTCATGGCATTCGTATAAACGAATCTTTTTAGCCATCCTTCCTCAACATTCCTGAGGCCGATAATCTTAGACAGAAACTTCATTTCCCACCCCTGAAGTTTGAGAATTCTCATATTCCTCAAAATCTCAGAAGTAGCCTTCATCCTTCTATCTTTTGATTCCATCAACTTGTCCTGAAACTTCTCTAGCATTCTCCCTAAAGGAATATTTGCCAGCATAACAAGAACGGTTGCAACAAAAGCCGCAATGGATGCTAGCCCAAGGGTTTTATACAAGATCAACAAGGCCAAAACAACTTGCAATGTTACCATCCATGGATCATGCATATACCAAACAAAGTCACCCACCCTTTCTGCGTCAACAGTCATGAAATTGATGATCTCTCCACTGGTGTGGCTCTGCTTTGACTGACACGAAAGGGTTAGACCCTTGTTATAAATCATTGCCACCAATACTGCTCTCAGCCTAAATCCAACTTGCTGCAACTTAAAAAACCAGCACCTCTGCGATATGCACTCCACTAGCTTTGCAACAAAGAATGCAGCAACCAGAACATACCCCTCATTTTTAAATTCCCGTCTCCCATTCAGGTACTGAACAAAAGTGTCAATGAGATAAGGACCAACATATGAAGCCACAGTGTATATCAATACAAACAAAGCCGTCCAAAGAATATCTTTCCAAGCTGACAAGAACAGTGCCTTCACCAGCAAAAGCGTAGTAACTCCTCTACCCTCACTATCAGCTGACTCAAGCCTGTTTCTGAACTTTGGAAAAGCCCCAACGACACTATCATCGTCATCTAGCTGAGGAACATCCTCAAGGTCTAAAGTTTTCTTATTGCCAGCAGCAATAAGAGGCCCCACCCAAGAAAATGTAAGAATGCTGAAAATACCAGCATTTGAATATGGGGTTACAGTATCACCCCCTTTCTTCTCGCTCAACTCTGTACCATTACTAACACTAGAATCTCCATTTAAAAGGGGCTCCTCAAGGAGGGTATCTTCACCCTCATTTCTCCCAAGAAACCCCACAATAGATAGGAACAAACCAGTAATAACAGAAAAACCATCAGATACTAAATACTGGCTTAGGAAAGAAGCATGGCTTTTGTAAAGAACAATGTCTATAACAAGACCATAACATGAAATTGAAAAATAAAAACCCCACCAAATTCTCAACAGAAACGGGAACCTTTTTTGCTCAACAGATTTGGAGAATTGGCAATGCAAATAAACACATGTTGCACCCCAAGCAAGTGTTTTAACCACATAATCAGAAAGAGTTACTAACTTATCCTCAGACCAACCATTTCTATACCAATAAAAAAAACTTAGCAAACACAAGACAACATTAAAAGCTGAAACAACAAAACAAGCAGCTAAAGTTTGCTTATACCACGAAACCTTCCCGTGCCTTAACCTCTCCTTTGAACCTTCCCCACCAGCTTCTTTAACTCTGCTCACCATCCAAATGACCAACAAGAAAAGCAACAAAACTATGTGTAATGATGCAGAAAACCCATGAAGAAAAGTGGGTTTTAGAAGAAAATCAAAACTAGTAGCTGAACTAATTAGTAAAGATGATTTTGAAGCAAAAAGTTCCATTCTTTTGGAGTTTTTGCTGAAGAAAAAAACTTGAGTTTTCAGGGATGGAGAAGACTTTGCTCGGTTAAGTGTCTGAAAATTTCTGTTTTTGTGTTTATATATAAAAAATGAGACTCAAAAAGAGTGACAGAGTCCGAAAAGTAAGACTAAGAGAAAGTCAAAGGGAAATTACTTGGAAGAGATTTGCGTGGAGAGCAAGCTTGGAGACGGAGAGAGCAAAGGAAAGGAGACGGCTTAAGCCTCAAAGACAGCCAAAAAAAGCTGGAGGCTTTCCGGGAAAGGCGCGATCTTTGAGAGAGACAAAACATAAGGGATCTACAAGGAAAGACAAACGGAAGATAGAGAGGGAAATGTGAAAATGAGAAAATATATATATATATATATATATATATATATATATTCGTAATTATCTAAAAATAAAAACTCATTTTTATAAATTAATAGTAAAAATTTGTAATTTCACAATATATTTTTTAATATATTTTAAGAACTATGTATTATCTATTTATCTTGATAACTTCTTAAAATCTAAAAATTCTTGCATTAGATCATTTTTAAAAAGAAAAATGGAAATTTCTTCTATTTTTATAAGAATAAAAAAATCCAATAAAAAAAATCCTCTTTAGAAAATACTTTTTTCAAAAATTTGAGAAAATTATTATTTTTTATAATAACTCAAATAATAATAAATAAAGGGTAACTTACAATTGCCATACACGTCTTTCTCTTAATTTTGAATTAAGTAATTTTGGATGTCAAACTTTTTTATTACATCTATACTATAAATAAAGTGTTTAATTAAATTGGCAGCACGACTCAATCAATAATTATCGGTAAAAAAATTATTTAAAATTCAAAATAAAATAATAAAATTAAAGATAATTCTTAGTTAGATAATTCTTAGTTATGATAACCATTTATAAGTGATAAAATCTAATATTATATAATTACTATAGTTTTGAAATTTTATTAAATATTCAAACACCACAAATATAGTAAATTACTATGAAGTAGGAACCATTAAAAAAAATCCATAAAAAAAACAAACAAACAAAAAACCGCGAAACTCCAACTGAAACCGTTTCAATTTCCAACCAACAATAGATTGACACGTGTCCGCCGGCAACGACTGACTGACATGCCACTTGTTTGACTAATCACAGAAAGGACAAAACGTCGTCGTACCAATGTTCGCAGGATTGCTCCTAATTGTGTGCTCACCACGAAAACGTGAGGATTCTTGTAGTCAGAATCTTGTCTTCCAATCCAAGGGGGGCAAAACAGGAACTAAAATCTTGCAGACATCATTCAGTGGGCCCACGCAATTGGGTAATGGGCCCACTTGGACCAATTTTTTGTGTAGGGCCTACAACCTATATTTTTAGGAAACTTGATACCCAAGTCGAATTTGAGTCCGACTGTCGGATTTAAATTCGAATTTAATTCAAAATTTAAAATTAGAAAAATGACTCTAATGTGTTGAATTTTATTGTTTTTAGCTTGAATTCGACTCAAGATTAATTTTGAATTACTTGAATTCACTTTATTAGATTTGCTTATCAAATAAAAGATATGTTTGACTATACTTTAAACTCTATTATTTGTGTTTAATCTCAAATTAAAATTAACATTAATGATGAAATCATAGATTAATAATTAAAATATAAAATCTAGATTAAGTTTGTCAGATATTCAAGTTAAGTATATGACCTCTCTTTAGAAGATATTAAACTTATGATTCGATTATTCATTTTTCTATTTATACCTCTCATGAAAGAAAAAAAAAACTCAAACTTAACTCACTCAATAATTCAATATACTTAAACTCAAATTTGGCTCAACAATACTCGAATTGATCCAAATTAAAAAAAAAAAGAGTGGGTTAACTCTTCGTAAAAACTATTATTGGTTGAATATAATGTTTTTCTTTGCACGTTTTCTTGACATTTTATAAAGATGCCAACGGACTTTTTTATCTGTGTGTGACTATTATTTGTATATATTCACATGGATAACACATTTTTCCAACTTGCCATGAAAAATAACTTTCGAAAATTATTAAAGACAATGCATATTTAATAATTGATTGAATACTCCTAATTTTCTCGCGTGGTATGATATTTGTTCATGCACACAAAACCAATCATACGAATTATTTGACTATTTGGTAGTTGGCAAGTAAACATCAATTTTATAAGTTCATTTATTTCTACTTATGTTTAAATTTTCAAAAGAATTTAAGAGTTTATCTTTTATATAGTCAATGAAATTTTTAAATTTTATTAGTGTCGTAGTGAAATGGATGCAACATTGTTGCCACAGCCTTGGCGAGGCCAACTTATTATTTTGCACTCTGTAACTATTAACTGTTCATGCTCGTATCACACAAGTTATTAAGTTATGACGAGTTTTTATCACCAAAGCATGAAATTAATCTCTGAAAGACACGACTAAAAATAATATGTGGCCTAATACTCACTCTGATTTTATTGCTATGGATATATTAATTATCCAAGGGAGGAGAGGCACCGTCTGATGATATATTAAAAAATAAAAATATTAATTAAAGAAGAAATGAGATATATGATAGTTCTTAAATCTCGTTTACATTATTAAGAAAATTTTCACAATCAATTTATAAAACAAACTTTTTTTTAAAAATTTATTTTGTTAACATACTTTAAGGGTACATGTTATCTTGCTAATCGAAGTTTAGAACTTTTATTAACAATGTATAAGATAATTTCAGTTAATATTATTTATATTAAAATACAAAATTATTAAGGCACCTTTGCAATCAATCGTATCAACAAATAAAACAAAACAAAAAATAACTAAAGAAAAAATACATGTATTTTTTTAATATTTTATTAAAAAACTTATACTTATAATGATCATATCTCTTTGTTTAATTTTACCGAAACCAATCGTATTATCCATCTAAACTATTTTTAAGAGATTACAAATACAATTGGAAAATGCTCTTTGATTGGATGTTCAAATATGTTGTAATGTCATCTTAATGTGACCTTAATTAAATTAACCAAAATGATTATATTCCAAAAGAATTGCATGCCTATGCTTGACCTTTAGTTAAGTGTCATTTTGTTGGACTTCAATACTCTCAAGTCAATTATTGTGGCCTCTTACTTTCAATTATCAACATTTTAACTCCTTTTAAAAAAAAAAAAGAAGAATAAGGAGAAGAGGACAGTTTTTTTTTTTCTAAAAAATTGAGCAGGCATTTTGTCTCAGTTCACAGTCCTTTTCGTGCTTTTGTCAAATGTTGATATTCAATCAATTAAAGAGGAATACATAAAATGATTACATTATATTACTAAAAATATGTCAATCATCTTAAAATATTTCGATGTTTAGAATCTTAAAGTTTTTAATATTAAATTAAACTAAATATCTTTTCAAATTTGACTACAAAATTGTTGGTGGTTACTTTCAACTTTAATTTCATACAAAAATAATTATCCATAAATAATTGTCCTGCCCGATAGACAAGCAAATCAATGTTTTCGTTCTATGTAAAAAAAGAAAAAAAAAATTCTCTTTGTAACTTTCCACTTTCCAGGAGTCTACCAAAAAAACCCATGGTAGATTGTAAAATAGCAATTATTCTCCCAAGATGAGATTTGCAATCTCCTTGTAAAAAGTGATTGTGTGACTTTCCAAGCAACCAAACAAACTAAATAAAGAAAACCAATGTGGGTTGAAATCAATGAACAAAAGATGCTGCTGCTTGCGTTAGACTCCAATAACAAACCAAGACCACAGCGAAAAAACTATTATTCCCTCTTTGACAAGAAACTTGGAGTTGAAAAGCATCTTGGCTTTGGCACCAACCGAGAAAGGTTTATTATTATTTTGTTTACCATTTTCAGTTTCCAACAACAATATTATTTGAATATGAAAGTGATTTGAAATGCTGCAAATGCAACCAAATCGCCAGTTCAAGGATTTTCCTTCTACCCTTTTCTTTCATTGGTGCTAAAGCTCTGGTGTTGGAAACAAAAATGTTAACTCTGAATGCAAAACTGGTAACCACTATCAAGAAAAGTATGATAAGATGAGTAACAGTACGAGTTACTTTATTATAAGATGAGTCACAGTATGATAAGATGAGTTACTTTAGATAAGCTGAGTTACAGTATGAGCAGCCAAGTGTGCATCATCCTGTTAACCTTTTGATAATACAGAGTGAAAATCAAATGGAACACTTATTTTTCGTCGTCACCTGATTCAGTCAAGCTTCTCCAAGCTTGAATCTGATCTTCCAGTGTACTCTGCTACAAGCTGTGCGAAAGATGAAGACTTGTTTTCTAGCAATCTAGCTGGAGAATCATATTCCTCGATAAGACCTACAACAGTCGAGAAGTTTTGAATGAGTTGAACTCCAGCAAATCCTACAAGCAAACCCTTAAATCATGAAACCATACTGACCATGACTTAGAAGCAGAACCATGTCACTGTCAAGAACAGAAGTGATCCGGTGTGCAATTGTTATGACGGTGCAGTCAGAGAAGTGCTCCCTTAGGGTTGTTTGAATCAGATTATCAGTCGCAGTATCAACCGATGCGGTAGCTTCGTCAAGCACTAAGATCTTACTTTTCTTGAGCAGTACACGCCCCAGACAGACCAGCTGCCTTTGACCCATGCTCCAATTATCTCCATTCTCACTAACTGCAGAAGAGTGTTACAATACTAAAAAAGTTTCTTCTGATGATTGAATTTATTTGATTTTAGAAAACTTGTATGGCATTCAAAAGAAAAAAAGAAAGAACTTGTATGTTATATGATCAATTATTGAACCTGTAGAATCCAGGCCGCCTGCCTTCTTTCTAACTTCGTCACCAAGCTGGCACTTATCCAATGCCTTATAGAATCAAAACAAACATCACTACATTTCAGACTTCAAATACCAACTGTAAAAGACTATCTAATTCGGAAAGAAACGGTAAAGACAAGAAATGGTTCTCTCATAATCAAAACAAAATGAACCCACCTCCCAAATCTGTTCTTCTGTGTACTCTTCAAGAGGATCCAAGTTGCTCCGCACAGTCCCTTCAAACATGGTAGGATCCTGCGGAATGATGCTTAGTCTTGACCGCAAATCATGCAGTCCAATTGATGAGATATTGACACCATCAATTATAATCTGGCCCGCTGAAGGTTCAACCATCCGGAAAAGTGTTTGTATAAGAGTTGATTTACCACTGCCTGTTCTCCCTACAATGCCAGTTTTCAATCCTCCCAGAAATGTGCATGTCACACCTCGCAAAACGAGCGGCAAGTGTGGGGCATACCTCACCTACATCAATCATCATCACTTATTTCAAAAATCAAACATAAGAATTAGAGTCATAAAGACCATATAACTACATTACCTGCAGATCAAGAATATTAACTTCTCCATGAAATGGCCACAAAGGTTCTGGGCGATTAGTTTCTATCACAAGTGGAGGCTCACCAGGAATGCTACTGTACTGAAGCATTCTCTCAACAGATATAATTTGATTCTCCAAATTGCAAAGATTCCATACCACCCAAGTTTGCAATAAATTCAGGTTGAGTCCATACGTCACAGCTAACCCCGCAATGGCTAAACAAAAGAAAATACATTCCATCATTCCCCTTTAACATTCCTTATCTAGAATGACTTATTAACCAATAAAGATGCCAGTCTGCAATCACCCACCTGGATTAATAAATCCCTCTGGTATAGAGATCAAAAAGAACAGACAGAATGCAAAAGTAATAGAAGACAACATGTCCAGACGGAAGCATAGCCATTCTTTTGCACTGGCAACATGAAATTTAGGACGAGAATAGGAGTCAATCAATATCATGTTTGTCTCTTGGAATCTTGACTCTTGATCAAAGCTCCTGATAGTTGTTGTTCCTGAGATTGTTTCAGCAAAATGCTGTATTACTGGAGCTTTGGATACTCCAACCAACCGTGCAAGTTCTCGTGCAGAAGATATGTAGTATTGCTGCAAAATTACAAGTTTATGAGAATTACTATGTCCAAACATTATGCAAGGTTGAATGTATATTATAAGCAAAAAACTTTGAAATTTACAATATATCACTGCATGATTGCAAGTTTATGAAGTCCTGCATTCTATAGCCATAATTGGGGTGACAAGAATTACCTGGTACCAAATGCAGGTAGCAATCACAGGGATAAAAATTATAAATATCTGCCAAGCAACCTGAGACATGACAACAATGATTCCAACTAGATTGATAATAGAAATGGCGAATCCCCCAACTTGGTATGGAATGTTCAAATCCACTGCATTTTGATCTGTAGAAGCCTATAAGAGGCAAGAAAGCAAATTCAAAATCCATCACAAACAAGGGGAAAATGCCAAAAAAGTGAAGCATAAGAGGCAGGAAAACAAATTTAGAATCCATCACAAAAAAAGGCTAAAAAAGTGAAGCATAGAAGGAATGTCTAAAGATCATACAGGAGGACATCAGATACTTACTCTGTTTAGAATTCTTCCACTAGGTGTGGAATCAAAGAAAGACATAGGAGCACGGAATATGCATAAATGCATCGTTTTGAAGAAAAGAGTGGCTGTTTTATATCCAGCTGTACTAAGAAACAAGGATCTGGCAAGCACAGAAAAGGCACTTGCAATGGCCAAAGCTAAATAGACAATTATTAGCGTAAAGCTCCCAACCGGAGGTTTAACATCCACAGACACGGGAGAAGCCCAAGCCATCCAATAATTGCTACCAATCTGGAAAGTCTGAAAGAGAATCTGTGCCAGCAGTATTAAAGGTACCAGAGCTCCACCATATGCTGTTGTGATGTATTTCCAATAGACTGAAAACCCAACTTTCCCTTTTTCTCGCTCCTCTTCTTGAACAAGCTGTCCTTTCGGCCCAAAATTGTCTATTTTACCACTCTCATTACCTTGGTTTCCTTCTTTCTGCACTTTCCCATTAGCACCATCTTCTTCGCTGATACTTTGTTCTGAAACAGATCCTCTCTCAACAGTATCAAGGGCAGACAAAGCTTTCTCATGTGCACCCACAAGTTCCATAAAATCAGTCCCAGAATTGAGAATGTCATTATACTTTCCAGCTTGTGTAATCCTCCCATCTTTCATGACCTAATAAAAATGTAAAATTTAAACCCAATGATTATACTTTTTCATGAATCCAAGGCAAAATCACTGAATTTTAAATTCTTACCAAGATTAGATCAGCAGCTGGTAAAAACTCAACTTGATGAGTGACATAGATTACAGTTTTTGAACTCAAAATGCTTAGCAAAACTTCCTGTCATTCAAAGATCAAACACAGATACTCAGGCAAGCTGATTGCATAAACTAAGGAAAAGAATGTTTAAAGAATCATCAAGCATTGGTATTTCAAGGAAGAAAAGATGTTACCCTGAACAAATGAGATCCTGTATGAGCATCCACAGCACTGAAAGGATCATCAAACATATAGATATCAGCATCTTGGTATAGAGCACGCGCAATCTGGATTCTTTGCTTCTGTCCACCACTCAGGTTGATTCCCCTCTCTCCTATAACTGTCTGGTCACCAAATGGGAGGACTTCAAGATCCTTCTTGAGGGTACAAGCTTCAAGCACTCTATCATACCTCTCCTGGTCCATCTCCTTTCCAAACAATATGTTCTCTTCAATCTTGCCACTTTGTATCCAAGGTGACTGAGCAACATAGGCCTTTGTACCACATAACTTAAGAGTTCCAGATATCTTGGGTAACTCCCCCAAAATACAGGAAAGTAAACTCGACTTGCCAGAGCCAACTGTACCACAAACAGCAACCCTCATACCATGGCAAACTTTCAAATTTATGTGTTTTAGCGTTGCAGTAGAAGACGACAAATCCCAAGAGAAATTCCCATCAACAATCTCAATGGCTGTATCTGAACTACCTCTCGGAAGTTTCTCTATAATATCAGGCTGCAAGTCATCAAGCCGAAGGAAGGAAGCAATTCTATCAAGAGATACCTTTGTCTGAGCTATCATAGAAATTGTGTCAGGAAGCACGTAAATTGACCCTTGAAGAATCCTGAATGTTGCAAGTGCAGAAAGGATCTTCCCTGACTCAAGTGGGACTCCTAGAAAAATACAAGCACCGAATGTGGCTACAGACACAAATGAGGGTGCAACCGAGAAGACAAGCATATTCATGGCATTCGTATAAACGAATCTTTTTAATGATCCTTCCTCAGCATTCCTTAGCCCGATAATCTTAGACAGAAACTTCATTTCCCACCCCTGAAGTTTGAGAATTCTCATGTTCCTCAAAATTTCAGACGTTGCTTTCATTCTTTTATCTTTTGATTCCATCAACTTGTCCTGAAACTTCTCTAGCATTTTTCCCAAAGGAATATTTGCTAACATAACAAGAAGTGTTGCAACAAAAGCTGCAACTGATGCTAGCCCAAGGTTTTTAAACAAGATCAACAAGGCCAAAGCAACTTGCAAAGCAGCAATCCACGGATCATGCATGAAAAAACAAAACTCACCCACCCTATCTGCATCAACGGTCATAAAATTGACAATTTCGCCACTGCTGTGGCTCTGCTTTGACTGGCAAGAAACTGTTAAACCCTTGTTATAAATCATTGCTACCAGAACTGCTCTCAGTCTAAGTCCAACTTGTTGCAACTTAAAAAACCAAAGCCTTTGCGATATGCACTCTACTAGCTTCGCAACAAAGAAAGCCATAACCAGAAGATACCCCCCGTTTTTAAAGTGCGATTGTCCATTCAGGTACTGAACAAAAGTGTCAATGAGATATGGGCCAACATATGAAGCCACAGTGGACATGAACGCAAACAAAGCTGTTGAAAGAATATCTTTCCAAGCTGACAAGAACAATGCCTTCACCAGCTTAAGCACACGAACTCCACTCCCTTCGCTGTCAGCTGACTCAAGACTGTTTCTAAAATTTGGAAAAGCCCCAAAAACACTATCACTGCTATCTAGCTGAGGCACATCCTCAAGGTCTAAAGTTTTCTTACTGCCAGCAGCAATAAGAGGCCCCATCCAAGAAAATGTAAGAATGCTGAAAATGCCAGCATTTGAGTATGGGGTTACAGGATCACTCCCTTTTTTCCTACTCAACTCTACACCATCAGTAACACTGAAATCTCTCAAAAAGGGCTCCTCAAGGAGAGTACCTTCACCCTTATTTCTCGCAAAAAACCCCACAATACATAGGAACAAACCAGTAATTACAGAAAAAACATCTGATACTATATACTGATTTGGGAAAGAAACATGTTTTTTGTAAAGAACAACGTCCATGACAAGACAATAACAAGATATTGAAAAATAAAAACCCCACCATATTCTTAACCAAAACGGGAACTGTTTTTGTTCACCAGAATTGGAGAACTGATAATGCAAATAAACACAGATTGCACACCAAGCAAGTGTTTTTACAGCATAATCAGAAAGAGTCACTAACTTTACCTCAGACCAACCATTTCTAAACCAATAAAAATAACTTAACAAAGATAATACAAAATTGAAAGCTGAAACAACAAAACAACAAGCTAAAATTTGCTTATACCATAAAACCCTCCTTTGCCTTAACGTCTCCTTTGAGCCTTCCCCAGCAGCATCTTTAACTCTGTTCCCGACGCATAAGACTGAGAAGAAAAGCAATAAACCTAGGTGTAATGAGGTTGAAAACCCATGAAGAAAAATGGGTTTTAGCAAAAAATCGAAACTAGTAGCTGAGCTCATGAGTAAAGATGATTCTGAAACAAAAAGATTCATTCTTTTTGAGTTTCTACTAAAGAACAAACTTGGGTTTGATTCTTGGAGAAGATTTTATGTTTATATACAAGTTTGTCCTACGTATAACTACCTATGAAATGTGCAAGTGACAACTCCTTGGAATACATACTGGAAATTTTAACAAATTTTTAGATTATTTTAGTCACTTGATGAAAGGTTTTTAAGTCTTGGTCAACTTTTTTGTTTCAAATTTAGTAGGAACAGAAAAAAACCGGGAAACTCCGGTAGAAGCAGTTCAATGTTCCAACAGTCATCTGGTTGACAAAAAACCGGAAAAGAACAAAAATGTTGTCCTAACATTCAGCTCACCACCGGCTTTCACGAAAACTTGGGGATTCTGTTGTCAGAATCTTGTCCTCCCAGGGGCAAAATAGAAATAAAAATGGTAAAGCATTGTTCATTTGGGTCCATCCATTGTAAAGTGGGCCCCATTAAGGTATGATTTTTTGCATGTCGAGTACCATAGCTGTTGGAAACTAAATGCAAAAACAGACTAATTGGAGAAAGGGGTAGTGTTTTTCTTTGCACGTTATCTTGACATTTTTGTCCACTTATTATTGCAATAATTATACAAGTTTATTCATATTATGCAACGGATTTTTTCAAGTTGTCATGATAATAGCTGTTTGAAATTGTTAGGAATTACATGTGCTTAAGAATGGATTGGATACCGTAAAATCAGCTTCTTAGAAACTTTCCACTTTTCAGGATACCACCAAACAAAAACATGGTAAATTATTAAGTAGTAATTATCTTTCCAAAGATGACACCCGCAATCTCCTTGTAAAAGGTGGGTGTGTAACTTTCTAAGCAACCAAACAAATAAAATAAAAAAAATCAATGCGGCTTAAATCTATGAACCAAAGATCGTCCTTCACTTTTTTCTGCCTGGTGTATATGTTCCAGAAATTTATTGTTACAAACAAAAATGGAAACTGGAAACCATCTGACTTTAACATGTTTATGAGACAGTACTATCAAGAACAGTGAAGTTTCTGATTATCTGGTCCTCCAATTTTGAGCTCATACTATACTCTCCTATGAGCTTGGAAAATGAGGATGACTTACTCTGAAGGAAATCGAAACAACACGCAGCGGAATTTAAATCATTCGGCCTCCACCAAGATCGATTCGGAGAGTTGCCTGATTAGGGTTTCGAGATTTTACCTGACGTTTTCTCTAAATTTTCTGTCGTTGGTCGAGTCACAAGCAGCAACTTTTCGTTCCTGCCTCTACGGTATCCACACGAACGGATCTCACGACTCTTGAACGTCTCACGATCAGAAGCCTTAAAGAGCTTTTAAATTCCTTATAACCGAATTGCTAGCTTCGATTAAAAGGAATGTTTTTGTTTTCTGTTTTTAAAAGTGCGGCTATGTTTTAGAAAAACATCCCTTTTATAGGCAGTAAATTTTACCCTAAAATTTACTGCCAAACAGAACTCTAATCCTACTTAGAATAGGATTAGTTATATCCCTAATCCAATTCAGAATAGGATTAGTTATATCCTTAATCCAATTCAGAATAGGATTAATTAAGCTCCTCATTGATCCGTTCTAAGTGTGCGACCCAATAGGTTCTCAAAACAATGGCAATGACAAAATTGTCACAGGCAATGAGCGGTATCTAGCAACACATCATTGCTACCCATGTAACGAGAATGTCAATGACTCGACATAACCTTACTCGTGATAGATGTTACCGTGTAGTTTAATCCCTTTATCCTATGATGTCTTGATTAGACACAAGTCATGGAATGTGTCACACTTGTATAGTCTAATCAACGTTTCTTGATTCCTGAGTAGACTAATTAAACAAATAAAATCAATATCTCATATTGACTTATTCGAGCACGGCCATGCATTTCTTAGTCTCACTCTATCAAAGGGCCCAAGACATCACTCTTGTTATATAAGAGGGATAAATCCTATCTTGATCACTCAACATCCCTCTACATAGATCAAGGCATACCCAATTACTACCTTTATAGTCCATCCTGTTATGAATGACATCTAGCAGCATTAAAGTATGCAATTCTCTATGTTGGGATCTCTGATGATCTCAAGTCAAAGAATCACATACACCATCATCACTATGAGAATCGCTTATGACATTCATATAACAATCCATGTAGCGTTCTCATGGAGGGTCGATCCAGTACATAGTTCTCTAACATGTACCTATGTGATGACTTGATATCCTATATCCATGACAATGGTCATCAGTCAACCACATACTAGTCTTATCGTATCATTGTTATCCTTGTTCACAATAATACTTGACTAGGGATACTTTAAGAATAGTGTGTTATTACTATTCTAAGGACATTATTATATAAGATTATATTACGCAGTTATAAGACAAATATAATAATGAACTATGATAAATAAAATGTCATGATACATAAAAAATGCCAAAGTCAATCATCTAATGAATGGTTCTAAGGGCATAATCCAACAATCTCCCACTTGCACTAAGACCATTCACTCATGTATCTAATACCTAGTGACCTAGTGTGACGATCATGTCTCTGCTGCGTCAAAGGCTTCGTCAGTGGGTCGGCGATGTTATCGTCAGTTGGTACTTTGCATATCCTCACATCTCCTCTCTCGATGATATCTCGAATGAGATGGAAGCGCCTAGTATATGTTTGGATCGTTGGTGAGATCTAGGTTCCTTAGCTTGTGCGATGGCTCCATTGTTGTCACAATAGAGCTCAATCGGATCTACAATGGAGCTCAATCGGATCTACAATGCTAGGAACAACTTCAAGCTCAGTAATGAACTTCCTGATCCAAACAGCCTCCTTAGCAGCTTCAGAGGCAGCTATATACTCAGCCTCTGTTGTAGAATCGGCCACTGTCGCCTGCTTTGAACTCTTCCAGCTCACAGCACCACCATTAAGGCAAAACACATAACCAGACTGCGATCTATAGTCATCTTTATCAGTTTGGAAGCTAGCATCAGTGTAACCTGTTACAATGAGCTCTTCCTCACCTCCATATATCAAGAATGTATCCTTAGTCTTTCTCAAGTACTTAAGAATATTCTTGACAGTGATCCAGTGACGTTCACCAGGATCAACTTGATATCTACTCGTCATGCTCAAGGCATACGAGACATCGGGACGTGTGCATAACATGGCATACATAATGGATCCAATAGCAGATGCATATGGAACTTTACTCATACGTTCTCTCTCTTCTTGTGTTGTAGGACACTGTTCTTTTGAGAGAGAAATGCCATGTGTCATAGGCAAGAATCCTTTCTTGGAATCCTGCATGCTAAACCTCTTTAGCACTTTATCTATGTATGCACTTTGACTTAGGCCAATTAATTTCCTTGATCTATCTCTATAGATCTTTATACCCAGTATATAGGAAGCTTCGCCCAAGTCCTTCATTGAAAAGCAATTCCCTAACCAAGTCTTTACAGACTGAAGGGTAGGGATGTCATTCCCAATGAGTAGTATGTCATCTACATACAACACCAGGAAGACAATAGTGCTCCCACTGACCTTCTTGTAAACACAAGGTTCATCTTCGTTCTTGATGAAACCAAACTCTTTGATTGCATCATCAAAACGAAGATTCCAACTTCGAGAAGCTTGCTTTAGTCCATAAATAGAACGTTGTAGCTTACATACTCTTCATTAACCTTGTTGTTAGAATCACATATAAATGAAACATGATCGAATCTGATGAGACAGCGGAGGCAAAGTGGTGTTGCCTAAAAGTTACCAGTTGTTGCATATCCAATGATGCTGTAGCTTCATCAATTGCCCATATATTGCTTTCCTTCAGTACCACACACAGCTGAGCCAATACAGACATGTTGCCTCTGCCCCATGCTCCAATTCTATCCATTTTCTCAAGTTATGGATATTAAGAAAGCAATCTCAGCTGCCAGCTCCTTACCATAAAAAGGAATGTAGAGAGAGGGGATATCTTATTTACAGCAGCTAAGTTTGCTTCATCCTGTTAAACTTTTGTCAATATAGAGTGAAAACCAAATGCAGCACTTAATTTTCGTCTTCATCCGATTCGGTCAAGCTTCTCCAAACTTAAATCTGACCTCTCAGTGTATTCTGCAACGAGATGTGCAAAAGACGAAGACTTGTTTTCTAGCAATCTAGTTGAAGAATCACATTCTTCAATAAGTCCTGCAACAGTTTAAAAGTTTTAAGCAGCGTTTTGTTGAGATTATGAAATGATTCAAGAACAACATTCAAGAAGAAGAAGAAGAAGAGAAAGAAGAGAAAGAGAAAACAGAGAAAGAAGAAACTGTAATTCAATTATCTGAAAAACTTGATTATTGTTCTTTTACATCAAAAACGTTTATATAGACAAAAGCATAGGACTTATCTAGCTGGCAGTTAGGTAGTTATAGTTGTAACTACCTAAGTATCAGTTACTTCTATTAATATGCCCCTGTAAACTAAACACTCCACTTCCAGGCTTCTGTGAACCACCAACATGCTGCCGTAAACCAAGCACTTCCCCTGTAAGCTGAGCACCCCTCTCTTGAACTGTAAGTTTAGCTCTTAGCCGAGCAAAACTGGCCAAGGACAAAGGTTTTGTCAAAATGTCAGCAGTTTGATCATAGGCTGGGATGTGATTAACTGCTATAAGCTTCTGCAAAACTTTTTCTCTAACAAAGAACATGTCCAATTCCATGTGCTTGGTTCTGGCATGTTGAACTGGATTAGCAGACAAGGCTACAGCAGACAAATTATCACACCAGATGTGTGGCTTAACTGGAAGAATAACACCAATCTCAGACAATAAGGATTGAATCCAAGCTATTTCAGCAGTTAAGCTGGCCAGACTTCTAAACTCAGCTTCTGTACTTGATCTTGACACTGTATGTTGCTTCTTTGAGCTCCAAGCAATGATATTACTCCCAAGGAATACACAGAAACCAGACATAGATCTTCTGTCATCTGGATCGGAAGCCCAATCAGAATCTATAAACCCTGTTAAAGTCAGAATTGGTGAAGGTTTCAACAAGGTACCATGCTCCAAAGTACCAACAAGATATCTGAAGACTCTTTTAAGAGCTTTCCAATGAGTATCCAACGGCTGGTGCATAAACTGAGATAGTTTGCTAACAGAAAAAGATATATCAGGTCTAGTCACTGTGACATATTGCAAAGCACCAACAGCACTCCTAAACTTCTAAGCATCTTCAATAGGGGAACCCTCATTAGCTGACAACCTCAAAGAGCTGACCATAGGAGTAGGCATGTAACATATTAAACCTTTGTAACAATTCTTTGATGTACTTGGACTGAGTAAGTAAAAGGCCAGTCTTCAATCTGTGAACTTCAATGCCTAAAAAGAAATTTAAGGATCCAAGATCCTTAAGTGAAAAGGTTGTGTCCAAAGCACTAACCAGCTTGTCAATTGCATCAACAGAACTACCAGTAATTATAATGTCGTCTACATAAACCAAAGCATACAAGCATACAGAATTGGATTTCTTAATAAAAAGTGACTGATCAGATTTGGAGGAGAAAAAACCCTGTTGAAGCAAAAAATTCTGAAGCTTGTCATACCAGGCTCTTGGTGCCTGTTTTAGACCATATAGGGCTTTGTTTAGCTTACATACCAGCTTCTGACTTCCATGTTGAACTTCAAACCCAGGTGGCTGATGCATATACACCTCCTCATTTAAGTTGCCATTGAGAAATGCATTATTCACATCAACTTGTCTGAGATGCCAACCTTTAGACAAAGCTAAAGTAAGAATAATCCTAATTGTAACAGGCTTGACAACTGGACTAAATGTCTCCCCAAAATCAATACCAGGCTGTTGAAGATACCCTTTAGCCACCAGTTTAGCTTTATACCTGGCCACTGAACCATCTGCATTTTTCTTGAGTTTAAACACCCATCTACATCCAACTACAGACCTGTCTGAAGGAGAGGGAACCAAAGTCCAGGTCTGATTTTTTAACAAAGCTTGATATTCAGTTTTAACAGCTTCTGTCCATTTTGCATGTTGCAATGCCTGTGTAATGGTAGCTGGTTCCTCATCATCGAGACTTGCCAACTAAGTTTTTGGCTTGAAGATCCCACCTTTGGATCTGGTTTTCATAGGGTGACAATTACTCATAAAAGATGGATATGGTCCTAAGATAAAGTTTGGAGGATTTTCTTGCAGGGTAGAATTTGAAGATTGAGTAGGAGAGATATATGATGAAGAAGATTGATGAGCTTGAATGTTAGAGGAGGAAGTAGATTCTTAGTGATCAACTGGTGATGTGAAAGTTGAAGAAGAATTATTTGAAGTAGAAGTAAAAGGTAGAATTGGAGGTGGGGGAACAGTAACAGAAACAGAATTCATATGACTACAGGTTTGTTTAGCAAATAGTTCTGAATAAGGGAATTTTGTTTCATCAAAAGTAACATGTCGAGATATAAACAGATTTTCATTAGCATCTAAGCACTTGTAGCCTTTGTGGTTGGGACTATATCCAAGAAACAAACAAGGTGAGGATCGAAGTTCCATTTTGTGAGTGTTATATGGCCTGATATAGGGAAAACATAAACATCCAAAAGTCTTGAGAAACGAATAGTCAGGAGATACCTTGTATAATACCTCAAATGGTGACTTTGAATGAAGAGTTGCACTAGGTAATCTGTTAATAAGAAAGACTGCAGCAGAGAAGGCTTCTGACCAAAATTTGAAGGGAAGTGAGGCTTGAGACAATAAGGTAAGACCAGTTTCTACTATATGCCTGTGTTTTCTTTCCACTATGCCATTTTGCTGAGATGTGTGTGGATAAGGATGTCGAAAAACAATACCTTCTGAGCTAAGAAATGAACTAAAGCTCCTAAATTCACTACCCCAGTCAATCTGTAGGACTTTAATAGAAGAATTAAACTGTTTTTCAACCATTCTTTTGAAGTGAATAAAAGAAGGTAAGGCCTCACTTTTAGTTTGTAAGAAATAAATCCAAGTATGTCTTGAGAATGCATCTATAAAGGAAACATAGTATTTGTATCCATTTCCAGAAGTGACAGGAGCAGGGCCCCAAAGGTCAGCTTCTATAAGCTGAAGTGGTGAGTGATAAACTGTTGGAGACATAGAGAAAGGAAGCTTGTGGCTCTTAGCTTGTTGGCAATGAGGATAAATGAATCTTTTATTACTAGTATTTGAGATTTTACAAGTAGACAAGACTTTAGAAACTACATCAGTATGTGGATGACCTAAACGTCTATGCCATAGAACAAACTGATGAATTTGAAACTGTTGAAAAATTTGTGGAAGAGGAAACTATAGAATCATTATTCGAGAGTAGTTCTGACACTAAGGCTGACTTCTGGCTGTGTGAAACTGATGCTGCAGACTTACTTATGTTCAGATTAAACTTGTATAACCCTCCTTCAAGAGTCCCTTTGAGTAGAATCTCCTTGGTAACCAAATCCTTCACAAAACAATTGTTAGAATAGAACTCAAAAAAGACTTTGTTGTCTTTACAAAAGTGTGACACAGAAAGTAAATTTTTGGTGATCTGTGGGACATGAAGAATGTTATTTAATTGAAAGGTCTTGTATGAGGTTTGAGCAAGAGAATTTCCTATACCTGCTATATTAGTACCAATACCATTTCCCATTTGCAACTTGCCATTTCCATGATATGCAGACCCTAAGTTGAGATTCTCCAGTGAGTTGGTAACATGATTAGTGGCACTCGAATCAGGATACCATGCTGAATCCAAGATTGAACTAGGTGTAGCCATCAATGCTTCAGCTACATTAACTTGTGGACAGGAAGAAACATTTCCTTGTGCACCAAAATATGATGAGGACTCTCCAGGTTCAGGATTAAAGGAAATATCGAACCTATGATGGCATCTATGGACAGTATGTCCAATCTTGCCACAAAGTTTGCACTGTGGCTTGGAAGTATTTGATCCTCTACCTTTAAACTTTCCTCGACCTCTAACATTTCTTCCACCACAACTCTGCCCTCGAAAATTCTCAAAAGAGAACTTCCTCTGTTGCATAGCCAAATGAGCAGAAGGAACCACTGATTCAGTAAAGGCAGAATTCTGAAGATTTCTTGATTCAGTAGCAAATAACATTGCTGAAGTAGACTTCCAATTTGGCAATTCTTTTTGAGTTGAGATTGCAGCAACAATGGCATCGAATTCTTGACCAAGACCAGACAAAGTTATATGAACAACTTCATTTTCACTCATCTTGCAACCACAAGATTGCAATGTATCCCAGAGTGTCTTGATCTTTAGGAGGTATTCTTTCATACCAAGAGAGCCTTTCTTTATATTCTGCAATTGCCTTTTATATTGCATTACCTTTGCTGTTGTCTGAGATGCAAAGTATTCCTCTACTGCTTCCCATAATTCCCTTGTACTTTCACATCCTACAAGACTCGGAAGAATCTGAGGACTGATTGAGGAAAGAAGCCAAGAAAGTAATAACTGATCTTGTCTATCATACAATTGAAACTCAGCAGTATTAGTCGATGGTATAGTCTGTGTACCATCAATAAAACCCTTTAATCCATAGCCTTTTAACGTTGCTACGACCTGTTGTTTCCATAACAAAAAATTATCATCTTTAAGCTTTACCGTAATACACTGTGAACCAGGATTAAAAATGGCAGAAGAAGCTTCTTTCATAGCTGTCGAACCAGCTTCATTAGCATGCTCTGACACCATGTTGAGATTATGAAATGATTCAAGAACAACATTCAAGAAGAAGAAGAAGAAGAAGAAGAAGAGAAAGAAGAGAAAGAGAAAACAGAGAAAGAAGAAACTGTAATTCAATTATCTGAAAAACTTGATTATTGTTCTTTTACATCAAAAACGTTTATATAGACAAAAGCATAGGACTTCTATTAATACGTTTGGTTCACGAAATGGAATAGAAAAGGAATAGAATATGTATTCTGTGGGAATAGAAAAGAGAGGGAATATGAATTATGTAGTTTGGTTCATTGGACTGGAAAATAGTAAGAAATAGTATTAATATATCTGTAATAAATTCAAAAATTATTTTACCCCTTTATCAGAATAATTATAATTTGTAATAAAAATATTACAAATCATAACTAAATAATAAAAGAGCTATCAATAAATAATAATAATAATAATAATAATAATGATTAGTTATTTTAAATAATCATTAATTATTACTTAATTATTAGTAAAAAATATTTTATCATTAATTTATAATAATTGCTACTTTGTTTGTGCTTATTAATTTATTACTATAATAATTAATAATTAGTAATTAATTAATTAAAAATAATCATAAATAGTTAACTGTTAATTATTTAATTCACTAATAAATAATAAATTAATTAATATTCATTTACGATTAGTGATTAATTAATAATAGTTAATTAATAAATAAGTGATTAATAAATTAATTAATAAGTACTAATAATTCATTAAAATTAATTATTAATTAATAATTTTTAATCATTATTCATTTATTAATTACTAATTATTAATAATTAATTAATAACATAATTTGAATTAATCTTAATTAATAATTAATAAATTAATATAAATTTATTATGTAATTTATCAACAATTAATATTTATTAATAACTTTATAATAAATTAATGTTAATTTATTAATATTGATAATTAATACTAAATTAATCAATATTAATTTAATTAACTAATATAACTTTATTATTAAATTAATAAATATTAATTTAATGTTAAGTAGTAAATTAATATTAATTAATTATTAATAATTGATAATAATATTAATTAATTAATAGGTATTAATGAATTTATCAATTATTATAATTAATTAATTATTAAGAATAAATAAATAAATTATTAATTATTAATTAATTTATGATAAATAATTAATTATTAAATAATAATCATTAATGTATAATTAATTGATTATTAATTAATTATTAATTATTAATATTATTTTATGATTAATGATTAACTAATTTTAATTAATTTATTAAATGTGTAATATTATTTAATTATTAAATAATAATAATTAGTAATTATTAATTAATTAATTATTAATTACGAATTATTAGTTAATAAAAGTAATAAAAGTATTAAGGGTATAATGGGGTTTAGAAAAATATTTGCTTTTCTTATCTCATGGAATTGCAAATCTTTGAAGAATGAGAATAATAGCTATTCCCTTTTTTATGGAATTATTATTCCACGTAATAGATATTACAATGAACCAAACTAATGAATTGAAAGGGCTTGTGGAATATAAGGGGAATTGTAATTCCATTCCTCCCAACCAAACATGCCATTAATGTGTGAACTCCAACAAATCCTACAAGAAAAACATTAAATTACACAGCGACACTGACCATGATTTAGATGCAGAACCATATTACTATCAAGAACAGAAGTTATCCTGTGGGCAATTGTTATGACCGTACATTCAGAGAAGTACTCCCTTATGGTCGTCTGAATCAGATTATCAGTGGTTGTATCAACAGAGCTTCATCAAGCACTAAAATCTTACGTTTCTTTAGCAGCACACGCCCTAGGCAGACCAGCTGCCTTTGACCCATGCTCCAATTATCTCCATTCTCGCTAACTGCAGAAGCATTGTTATACTGCCATAAAAATTTTATTCACAATAATGTAATTTCTTAGATTTTAAGTACTTGTATGACATTCCAAAAAAAAAAGAGGACGAAAGAACTTCTATGGTATATGATAGAAAACCAGACCTGTAGAATCCAACTTGCCTTCCTTCCTTCTAACTTCATCCCCAAGTTGACATTTATCCAATGCCTTAAAAGAATTAAAATACACATCAATACATGTCAGACTTCGAATTTTTTTTTTTGCTAAGTCAAAAGATTTTATTAAGATTGCAGAAGGAATACAGAAGCAAAAAGAAGCAACAAAGCTAGCGTCAACAAGGAACACCAGACTTTGCTGGAACTACATCTCAACCCAACACCTTAATCTCACAAGACAAGGAACGTAACAGATCAAACTAAAACATTCCAAAACTAACATCTTTTGCTGCACCACGTAACAGAGAATTAAACACAAAAACTCCAAGCATCAGAAATCAATCAATTGTGTCATTTTGCCACCAAGACAGCCACCAGATAAGTTTTGATAACCTGGAAGGAAGGACCAAGCCATGCCAAGATTCTCCTGCTTATAACACCAAATCTTGAGATAAGAACAAAATGAAATCCCACCAACCCATATGGTAGTTGAAAGTTCATCACAGCTCGTTCCAAAAGCATCACAAGAGATATACATTCAAAATTCAGACCCCAGAATATGAGCCTTATACAGATAAACCTCCAAAATAAAAAGTAAATTTCCACTAAGCCATAATCATGCCCTTGCTTGTTGCTCTCGATTGAGGAACCTGACAACATTAACCAAAATGGTTATAAACACCATAGATCCTGAACAGCCACACACGAAAGTATTCAACATTTTCATTCCTAAATTTCTTCTTCGTATCAATGTCCGATGGAGTTTGCACAACACCTTAAAAGCAGTCTCACCCAAATTGTTTCCACAAATATAACATATTTCGAGAGGTCCTCCCCATTTAACCAACTTCTACCCAAAATTCCAAAAAACCAACCAGAGTTTCCATTGCATTAGAACACACCATCTAAATCCTTCAAGTCAACTCCATTTGTAATTCCTCTCAAATTTGTTTCCAAAATGAACACCTTATAACCTATAATCATTCTCTGAATACCTTAACACAATTCTCATATTACAAAATGGAACAAACAGCAGCATAAGCCCAGAAAAAAGAAGAATATCAGCATAAAAGAAGCATAAAATCTACACAATCTGTTTAGTCAATCCCTTTACATCAATTCCATCAACCTACCTATCACAACTTCATCATCACAATTTGCAGTCATACCTAATAGCTTTCCTATTTCCCATGTTGATTTAGCCTCTGCCTTGCACAATTCTTTTTTTTTGCTTCGAAAATCACCATCTGATAAAAAAGCATTGGCAATTTTACCATCACTATCCGTGCTTGAGGAATTCCTTCGTACTTTCTTTATTTTCTTCCCTCGTTTCTTCCTTTTGCTAGCTAATTTCACTAGCAAAGCCTCTTCTATTTCCACCAGGCTTCTAACTTTCCTCTCTTTTCTTCTTGATTTCAAACCGTGCCCTACTCCTACATCATCAATATAGCCCTGTTCCACGTTCATTGCTTCATTTCTTTCATTTTCCTGCAGCAAGCCCTTACCATGATTTTGGGCTTTCTCACGTTTAGCATACCCATCGTTGAGATTTGGGTTTTTGTTATTTTTCTCAATTGGCCCCACACCATTATTGGACTCCTCCACAATATCCACTTCATTCTGAAGGTCCGCACCATGAATCTGATGATTTATCTAGCCTATCACTGTCAAAGCTTTTTCCTACTACATTATTAGCCTCCAGACTGTTTGTCTCGAGCC
Organism: Heritiera fomes; assembly: GCA_032173925.1. Taxonomy (NCBI): domain Eukaryota; kingdom Viridiplantae; phylum Streptophyta; class Magnoliopsida; order Malvales; family Malvaceae; genus Heritiera; species Heritiera fomes. The sequence goes on along the minus strand of JAPDPM010000023.1, from coordinate 1,769,173 downwards.
CACAAACTTGATTTTCTATCCCCATGCAAGTTCCCTCGGAATCCACAATCATCTCTCCACCTGTCTCCCTTGTTGCATCTTCCCTGTTCTCACCTTCCTCTGTTCCACTTATCTGTTCATCTTCCATGTCGACTCCATTTTCAGAAATATTGTAGAAACTGTAATTGTTAGTCCTGCTTGATGAAGATGCCTCGTGATCTACACCATCTTCTTCCTCTGAGTTTGCCCATGGTGATGGAATTGGCGTGACGGGGTTGTTCGTTTTGGACTGTTTACAGCAATAGTTGAAAAGGGAGACAACGTCTGAACCAACCTCCGAAACTCGCACTTTGAAGGTTTTCTTGCCACATTCCAAATTTATAACTTCATCAATTCTTTCCACCTGGTCTGTCATGAGGAAGAAAGCTCCCCTACTAAAGTCGTTAAATTTGAGAGTATTCCCATCCATGGAAAGTAAGTCACCCCAAATTTCTGCTATATTCTTGAAGGTGTTGTAGTTCCAAGCATGTAGGGGCACGCCAAAAACAATCACCCAGGTTGTTCTGTATTTGTATTCCATATCTTCGGACCAATGGAAGATGTCAACAAACCACTCTTTCAACCAAGACCAGCCCAAATTTTTCATAGTTTTCATAGTTTCTACTTCTTCGAATGAGATAAGAAACTGCTTGCCTGAGATTTTCTTGACAGAGATATCGAACACTCCCTGTATCTTGAAATTTTCCATGAGAGTGTTAGCTTCATAGTAATCCTTGGCTACCCCAATCACGCATCTTTCAAGCTTGTGGAGCAGACTGTCATCGACCATTCTCTTGCACGTCTTTATCTTGGCATGACAAATTTCTTGTTGAAACTGGTAATGGTCAAGTTCTTTCTCAGACATCTCCTCGTTTAGTAGCACCTATTTATAGGATCTTTTTTGATTCAAGTTACCTGAGGATTTTGGAGAATACTGAGATTTTTGTTGAAACTTCTGACCAACATCATGTTTAGAGAACCCCTGTAACGGTTTATCCTTCTGGGAATCCACCCTTCTCCAAAATGCGGATCTTGCATTGAACTTGGCTAGATTGACACCCATTTTATAATCCAAGAACCAAGCACCATTAAGTTTCTCAGCTGCATATTTGGCATCCTGCAAGCTTGAAAACCTTACGAACCCATATTTCCTTCCTGATCTGCTACGTTCATGTGGAATAAAGACATCAACGACGTTGCCATGATGTTGAAATATTTGTTTTAACCATCTCCAATGGATGTTTGGAGGGATGTTGTTGACGAAGACAGAGAAGACTTGGGAAGGAGTCTGAGAGGAAGACGCCATAAGAGGAAGACACAGTTCACCGACAAAAGGACTTGATTATGTCAATTTTTTTTTCATTATTCATGAGGATACTAAAATTAGTATAAAATTATCTGCTACATGTCAGACTTCGAATTACAACCGTTAAAGACCGCATCTTATTTGAAAAGAAATGATACAGAGTAGAAATTCTTTTCTCAAGTGACCAAAATGAAATGAACTCACCTCCCGAATCTGTTCATCTCTGTACTCTCCAAGAGGGTCCAAATTGCTTCATATAGTCCCTTCAAACATGGTAGGATCCTGAGGAATGATGCTGAGTCTTGACCACAAATCATGCAGTCTAATTGATGAGATATTGACACCATCAATTTTAATCTGGCTTACTGCAGGTTCAACCATCCGGAAAATTGCTTGTATAAGAGTTGATTTACCACTGCCTGTTCTCCCTACAATGCCAGTTTCAACCCACCAGGAAATGTGCAAGACAAGTGGCATGTGGGGGGCATATTGAACCTACATTGATCATCATCATTTATTTCAAAAACAATATATAAGAATTCAAAAGTCATAAACACCATATAACTGCATTACCTGCAGATTAAGAATATTAACTTCTCCATGAAATGGCCAATAACGTTCCGGGCGATTGTTTTCTTTCACAAGGGCAGACTCACTAGGAATTTTACTGTACTGAAGCATTCTCTCAACAGATATAATTTGATTCTCCATATTGCAAATATTCAATACTATACAAGTTTGCAATGTGTTTAGGTTGAGTCCGTATGTCTCAGCTAGCCCGGCAATGGCTAAACAAAAGAAAATACGTTCAGTCATTCTCCTTTAACATTCCTTATCCAGAAAGAAATGGTAATCAATGAAGAGGCCAACCTGCAATCACTTACCTGGATCAATAACTCCCTCTGGTATCAAATAAATAAATTTTGTGGGATTTCCTCTCTACACAAAAAGCCACGTCGCCTTCCCACTTTTTGTTATCGTCAGCCCTTCCGTGGCTTTTTCATATGCGTTTTTGTTTGGGTAATTTGAGAAATCCATATCCTTTCGTCATCTGCAGTTTCTGTAAGACTGGCAACTGTCAGATTTTGCCTCCTGCTTCGGTTGTTGATTTCTTCCTTCACTCTTTGGTTATAGGCCAGGTACTCAAACTGCACAAGTGTGCTCCCTGCACAAGAACCTCCGACCTGAAATTTCCCATCATCACCCATCCCGTACCAGCAAAACTTCTAACGGTTACAATCAAATTCCGTACCCCTCTTTGCTGACAACAAAACAACAAGGAAGAGTTTGCTTGTACCATAAAAGCTTCCTTTGCCTTAACCCCTACTTTGAACCTTCTCCACCAGCTTCTTTAACTCTGTTCACTACCCATAAGATTAACAAGAACAACAATAAAACAAGGTGTAATGAAGCAGAAAATGCACGAAGAAAAATGGGTTTGAGGAGAAAATCAAAACTAGAGGCTGTTGGTTTTGTGATTATACATAGGGAAATTAGACCTGACAATTCGTGTCAAAAATTCGTTTTCGTATCATATAAAATCGTGTTCGTGTTGTGTATTCGTGTCGACACGAAAAACTCAAAATGTTATTTTTAGCTTTTATCACATTCATATATTAATTTTACTTAATTTTAATCTCGTGTCATCTCGTGTCATTTATTCGTGTCGTGTATTCGTGTCGTGTATTTATGTCGTGTCTAAGATTGCCAAGATTTAAATATCATTTATGTAAATTGTTTGTTTATTTAACTTGTAAATTATATATTAATTTATTTAACATTTAAATTATTTATATATTTATCTAACATGTAAATTATATATCAATTTACTTAACATTTAATTTATTTATTTATTTATTTAACATATAAATTGCTCATTTATATTCTTTAACATGTAAATTATTTATTTATTTAACATGTAAATAATATTTAAATAATATTTAATGGTTGGATTGAAAATATTACTTAACAATATAAGAGGGATGTAAGATTTGTGAAATAATAAAACATTTTTATTTTGTAATTTTTAGTGACTAAAAAAGATAATGTAGTCCGAAAATATAATTAAGTGAGGACAGAATTGAAAAAAAAAATTTCCCAAAAATTTTAAAATATCTCAAGAAATGGAGTTAATCTGATTCCCCTTTATTTTCTCCTTTTTTAATACTGTTAAAAATATTAAATTACTGATATAAAAAAAATTTTATAACCAAACAAAATAATCATATTACAAAATAAAATTTATTGGCCAAAATAAAAAATTTCTTGAATTGAACGCCCCTTGGTAGGAAAAAAGCTGGGAATCTCCGAAAGTGTCAACTCATTAGAACGACAGCAAAGAGAGAGTTCAATGCCGCTTGTGACTTGTCTGAAGAAAAACCAGATAATTACAAAAGCGCCGTCGTATTCTTACCGTACTGAAGTTGTCTTTCTTTGGGCAAAACAGGAATAAGAAAAAGTAAACATTATCCAATCGAAATGAGCCATGAGCCATCCTTCCCAAAAAACAAAAAAATGGGAAAAAACCAAAACGATGGCTTTCTACATGTTGGGCCTATCAGTCCATACCCGTCGGAAGCTTGACATAGACATTGACAATTTGTGTTTTCGATTTGTTGTGTAAAAATAAAAATTTTACGTTTAACTTTATATCAACACATCAAACATAAAATTATTACTTATCTTTTATTGTATTTATATATAATTTTTATTATATTTGATCCAAGATCAACTTCATATTTTTTTATTCATATTATGCATCGTGTCTGAATTCATATTATGCATAGATTTTCTTGCATATCCAAGAGAGAAATAAAAAAGTAACAGAATAAATGCAGAAAAGAAGACAAACTACAGCCACCGACGTAATGGGCTGCAGCAGAGAATCTTATCATTGTTCAAGTACATTGCTGAGTGCTCATTTAACTTGAACACTGAATTCTTAGAAAGCAACCTTAATTGACCCTGAGAGTGAAACTCGATAAACTGAACAATGTCTGCTTGGTACGGATAATGGAGAGGAATAAAGATAAAAAATTTATTAATTTAATGATTAAATTATAAAATAAAAAAATAATATGAAATTTAATCTAATCATTAGATTAGTAAATTTTTCACCTTTCATCATCTTTTTCTATCCTTCCTACCGATGTCTGTTTACTGCCTTCTTATTTTATTTTCTTGCACTCCAATCAAAACGACAGAAGTGCTCTCTACTTTGGCCGTGCTCTAGACTTTAACCAAAATTCTCATCTTTTTTTGTATTTTATTCAATTATAGCCAATTAAAACATAATTCATTGCAGTATACCATATACCAACCAAGCTTAGCCCCTAAGCCATCCATGGTTGTGTAGATTATACCATAAACAGAATAAACAGCTTAGTAGTAAGTAAATACTACCAATATACATACATACATACATATTACTATGGCATAAGTATATCTGGCCAACTTAAATCTGATCTGATACTTGTTTTATTCAAGAGGAGAAGGCTGATAAGGAATTGGAATTGCAAACAGCTCATGTTTCCTTCTTATTGTTAAACCAGGTGCATCTGTCATGTCCAAGTCCTCATACTTCATTCCACTGGGGAGCTTCCAATCAAAGTGGTACAAGAACTGTGCAAGTTGCAGCTCAATATTAGCAAAAGCATATGGTATTCCCGGACAAATCCTTCTTCCGGCGCCGAATGGAATGTATTGGAAATCTGTTCCTTTAAAGTTAAGTGAGCAATTGAGGAACCTTTCTGGATTAAACGTCTCAGGTTCACTCCAGAATCTAGGATCCCTTGTAATTGCCCATGAATTGAAAATGACTTTAGTCTTCACAGGTATCTCATATCCACCAAGCTTACAGTTCTCACGGCATTCCCTTGGGATCAAAGGCACAGGATTGTGCAGCCTCAGTGTTTCCTTGATAACTGCTTTCAGGAACTTCAGTTCATGAAAGTCTTCTTCATCCACGTACCCTTTCCCATTAAAGACCTGTCTCACCTCAGCTTTAGCCTTCTCCATTAATCTTGGATTCTTCAGCAGTTCTGCCATGGCCCATTCAACAATTGTCGATGATGTTTCACTCCCCGCAGCAAATATGTCCTATAAACAAAACCACAGTATACATTTGATTATGCACTGCAAAGAAAATTAATCTTGGCATATTGCATGAAAGTTTAAATCGAAGATACCAATATGACTGATTTGATGTTGTTGGAAGATAGGGGAAAGTCAAGGTTGCCATGCCTTTGAAGGTCCAGAAGAATATCAACTATATCTTTCTCCTCTCCCCTGCCGCCATTTTCGTTTTTCCTCCTCTCTTTATGCTCGGCAATGACATTTTCGAGTATTTCATCAGCTTCTTGGTGTAGTTTCTCGAGCTTTGGCCTGATTCCACTGATAATCTGGAGTACTTTAATCGAAGGGAACAAATCTGCAAGAGTAAGGCCTGTTGCCAGCTTGTTAACTTCAGTGATGACGGACACAAACTTCTCCTGTTCATGGCATTTCGAACCAAAGGCTACGGTTGCCGTTATGGCATACGTCAATGAGAAAATGCTTTGACTAAGATTGACCGGTGAGCTCCGGCTGGCGCATCTTGTCCTGATGAGATTGGAAGCCAGTTTCTCTCGAACCCCTTTGAATGATTTCACCCGCTGTGAACTTAAAAGCTCCGTCATACAGATTTTCCGAAGCTGCCTCGAGTAACCACCGTAAGGGGAGAAGACGATGTTCGTACAATCATTTCCACAGCAATTATTAAACAAATCTATGCGAATCATATGCTTGACTAGTTGTTGACCCTTAAACCAAAATTTGCTATTGGTTCTCAATTTTCTGTTTGGAAAAGAGACAATTTTCACATTTGAAGTCCATGATGTTAGATGCTTAATTTGTTCATTTCTAACATTCATGTCAAGCATATTCGCTCGTTTCTCGGATCTCCGAAACTTTCTCTCCAAACAAACACTTCTTCCCTAAATCTTCGCAATATCCACAAACTTAAAAGAACTATGTTTTTCTCCCTAAAGAAAACCGGCGAAAAACATTGAATGAACTCAACAACGTTGTAAAAGGACAATGAAAAACGTAGACAGGAAGAGAAGTAGTAGTTTCTGCATGTCATGTTTTGATGAAAACGGTTTGGCCGTTGGAGAAGGAGAGCGGTCGGAGGGAGTCCAACCGCTTGTTCCACCGGCTGTTAACATGGCTTCGGACGATAAAGACAAAGATGTTGCCGGTTCTTTTAGCCGGAAAAGCAAAGTCGGTTGTCGGAGTTTCTCGCATCATATCAAAGCCGTCCTCTTCGACATCTCCCTGGTTTGTTTTCTTCTTCTTTGTCTACTTTTCATGTCATTTTTTCACTGTAATAATGTATTTGTTTTCCATTTGCAGGTGAAGAAAATTCGAGATCAAAAACTCGGACAAAAAGTCAGCAGGACTTACACCAGTGTGAAATCCAAACCCAAGAGGATTTTCAATTCAAAGTCAGCAAATAACATTTCATCAATGAATAACACTACAGAGGAAGATAATCATTCGATGCCAAGTTTTACATTTTCGACTTGTTCAAGTACAACTTCTGCGGCCACGAATTCATTATCATCGGCAACAGCGTCAAGGTGTTCATCAACGTCCGAAAGGGCGGAAAACAGTATGCAAGTAAAGGTTGGAAATTATGGTTTTAATGTTGGGATCTGTTCGTTTCTTATTAGCTTGTTGGTTCTGGTAATCTGCGGCAAGGTTTTCGCAATTTTTTGTACTTCAACCTGGCTCTTCTTCGCGTTTGGATGGAGAACTGTTAAACGTGCTTCATCAGAAAATATAAGCAACATTGATGAGCAAGACGAAGGAAATCTTTTTGTTTTCTGTACATTCTGTAGTTTTAATAGCGTGGGAGGTTTTTGATTAATTTGTAATCTGAAGTTATCAGAAATCAGTTATTATTAGAGCAATTTTTCTCAATCTATGTTTTTCAGTCACAAGAAAATGGCAATTGTACAAATATTTACACAATTTTATAAATTGAGAACAGCTTTGATGGCATTATTTTCCAGATTCTGGCATGTATTGTTGTCTTAGTTTGCAATGGCTGTTGAGATTTAGTTGCTTTTTGATAAAAAGAGTTACCAAATAAGTTTTTTAAGTTCTTTCATAACTTGCATCTCTGATTGGACTAACTTGCTCTGATATATGATTGGGGAATCTACTTTTGGCAATTTAGTTGAGAATTGGGTGTCATAAAAGTGGTGTTATTTAAATTTTGGGTGTTTTGTGATAATATATTTAAGTTGAGTTCCTTTAATTTTAAATTATATGAGATATCTCTTGAATATGTCATGTGATAATTATGTTTACACATGACGGGAATATTTTAAAATTGATATTATTTCACGTATTAATTTTGGATTTTTTATGATCTTATATTCAAATTTGATCCTTTCGTTTATAACTAATTGGTTTTATATTAAATACATAACATTGGTATTAATCGATTTATGACTAGAAAAATCCAAATTTTGGATATGCCAAAGAAGCATGAACCTAACATTTAGGTTGATGGATGATTTACAACCACCAAAGATATTTTAATTGACTTGAAAACGAAATTTGGTCATTTTTAGCAATACTCAAGTTGAAATTGAGCCGTGTTTAAGGCCTATATCTGAAGTTGTGCTGTGTTTTGGCCTTGATGAACAGAGATCAACCCAGAGAAGAATTCAACTTCCCAATGATTCATGTTTATGAATTACATAATCAAACAAGATCAAACATAGCTATTTTCATTTAGAAAATGATACTTGAAATCTCAAATTAGAGGTAAATAATGATAAAATAATAAAAGAAAATGAAAAAAAAAGTTACAATTTTATAAATGCAGCCCCAGCCCAGGCACGCTCACTTTCCTTTCCATGTCTTTGTAATGTTTTCCAGTACTGTTTCCTTTTCATATTTGCAGTACAAAACACTACAAACACAACAAACATCTGACAGTGAGTCCTTTTAAATTTGCATTCATCAGTTTACACCAAAATGTACATAAATGCTAGAGACACCCAAAGTGTTGCATCCCCAGATTTTTTGTCCCACTTTTGGATGGTCAAGATTAACCCATCCCAACCATCTGCACCACACTGTTTAGATCCTGTCCCTCCATGAAACCTTAAATAACCAAAGACAAATGTTGCATACTATGTTGGGCAAACTGGTAATAAGAAGCTGGTGTGGGGTAAATGTAGAGAGAAATTAAAGAAACAGCAGACAGCAACAAAATCTCAGTTCAGATTGAGATCTGAGTAATTATTGTGTTTATTTATATTGTATTTCTCTATCTGTATCTCACTGTGGTCCATAATTTATGAGCCTTTTTGATTTGGGGATGGGAAGGAAGAGGGGATACATACATATATATGTATGTATATATACATACATATATATGTATGTATATATACACGGAACAAATTCGCATAATATACATGAATAAGTGTTTTGATCATTTAATGAAACTCTTAATTTTTAAATGAGCAAAACATATATATCATACAAAAATTTCTTAATGAATGCAATTAAGCAAACCGAACATTAAACAACATTTACAAATACAAACCAAACACAAATATAGTTTAAAAAATAAACGAACGAGAACAAAAAAATAAAATTCATTTATGTTTTGTTAGTTCACACCCTAATATTTTATTTGAAACTAATTCACTCTCCTAGACACCTTTTTTAATTTATAAAGAATCAATATTTATGTTAAATGTATAATATATGGTAGTATTAATATGTTAAATCTAATTGGAATGCAAATTGAAGTTTCTGCGACCTTTCTCCAAGACAAGTGATCGGTAAAAGATGAGTCAATTGACGTAAACGCGGGGCATCCAAAGTGAATATTTTAATAGGCCCAACTGTCTTTGAGTTAAACATGATACTTCACACGTGAAATTTGTGTTCGTGTCATCAAAAATTATATTTGTATTAGTTAAAGTATAAAATTTTCATGTTAAAATTTATATTAACGTATAAAATATCAAATATATTTTTAGTTTTTGTTATATTAATATATAATTTTTATCAATTTTTAATTTATATTATTTTTATTTTTTATTTATATTATTTTTATATTGTATTATTACATCGTATCTATGATTAATGAATAATTCTTTTTCTTCCCTACTCATATTTTTATTACTAAATAGAAAGCAAATTATCAAAGAAAAAGCGGCACATGTGTTGGGCGAGAAGAAAAGATGCATAGATAGAGCCACACGAAGACAAACAATATTGGTTTTGTACGATTTTCACATGGGAGCAAAATCTATGGGGAGGATATGGTCGCCCACTTCGATGAAGTTATAGGTTTTGTCGTCGGAATGTCGTCACCCTACAATTTCTATACTTTTTAGCACAATATTAAGGTTTTGGTATATAAAATTTAGAATAAATAAGTTGTTTTGTTCAATTAATTGATACAAGTTTTTAATTAAAATTGAAGTTTGATTTTTGTTTAATAAAAAATACTAAAATAATCAAAATTTTCCTCAATAAATCACTAATCAAATAAGTTATGTTGAACCTTACAACTTATTTAATCGATACTAAAACCAATGAATAACTACATGTGGGACTCGAAACTATAATTTCTTATTTTCGAAATCGATCAACATAACAGTTGATGAGTTAATAATCGTTCTATGGCATTCTTAGCATTCAATGTCTTAACTAGTCTGGAAGTAATGAACAAGTAGAGAAGGGTGGTAAGGAGAAAGGACAATGGAGGAAACCCAAGCTCCATTATTACAGGAAGTAGGTAAGATGTAGCTTGCAATGGTCAAGAATCATGAAAATTCTATCAGATTGTATTCTCTACCATGGGAAAGCTACTTTTCTTAGTCAAAAATTTCACACCAACGTGTTTACAGATGCAGAGCCAAACCTCAAAGAACAGTTGCAGAAAAGTAAAACGAGGACAAGATAAGCACCAGTAACATTTCAAGCACATAGACTTTGTGACCTGTTCCAGTTCTTGGCAAAGCGTATACTGTGAACATATTTGGATCTTGTTCATTTAGGCTTTATTAAGTTTAATAAAAGATCACTGACAACATTTTGCTATACGAATTGAACATGAATAAAAACTATATTCGTATTTTATTCATTTATATGTGCAAAAAAAAAATACTCGTTTAAGATTTCTTTGAAATTCTAATAAATTGTTTAGCATTTATTTACTGTTTGATTATAATAAATATTAAAATTATATATTTATTTGTAGATCATTTTAATATATAATTATTAAAATTACGTGTTTATGTAAGATTTTTTATTTGATATTTTATATATACACACATGAGGTGAATATAATTTATTTTGTTCAAATTTTTTTAGTTTTTACAAAAATATTCATCTAACGTTTATAAATGTGTGTTTGAGAATATACAAACATATTCGTTTAATATTTGTAAAGACATCTATTAATGTTTAACAAAACTCCAAATATCTAAATAAACAAAAAATGTATATTATACAAAAATGAACATGATTTTACATAACATAAAAGCAAATTGTCAGGACTAGTTTTAAGTGTATTTGTAAGTAATTGTAATATCAATTGCTTATCGAAAAACGTAGCAACCTAACAGATAAACGATTTGTTTGAGAACATTAATGCAATTTAATAAAATGAAAATTGCTTTCCCCAAAGAAGGAAATGGAACTTAAATAAAGAAATTGGACAATTCGTAAATATAATTTGTATTTGTATCATGTAAAATACTAAAATTTTACAGTGATATGTTCATAATTCATACAGGTAAATATAAAATTGGCAGCTAATATGAATCAGAGCAGAGATTTTGCCACCTAAACATGTTCTGGCTGAAATCTGATTCACATCTTATGAATTCTTTTAGTACATTCATGACCGAAACCTGAAGGCATAGATTATTGAGAGACAACAAACACAACTCTACTGCTAACAGTCTGAGGTCCAAAGGAAAATGTTATTCAGTAGATCAACGGGTATGAGTGGTGGGAATTAAGATTAAATCATCTTTCCTTCTCACAGTTATACCAAAGACCTCAGTCATATCCAAATCTTCCTCCCTTATTCCACTAGGAAGCTTCCAATCAAAATGGTAAATCAGTTTTTCCAGAGGCAATTCAATGGTAGGAAGTGCAAACAATATGCCTGGACACATCCTTCTTCCTGCACCAAATGGGATGTACTCAAAATCATTTCCTTTGAAATCTGTGGAACTGTTCAAGAACCTTTCAGGATAAAATGTTTCAGGTTCAGTCCAATGCTTGGGGATCTCTTCCTATGGCCCATGCGTTGACTATGACTTTGGTCTTGACAGGCACTTTGTATCCATTAATTTCACAACTCTCTCGACTTTCTCTTGGAAGTAACAGTGGAAAAGAAGGGTGTAATCTCATGGCTTCTTTGATTACTGATGCTAAATATTTTAATTCAGGAATGCTTGCTTCATTAACCTCTCCTTTTCCATTACAAACCTGTCTGATCTCAGTTTGTGCCTTCTTTAGCACCCTTGGATTTTTCAGCATTAATGACATTGCCCAGTCCACAACTGTTGATGAGGTCTCACTTCCCCCACTGAAGATATCCTGAGAGATTGTGAGCTAGTATTAGTTGAAGCTGAGGATAGATTGGCTTTCTATGAATCAGAATAAAAGGATTGAATTTGAAATTCGCTGATATAAATCACAAACCTGATTCATTTGACAGGTGCAATTGAAACATCATTTGATCCTTGCAAGTCTAATTGTTTATGCCACAAAAAAGTCCTTTGAATCATGCAAACAGTACTTTTTTTTAAGATTGTCGTGTGTCTGTGATAGACCTTCGTGTCTCTACCTACTCGTGATGAAGCCAATTAAAGTGATATTATCTCTAATCTATTAAATCATGAGTTTTCTGTGATATTATATTCAAATTGAATCAATGTTATCAATTAATTTCAGAGTGAATATTTTGACATAATCTAATGCTTTTAACACCCTTTGAATCATGCAAACAACATGTATTGACAATTATAGAAGCATGTCAATCTCATGCTTTAACTATATATGATGTAATTAGCTTTGAGGTAGGAAACTTGAGAATGTTTCAACTTCTAAGTTCAACTAGTATTTTACCCGCGCGATGCCGCGGGGATAAGAAGTAAAACAGAGAAAATTAGGCAGTGTTGAAAATTTAGAACAACAAAAAATCTAATCATGCAATAGGGTTTAAAGAGTTTCCAAAAGTAATGCTAGAAGGAACTTCTAAGTTGCAAATATACTTACAAAAAATTTACAACAAACAAATGTATTAAGCATAACTAACTCATAGCACAAATTCTATTACTAAACATATGCCTAATCGGAAACTTCTAGGTCACAAATATGCTTATATTACAACATACTTGGCATTTCAATAGCATCAAGTAAAAATCTCCAATATCAGAACAAACTCCATAGAGATATTCAGTGTGAAGCTTACTGCATCTGTTATTGGGGGTGCAATAGTTTCATCTTTCTGGATGATAAAAAAAATTAATTATTAATAATTACCAAGGGAAAACCAACTGCACTAATGCAAACAGATTGATATAGTTGTTGTACCTCTGATGTTGGAAAAGAATATTCACCAGAGAGCAAACCATATGCCAATTTTGTTCTGGTAATCAACCAGAAGGCGATTACATACACATTGGATTAGACGAAGAGGCAATAAATCTTTTCTTGGAGTAGATTTGGTACATTAAATTATATTATGATACTTAAAAGTCTCATAGAAACTTGTAATGCCATCAAAACCTAATATAATTGTTAGGAAAAAAGTTACCACACCAAGATCTAGATCTGGATATTGAGATAACCAACTACCAACAATCATATGCAAAAGCAATTAAGCTGTGAGGCTTACTTCAATGGCAAAATCAGCATTAAAAAATCTAAATAAGATGGAAAAACATTTTGACTCCAACAATTAGAATAAATCAACTTGATGATACAAACAATAGAAATTTAGTGAAAACAGCAAGCCAATCTCACCTTCAACTGTATATAAATGGCAAGTATACTTCCAAAACAACTATCAAATTATTAGTGAACCTATAGTAAGTTCCAATATTGTTTAGTTGCCTTATAGAAACAATGAAAATTCTCAAAATAATCAAAGGCTCTGTATATTCATATGGGCAACTTGAGGTCTGAATGTAGTTTACTCCAATGATATTTTGAGCAAAAAGAAGAAAGAAGAAAATGCTAAATTGCATGAAAAATATAAGAAAACGAAAGCAAGAAAGAAAGTTCTAGCAAAATCTTTCCCCTTTTTACCTTCTTACAAAAAAACTATGACATCTGTTCAAATGGAAGAACACTACATATTTTGTGATATGGACACACTAACACATACATATACATCAATCTCCAAAGTCAATAAAAAATAGAGCAGAATTCCCTATGAGTCATTAATTTTTTTAAATCAAATCAATAACTTATAATAACCAAAATATCATATCAAAATTTATTATCGAAAACTTTAGAATAAAGAACAATAAAAAAGACTTTAAGCTTACCAAACTCTTCGTAAGACAAAAGTTTCGTGCTATCTTGCCCATCTTCATTTAAATGATAGCAAACAACATTAAAATATTTAAATAATAGCAAATATCAAATAGCAAATAGCATATGAGGAAGGTAAAATACAAAAACTTAACATAAAATAAACACGTGAAAATATTCAAAATATCTCCCTTGTTAAGCAACTTTTTTCAACAATAATGAAGCAAAATACAGAACTAACGATAAGATCTCAAAAAAATAAAAGTAAAGAGTCTAAAACTACAAAGACAAAGATGAAAAGATTTTTAAGTTCTTAAGCTTAGGTTAGGGTGTGTGTGAGCATTGTCATAGCTCGATTAGTCTCTTTCTAAGTTTCCTTCCTCCAGCTCTTGTTTTCTACAGACCTTGGCCTTCATTACTTTGAAATGAAAATTTTTTGAAGGAAGAGAAATAGGGAAAGGGAATAAAGGAGAGAATAGATAGAAAAAAGAAATTCTTAGCAAAACACAAACCATCTTAGGTTGGCAAAAAAATGGATTGTTAACAAAAAATGGACCTTTACTTTGCAAAGTATCAAGGGAATTTGTATCGAGAAACACAATATCTTAGGTATGCCACCTTGAGGAAACAAAGTTCCTTCTTTAATTGATGAAATCAGTAATTCTTTTAAAATCTTCTACGAAAATATTCCTTTTTATATGAAACTATATCAATACCTTAGAAAGAACAAATTAAAAAGAAATGAAAAAGGGAAATCAAAACTTTTAGCTCCTTATTCATTTTCTTAGGGCTTATCACTGATAGTAAGGAGTTAGAACTATCTAGATTTGCATGCTGTAGTTAGATGCAAAAAGCAACAACCTAATAGGAAGTCATCATCACCATAAGACCTGATTTATATTCCAAACCATATATATGATTCCAACAAAATCATTTATGGAAGCCGTCAAAGACAATGAATGCCATGCTCAATAGAAAATTATGCTGTTATATAGATGTCAATTCATTCTTTAAAGCCTATGTTGTGTTTTAATATTCCAAAATAAAGCCAGAGCTCTTTTAATTATCAACAACTTAAAATACATACATTCAACAAATATATATTACCACCAAAGTAAAGGGACCAAACGTAGCATTTAAGGACTTTATATCATCGCTTTAAAGTTAGGTTTCATCTAATAAAAAGGAAAGGCTCAAAAAATAATAACCAAATTGAAATTTTGATGCAAGCAGTAAAAATATAATACACTAACCAATTTAATATAGGCAAGTAGCTAACTTGTGAGGTTATGGCTACTCCATCTATAATAACAATCAAGTTTTTGTGCCTCTTGACCTGACCCCAAGAAACGATAACAATTTTGTAGTTGGTTAGAAGGATTCATAAATAGAATGGTACGACTCTCCTCCATTTCTTTTCTCTCACTCCTAAGACTCAGGAAATTTCTTGCACATTTGTAATAGATGCACAAAATATTTTCAGCGGTACCAACAAAAGATTCACAAATAATCGCACCCAACTAAATAAAAAAAAATCACTAAAATTAGATTAATCATTCAAGAAAAATTATCATGGTAGCTATCTGTACAACCACATTTAGCTTTCAAGGTTCTTTTTTATGCTATCATGAAGCATACATTTTAAAGTAAAATCAATCTTACACATATTTGATGTGATACGTAGCAAATGCATTTCCAATTTGCATTCCATTTTATAACCATTTTTATTCCTATTGCGCTTACGATTTCTAGTTCCATTTCAAATGAGTTGTCCTTATATGGTTCCAAAATCTTTCCCAGTAATCCTTTAAAATTAAATTAACTAATCAATATTCTAATTTATTAGTTTTTAATCATGGGAAAATGCAAGAATGAATTAAGGAATCCATTGTGAGTTAGCCAAAAAAGGTTTTAAATCCATATCAAACAACAAAAATGAAAGCTTTCTACAACGGAAATGGTAAGTTCAAAGACATTGAGAAAGGCAAAAGCAAGAGAAGGTGCATAGCATGGCAACAGCAGTACCCAAAAATGGGTTGGATGCAGAAAATTTCAAATTGATAATCAAGCAAAAAATATTTCCCACATTGTGAAGGCAAAATAAAGAAGCTGTAAAGAGTAAAAAGGGAGCGAAAATTACCTATGCACAACAGGAGACCTCCTTGGAATCAAGGTAAAACAGCAATGCGTATCATAAAAGAACCCACAAAAAAAAAGAAAAACAACAATAAAGATCAAAAGGTAAGTGAGTAAGGCAAAATCCAAAAAATTATTCAAGAAAAATGGGTCCATTTGATTCTATCTGTGATGAAGCTTCAACAACTGCGAACACTGTAGGAGGAGACAAAATAAAAGAGTAAGGAACAGTGAAAACCCAAAGGTAAATAATCAAGGAAAATTGCAAAGGCGTGAAAAAAAAGGAAATCACTTGGGTAGAAGAGCGAAATTCGTTGCAAACAATCGAGAGAACTGTGAGAGAACAATATTTTTTGAATTTCCTCGGCAAGATGTAACCCAAACAAAGCAACAAAGGCACCTAAGTTGGGATTTGGATGAGGCTCGAGGGAAAACAAGGTACAAACATCGAGAACCCTGCTCGGAGAAAAGAGGCGGCACAATCTAGCTAAGACCAGAGGAGAAAAAGCACAAAGGGAATGACAGAAACGCATAGCAGCAAGCGAGTCCAAAGAAGGTCGGACATTTTCCCAAGAGGAGCAAGAAATGTTGGACTCAATCCAAGGCCCATTAGGAAAACCGACCGTGAACGGAGAAAAGGAGACCAATCCGGGGACAAACCAAATCACTCTAGCATAAGGGAATACAACGAACAGGGAAATCGATTCCCAACAGGCCACCCAAAGCATTGGTTTTTGAATCACAGTATAAAGGGCAAATGATATTCTAAAAGGTGAGGTAGAAAGCTGAGATAGGTTTAACTGTGCATGACTAAAGCATGTATTGGAAGGGGGTTTAGGTTAGAGGGGACGATGGGTGTAATGCAATAGGGATTGTGGCATACGGGAAGGGAGAAGGTGCAGTGGCTGTGGAAGGAGAAACACGCGTCAAATTAAAAGCACAACACAATCCCTGTGTTGAATTACCACATTAGTCAAAAAAAGACAGAATAGAGCAACTAAAGGAAGGGTAAACAGTGTCAAGAATGTAGTAAAAAATGTGGTACAACCTGAAAGCAGCATTTTTTACAACTTTTATATAATAAATAGATATGAACCACAGTACCACACATTAGATTACAATCCTCTATTAGTAATATATCTATGATTACGCAATGATAGATAAAATATCTAAGATTACATAAATAAGTTACTCTGTATGGATTTATTCAAGTCCATGAATATTAATGGTGCTAATCCAAGAAACAACCGTGGAATATTATGTTTACAGAAAGATGGAGGGCATGGACGTCTAGTAATTTTTGACTGGGGTATTCAGGCTAGCGGTTGGAAATCTGGCGGACTACTGATTGATTGGGACAAAGGATATTTTGTGAAGTCATCTGAAGTTATCACTGATAAATTCATCATGGTTTGATGGACAAAAACCTTTATAGGAGGGTTTGATCGTAATGAAAGGATGGTTGTGTTTCAATTGGTGTGTAGCAGGGATCTTTAGCACTGTTAGAGAGGCAGAGGAAAGAGTGGGCTATTCCTTTTAAGTTCTGGCGTAATTGGTTTCAATAAGTTTATTTTTACGTTTGAGTTTATTGATCTTCCGTTTATGAAGAAGTATTCCTGGTATGGAAGTGGAGTGTAAAGAAGCAAGATTGATAGGAAAATAGTTTCTTTTTATCATTCAGGATGGTGAAATTAGAACAGGGAGGCTGGGGAGTTAACCTGATAAGAGTTTTACGTGAAGGGAAAAAATATTTCTTTGAAGATTTGAAGGAAGTGTTGAGAGGTATCATCTTTGATAGTTGAAAGAATGATCAGCCGTATGGAATTTTTATGGCCTGCGATTTTTAGAAAAAACTCTTACCTAAAGATTTTTGATATATACCGGAGTACCTTTTGATGATTAATCGTATGTGAAGTGGGAGTTAATTGTGGCCATGTTTTACTTTCATGCTCATGCCTTTGGCTTGTGTGGAGCAGAGTTTTGACTTGTTGGGAACTGAAGTGGGTTATTCCTAGCTCTATTGTTAGCTTTATTCAACAAAGCGAAGGTGTTTTCTTCTTAGGTTCTTTGAAAATGTATAAGATGGTTATCAGCATGTGGCTCAACCTTCTGGTCTTTGTGGCTGTCAAGGAACGAATAAAAAGAAATGCGAAGCTAATGAGGTGTTTTTATTTTATTTTCGATTAAGCAGAAAAAGCAGGTGGTGGAATCTGACTCCAAAATTGCTTTAACTTGGATTGAAAATGTTCATCTCGGTCATGGAAGGATTGGAAGGCTTTTTATGAATTGGATGGGCTGATAAAAGTAGGAGGAATGGTAGTCAGTGAATAACTCTCTTTTCCCGTTGCATCGGTTTATTTTGGCGTTTTAAGAACTGATATTGTTTCATGCTTTTATCTAGCTGTAATCTGTTTTTTCTCTGGTTTGGTTGATTGTTCTGTTTTGCTTTTGGCTTGTTGAAGTATGAGTGTCAACCCGATTATTTCAGGTTCACTTTGATTACAATTAATGATAATCAGTTTCTTTGGCTAAGCACAAAAAGAAAAGGTCCAGGAATATAATTCCTAACAATTTTTTCAAAATTGTCGCGTGATAGATTTTTATGTCTTTATCTATAGGAACTATTAAATATTGAGTTGTTGTGATCTTGTATTCAAGCTAAATCCATGTTATCAATTGGTTATAAGCTGAAAGTTCTAACATAATGTAAAAGGTTATGATTATGTAATTTGAGTACTATCTACTCTTTTCCTGAAGATGATAGTTTGAAACTATAAGCAATTCATTTGTGAGAGATTATAAAAATTGGAAGAATACTAATCTAAAAACAAAACTGGCATACTAACCCAAATGACTGCTTTGATGTCCTCGTCAGTCAAGGGAAACTCAAGATTACCAAGCTGTTGAATCTTTAAAAGAACAGTAACCAGGTCTTCCCTAGCTTCTCCATCACCCATTTTTCCTCTCTCAAGTCCCTCTCTGTGTTCATCAATGATGCCTTGCATTATCTTATCACTCTTCTGAAACAGCGTATTAAGCTGCTGTCTCATTCCACTGATCAGTTGAAGCAATGTGAATGATGGGTACAAGTCTGCTATGCAAAATCCAGAAGCCAGCTTTGTTATTTCTTCGACAATCGATGCGTATGCTTCTAGGTCTTTGCATTTGTTTCCGAATGCTACTCTTGAAGTGATCCCGTAAGTCAATGAAAAGATTTTCTTGCTAAGATTGATTGGCAATCCTTCGTTGGAAGCTATGGATTTGAGAAGAGCTGAAATTTCCTCTTCTCTGACTGATTGAAATGAAAGGACTCGTTTTGCTGTCAAAAGCTCAACCGTGCAGATTTTTCTTACTTGTCTCCAATAATCTCCATAGGGTGCCATGGCAATATCCTTGCAACCATAAGTCACCATGCTCGGGGCAAGCAGCTGAGGTCTTTGAGCAAAGTTAATACCTTGCGTTAACAAGACCTCTTTGGCAATTTCTGGTGAAGAAACAACGACGGTAGAAATTTCACCAAGCTGCAGGTGCATCAGGGGTCCATGTTGATTAGCCAGGTCTCTCAGGGTGTGATGAGGCAGTGAGCCAACCAGCTGATGCAGGTTGCCTATGAAGGGTAATTTCCATGGCCCTGGTGGCAGCTTGATGTTTATTACTTTAACTAGAATTGATAAGAAGAGAAAGAAAGCAAGCAAGGTTGACAAGGAGGGGAATTGAAGCTCCGTTGTTGATGAAGAACAGGTTTCCAGTTTTCAGAATTAAGGAGCAGTTGATTTTTTTTTTCCAAGCGAAAGTTCTTTATCTGAAAATTTGTTATGCAGTTCCAGTTTTATCTTTTCATCATGCTTACCTAACTTCAGAATCAATCATAAAAAAAATCCATTGGTTAGGTTTAAAAATTGCTTTGCTTGGATTGCTTTCCATTAAGGTCGGCTGATTTCTTTGGCATTTTTTCATAGATTTGCTAAATTATTAACCAAGAACCTGCAACAAACAAAGTACTTACTGTAGGAAAAGGAACTTGCTTGGCATTTTACAATAATTAAGAAAATGTCCTTTGTTTAAGTGTAATAATTGAAAAATATCCTTTGAGTATGTTAAATTATTTGAATTGTCCTGCTACAAACAATGACCTTAACTTACGGAAAGGAAGCTGCTCGGCATTTTTTAATATTTAGAAAGCCTAATTGAAAACCCCATGTCAGAATTGCAGACATTGTCAGATGCTTGAAAGTTGTTGTTTTCATTTTTAAAGTATAAAAGGGTTGCACGATCAAAGCTCGAATCTTAGTCAAAGATTGGGATTCCCAATTTCAATCATGGGGAGAGAGAAAGTTCTGGTGGTTGTGGTTTGGCTTATATAGTTTTGTTTTTAGTTTGTAGTAGCATTTTTATTTTTGTTGAAGTCAGGCTTTTGTCCGTGAAACAGGGATCTAAAGTAAACGAAGATTCTCTTATTTTTTCTTCTTATTTGTATACATTGCATTTGCATGGGTGCCTGAGAGTTTAAATCAAAGTTATCATTAAACTTATTTCTTAATCTGGTAATCTTTAAAATTTTAACAAGAACATCTTCATATACTTTAAGGTGATTATTACATCATCTATTAACATTATAAAATTTAAATTTTATAAACAAATTTTAAAATTATTACGTAATAATATCAACTTGTGGTTAGAAAAAGTAGAGATAGACTTCTTACGAAGCATTTAAATGTGCTCTGAATCTTGAGGTAACTATTATTGAAAAAATTTTATCATTTACTATTTTTAATCTAAATAAAATTAATATTAAATCGTAAAATGAATGAAATACTTGTGATAAAAAAATTGTTACATAATAATATCTCATCCAGTAATTGTTAAAATTGTACGATCAATTTTTAGGTGGAGGCATCCCAGATCCTATGGGGGAGGATATGATCGAGGGCTCCGATGAATTTATAGGGTTTATTGTTGGAAATTGGAATGTTGTCACCTTACAATTTCTATACTTTTTAGCACAATATTAACGTTTTTGGTATGTAAAATTTAGAATAAATAAGCTGTTTAGTTCAATTAATTGATACAATTTTTTTATTAAAAATAAAGTTGATTAAAAAGTTTTTTTTTTAATTTTAAAAAATCCCTAAACAATCAAAGTTTACCCATTGTACTTCTTTATAAAAAAAATCACTAAATCAAATAAGTTGTATCAAACCTTCCAATTCGTTTAATTGATACTAAAACTAACAAATAACTACATGTGGAACTCGAAACTAAAATTCATTTATGTTCTGCTAGTTCACACCCTAATATTATGTTTCAAATTAATTCACTCCCCTAGACTTCTTTTTTAATTTATGAAGAATCAATATTTATGTTTTAAGTGAATTTGTAAGAATCTGACAGGTATGATATTGAAGCATAAAAAAAAATTCTATATAAAAAAAAAATAACAACAAGGAATACTTATTTTTTATCAGGTAAAACAAAGAATACTTAAGAAGTGTCTTGTCCATGAATACAGCGAAGGACGGAGAGCCTGTCTAGCCACGTGAATTTGTCTGGTGAAATTTTGACTACATATTTGTTTTTGGCTTTTCGCTTGTGAAATACGTATCAAGTAGCAAATATATGTGCATGGCTGTGGTCAGTAGAGCGACCTTAGATTATTTTCATGTTTTTTTTACTCGTATTAAATACGTAGCAATCTAATAGATATACGATTTGTTTGAAAACATTAATGTAATTTAATAAGATGAAAAAGGCATTCCTTGTAACGTACCTTTTTTACTAAAAATACAAATAAATTTTTTTTTTCACTTGGTTAGGCTGTACGTAACATGTCAAATTTATTCTTAAGCTAAATTTACATTAGTTAAGTCAATATCCTTTAATTACTTTGGTCCCATTTCAAATTCTCTAAATAAGCATGCATTCACAATTTTAAGTCATCTTAATTAACAAAATATATATCCATCAAGGTTGTATGCATTGTTATAAACCATAAATATATCATGTACTTCCTTAAATTACATCCACTTGCTATAAAAGTACTAAAAATACAAGTTTGGATACAAAATGAATAACTATACATCATATACCTGTTGGGGTTTGTCTTGAATCCCACATCGAAAGTATAGAAGAAGTTATAAGAGCTCTCCCTTATAAATAATGTGTTAGGCTTGGCTTATAAAATATCCCAAAGAGTTGTAGACATCGATAGAATAGCTAGGGTTTGGGCTATTAAAAGGGTATAGTTGGACTTTGGGATCTTTGTTAGGAGTTGACAATTTTTCTTTCTAAAAATTGCATGGTTGGGCTTTGTTAGGAGTTTGCAATTTTTCTCTCTAAAAATTGCATGGTTGGGCTTGTAAGGAGTTTGCAATTTTTCTCTTCTAAAAATTATACGGTTGTAATTGTTTGATTGATTATTGATTGTTTGGGTGGTTGTAGGCCAAATTGGTTGGGCGGTTGTAGGCCAAATTGGTTGGGCTAAACCACATTAAAAAATTATTGTGTTTGTTTTTGCTTTCCTCTGTTTTTGTGGGTGTTTGGTTTGAGGGATATTTTTCCCAACAAATAGTATCAGAGCTAAAGGTTCATAATCCTGCGAGAGGAGGAAAGTTATGAGGATGAAGATGAAAGCTATGTTTGAAGATGAATATGAAGATGAAGATGAAGATAAAGATAAAAATGAAAGTTATGAATATGAAGATGAAAGCTATGTTGGAAGATGATGATAATGATGAATGATAATGATTTGGAAGAAGATGAGCATGATGAGTTTGATGATGATGATTGGAAGAAGATGACGAGCATGATAGTGATGACAATGGTGGAGTTACTCTTCAGTTTGAGGATGGTTTTCATGTTGTCGAGTAATTTGGGGAGTTTGGGGATTCAAGCAATGGAGGATTTGTTGGGGTTTGCCTTGAATCCCACATCGAAAGTATAGAAGAAGTTATAAAGGCTCTCCTTTATAAATAATGTGTTAGGCTTGGTTTGTAAAATATCCCAAAGAGTTGTAGACACCGATAGAATAGCTAGGGTTTAGGCTATTAAAAGGCTATAGTTGGGCTTTGGGATCTTTGTTATGAGTTTGTAATTTTTCTTTCTAAAAATTGCATGATTGGGCTTTGTTAGGAGTTTGTAATTTTTCTCTTCTAAAAATTGTACGGTTGTAATTGTTTGATTAATTATTGATTGGTTGGGTGGTTGTAGGCCAAATTGGTTGGGCCACATTAAAAAATAATTGTGTTTGTTTTTGCTTTCCTCTGTTTTTATGGGTGTTTGGTTTGAGGGATATTTTTCCCAACAATACTTTCAAAAATAGTACAAAAGTCTCGAAAGACGTGATAAAACCCCTTGTATGAGCTCTTACTGCAAGTAATCTTGAAGGGTGAAGGGGGGTGAGCTTATAAAGCCTAATAAGAAATATATATATATATATATATATATATATATATATATATAAGAGATAGATACCGAAATTCTAAATGCAAGTTTTTTAAATCATATATTAAATCTCAGAGTTGGAATTCATACGATTCAGAAACCAAATCATGCTTATGCAGTTCATCAGAAAATAATTCATTTAATTGTAATAAGGCAAATAAATTCGTAACATAAATCCAAACATATACGTACTTATCATACTTAGTTTCAGTACAAATAGTCGAAATAAAATCATATCGGTTTTGAAATCCAAATATCAAACGTTCAGAATTCATATACAAAAATAAGTACGAAAAAGCATACACATACTAAGCATGGAGACATATTAACCACTAAGTAACAATCATGCAGTCCAAATATTCCCATGAGAGAAAGTGCAAGTCGAATACACATATGACCATAGTCCAAATGGGGATCATAGTGCGCACTGATCAAGTGTCAATTGGGCTCGTTGTGAACTGGATTAAGGTCACATAGCTCAAAAGTCAAAATACTACTGCGGATTGGATTAAGGCCACACAGTAGTTCGAAAGTTCTAATACTATAATGACTTTAGGTAGTCATGTCTCAAAATATTTATGTATATATTTTCGGAATTCCAAAAATAGTGTTCTCAAAATTTCACAAATGAATACATATATATTTTCTTTCAAAAGTAGATAATTCATAAATATTCATTAAAATATTTTTTAAAATACAATATTTTGATAAGTTTCTTGAAAATCGAAATTTCATATAAAAATTTCATGAATATTTCAAAATCATGCAATTTGACATTTTTCCAAAATGAAGTTTCCAAAGAAATTACTATTTTTAAATTGTTACTTAAGACTTAGCTTAATTCGCAAAACTAATATTTTTACAAAAATCCGGCAACATAATGACATAATTTTCTTAAAACCTCTTGCAAGAAAAATACAGTTTATAAAACCTAAGGCAGTTGATTTTAAAATTTTTCAATATCTCCTAGGTTCTAATATATATCTCTTACCTCAATTAAGCACAATCGTAGCCAAATCAAGCAGTCCCCCAATCGATATTCAATAATTGAGTTTGTATAATCCTAGTCACCAATTCACTCTCGAACTACAGAAAAATCATTTAAATATTTTAATTTTTAGATCATCACCACCTATCCGACCATGTCAATAATTCCACAATTTAATGTTTGACTATATAATTGCCAATCCGATATTTAATTTCATGCTATATTGTATCATTATCCAATTTAACAATTTTATATGGCCTATACAATATGAATCTTACCAACTCTTACGTTCGAGACTCGAGAGTCGAGCTTAGCCCGAATTCAGGTTGTCGCCTTAGTGCCTTGCTTCAAGCTTAGCGTGCGTACACTGAGTTTAGCTACTTCCACGTTTGTCCCCTTATTGTCATGTTACATTCAAACATCATTCTATTGATTTACTATAATTTAATTAAGCTTCAAAATACCTTATAAAATATTATGTGTGCAAGGATACGGTCTTATGAAATTTTCCACCTATAATTTTCTACAATTCCAAAATTACACCATACTAAAATCAATTAAACACATTTATAACAATTTTCATAAGCATATCATCATACTTCAATTTACCTTTGCGTTCGAAATCCCCTGGATCTGTCTCTTATACTTCTTTGTTTCTAACCACCAACTTAGCACTTACAGACCACCCCCAAATTCCTGTTCGGTACCTTGAAATAATCCTTAAATAGCCACCAAACAGCCAATACTCAAAAATCGAAGATTTCCTAGCCTAAAGCCCCCTCGTTACAGCCATTCAACTTCAGGCTTCAACTCTACTCGATTAACCCCTGAAAGACACCTTCTTCAATTCCAAAACTGTGACGCCCTGGTTTTACCGGACTCTGCTGGGGGGGCCCAGGCCGCATCACTCATCCGTACTGTCCGCTCTGGGTTCTAGAGGTGCCCTCCATCACACAGACGTGGCACTTAGTCCCTCATGGCTTTATCGAGAATAAATTCCCAATTCGCGTCCGCCGCTACTCGAACCCCTTACCACTTGTAAGTGTCGCCTTAGTTCTCGATAAAGCCGTGAGGGACTAAGTGCCACATCTGTGTGACGGAGGGCACCTCTAGAACCCAGAGCGGACAATACGGATGAATGATGGGGCCTGGGCCCCCCGGCAGAGTCCGGTAAAACCAGGCGTCACAAAAACACCACCCGAACAACACTATTATTTGCCTTCAAACGCAGCTTAAACGGTCGCCAAACACCCTTAGTTCAGGCCTTCACTTCTCCTGTTTCTAGCATTTTCTTTTGACGCCTGTCCAGTAGCTAAAGCCTAACTTCTAGCCTTTATGGACCACTCGAAATAGCAGCCGAAACCCCTTCATGTGAACGCCTAGCTTCAGTTTTTTTTTTCCCTCAGTTTTCACCTTCTCCAGCTCAGCCTCTCTCTCGCGTCGGGTCTTTCTTCACCGCTTCACTTCAGTTTCTTCCTTCTCCTTTTCCAGCTTTGCTATCGTCTCCCTTCTGTTTCATTTCCTTTAGCTGCTGTGGCCTGGTTCGGTAGCAGCTTCTTTCCTCTCCTTTTTGTTTTTATTTTTTGAAGCTTATCTGATTCGATCAAAGAGGGTTCGGATAGTTAATAATTGAAATTGGATAGGGTTCGAGTGGTAATTTTATTATTCATTATAAGTTCGGATAGTGATATTAGGGTATTCTACTACTTAAATTTAATTACAAATAATAATTTTTAAATATTATTATATATATTTTTATTTATAAAATATTTATTATTAATATAATACTTAATTAAATTAATTTATTAAGTATTTTAATTATGATTTTTAACATTAATTTATTTTTATAAGTTAATTTATATGTATTAATTTAATTTTTCTTAAAATTAATTTAAAATTTAAAATTTTAAGTCAAATTTTGACTTAACAGACATGTATTTAGTTTGTTTGGATAGTTAAATGAGTAGTTTTTATATTAAATAGGTAAGATTCGAGT
The DNA here is from genome assembly GCA_032173925.1 of Heritiera fomes. Taxonomy (NCBI): domain Eukaryota; kingdom Viridiplantae; phylum Streptophyta; class Magnoliopsida; order Malvales; family Malvaceae; genus Heritiera; species Heritiera fomes. Next base: position 1,742,719 of record JAPDPM010000023.1, on the reverse strand, counting down.
ACTAAAAATAAAGATAATCAGATATTTAATTGGGTTCAAATATTTTAAAATATAACCGAGTTCGAGTTTGAATACCTCTAATTTCACGAGTATCTGGTTCGTTTACATTCCTATGCTTTTCCTTAGGAACTCTATCATTAAGGGTGCCATTAAAGGCAGAGTTATCGGGTTTGGTGGAGATTTTCCCACCAAACCTTAGTTTAATTATATTTTATTTATTTTATATATTTTATTATATTTAATTATTATTCCTTTTATTTTATTTTATTATTTATATTTTACTATATATATTATCATTATATACTTATAACTAGTATATATATTCATTACATCTTTATTATATTTTATTTTTTTATTGAATTTATATATATATATATATACACATTTCGAACTTATTTGTATATCTAAATTATATATATTAATAATTTATTGTTAAATGCACCAAACTTGCATCTTCGTTTCCATTAGTTACAATAATAAAAGTTCAGATTACATTTTAATACTTAAGTTATTTAAATTCCTTCATTTACTTACAACCTAAGAAACAAAAAATTGCAGTCTTCACATTCCTAACTGCAGGAAATGGAACTAAGAAAGGAAATCGATCAACTCCCGAGTAAACTTGACAATTTAAGAATATAATTCGTGTTTACATGTGACGTCCCCGCCACTACATCTTATAACCTAACTTTTTCCTTATTTCTTATTATCTTATACGACTTGATTCGATTTGGTTCGTCAATGTCATTCATTCTTTTCCTTCTTAAGCTCAATATCTAATAGCTCAATATGAATAATTCATTTCCAGTAAAACAGACTAATGATACATGTATATATATCATCCGTTTTCACAGGATCTTACACATCATCTTAACTTAAATCCTCGACATGTTATATACATAATTGCTACTTGTACTATACTGTAGCTAAATTACAATTTACTTTACATAATGCATAAGTATACCTTCTAGGCTAACTGGGAAGCGTCTCTCGAAGGTAAACTTTAAAGATCCACTAATAGGCTCTTCTCTATCGAGAGCGATGGATCACTTCAGATAGTCTGTATGAAAAATATTCGTAAAAGGGTGAGTTTATGCTCCGTAAGAAAAATATGTAAAAGAGCGTACTATGCCTCTATATGCATTTTTCCTGGTTGGCTCTATAATGTCATGTAAATCATTATAAAGCATGCATCATGTACTTCTTTCATACATTGTTTGCAACCATGCATATTTCTTTCAAATGGTATAAGCAAACATACTTTATATGCTTTTATAAAATAGCATATTTCATTTACTTCTTTAAAGCATGCATCGTCTTCTTACTCTAAAACATACATCATACTTCTTTCAAAACATACATCTTATACTTTAAATTAGATGGAGACTACGTACATTTATTCAAGCGATTGCATCATCATATAAATCATTTATACCCGTTTATATGATTCTAATCATGCATTAGTACAGTGGTGCATCATATAATGGTCAGGGATTCTCTCCTGCCTTTAGAAATCCACAGTGAACACTAGTCAGGTGTCACCCGTGGAATTGAGTACCAAACTAGGGTTCCTCACTCAACATACATAATATTGAGGACTTGATCAGAGTCTCTCAGCCATCAGGGATGCATGATCATAATGCAGTCCATAGTCTCAAAACATTTATCATATACTTCTTCAGAAAACACTTTTATGTTTAAACCACATTGGCTTTGAATCATTTTTTCATATAAGGCAGTCGACTGGCCTCATAAGGCAGTTGGCTGCTGCTTCATAACTTCATTTATCGAAATTAATTTCATTTAAAATTCTGATATTTTTTATTTATGAAAACACATGGGAGCAGTCGATTAGTCCATATAGCAGTCGACTGGTTTTCAAACAGAATGCTTCTTAAGAAATAGCAATCGACTGGTCATATAGCAGTCGACTGTTTTCCTAACAAAATGCTTTTGGGAAACATGGCAGTTGATTGGTCTTATAGGCAGTCGGCTGGTTTTGAAACAGAATGCTTTTCTTGTAGAAGCAATCGACTGTCCTTATAGCAGTCGATTGGCTTACTGGGTAAATAGCAGTCGACTGGCTTACATAGCAGTCGACTGGTTTTTCTCAGTTTCGAAAAACTATGCGTTGGTTGTCTCTAGGCAGTCGGCTGCTACTTAAGGCAGTCAGCTGCTCCTAGCCTAATTGGTACTAGGAGTAGAAACCAAATATGCATCTTTTCCTGCACAAAACAACTGGTGCTTCTCTCCAAATCATATAAAAACATATTAAAACATGCGGACATAGCCGCCTTACGTCTGTTACATAAATTCCTTACCTCGATTACTTCGAGAACACGAAATCACTTGGCGTGTCAACCCTAGCTTTTCACTCCTTCAAATTTGTAAACATCATACAATTCAAACCTTTAAATAATCATCATACACATGCTATACCAACTCAGTACAACTCCATACCATGGACGAAATTGACTAAATCATCTTCTTCTCTTACCTTTGTCAATAACCAAAATTTCAGACTTTGAGATCTCCTCCAATACTTGGATTCAATCTACCAAACTCCATATATAACCTAGTCTAGTGACAAGGATCGATTTTCGTTTAACAAACTCAATCAATCAATGACTGGACAAGGTAGCTATTGAGGAAACTTATGGAAATTGAAAGGGGAACGAGAGGGGCTAGGAAAGAAGCTGTCGTGGGTGATGGATGATAGGGATGATGAGTCATGCAAAATGCATTAAATGCTTCTTTATCCCATCATTATCTCAGCCATAAATCCTCTCCTTGACCCTTTGATTCCTTTGACCATCAATTAATTTGGCTTCTCTCTTCCATATGACTCACATCTTTAATTACCAAATCAAAATCTGATTTTATTTCTTTTCTCATACTCTAATTATTTTCCTGATATCAACATTAATTATTTGACTAATTGACTTTCAATTCTCTTTATTTCTTACATGTTCCATACATCATTCATACATCATTTACACATCAAACTTCATATTTATTTAATCATTTTAGATTGTAATACTTTACAAACATGGAGGAATTACATGAAATTGGGGATTTCACATCCTCCCCACCTTAGAGAATTTGGTCTTCCAAATTCAAACTGGCTTATCATGTAAACAACTCTGGATACCTTTCTTTCATCAAGCTCTCTAGCTCCCATATAGCTTCTTTCGTCGTGTGGTATTGCCAAAGAACTTTCACTAGTGGGATCGTCTTAGACCTTAAAACCTTTTCTTTTCTATCAAAAATTCGAATCGGCTTCTCTACATAGCTCATATCTTCCCTTATCTCCAAGGGTTCATACTCTATGACATGAGACGGATTCAGATTATACTTCCGAAGCATCGATACATGAAACACATTATGCACTCCCGATAGCTTCGGAGGCAATGCCAATCTATAGAGAACATCACCAACTCGGTCCAAGACCTCAAACGGACCGAAGTAGCGAGGACTCAGCTTACCTCGTCGGCCAAATCTCATGATATCTTCCCTTATCTCCAAGGGTTCATACTCTATGACATGAGACGGATTCAGATTATACTTCCGAAGCATCGATACATGAAACACATTATGCACTCCCGATAGCTTCGGAGGCAATGCCAATCTATAGAGAACATCACCAACTCGGTCTAAGACCTCAAACGGACCGAAGTAGCGAGGACTCAGCTTACCTCGTCGGCCAAATCTCATGATCTCTTTGGATGGAGAAACTTTCAAGAACACAAAATCTCCAACCATAAACTCAAGTGGTCTCCGTCGAGCATCCGCCTAGCTCTTTTGTCTACTCTGAGTTGTCTTAAGCCTTTGACAAATTATCTTAACATCCTCAGATGCTTGCTCGACCAGATCTAGAGCCAATAACTTACGTTCGCCCACTTCTTCCCACCCAATCGGCGATCAACACCTTCTACCATATAGAGCTTCATATGGTGCCATCCCGATACTTGCATGATAGCTATTATTGTATGCAAACTCAGCCAATGGCAGATGGTCATCCCAAGAGCCTTTAAAATCCATAGCATAAGCTCTCAACATATCCTCAAGCGTCTGAATCGTGCGCTCGAACTTTCCATCAGTCTGCGGATGAAAAGCTGTGCTAAAATTCAGCTTAGATCCCATGGCTTCTTGAATATGCTCCCAAAAATGAGAGGTAAACTTGGAATCTCTATCAGATGTAATGCTCACTGGAACACCGTGTAGTCTTATAATGTCTTTTACATACAAGTCTGCCAAAGCGCTAAGCTTGTCTGTAGACTTCATAGGTAGGAAGTGAGCTGACTTGGTTAATCTGTCCACGATTACCCAAATACCATCATGATTCCTCTTGGTTCTAGGCAATCCCATAATGAAATCCATCATAATGTGTTCCCATTTCCACATAGATATAGGTAGAGGATGTAGCAATCTTGCTGGCTTTTGGTGTTCTACCTTAACCTGTTGACATGTGAGACACTTTGCTACAAACTCAGCTATGTCTCTCTTCATGCCATTCCACCAATACACCTTGCGAAGATTGTGATACATCTTCGTATTTCCTGGGTGCAACGTGTACTTAGTGGCATGTGCTTCAGTCAAAATCAACTTCTTCAATTCATCATCATTAGGAACACATATACGGTTATTAAACCTCAAAATTTCATAATGACTCATATTGAACTCTGAGGTCATACCTGATTGAATTTGATTCATAGCCTCAATACAGTGATCATCTTCCTTTTGAGCAATTCGAATTCCGTTCATCAACTCTGGCTCAATCCTCAAACTAGCCATAATTCCAAATTGCTCATTACGCATAACATTAAGGTTAAGGCTTGCAAACTGCTTAATCAGTTCATGCTCTTTTATCATCATATAAGACACCATACCTATATGCTTCCGGCTCAGAGCATCCGCCACCACATTGACTTTCCTTGGGTGGTACAAGATCTCACAATCATAGTCCTTTAGAAGCTCGAGCTATCTTCTTTGCCTCATGTTTAATTCTCTTTGAGAGAACAAGTATTTCAGACTTTTGTGATCTGTACAAATATGAAATCTCTCACCATATAAGTAATACCTCCATATCTTCAGAGCAAATACTACTGCAGCTAACTCTAAATCATGAGTGGGGTAGTTCTTTACATGGTCCTTTAATTGTCGAGAACCATATGCTACTATCTTACCACGCTGCATTAGTACACATCCCAAGCCTTGCCATGAGGCATCACTATACATCGAAAATCCTCCTGAACCACTAGGAATGGTGAAGATAGGTGCAGTCGTCAGCCTGTGCTTCAACTCTTGGAAGCTACACTCACAGGCCTCATTCCACTCATACTTCACCTCTTTGAACGTTAAGTGCGTCAATGGAGTAGCTAACTTCGAGAAACCCTCTACAAATCTTCGATAGTAGCCAGCTAGACCCAAGAAACTCCTAATCTCCATCACTATCTTCGGTCTCTCCCGTTGAACCACCGCTTCTATCTTTGATGGATCAACCGAAACTCCATCTTTATTGATTATGTGACCCAAAAAGGAGATATGATTTAACCAAAAATCACACTTACTTAGCTTGGCATACAATCCTCGATCTCTAAGGGTCTCCAAAACTATCCTTAAGTGCTGCTCATGCTCTTCCCGAGACCTCGAGTACACCAAGATGTCATCGATAAAGACAATGACAAACTGGTCCAAGTACTGTTTGAACACATCATTCATCATGTTCCTGAAAGCTGCGGGTGCGTTGGTCAAACCAAATAGCATCACTAGAAACTCATAGTGGCCATACCGTGTCCTGAATGCAGTCTTAGGGATATCTTCATCTTGAATCTTCAACTGATGATATCCCGACCTCAAGTCTATCTTGGAAAAGACTTGTGCACCTTTAAGCTTATCAAAGAGTTCATCAATCCTGAGAAGAGGGTACTTGTTCTTGATGGTCACTTTTTTCAGCAATCGGTAGTCTATACACATCCTCATACTACCATCCTTCTTCCTGACAAATAGCACAGGAGCACCCCAAGGGGATACGCTGGGTCGTATGAATCCCTTATCCAGTAACTCTTGAAGCTGCTTCTTCAATTCTTCCAATTCAACTAAAGCCATCCGATAGGGTGATCTCGAAATGGGCTCTGTCCCTGGCACCAAATCAATCATAAACTCTGCTTCCCTATCTGGAGGAAGTCTTGGAAGATCATCTGAAAATACCTCGGGAAAATCTTGGACTACAGGAATATCATGGAGTCTGGGACGTTTCTTGTCTACGTCCTCTACATATGCCATAAATCCTTCACATAACCATACATACTTTCCATCACTTTCATTTGCAATTAAATCAAGAAGTAAACATGCTTTAGCATTAATCACTTGTAAAATTTACAACATAGCTAACGGGTGAAGAGAAGGTTACACTTTTAGCATAACAATCTAATATGACATGATTCTTAGCTAACCAATCCATACCCAAAATAACATCAAATCCATACATATTTAGTAGGATTAGTTCAGCTATTGATTCTCTTTCTCCTACCCGTAGCTTACAAATTCTATACACTAGTTCCGTCATTTGTGATTCCTTAAAAGGTGTGCTTATTTGCAACAAGTATCCTAAAGGCTCAAGCTCAACAGGCACTTTCATAGTAATCATATGTGACATAAAAGTGTGAGTGGAGCCTAGATCAAGCAATGATATGACACTTATATCAAACAAGTAAATCTTACCTTTAATCACCTTGGACGAGACATCGGTAGACTCCTCATCTATGGCAAACACTCGTCCTTGGGTCACAACTTTCTTTCCCTTTTCTACAGCAGTGGCCTTAGGTTGTGGTTGAAAGGTCTTATCAGATTCCTCGGGCACCCTCTGGTTTCTCTTAGGGCAATCCCTAATCATGTGTCCCTGTTCACCACATCTGAAACATTCGCCACTCGCCAAGCGACATGGCTGTGATCCGTGAAACTTCCTGTATTGCTCACATCTTTGCATCATACTCTTCGATGAGCTAGCAGTACTTCCAACTGGATATCAGGATCTCTCATCACTTATCTTGATCCCGGTAGCTCTAGGAGTTCTTGTATTATCATCATCATAACTCCAACTTTAATGTGTTTCCATAGAAATATTTAATTAAATTTGAAATCATCTTCTTATACTTTACTTACCTATCGAAACTCCTTCAGATCATCTACTTCTCCTATAAGGATACCTATCACTCGGAGTTTTCTCGTCCGACTTCCGCTTCATCGGTTCTTTGCCTTTACCTTTTGCTCGGAAGTCACAATGATGAAGGTCATAGTCCTGCTCACACAACTAAGCCTTACGGACTGCCTCTCCATATGTGGTTATATCCATCGGGCACAGCTTAGATCTGATCGGGGACTTCAATCCCTCTATAAACCTGTAGATCTTATGTCCTTTATCTCTTATGACCTCTGGGTCAAATCTACTCAAGGTGATGAACTTTGATTCATATTGGTTTACCGTCATCGTACCTTGAGCCAAACTCAAAAATTCTATTTTCAGCCTATTTGGATCAGTGCGTAGGATGTACTGCTTATTAAAAGCTTCTACAAATCTATCCCACGTAACCTCATCATATCGGGCATCTAATACGGTCCGAGTGGCCTGCCACCAATGCTCGACATCATCTATTAATAGACAAGCAGCTAGGCCTACCTTCTCCCTTTCGGAGCAGGTCATGTACTCAAAAGACTTTATGATCGCCTTCATCCAATTCTCTGCAGCCAATAGATCTCTTTCACCCTTGAACTTAGGTGGATCCAATTTCTTGAACTCTTTAATCAAGGCCATACTGCAATAGGCCTTAGGATCCCGCCTTCCTGTAGTTGGGACTGGTGGGGGTAACTCTGTCTGAGTCGGAGGGACAACAGGTGTAGCTGCTGGGGTACTTGTGGCCACATTTGGGAAGTTTGACATAAATTGCGTGAACATGGTGGCCATATTTTCCATATGCTTCTCCATTTTGGCTAGCCTAGTGTTCGGGCTATGCGGTGGAGATAGAAGAGGAGATTGAACTAGGGGTTGCTCTTCACTATCCTGTCCTCTTCCTCTACTAGTACTTCTTCTACGTGAGCTCATTCTGTCAATATAATCACCATTGAGCTCTTTAGTATAACTATAAACAGTTATACTATGCATATGCATTCAGACAAGTACAATATAATTGGGAATATACTTTATTTCTAGCTTCTTAATACTGACAATTACCAATCAAATCGCTCTGATACCAATCTGTGACGTTCCTGCCACTACATCTTATAACCTAACTTTTTCCTTATTTCTTATTATCTTATACGACTTGATTCGATTTGGTTCGTCAATGTCATTCATTCTTTTCCTTCTTAAGCTTAATATCTAACAGCTCAATATGTATAATTCATTTCCAGTAAAACAGATTAATGATACATGCATATATATATATCATCCGTTTTCACAGGATCTTACACATCATCTTAACTTAAATCCTCGACATGTTATATACATAATTGCTACTTGTACTATACTGTAGCTAAATTACAATTTACTTTACATAATGCATAAGTATACCTTCTAGGCTAACTGGGAAGCGTCTCTCGAAGGTAAACTTTAAAGATCCACTAATAGGCTCTTCTCTATCGAGAGCGATGGATCACTTCAGATAGTCTGTATGAAAAATATTCGTAAAAGGGTGAGTTTATGCTCCGTAAGAAAAATATGTAAAAGAGCGTACTATGCCTCTATATGCATTTTTCCTGGTTGGCTCTATAATGTCATGTAAATCATTATAAAGCATGCATCATGTACTTCTTTCATACATTGTTTGCAACCATGCATATTTCTTTCAAATGGTATAAGCAAACATACTTTATATGCTTTTAAAAAATAGCATATTTCATTTAAAGCATGCATCGTCTTCTTACTTTAAAACATACATCATACTTCTTTCAAAACATACATCTTATACTTTAAATTAGATGGAGACTATGTACATTTATTCAAGCGATTACATCATCATATAAATCATTTATACTCATTTATATGATTCTAATCATGCATTAGTACAGTGGTGCACCATGTAATGGTCAGGGATTCTCTCTTGCCTTTAGAAATCCACAGTGAACACTAGTCAGGTGTCACCCGTGGCATTGAGGATCGGACTAGGGTTCCTCACTCAACATACATAACACTGAGGACTTGATCAGAGTCTCTTAGCCATTAGGGATGCATGATTATAATGAAGTCCATAGTCTCAAAACATTTATCATATACTTCTTCAGAAAACACTTTTATTTTTAAACCACATAGGCTTTGAAATCATCTTTTCATACAGGGCAGTCGACTGGCCTCATAGGGCAGTCGGCTGCTGCTTCATAACTTTATTTATCGAAATTAATTTTATTTGAAATTCTGATATTTTTCATTTCTGAAAACACATGGGGGCAGTCGACTGGTCCATATAACAGTTGACTGGTTTTCAAACAGAATGCTTCTTAAGAAATAGCAGTCGATTCGTCATATAGCAGTCGATTGTTTTCGAAACAGAATGCTTTTGGGAAACATGGCAGTCGACTGGTCTTATAGGCAGTCGACTGGTTTTGAAACAGAATGCTTTTCTTGTAGAAGCAATCGACTGTCCTTATAGTAGTCGACTGTTTTGAAACAGAATGCTTACTGGGTAAATAGCAGTCGACTGGCTTACATAGCAGTCGACTGGTTTTTCTTGATTTTCGAAAAACTACGCGTTGGTTGTCTCTAGGTAGTCGGCTGCTACTTAAGGTAGTCGGCTGCTACTTAAGGCAGTCGGCTGCTCTTAGCCTAATTGGTACTAGAAGTAGAAATCGAATATGCATCTTTTCCTACACAAAACAACCGGTGCTTCTCTCCAAATCACATAAAAACATATTAAAACATGTGGACATAGCTGCCTTACGTCCGTTACATAAATTCCTTACCTCGATTACTTCGAGAACACGAAATCACTTGACGTGTCAATCCTAGCTTTTTGCTCCTTCAAATCTGTAAACATCATACAATTCAAACCTTTAAATAATCATCATACACATGCTATACCAATTCAGTACAACTCCATACCATGGATGAAATTGACTAAATCATCTTCTTCTCTTACCTTTGTCAATAACCAAAATTTCAGACTTTGAGATCTCCTCCAATACTTGGATTCAATCTACCGAACTCCATATACAACCTAGTCTAGCGACAAGGATCGATTTTCGTTTAACAAACTCGATCAATCGATGGCTGGACAAGGTAGCTATTGAGGAAACTTATGGAAATTGAGTGGGGAACGAGAAGGGCTGGGAAAGGAGCTGTCGTGGGTGATGGATGATGGGGATGATGAGTCATGCAAAATGCATTAAATGCTTCTTTATCCCATCATCATCTCAGCCATAAATCCTCTCCTTGACCCTTTGATTTCTTTGACCATCAATTAATTTGGCTTCTCTCTTCCATATAACTCACATCTTTAATTACCAAATCAAAATCTGATTTTATTTCTTTTCTCATACTCTATTTATTTTCCTAATATCAACATTAACTATTTGACTAATTGACTTTCAATTCTCTTTATTTCTTACATGTTCCATACATCATTCATACATCCTTTACACATCAAACTTCAGAAGATTTTGCCACCTGAAACACGGCAAAACCTGAAGGCACAGATTATTGAGACAACAAACACAACTCTATTGCTATAATAATCTGAGGTCCAAAGGAAAATGTTATTCAGCAGATAAATGGGAATGAATGGTGGGAATTAAGATTAAATAATCTTTCCTTCTCACTGTTGCACCAAAGACCTCAGTCATATCCAAATCTTCTTGCCTCATTCCACTAGGAAGCTTCCAATCAAAATGGTAAAGCAGATTTGCTAGAGGCAATTCAATGTCAGGAAGTGCAAACAATATGCCTGGACACATCCTTCTTCCTGCACCAAATGGGATATACTCAAAATCATTTCCTTTGAAATCTGTGGAATTGTTCAGGAACCTTTCAGGATAAAATGTTTCAGGTTCAGTCCAATGCTTGGGATCTCTTCCCATGGCCCATGCATTGATTATGACTTTGGTCTTGACAGGCACCTGGTATCCATTAATTTCACAACTCTCTCGACTTTCTCTTGGAAGTAACAGTGGAAGAGAAGGGTGTAGTCTCATGGTTTCTTTGATTACTGATGTTAAGTATTTTAATTCGGGAATGCTTGCTTCATTAACCTCTCCTTTTCCATTACAAACTTGTCTGATCTCAGTTTGTGCCTGCTTTAGCACCCTTGGATTTTTCAGCATTAATGACATTGCCCAGTCCACAACTGTTGATGAGGTCTCACTTCCACCACTGAAGATATCCTGAGAGATTGTGAGCCAACATTAGATCAGGCTGATTATATAGATTGGCTTTCTATGAACCAGAATCAAAGGATTGAATTTGAAATTCGCTGATATAAATCACAAACCTGATTCATTTGGCAGGTGCAATTAAAACATCATTTGATCCTTGCAAGTCTAATTGTTTATGCCACAAAAAGGTCCTTTGAATCATGCGAACAATACTTTTTTAAAGATCGTAGTGTGATAGACCTTTATATCTCTACATATTCGTGATGAAGACAATTAAAGTGATATTATCTCTAATCTATTAAATAATGTGTTCTCTGCAATATTATATTCAAATTGAATCAACTTTATCAATTAATTTTAGATGAAATATTTTAAAATAATCTTAAAAGTTGCGATTCTGTATTTTTTTTTCCTTTCCTGTGCGCGACGGTTTGGAACCACAAGCACTTCATTTGAGAGACTAAAAATCAGAAGAATAAAAGTAAACTAACATACTAACCCAAATGACTCCTTTGATGTGCTCATCAGTCAAGGGAAACTCAAGATTACCAAGCTGCTGAATCTTCAAAAGAACAGTAACCAGGTCTTCCTTTGCTTCTCCTTCACCCAATTTTCCTCTCTCCAGTCCCTCTCTGTGTTCATCAATGATGCCTTGCAGTATCTTATCGCTCTTCTGATGCAGAGTTTTAAGCTTCCATCTCATTCCACTGATCAGTTGAAGCACTCTGAAAGATGGGTACAAGTCTGCCAAGGTAAATCCAGAAGCCAGCTTTGTTATTTCTTCGACAATAGATGCGTATGCTTCCTGGTCTTTGCATTTGTTTCCGAACGCTGCTCTTGAAGTGATCCCATACGTCAATGAAAAGATTTTCTTGCTAAGGTTGATTGGGAATCCTTCGTTCGCAGCTATGGATTTAACAAGAGCTGAGACTTCCTCTTCTCTGACTGATTGAAACGAAAGGACTCGTTTCGCTGTCAAAAGCTCAACTGTGCAGATTTTTCTTATTTGTCTCCAATAATCTCCATATGGTGCCATGCCAATATCCCTGGATCCATAAGTTACAATACTGAAGGCAAGCAGCTGAGGTCTTTGAGCAAAGGTAATGCCTTGAGTTACCAAGACCTCTTTGGCAATTTCTGGTGAAGAAACAACGATGGTCGGAGTTTCTCCGAGCTGCAGGTGCATCAGGGGTCCATGTTGATTAGCCAGGTCTCTCAGGATGTGATGAGGCAGTGAGCCAACCAGCTGATGCAGGTTGCCTATGAAGGGTAATTTCCATGGCCCTGGTGGCAGCTTGATGTTTGAATCTAAGGTTGTCACTGTCTTTATTACTTTAACTAGAATTGACAAGAAGAGAAAGAAAGCAAGCAAGGTCGACAAGGGGGTGCATTGAAGCTCCATTCTTGAGGGAGAACAGATTTCCAGTTTTCAGAATTAAGGAGCAGTTGATATGTATATTTTTTCAATCAAAAGTTCTTTATCAGAGAAGTTGTTAAGCAATTCCAGTTTTATCTTTCCATCATGCTTACCTAACTTCAGAATTATGGAATAGATCATAGTCCTTTTGTGCACCTATGAGCGGCGGCCGCATATCTTGAAATAATAAGCAGCCAATTAACGAGGGATAAAAAAAATCTTTAGAAACAATATTTGATGATTTGATATCAGAAGGATAAAAAAACAAAAAAAAAATGGAAAAAAAATGAAAAGAGTGAAAGAGGGAGGAGACGTGAGTGAGAGTGATAGCTGATCTCACTTCATTGCCGTGATTCTTTTCTCTACCATGGCCCAGCGAAAACTACTGTTCTTAGTCAATAATTTCACACCAACGTGTTTACAGACGTAGAGCCAACCCTCAAAGAACAGTTGCAGAAAATGAGGACAAGATAAGCACCAGTTTCATACCAAGAACATAGACTCTGTGACCTGTTCCAGATCCTGGCAATCAGTACATTTGTGAACATATTTGGATTTTGTTCATTTATGTTTTATTAAGTTTAATAAAAGATCACCGACAACATTAATTCTACCATACAAATTGAACATGAATAAAAACTTTAGTCATATTTTGTTTATTTATATTTGAAAAAAATATATTCGTTTAAGATTTGTTTGGAATTCTAGTAAATTTTTTAGTATTTATTTACTGTTTGATTATAATAAAATATTAAAATTATATGTTTATTTATAAATTATTTTAATATGTATATATATATATATTAAAATTACGTATTTTTAATTCGATATTATATATGAGGTGAATGTAATTTATTTTGTTCAAACTTTTTTATTTTTTACAAAAATATTCGTTTAATGTTTATAAATGTGTGTTTGAAAATATATGTACTTACATATTCACAAACATATTAATTTAATATTCACAAATACATATTTTAAAACATTTATCAAAAATCCTAATATCAAAGCGACTAGAACATATATTATGTAAAAAATTTCTTGACAAACACAAACATTAAAAGAATTTAGACACCAAACGGTCAATTAGTAAATTAATTTTTTTTGGTTAACAATTAGTAATATTGTTGACTCTTAAATATATAAAGGCAATATATAATCTTGAAATAAGGATTAACTTACAGTTACAACAATTTGCAACTCAATTATGAATTTAATTAATTAATTCATAACTTTCAAATCATCGATTAATAATATAAATAACTAACGGTTACACATTTGAATTTGCTGAAAATGCATCACATAATAATTATGTTATAAAGGTTAAAACTTTCAAAGCCATAAGACAATAACAAAGATGATAATGGTTACAAACCAAAATAATCAAAGCTAATATTGAATAACTTTGAACCAATTAGCATAAAACTTAAACTAACATCACAAAGATTACTTTTTTCAATTCTCCATCTCTTCCTTATTTGAAGCTAGTGTAATTAGCTTAACCTTCATTGTAGAATGTAGAACATACAAAATTAATCATTTCCCTATCACTTATGTAATAACTAGTCATTTCAGTTAAAGGATTGCAAACATGCAAAAGACAAAAGTATAACTTCAATTATGTATTCCACCACAAAATATAATCTCAACTAGCTATTAATAGATATAAAAAAAAGCAGTTTCATAATTCAATGAGAATATAATTTGAGCAGAAAACCTCCTCCCCTATTATAAAATGATTATAATGAGAGGGGCTCAAAATTTTCCCTTTTTTTTCACATTGTTTTTTTTATTTTAATGATTAGTCGTTTTTATGATATTTCAAGCTTTGAAAGTTTTGACGTTATTATAATAAAATCTTGGAGTTATTATATCATACAAATGTTGCATGGTTTTAGTGCTTTTTTTTTTGAAACTTTAATTTATACCAATGCATTTTAAGTAAATTCTCAACCGGATGTATCTTGATGTACCAACCCAAAGAATTGAATGCAAAAAATAATGAAGAGCTCATGCTTTTAACAAGGAACACAATATCATAGCATACAAATGCCTAGCTTAGCAAGTAAAGACAAGTTTCTGACAATTAAACACAAAATGGCTAACATAGTTTTAAAGGCTAGCATAGAAAACAGCTTAGCATTTCTGTTTAATGCTTTAAGAAACAAACCATTTAGTGTATGGTAAATAAAGCACATGTCATAGTGTAAACGGCTAATTGCTTTTACTATATTATTAATTACTAAATTATTATTAATTTTATTCAAAGAAAGCTCATACTTTAAAGAATTAACAAGCATTGTCAATGTTTAAGCGTCAGCTAATTTCATTCTATATATATATATATATATATATATACACTCAAACATTATCACTTTGATATATTATAACATTAAAGCTTTATGCAATTAAACGTTTGTATCAAAATAATGTTAAGGCAAATGTTTCTCTGCATTATTATTATTATAATAACGTAAAAGTTACAATAAAATAATAAATTAGCTAAATTATAATAACATACCTTTCGTGCTCAACTATTTCAAGATTTGTCTTCTCCTAGCAACAAATCGTTAGATAAGTAAGAAATATGATCTCACCAATATTTTACTGAGGAAAAAAATCCTTATTTTATTGAGTTGAAAATATTTTCAAAAGACTAATGAATCGTCTTAAAATTGTTGGATCTCGCGTTAAAATTGTTGGAGTTTCTCTCCAAATGGTAGGTGCTAAAAGCTGAAACAAAAATAAGAAATTGTTAGTAATCAAAATAATATAAGAAAATATAAATTAGAATTATTTTATTGATCACAAAGAATTGGACTGAGGTATGGATATCTCGCTCTCTTTAAGACGATTCACGCCTTTACGAGAATTATATCACCAGTGCAGCAGGAATTTTAAGCGTGTCACCTCTAGGATACAACAACTCAACCTATCTTCGTTGTACACTCTACAGTTTTGCACTAACGTGTAGAGTAAAGAGCTCTTAAAACAAACACCCTTCTGTTGTCCAAGAATAAGATTATGTTTGAATTATCATAGTGAATTGGTGTATCTTATTTGAGGATTAGAACTCCTATTTATACACTTCACAAATTTGTAACTCATACAAAGTAATAAAGAAATAAGTAGCCTCCCAATTATTATGAGTAACCGGCCAAACCAATATTTATTGGCTTATTGAAGACATAAACGGCTATAATATTAATGATTTCAAATCCCCTTAAGTAAAGATATAAACTTTGAAACGTTCTAGCATTTAACATTTTATATAATATCATAACATTAAGGATTTATTTTATTATTAAAATTATAGTTACAACACAAAGTCTACAAGCACTTTTACTTTCATGATTAGTATATATTATTATATTAAGATAAGATAAGATAAGATTAGTTTATTAAATTAATAATTCTGTTTGGTTTATTGTTTTAGAATAGTTGGCTTAAATATTATACTTAGGTACTAAATTATAGTAATTTAAATTCATGTTTACAATTTTTTTTTATTTTCATTTGTTTTAAATTTTATTTTGCATTATTAATTTTCATGCTCTTTAATTTAATTTGCAAACATATTTTATATTTTATTTTTAATTAATATTTAAATGTAAATTCAATTATTTGTAATAATCTATTTTATAATCTTAAATTAATCTTGTTCAGGTTTTGCAATCAGTTGTAATGTCGTATGTTTCTCTTTGTTTTTTTTTTCACAAGGCAATTTGCGCGTTGGATTCCTTTGAACAATTATTTAATGCATGCTTTCTATTTTGTTATGATTTAATCAGACACGGAGTTCACTGTGATGGAGACGAAACAAGAAAACTTTAAACATTGTTGATAAGGTTTTTCCGGTTGGAAAATAGGTTGTGTGTGATATTAATTTTGTGTAGAAATTGATTTTGAGGTGGAAGAGAAAATAATGACACACATGAATTGAATAATTCAACAACTTTATATTATAAATGCATTCAAATACATTCACTCCAATATTTTTTACCTGACACTAAACTTTCTTTTTTCTCGCTTACACTACAACTCACGGCACACTCTCAAAACACTCTTTATTTTCTTCTTTCACTCTACTCTAATTCATCACTCACACTACATGGAATTTATAGGCAAGATTTACTTACATGCTTGCTGTAAAAAAAAAAAAAAGTCAAGATGCAATCTAAGGATTATCTTAAAGTCCATATTTGCTGCTTCAACAAGTTTACTGTTCAACATTCCCTTTCACACGACTTTTGGCCTAATGAAATTTAAGAATCCAATCTCCAAAGTCTACAGAATAAAAAAAGTCTCATAGCAAGTGGGATTTCAAGGTTTTAACGTTTTGTTGGATATCTTGGATTCATTTTTTTCGTCACTCACACTACATGGAATTTATAGGCAAGATTTACTTCCATGCTTGCTGTAAAAAAAAAAAGTCAAGATGTAATCTAAGGATCATCTTAAAGTCCATATTTGCTGCTTCAACAAGTTTACGGTTCAACATTCCCTTTGACACAACTCTTGGCCTAATGAAATTTAAGAATCCAATCTCCAAAGTCTACAGAACAAAAAAGTCTCCAAAGTCATTTAGCAAGTGGGATTTCAAGGTTTTAACGTTTTGTTGGATATCTTGGATTCATTTTTTTTTTGAACTAAAGCTGGGTTTGAATTTCTTTTTTGAAGTTAATTCAAGTCGATTCAGGTTCAATAGATTTCAATGAGCTTCATGGAGCTTCAGTTTCCATGTGTTACCTTGTTTCTCACCTTCCTTTTCTTGTTCATGGTGGTCGGAATTCTGAGAAAAACAAAAGCCAACAAGAAGTCCACCGTGAAGCTTCCTCCAGGGCCACGGAAGCTACCTCTCATAGGCAACCTACACCAACTGATTAGTCCTTTGCCCCATCGGACCCTACGCGATTTAGCCAAGAAATATGGACCTATGATGCATCTACAGCTTGGAGAAGTTCCCACAATCGTAATATCATCGGCGAAGATTGCAGAAGAGATTATGAAAACCAATGATATCATCTTTTCTCAAAGGCCTTATGTCCTTGCAGCTGACATCTATCTATTATATAAAAGTTGTAGATGAACGCTCCACCACCATCTGCCACGTCTTTTGACCCTTTTATGTCGTCCTATGCCCTTCATCTGTCTAGCTCCTTTTGTTTAGGTTGTGTGTAAATCTATAATTCCAGAAAAAAAAAGTGGGCATGCTCCATATAGCGCGTAACTCTTCTTCATCTGATCTTCTTCAACATCTTCCATATTATTCCTCTTTTTAATCACACTTCCATCTACTGACCCCATCTGGGTCCCTCATCCCTGTGAGCTATATCGATTTCATCTTTTCCTTCTAGCCGCAACCCCAAGGGAAATGCTGATGCCGTTGATCTGAATTTCACCAATTTTTGTTGCCATCGTAGATATGAGAGAGGAAGGAGAGGAGTGTGGTGAAGGAAACTAACAATAGATAGTCTAATGGGAGTGGCAATCTGTTGGAAGTTATGTTAGTAGTCGTTAGAGACCCAAAAGAAATCCAAAATGCATTGTTGTTTTCATCTTTTCTGTTCATATGCTCTCCTTATCCCTCTTTGTTGTCGAAACCCAAAAAAAATCCAAAGAGAAACTCCTATTGAAACCCCCAAAGTTTATGAAGAAAATTCGTAATTTTTCTAGCTTTCTTGCTTCCTTCTCTTCACGTGTCCAAATTAAACAATTTTCCTCACTTTTTTTGGTTGCTTTGTAAATTGATTCTTGCTCTTTCACCAATTTTTAGCCACCGACACCTTTTTGCTACTCCTTTTCAACGTCACTCACTAATCCTCACCAATCCAAACACATCCCACCTAAACTCCTCTCATCAGTTTTCTTCCCAATCTCTTCTTCTCCTTCCCCTGCACAACTAGAACTTTTACTGATTTCCATTGAGATGGCAAAGAGGAACTTGAGAGCTTCACAAATCCTGGGGTTCGGAGCCACAATGAGATCCTGGAGATGTACAAGACTTATATTGACCCCAAGTTTTCGTGGGTTAACTCACATTGGAGAACAAGCCAAGGTTATAGTTTCCCCTTGAAGCAATAATGAGTTGGATGCATCCAAGTTGAAGGATGAGTTTCCTGAGCTGCTATCAATCAAGGAATCACTGATTATGTCTTTTTACCCAAAAAAAGAGGTTGCGCCTATTAAACAGGTTTCAGCCATAGAACCTTAGTATTCACTTCTGCTGTTCTTCTGTTTAAAAAAATTCAAATTTTTTGGAAAAAAAAACACCTATGTCTTTTGATAAGGATTTTAATTTATGTTGAAAAAGTTCTCAATTTATTTTTTTTCGATATATTTTTCTCCATATTGTGTTCCTATAGGATTTAAAATTATGTGGGTGATTGGGTTGTGAGTAAAGTTAAGAGCTTTGGGGCTTTTACTTTTTGTTTTTTTTTCCTAAAATTTGAATGAGAAAAAGATTTTATTTTCTCTTTGGAGCAATGTATATTTTTTTATCTGTCTCATATTGTAAATTAATTTTTAGTTCTTTTTTTTGTATTTTTGCCCACCTAACCCATTTCACTCAAACAACCCTCTCTCTCAATTTTTTCTTTTATTGATTCTCACTGTAATTGTTATTTTTGACATCAGAATTCGTCAAATTCTACCAAACTGTTGAAGAGGAAAAGGTCATGGTTTCTCAGATATTGGTGGGCAGGATTAGACGGCTATTAAAAAAAGGTAGTATCCGTAACACTTATAAAAATAATTAACATATTATTTAGTTTTTATAAAACAATATATTAATTATAATTTCCCATCCAGCCTAGCTCCCACCATTGATCAGATGAATAGCTTTGATATGAATTTGTAATGTACAACTCCTTTTAGTGTGTAACATGTTTCTTTTTCATTATAGGAGCTGGAGTGATGTTTTTAATATAAGGCATTTCTTTGTATGATTTGTTCAGGTAAACTCTTCCATTAATTCATCTTTGGTGTTTTCTTGAACAATGGTCTTAATTTTTCATTTACTAAATGCCTCTTATAATTAATTAATGTTCTCTGTTTAGATTGCCTTCACTTTCGTAGTGTATCGTTTGGTAAAAGTACTTAAGTTTCAATGAAACATCCAATTATCCATCAACTAAATATTGAAAATACAATGCTGTCTTTTTTAATAGAGGTTGGAGTGAACTGATAAAGTTTTTTTTTCCTTTGATTTTTGATTTGTGTTTTCCTTTGTTGTTACTAATTATAGTAAATTTTAGATTGATCTGAAATTTAATTTACATTAGTATTCCCATACTTTAACCATGTTTTTAGTCTAATCCAAGCTGTGTGAGATGGGTTTTTTTTCTTTTTATTTTTCTTGTGGCTATTGGAGTTTGAGCGATCCTTGGGCATGATGAGTTGACTCAGGAAAATTGATTTTATTAAAAATTCCAATTTTATTTTTGCTTCTTATCAAGTTTAGTTTTAAAGTTTTATTTTTTCTCTTGAAATTTCAGGTTTTTAAAATTTATATTGGAAGTTTGGCATTATTTACTTAAGTTTTGTATGTATTAGTTGCATATATCATATAATTTTTTGTTCTGTTGTTTTATTTAGGATTATGGGAAGTTTCCGATTATAGGGGAACCACTTACTGCGGATGACATTATCCCCATCAAAACCGATAAGGTGACATTATTGTTGTTTTCCCTAGCAAGTACATGTTTCCTTTGTTTCTTTACGAACAAATTTCTTTGTTTCTATGGTCTCCTTGCAGATCATAAAGCGCAAATTTTTAACAATAGTAGCAATCTTGGGGTGCTTGGAATGTTTTAGAATATATGTATACAAATATACCTTTCTTATGCAGTTTTCTTAGGTCTAAATTAGTTTTAATCGTTGCATACTTCAAGTTTGTAGAAACATTATTTCCTTTTTTAATGCAAGTAGCATTAACAATATATTTAGTTTGTGATCCATTCGATGAAATTGCCTTTGTCCTATTTCATTTTTTAGATCTTAGAAAATTATGATCTTTTTGCTTATGGAATATGTGACATGTTCTTTTCAAAGATTTGAACCATCTTTTTTTGGGTTTTTTCTCTTTAATTTTTTTGCGACATGTTTATTTCTCTAAATTGATATTCTTTTCCGTTATGACTGGTATACAGAATCTTCATGATTGAGTAGCAAAGGCCGAAATATCAAATGATGCGATCACGAAACTAGGAAGGAAGATAGTAAATTTTCATAGAGAAATGCTTTTCTTGGAGGATTATAGTTGCTTAACTATACAAGTACTAATATGTTTTCCATGATTTTTTGTAAGCCCATCTTATCGATGAATGACTAAAAATATAATGGCCAGAAGTAATTTATGTTTTGAGCTTAGTGGTTAGAACTAAATTTTGTGAACTCGGTGGCCAACAAATAGCATGACTGAAAATAGCATGGCTAGAACTAAATTTTATTGATTACTCAATTATTTTGCCCTTCTTTTTGTATAGTTCATATCTTATTACTTTACATAACAGTTTTAAAAAACTGAAAACTAGGAAATATAGTAGAGCATAAAACATTAGCTTTATATTCTATTCTATATGATTGTTTCAAGTTTCTTTTTCTGCTTATGTTTCTGTTATTAATATCTTGAGCTAACTTGCTTTGTTTATCTACTTATGCTAATTATAGTGACTAGGGTAAATAGTCTAACACTATTTATCCTAATCAAGTTGATCCCTTCTTGATTACCCTTTCCTTTTCTTCATGAAATCAATTTTCCCATCGAAGTTTCCTTTCCTTTACTTTTTAAAACACCTTTTTTCCCCTTTTTTGATAGATTTGTAGGCCTTTTTGGTTTTAAAATATGGGTTTTTCTTTTGAACCTGAAAATTTAAATATCATTTTTAGGAAATAGCTACGAATTAGAATGGATATTGAAGTCAATTGAGTGATTACTCATCTCATTTGAAGATCAAGGATTGAAGATTATAGAAGATGAGAGTACCATGTGGTGCGTATTGATGGCACTTTTAAGAATGGTTGCTATGTTGTTTAAAGCAAGCTTGGTTGGGGTCATTTCTTTACCATTTGGCTCACTTGGGATACTCAGAGTTAGGTATTTTCTGCTTCTTTTTTTAATTATTTAAATATCATATGATCGTATCAAATATATTGTTAACATAGTGTTGTGCTAGAGATCTCGATATTTGCAACCAATCAATATTCTAATAAGTTTGGCAAATTAATCGTTTAATGTGCATGAATTGTTCATTAAACGTTGATTTTATTACTTCCTGTAAGTTTAATTTGATAACTCTCCATTTAATATTGAAAAGGCAGAGCATCCAGATCCACCAATCTTCATTTATAATATTGAAAAGGAAAGGAGACAAATATGTAGCTATGGTGAAATTTAGATAAACTATATTTTGATTTCGTTTGAGTAAATAAATTAATTTAACATCTGCAGATGATGAGAAATATGTTGTTTAAAATTATGTAATTGGTTCTATATCGCTAAATGATTTCTAAAATGAAAAACGTTGGGTCTTACCTTTATAATTATTTTTAATATATACGAATCATTTAGGCTTACTTACATAATTAATTAGTTGGTAAAATCCATGAAAACAGTCGGATTTCTGTGGCCATGCATTCACATATCCATGCTTATTGGTTGTAGAAAAAGGTTAGTTTCCTTTTATTTTTAAAGCATATGCTCCACGTCTCCATTCTTATGCAATTATGATGCTTTGTCATGCAGCTCACCATTAATTTTTCTTTTTTTATCTTTACTATTTTTAATTAATCAGTGACTTCTCATAGTGATTAATATATGTTTCCTACTGATAAGGTATGACTGCCATTAATAATGTAGAACTTTCTATTGCTTATATGCCATGTCACTTCTTTGGTTTTTTATTCACTTCTGCCCTTTTTATTGCTCTTTTTTGCTCACTACTCTCTCCATGCTCTTTTTCATCATTTGGTACTACTAAGATTTTTATGATCAAACGTGAAACATCCCTTGCCAACCATTCCTTATTTCCCTGTCGTTCATATAAACCTTATGTTTATATGTAGGGTATGTTTATTCAATTTTCAATGTCCCATGAATATCAAAGGATATATTTTTTCAGAGGTGTTCATTAGCTCAATTCAGTTCATTTCGAATCAAACAATGTTTAATAGTCTCATCATCATTTTCTTTATTTAATTAATTATTTCATGCTATCCTTTTAAGTAATCATCAAGATAGGATATGGAAGATGATTAAAGAATGTGCGTTGGATAATAGAAAATACCTTGGGATAATCCAAAGCACTTGAATGAATCATTGCTGAAGCAAAAAGTTACTTAAACCATCCAATGGCATGCTGAAGTCATGAAAAAATTTAGGTAACAAAAGTGAGAATGGTTTTAGATTTTTAAGTTTAAACTTTACTGATTAATTTAATACTGATCAATTTAAAGTATTTCATCAGTAAGAATTGAAATTTGATCAATCAAATCCATAAATGTGAATTGTTTGCATTTACTTATGATTTCTTGAGGGTTTTTTTTGGTTGATTTTAATATTCTTGGATTAAATGCTTTGGCTCTCTGTTAAGAGTTTTATATTTGTTTAAATACAATATCTTATTTTTAAAAAAATGAATTTGCTTTGGTTGCTTTGAAATCAACAAAATAACACTACGTAACAATATGGTCACAGTGAAAGACCTAAACGACAAATGATAGGAAATGATATCTATGTAAGAGTACTGTCTTCAGAACTATGTAAGTAAACTTGAGAAATATAATGTTCAGCATTGTTTTCGTATTGTTTTGTTGCATAACTTCATGTAAAAATAGTGGTCCTAATGATAAGTTTCTGTTTTTAAGATTAACCCTAATTATTTGCGCAAATAGAGAAAATGTTGAATGAGCTTGGTGAACCCACAAATAGCACATAAATCGAAAAATTTACATCATGGAACTTCCTTGCAATATTTACTGGTAGGAATAACAAAAACGTTGTTTCTTTGCCGCTCTGTTTAAGGAAAAAAGGTCCTAGGCTTAAAAGAATGCTTTAGCAAAGGTTCCTGTATTACGAATTAGCATCTTTGAGAAAAAAATATAATTTTTCATTTTAATAAAATTATAGTATGGACTTGAAATTGGCTTTTTAAGGATTGGTCTGTGCTTCAAATGAAAAGAAATGAGTAAAAGTGAAGATTGTCATAGTAGTTTAAATAATTTCCAGGATGATTATCTTAAGCCTGGTATTCTGCTTGCTGGTTTTGTCTTACGATTTTTTATTCAAATTTCAACTGGAAAATTGTATTTTGACTTATATGATGAAGTTGCCCTGCAGCAATAGTTTGTGTTATGGATCATTCTAAACTTTGAATAACAAAAAAAGAATAAAGATCTCTTTGATTTGTGATAGCAAAACATTGATTCAAAGAAGTTTTCAAGTTTTTTCTTCATATGGCAAATCCCTACAAAGGTAGGGCTTTTTTCTTCTTTTTCTTTCATTTTTACTTTTCAACAGCATGAGCATGATTAGATTCCTCACCATGAAAAGGATATAGGGTAACAGGTTTTTTCGCACATTTTTTCGGCATCTATCTTAATTTAATCATCCTTTTCCTTGAAAAAATGATTTAATTATTCTTTTTCTCGAAAAAGTGAACCATTCTTTCTCGATATCTTTGTATTTGGTTCTCACTAATTTATATACTAATGTTTTCAGTAAAAAGTTTACTAGAATCTTACAACTCTTATCTGTTTTTGCAGATTCATATGAGAATCAAAGATAATATTTGTGCCCAAATGCATGACGGTCTGGCTATTAAACAATGAAATTGTACTATAAAACACTCTTTATTATTTTCCTTTTGATGCCTGACAGTGCTGCTAATTCATAATCATTTACTCCTTCATCTTTGTGTTCTATTCATATTTGTCTTTGGTTTACCACCAAGCTCATTGATAACGTTGATTAAATAGAGCTTGGACTGGTTTGGTTCAGTAAATAAATCTAGCAGAATGCTAGCGAAAGAAACCTTAACACCATTTAGCATTACTATTCTTTTCCTTTACCATAGGCATTTGGTTGGAAGGTGGGTGACAAAGACCTCAGTAAAGCTTGATCAAACCCCAGGTTATAGTTGGTTGAACCCCATCACCACAAGAAAAAAAATAAAAAACCCTCCAATTAATCGAAACATAATTCTTTTCAACTTGGGGTTGAAGTGCATTTGTTGTAAGCTGTTCATATTTGTATTCCAAGCTCATGTGAAGTGGAGCAGACAAAACTATAATTTTTTTTGTTTCTTGATGTTTCCTTTCATGTTCTTAAGTTAGTGTAGTATTTTTGGTTAGCAAATAGTGTTAAGTATAACTAAAGAGTGAACGATTTTTTGAATTAAAAAAAAGTTTGATCCCGCGGCATCGCGCGGGCAGCATTCTAGTAATGAATTACAATTTCAAAGGAATTGGCTTTACACCATATGGAAACTACTGGCCCAAAATAAATGCCTAAAAAACAGCCCAAATTACCAAAACAAGGGCCCAAAATGTGCAGCCCAAATAAAACAAAAAACGGCCCAAATACCAAAAAAAAAGGTGGGCCCAGGTAAAAAATGGTCTCTTAATTTTTTTTATTTCTTCTACGGGATCGTGAAAGCCACGCGCCCACATCTTCACCAAATTGGCACATCCCGCACCATTCATTGCTATCGGGTGTGTGTCCTCGTCCAATCGGGCGAAATTCGCAGAAAATGAGTATTTTTACCTGACCCAACCAATTTTCACCATTTCAGCCCATTTTACTTTATTTTAATGGCATTTTCAATAAAAAAATCATCCTTAACTAATATCTCGCATTATTTTGGCTCAAAAACGCATAAATTATTTGGGTATTACATAAATCCGAAAAATACCCAAAAAATAAAAAATGCACAGATCCTTCTATTCTTCAAAAATGGCTAATGGCTTTAAGGTGAGGAAGCTCTGATACCAATTATTGGAATTAAATCCATCACCAAAGCCACTAACACAAAGACAAAAATGAGAAAATTAACCTTAGGTGAGCTAAGTCAATAAAACCCACCACACACTGCCATTGCCGCCACCACCAACTGAGGGAAACGCCATCAGAGGTTGAGCCATCCTTCCCCATTGCTATTTGGGTCTGTCCATGGCAGCCTGCAAGAAGGAAGAGAGGAGACGATGGTGAGGGAAAAGAGAATCAGGAAAGAAATGGGAGAAAGGGCTACTGCTGTTCACCCTTGCACACACACAAGTGATCAATAGGCCATCACTTATATATTGGTGCCAATAGTAGGGACCTTTCATATTTTAGATCATGTATTATATCCGTCTCATTAAGGATAAATACATGTAAAATATGAATATATTACGTGTATATATATATATATGGTCACACTATAGATAGAATATACTACCAATTAATTTATATGATATTAATTATACTTAACTAGTTCATGTTATTAAGATAGTTCAACACAACCATCCGTCAAATTGCTTGTATAAGAGTTGATTTACCGGTGCCTGTTCGCCCTACAATGCTAGTTTCAACCCACCAGGAAATGTGCAAGACAATTGGCATGTGGAGGGCCATACTGAACCTACATTGATCATCATCATTTATTTCAAAAATAATATATAAGAATTCAAAGTCATAAACACCATATAACTGCATTACCTGCAGATTAAGAATATTAACTTCTCCTTGAAATGGCCAAAAACGTTCCGGGTGATTGTTTTCTTTCACAAGGGCAGACTCACTACAAATTTTACTGTACTGAAGCATTCTCTCAACATATATAATTTGATTCTCCATATTGCAAATATTCAATACTATCCAAGTTTGCAATGTGTTTAGGTTGAGTCCGTATGTCTCAGCTAGCCTGGCAATAGCTAAACAAAAGAAAATACGTTCAGTCATTCTCCTTTAACATTCCTTATCCACAACGAAATGGTAATCAATGAAGAGGCCAAGGTGCAATCACTTACCTGGATCAATAACTCCCTCTGGTATCAAATAAATAAATTTTGTGGGATTTCCTCTCTACACATAAAGCCACGTCGCCTTCCCACTTTTTGTTATCATCAGCCTTTCCGTGCCTTTTTCATATGCGTTTTTGTTTGGGTAATTTGGAAAATCCATATCCTTTTGTCATCTGCAATTTCTGTAAGACTGGCAACTGTCAGATTTTGCCTCTGCTCCGGTTGTTGATTTCTTCCTTCACTCTTTGGTTATAGGCCAGGTACTCGAACTGCACAAGTGTGCTCTCTGCACAAGAACCTCCGACCTGAAGTTTCCCATCATCATTCGTCCCGTACCAGCAAAACTTCTACCGGTTACTATCAGATCCCGTACCCCCTCTTTGCTGAAACAACAAAACAACAAGGAAGAGTTTGCTTGTACCATAAAAGCCTCCTTTGCCTTAACCTCTACTTTGAACCTTCTCCACCAGCTTCTTTGACTCTGTTCACTACCCATAAGATTAACAAGAACAGCAATAAAACAAGGTGTAACGAAGCAGAAAACGCACGAAGAAAAATGGGTTTGAGGAGAAAATCAAAACTAGAAGCTGTGCCCATTAGCAAAGATGACTCTGAAGCAAAAAGTTTCATTCTTTTTGGTGTTCTTCCACCGAAGAAAGCTGTTGGTTTTGTGAGTATATATAGGGAAATACTACCAGTGTGACATTTAGTAGGAAAAAAACCGGAAATCTCTGAAAGTTCCAACTCATTAGTACGACAGCACAGAGTTCAATGCCGCTTGTGACTTGTCTGAAGAAAAACCGGATAATTACAAAAGCGCCGTCGTATTCCTACCGTACTGAAGTTGTCTTCCTTTGGGCAAAACAGGAATAAGAAAAAGTAAACATTATCCAATTCGGAGATGAGCCATTAGAGAATTTTTATATATACTCATATTTTTTTTTACCTTATTTTTCTTTATTGGATCATTGTTTATTGCTAAAAAAATGGGATACGAAGAGTAAAAACGGACGTATATTTAGCAGCTCTCGCCATGAGCCATCCTTTCCAAAATGGGAAAAAACCAAAACGATGGCTTTCTTCATGTCGAGCCTATCAGCCCATACCCGTCGGAAGCTGGACAAAGACATGACAATTTTGTGTTTTCGATTTGTTGTGTAAAAATAAAAATTTTACGTTTAACTTTATATCAAGACATTAAACATAAAATTATAGATTATTATTATATTCATTATCAGTGAAGTTTTTTAAGTCCATAAGTGGAATTAAGATAATGAAATATGTCCTGTAAAAATATTAAGAAAATAAAAATAAATAAAATGAAATATATGTCATCATCTTAATTCTGTTTGTAGAGTTAAAAAAACTTCACTAATAGTGTATAGGATAATTTTCTTAAAATTATTACTTATCTTTAATTATAGGCTTAATAGCCAAATAAGCCCTCAAACTTTAGCCCAAAATGAAATTTAGCCCTTAACGTTTTATCGCGTGATATTCAGTTCATAAACTTTTATTTCGGTGGAAATAAACCCTTAACCTTTTAAAATTATGTAATTAAGTCTAAATCTATTAAATGACACTAACTGCCGTTAGTGTATCTAATGTAAAAGCTGACATGGATAGTTTAGTTGGCTGCCACATGTGCAATACTAACGGCAGTTAGTGTCATTTAATAAATTTGGACTTAATTGCATAATTTTAAAAGTTTGAGAATTTATTTTCACTGAAATAAAAGTTTATGAATTGAATTTCACGCAATAAAATTTTGAGAGCTGAATTCTATTTTGGGCTAAAGGTTAAAGAGCTTATTTGACTATTAAACCTTAATTGTATTTATATATAACTTTTATTATATTTTATCCAAGATCAACTTCATATTTTTTTATTCATATTATGCATCGTGTCTGAATTTATTACGTTTAACTTGATGATAAGAAGCACAGCAATGGAGAAAAATGGGTCAACTAAATACTGTTGTATTAAAAAAAAACCAACTCAAAAAAAATAATGAAATAGGACACATGTTAAACTAAAATTAATGAAAGACTTTATAATATATATATATATATATATATATATATATCTTTTTCCCTTTAATTTTCTCTTTTTGGGACTTTCTTTCGGCTTCCAAAGATGCACTTCACGCCACCCTTTCTTTCTTTTGTTTTATTTTTTTAACCTTATTTTACTAAAGGTGGATTTGGATTCCACTGAACCGCCAGTGCAGTGGAATCTTTCACAAAAAAACAAAAAAAAATGAATAAAACTGTTTTATACCTTTTGATTTTAATTTTTTTTATTATTTATTAAAAAACTTATATCCACAATGATTGTTTCATTTTTTTCGCTTCATGAAAACATCGTTTATCCGAAACTAATCTTAAACCTACGGGACTTACACCTTAGTTCTCCTTTTTTTTAAACCTAATACCAAAGGCCTTTTAACATGGTTAGGCTTTTTTTTTTGGTGAGACATGGTTGGGCTTTTGGACTTAGGTATTACGCAAAATTGCTCATGCCCTTAATTAGTGTAAATAAGCTTTCTCAAGCAACTAGTCTCTGTCAGCTGGAGTTTCTAACTTTTGTCTTGTTCCACCATGGTCACCTGCATAGATTTTCTTGCATGTCCAAGAGAGAAATAAAAAAGTAACAGAATAAATGCAGAAAAAAAGAAAAACTACAGCCACAGGCGTAATGGGCTGCAGGAGAGAATCTTATCATTGTTCAAGTACATTGCTGAGTGTTCATTTAACTTGAACACTGAATTCTTAGAAAGCAACCTTAATTGACCCTGAGAGAGAAACTCGATAAACTGAACAATGTTTGCTTGGTACGAATAATGGATAGGAGCAAGGATAGAAAATTTGTTAACTTAATGGTTAAGTTATAAAATAAAAAAATAGTATGAAATCTAATCTAATCATTAGATTAGTAAATTTTTCATCTTCATCACCTCTTTCCATCCTTCCTACCAATGTCTGTTTACTGCTTTCTTATTTTATTTTCTTGCACTCCAATCAAAACGACAGAAGTGTTCTTTACTTTGGCCGTGCTCTAGACTTTCACCAAAATTCTCATCTTTTTTTGTATTTTATTCAATTATAGCCAATTAAAACATAATTCATTACAGCATACCATATACCAACCAAGCTTAGCCCCTAAGCCATCCATGGTTGTGTAGATTATACCGTAAACAGAATAAACAGCTTAGTAGTAAGTAAATACTACCTATAGACATACATACATACATACATATTACTATGGCATAAGTATATCTGGCCAACTTAAATCTGATCTGATACTTGTTTTATTCAAGAGGAGAAAGTTGATAAGGAATTGGAATTGCAAACAGCTCATGTTTCCTTCTTATTGTTAAGCCAGGTGCATCTGTCATGTCCAAGTCCTCATACTTAATTCCACTGGGGAGCTTCCAATCAAAGTGGTACAAGAACTGTGCAAGTTGCAGCTCAATATTAGCCAAAGCAAATGATATTCCCGGACAAATCCTCCTTCCGGCGCTGAATGGAATGTATTGGAAATCTGTTCCTTTAAAGTTAAGTGAGCTATTGAGGAACCTTTCTGGATTAAACGTCTCAGGTTCACTCCAGAATCTAGGATCCCTTGTTATTGCCCCTGAATTGAAAATGACTTTAGTCTTCACAGGTATCTCATATCCACCAAGCTTACAGTTCTCACGGCATTCCCTTGGGATCAAAGGCACAGGATTGTGCAGCCTCAGTGTTTCCTTGATAACTGTAATAGTCGTAAATTCCACCTTTTTGGTGGATTAAATAAATAAACAAACTAAATATTAAAATGAGGTTAAGAGTAAATGAATAATATATATATATATATATATATATATATATATATATATATATATATATATATTAGATAGTGGGGGAAATAAAATATATTACATGGGTATGGGCTTGTTGAAGAAGCTCACGAAAACCAATCCCACTATCTCCAAAACCTCCACCGGCCAATACCATTGCAATTTCACTTCATCACAGTCCATCATCATCATCGTGACATTCACTGTACATTTCTCTTCTCTCATTTTCTGTTGGAAATTGAAAGCAGCATTTCTCACGATCTTGGGCATTTCACTCCTTTTGTTGATTCAACAGCCAAAGCCCAAGGAAGGTGAAGTTTAAGGCAAGAGCAAGGCTGGTTTTAGGGAGCCAAAACAGACGAGATAAGGAAAGATTAAGCTGTCGAACAAGGGCTGAAAAAAAAACAGTGCACGTTGGAAAGGAATGGCCCAAGGGTGAAGATTGAAGTTCAAAAAGGGAGCTGAAGAACGTGAATCTTGGCTGTTTTTGGAGTTCTTTTATTCACGTGGAAGCCCTCTTATTTGGCTGCTACACTCACGTGTAAAATAGGTTTGAAGGGAGGCATTTTAAAGCTGAAAACAGAGGAGATTCTTGGTTGGACAAAAGCTAGATGGCGTGACCAACTTGCTGGTTTTTTTTTTTTTGAATAATTTCTGTTTTGGAAATTATTTTAATTTCATGAAAGCTGACCAAGGCAAATAATGAGCTGACAATGAGATAAAGAAACTAATGTTGAGATTTGTTTAAGCTTAAACTACAGTATTTATTTAGGAAAAAGAATGGTGATTTAAATTTAATTGAACCATGACAGATTTCTCCTCATTTTGGACTGCTTCAATTTACTTGGAAGCTGAACAAAGAAACAAAGAAATGAACAAGTGTAAGTATATTTAATGTCTTTGGATATTATTTACTCAAGAGTATAAGAGAAGTAAAAAGGTATTAGAATGGTGGTGAAATATATATATATATATATATATATATATAAATATATATATAAAGTAAAAGGTTCAAATGAGAATTTCATGAGGAAACAATATGCTAAAAAATTATAAAGCTAAATAAGCATATATGGTCTTTGATGTAGGATTTTGTGGAGAAAGGAAATTTGAGAAGGCCAAGGACTAGTTGGCAACCAAGAAAGGATAAGCAAGGTAAGACACTTAAGGGAAACTTTAAGGAATATATACTTCCTTAAGTGACTCAAAAGAAAATATAAACTTATTTAAGATAAATTAATAATATAAATGTTATTCATTTCATGCCTTATTGTAGGAGGAGAGGATACAAGTTAGGGGACATAAACAAATTAAATTAAAGACCAAGGAAAAGACAATTAAGAAGAACAAGGGTGCCATAGCTGTACTAGTGCTACATACCGAGGTGAGGGATATATATCGGAAACGTAGGGGATACTAAATAAAATATTAAAATCAACTGCTTGTGGTTTATAAATTGTATCTTCTTTGCAGGAGGTTTTTACAAAAATTAAGCCGTTATGCTGTCGGATTTTTGATAATATTGGTTTATAAAATGAGCTAGAGTTCATTAAAATGATTTGGAATACCACTCCTCTAGCTAGTCTTGTTTTGAAAATAAGTACGAAATGGTAGGATTTTGACTACCTTGGAAATCATATTCGAAAGCTCCCATTTTTATAGGAACCATCGAGCTTCGTATTTGTTTTGGAAAGTATATGTACGGAAATGTTTTGAGACATAGCTAATAATCATAGCAGTAATGTTTTGGACTACTGTGGGACCTTGATCCAGTCCACAGTAGGTAATGTTTTGGACTACTGTGGGACCTTGATCCAGTCCACAGTAGGTAATGTTTTGGACTACTGTATGATTTTGATCCAATCTACAGTAGAGTTTCGATTGCTGTGTGACCTTGATCCAGTCCACAGCGAGCCCAGTAGACACCTGATCAATGTTCTCTGTGGACCCCTCTGGACTATGGCCATATGTCAACTGTACCTTCCCGCACGGGAATAATTGAACTGCTTGATTTTGCTTAATTATCATGTCTCCAGCTTATGCTATATATATGATTCCTTTTGTACTTATGCCAATATGGATTTTGAATGTTATGATGAGAATTATGTTTCGAATGGAAATGTTTATCGATGGTTTTGAAAGAAATGCTTCTGACACATTGCATAAGCATGTTGATTTCCAAATTTTACGAAAAACAGTATTGGAGTTTTAATGAATGTTTTGAAACTTGCATATAGAAAATTTAGTATCTGTCTCTTATATTTATTTCTTACTGGGCTTTCCAAAAAGCTCACCCCCCTCCTCCACCTCCCAGATTATTTGCGGTAGCAGCGTATACGTGGGGATCTATCGCGTCCTTCGAGGCTTTTGGTTCTACCTTGGAGGTATATTATGTATAGCTACTTAATTTAGATTCAGACTTATGTTTTCAGTACTTTTAGAATATGGGGATGTAGCAATAAGAATTACATGATACATATATTTATGTTAGATATCGATGCATGCAACTTGATGGTTATATATTGGTTAAGTATAATATTTTGTGATGATGAATGCATGCTTATTTAGAATGTTTGGACTGGGACCAAATGTTGAATAATGTTTATATAGCTATTATAAATATAGCTTATGAGTTAATGATGAGACATTACATACAGCCCAACAATGTAAGTAGAGAAAGAAAAATTTAGTGCACTTTTGTATAGAAGAAGGTCATTACAAAATTGGTAGCAGAGCAATGTTGGTCTGACGTATGTGATGTCGATAGGTCAAGAATTAGTTACATCCCCATAAGTACTGTACATGTCTGGGTGTATATTGTACATGATTACGTATATGGTACTAAATATATTTGTTTTGTCTAGGCTACCTATAAAAAAATGAGAGGACAAGGACGAGGACGAGGACGTTATAGGAGTGTGAGGAGTGTCGGTAAAAGACAAGAAGTGCCGGCACCTGAGATCCCGACTCCAGAACCTCCTCCTCCTCCTCCTCAGCCAGAGCCTGATGGAAATCGAATGGATAGGCTGGAAAGGACTATAGAGGCCATGTCCCAGAATATGAATGCCATGTCCGCTATGTTTACCCAGTTTATGGCAAATATTAATAACAATCAGGGACAGGCAGCCCCACCATTGGCACCAGCACCACCACCTCCACCACCGGTAGTGCCTCCTCCTATGCCTCCACCACCACTTGCTCCTCAGAATCCGGCTCAGCCTGTACCTCCTCCGACTCAGCCAACCCAGCCCCAGACTCAGCCTGAGGTACCTATTATAGTGCAGTCGCAGGCAGGACCAGTAGAAAGTTGTAATTTGACTAGACTGCGAGAGTTTAACAAGTTCGACCCTCCTAAGTTCAAGGGGGAAAAGGAACCGATAGTGGCGGAGAGTTGGGTGAACGAGATGGAGAAATTATTTGAGTACATGGCATGCTCTGAGGCAGAAAAAGTGGGCATGGCCACCTTCTTACTTGTGGATGAGGCAGAGCATTGGTGGAAGTCCACCAAGACGGTATTGAAGGCTAGGCATCCTGCAGTTACGTGGGATATATTTTTGGACTACTTTCGTGAACAGTACATTCCCCGTACGGCCCAGAAGAGGATGCAGACCGAATACTTGAATTTGACTCAGGGGAATCAGACGGTGGATCAATATGAGTCACGATTTACAGCCCTTAGCCGCTATGATCCACAGACGGTGAGTAGTGAGGAGCACCGTGTGGAGATGTTTATGGACGGATTACGACCATCTATCAGGTCCCGATTGGCCCCACTTGATATCTCTACCTACGGAGAGGCTATTAGAAAGGCCCAGTTATGTGAGCGAGATTACGAATTCCAACAAGCGGAGTATGGGTCCCGTTTTAAGGGTAAAGGGAAGGAGATAAGTAAAAGAGCCTCAGATGATAAATCTTTTGGAGTTGGGAGATTTGCTAAGAAGCTTCGGAGAGATTAGCCCTTTGCTAGGAGGCAGAGTAGAGATAGGACTGTTGGGGGTCGACCAACTAGGCCCATTATTACTGATAGGGGTGCGAATAGTCAGAAGAATACTACCGGGACAGCATGCAGTAATTGTGGAAGGGTGCATCCGGGTAGGCCTTGTCATTGGGTTACGGGCGCTTGTTTCGGGTGTGGACAAAAGGGGCACATGGTTAAAGATTGTCCGCTGAATAGGAATACACCAAAAGAGCATGAGCGCCTTACTCAGCCCCAGAGTCGAGCCACCGCAGCAGATAAAGGCAAGAAAGCAGTGGTTCAGGGCCGAGTTTATGCACTGGATCAGGGACCTGTGGACACTTCTTCGGATGTCATTAAGGGTAAGATACTTGTATCTGAAGTTATGGCACTTGCATTATTTGACCCTGGATCCACGCATTCATTTATATCGCCTGTTTTTGCTATGAAAATACATGTAAGACTGGAACCTTTAGGATAGATTCTACAAATTAACACTCCTTTAAAAGAAACCTATATGACTGATGTAGTGTATAAGAATTGTAAACTTAAGATAGGCAAGAAGGAATCAGTAGCAGATCTAGTACTACTAAATATGTACGACTTTGATGTGATTTTGGGCATGGATTGGCTATCTGCTAATCGAGTTAATTTAGGTTGCTACTCTAAGACTATAACCTTCACTTATCCCGAAAGATATGATGTAAAACTCAGTTCTAAGTAATGAAAGTGTGTTGTTTTTATTGATTGAATGTTGTGAATGATAATTTATGTCATCTATTTAATCATGAAGGGTTTCTTGCTTGTGTCGAGGATGTGGACAAACATCGTTCGGAATTACATGAGATCCCTGTGGTGAGGGACTTCCCTGATGTATTCTCGGATGAATTGCCAGGACTTCCCCCGAATAGGGAGTTAGAATTCGCTATTGATTTGATTCCTGGCACAGAACCCATATCTAAGCCACCGTATAGGATGGCATTAGTCGAGCTGGATGAATTGAAGAAGCAGCTCCAAGAATTGTTAGAAAGAGGGTTCATTCGACCAAGCGTGTCTCCGTGGGGCGCTCCAGTCCTATTTGTCCGAAAGAAAGATGGTAGCCTTCGGTTGTGCATCGATTATCTGTGGTTGAATAAGGCTACTATTAAGAACAAGTATCCGCTTCCCAGGATTGATGACTTATTCGATCAACTTAAGGGTGCTCAGATCTTTTCCAAGATTGATCTTAGATCGGGATATCATCAGTTGAAGATTAGAAGCGATGATATTCTTAAAACAGCCTTTAGGACCCGGTATGGACACTATGAGTTCTTGGTGATGCCATTCGGGCTTACGAATGCACCCGCAGCTTTTATGAACTTGATGAATGAAGTGTTCAAGCCGTATCTAGATAGATTTGTCATCGTGTTCATAGATGACATTCTAGTCTATTCTAAGTCCTGGGAAGAACATGAGCAGCACTTAAGGATTGTACTCCAGACTCTCAGGGATCGCAAGTTGTATGCTAAGCTTAGCAAGTGCGACTTTTGGCTGAATCAGATTTCCTTTTTGGGTCATGTGGTGGATAAGGACGGGGTGTCTGTGGATCCGTCCAAGATAGAGGCTATTGTGCAATGGGATAGGCCAAAGTCAGTCACGGAGATTCGG
Source organism: Heritiera fomes (assembly GCA_032173925.1). NCBI lineage: Eukaryota > Viridiplantae > Streptophyta > Magnoliopsida > Malvales > Malvaceae > Heritiera > Heritiera fomes. The sequence continues at coordinate 1,706,497 of JAPDPM010000023.1, read as the reverse complement.
AGTTTCCTTGGTTTAGCTGGTTATTATCGAAGATTTGTTGAGGGATTTTCTAGACTAGCTGCTCCTCTAACACGCCTCACGCGTAAAGATGTAAAATTTGAGTGGGATGACGCCTGTGAGTGTAGTTTCCAAGAGTTGAAGCATCGATTGACCTCAGCACCAATCCTTACTCTTCCTAGTGGTTCAGGAGGTTTCTCGGTGTACAGTGATGCATCTGCTCAGGGTTTGGGTTGTGTGCTTATGCAGAATGGAAGAGTAGTGGCATATCAGTCTAGACAGCTTAAAGATCATGAAAGAAACTATCCCACTCATGACTTGGAGTTGGCCGCTGTAGTTTTTGCTTTGAAGATTTGGTGGCATTATCTTTATGGGGAAAGATTTCAGATATTTACGGATCACAAAAGTTTGAAGTATTTATTCTCCCAGAAAGAGTTAAATATGAGACAAATGAGGTGGATGGAACTTCTAAAGGACTACGACTGTGAGATCTTATATCACCCAGGTAAAGCTAATGTTGTTGCTGATGCTCTTAGTCGGAAACACCTGGGATTGGTTTCTTATATGATGGTCCGAGAGTTTGATTTACTAGAACAGTTTGCAAGTCTGAGTTTGAACATCTCCTCTTCTGAGAGGTATGGTATGGTGGCGAGTATGAGGATTGAGCCTGATTTGATGGAGAGTATTAGACGTGCTCAGAGAGAGGATCAGTATTGTGTGGATATGATTAGTCATATTCAGACTAGAGAGCATATTGATTTTGCAATTGGGTCTGATGGTCTACTAAGGTTTAAAGGCCGAATTTGTATCCCGAATGATAGAGGTCTCAAGAATCTTATTTTATCTGAAGCTCACTCTACTAGGTACACTTTACATCCTAGTAATACAAAGATGTATCATAATCTACGTAAAGTGTATTGGTGGTCCGGAATGAAGAGAAACATTGCTGAATTTGTTGCTAAGTGTCTTACCTGTCAGCAAGTTTAGGTAGAGCATTAGAGGCCAGCAGGTTTACTACAACCTCTATCCATACCTACTTGGAAATGGGAGCATGTTACCACAGACTTTATCATGGGACTACCCAGAACTAGGAGAAATCATGATGCTATCTGGGTTATTGTGGATAGACTAACTAAATCAGCCCACTTTTTGGCTATGAAGTCTACGGATACTCTTAATGCTCTAGCTAGTATGTATGTTAAGGAAATTATACGGCTTCATGGAGTTCCAGTGAGCATCACTTCTGTAAGATCTGATTTTACCCTACTGTAGACCTTAATCTCATAAAATGGATAATAAAAATTAAATAAATAATGAATGTTAATTTCCAAAAGGGTGAAAAGCTCTTTTATTTGAGATGAGAACGGAGCCAATTAGGTGAAATACTCGACGGGCGAGTACCATGAAGAAACGGCTCGCCAATGGGCTAGCAAGGTAATGGTGTGATCGCCAATGGTGATGGCGAGTTGGACGATGGAGTGGGCGAATAGGTGTTTTCGCCAACGTTTGAGGTGAATCAAGATAAGGATTGGCGAGTTGAGCCATACCTGGTGATGGCCCCAAAAGGGCGAGAACTTGTGATCGCCATACAGAGGGGCAAAGAATAGCTTAGTTGGCGAGAAGGCAACTACCATTCGCTAAGTCTCAATGTAATTGTAAAGAAAAAAAGAGAATTTCTTTTAATTGCCAAGATAAAGCTGCAATTGAATGGCTGACGAACTGGTGTAGTGTGGTGAGCAGACGAGGTGGAGACCGAGAATCAGCTTGTGTGGACAAGGAAAATGGCTTCAGAACCATTAGCAGCCAAGATTGACTTTGTGAGATATACGGTCGAGGACAATAAATGAAGGAAAGTTAAAGTCAATAAGGGAATTAGCCTTATTGGTTGAGGAAGTAAACAAAGTCTGCAGCAGAAGAAAAAGAGTGTGAAAGGGAGACTTTCACGCCACTTGTGCTTCAGTTTTCTTCAAGCATTAAAGGAGTGATGGACGTGAAATGATGAAAGAAGCAGATAAGGGACAGGCGGTAACTAGTGATTGGTTGAGCAGGGTGATATAAGAAGAAACACTTGAGGCAAATCTGTTTAGCAAACTTCATTTTCCTTACGAGGGTTATGCAACTGCAAGGTTCTATTCCTTCCATTTCTGCTATGGTTGATCTAATAAGCTTCACCCTTAAGCTGGCTAAACAAGCAAAACAACTTGCAAACCTTCCCTTCTTAGTTGGTTGAGCTAAAAGAATAAGCAAAGGAGGCCAACGTGAGACAGAAAACAACCTGTTCAGGAAGTGCAATTGGTTGAGGTGAGTTTCATATTTCTGAGGTTTTCTTGATGCTCAATGATAGATTTCTATGTTTTATGCAGTAATAAACATAGATACAGTCTTGGTTTTAGTTAGATCTTTGGAGAATATGGAAACAAAGAAAATAATGGAATAAGTGACGACAATGGCGACTATGTTGATCGCCCGTGCTGAAAGTTTGTAATCGCCAATGAGGCGAGTAGGAAATGATGAACTCGCCAATGTTGTTATTCATGTGGGCTAGGTCGCCCAATGGTAGTTTAGTTCATGGGAGAGCTCACAAAACCACGGTGAGTAATGGCGGGCGAGATGCCACGTGGTAGCCATATGGTGAATGGCGAGCTCGTCTGGGCGAACTAGTGAAGCTCTATTTTGGGCGAGTAGTGATTCGATTTATTTTAACTTCGCCCAAGTGATGGAAAATTATATATATTATATAAAGAAAATATTAACGGAATTTATAAATTATTTGCAATCGGGAATTTCGAACTCGGTAAATGTGATTCGGAAGGCGAAAAGGAAGCAAGGCTTCGTTAAACAAGGTAAGAGAGATGTGTGTGAAGTGATGCATGTCCTGTGGAGTAAATTTTATGAAAACAATAAGTTAAATGCTTTGTTTTCTGACATGCATTGTTTGAGGAAAGTTATTTGATAATTATTTTGATACGGGCGAGCTAAAAGCCGACCCTAATGCTGTTTTGGGTGAACTGATATAGGGCGGGCGAGCCCTTGTATTTTTATGATGGGCGAATTGGTAATGGCGGGCGAGCCAAGCTCTTTTATAATTTTTATACAACCGTCTCTAGTTTTAAATGCGGGCGAACTCGTTTTAATGTGTTTGGGCGAGCGGCCCTTTGTCTTAAATTTAAGGCGGGCGAACCGCTATCAACGAGAGAGTTCTGTTTTGAAAAGCTAAGTGGCGGGCGAATACTAATTCACCGTCTTGTCGAGTTAGTCATGGGCGAGCTGACCATGGCGAATAGGTTTCACGTTTCCAAGGTTTCTAAATTGAAAAATAAACTAATTTTATTATCTTTGAAAATAAAAAAAATAGAAATATGAAACCTTTGGCGAGTTGATTACTGGGTGAGCCACTGAGGGCGAGCCGGTTTTGTTTTCAAGTTTAAAAGCGAGATGGCGGGCGAACACAGGTTCTCCGCGTTGGGCGAGCTGTCATGGGCGAGCCATATCGGGCGAGCCGACCATGGCGAACAGGTTTCGCTTTTCCAAATTTTCTCAACAAAAAATGAATTGTTTTCATTATGTTTTTGGGTGAGTTGACCAATGGGTGAGTTGACCATGGGCGAACTAGCCATGGCGAGTCAGTTTAACCCGTGCCTTTCTCACACGGAATTCAGTGAGATTGCGGGCTGTTTTTAAAACCTTTTTGGAAAGAAAACGATGACATTATGAAATGATTCCTTAAAGGTTTTTCATGAGATATAAATTGATTTTGAGACGTTAGGCCTCTAGTTCATGCATTACTATTGCGTGACCCGCCTGGGGCGATGGCTCGGTCGATGGACCAATGAGTGCACCTTAGGGTGTCACAGGGCTGATGGACCCGCCAAGTCATCAGCGGTCTCGAGGTCACTTGGCAAGTGGACCCGAGGACCATTATAGATTATGGCCATAGATCTGAGATAGCCGTGAGGGGCGATGGCCTACGGGTGCACCCCAAAAGCGGCAGATTCCGTTCTCGCAAGGGGGAGGGGGAACGATGATAGCATGATTTAATTGTTGCCTAGTCTCAACTTATCAATTTCTGTTTACTGTAAGGATTTGTCGAAATCCTATATAGTGTTTACTACATTTTAAAGTAAACTGTTAGCCAGTGATTTGAATGGTGTTTCAAGAGAGTTGTTTACTATATATCCATTGTCTTTTCTTCTGAGTTATTATTAAGAAAAGAATAAATGTGTTGTGATATATAGTTTTGCTTATTTTAAAGCAGCATATATTTCCTTTACTGAGCGTATGAATCGCTCACCCCTTTGTTTTTAACTCCACAGATAAGAAGTACACGGAGTTGAGAGAATTAGCTCTCAGATGAGTATAGCTATGCTTAAAGCACTGAGGCATGGCACGTTAAATGTGACAGGTACAGTCTCTTCTCTTTTACATTTCAGACATATGTATACAGTACTACCTTAGTGAAATAAAGGTTAATAGGGGATGTCAGATTAAAGGAATAATGAAAAGAAATTTCATATTCCATAATTAATAGATAAATGGATATCATTTATCACTGTTACTGTTGAATGTTAATGGCATCGCAGACAGCCCAACCGGTTAAGTTGTATGGAAATACGTGAAAAATGTGGTAACGGGATGTTACAACTTCCGATCGAGATTCCCGGTTTACATCCCATTTTTGGGAACACTTTCAGGATGCCATGGGATCTCGACTAAATTTTAGCACCGCATTTCACCCACAGACAGATGGGCAGTCTGAGCGTACAATTCAGACTTTAGAAGACATGTTGAGAGTGTGTGCTTTGGATTTTAAGGGCTCCTGGGATGATCATCTTCCTTTAGCCGAGTTTGCATACAATAATAGTTATCATTCGAGCATTGGAATGGCACCGTATGAAGCTTTGTATGGTAGAAAGTGTCGTTCCCCGGTTGCTTGGGAAGAGGTGGGCGAACGTAAGATACTTGCTCCCGACTTGATAGAACAAGCTTCTGAGGATGTTCGATTGATTTGTGAGAGGCTTAGGACAGCTCAAAGCCGACAGAAGAGCTATGCTGACAGTAGGCGTAGACACTTGGAGTTCTCTGTAGGTGATTTTGTGTTTTTGAAGGTTTCCCCATCTAAGGGTATTATGAGATTTGGCAAGAAAGGAAAACTTAGTCCTCGTCTCATCGGGCCTTTTGAGATTCTAGACCGAGTAGGAGATGTAGCATACCGGTTGGCTTTACCTCCTGAGTTAGCCGGAGTACATAATGTATTTCATGTATCTATGCTACGCAAGTACCACCCCGATCTGTCACATGTCATTCAATATGAGCCTCTGGAAATCAGAGAGGATATGAGCTATGTGGAGAAACCGATACGGATTGTGGATAGGAAGGAGAGAGTACTACGGTCTAAGAGTATTCCATTGGTAAAGGTGCTTTGGCAATATCATACAACTGAGGAAGCAACATGGGAACTTGAAAGTCTTATAAAGGAAAAGTATCCAACGTTGTTCGATCCGAGAATACCCGATGTGAATTTGGAGGACCAAATTTTTTAAGGTAAGGAGGATGTAATAGTCGTAAATTCCACCTTTTTGGTGGATTAAATAAATAAACAAACTAAATATTAAAATGAGGTTAAGAGTAAATGAATAATATATATATATATATATATATATTAGATAGTGGGGGAAATAAAATATATTACATGGGTATTGGCTTGTTGAAGAAGCTCACGAAAACCAATCCCACTATCTCCAAAACCTCCACCGGCCAATACCATTGCAATTTCACTTCATCACAGTCCATCATCATCATCGTGACATTCACTGTACATTTCTCTTCTCTCATTTTCTGTTGGAAATTGAAAGCAGCATTTCTCACGATCTTGGGCATTTCACTCCCTTTCTTGATTCAACAGCCAAAGCCCAAGGAAGGTGAAGTTTAAGGCAAGAGCAAGGTTGGTTTTAGGGAGCCAAAACAGAGGAGATAAGGAAAGATTAAGCTGTCGAACAAGGGCTGAAAAAAAAACAGTGCACGTTAGAAAGGAATGGCGCAAGGGTGAAGATTGAAGTTCAAAAAGGGAGCTGAAGAACGTGAATCTTGACTGTTTTTGGAGTTCTTTTATTCACGTGGAAGCCCTCTTATTTGGCTGCTACACTCACGTGTAAAATAGGTTTGAAGGGAGGCATTTTAAAGCTGAAAACAGAGGAGATTCTTGGTTGGACAAAAGCTAGATGGCGTGACCAACTTACTGGTTTTTTTTTTTGAATAATTTTTGTTTTGGAAATTATTTTAATTTCATAAAAGCTGACCAAGGCAAATAATGGGCTGACAATGAGGTAAAGAAACTAATGTTGAGATTTGTTTAAGCTTAAACTACTATATTTATTTAGGAAAAAGAATGGTGATTTAAATTTAATTGAACCATGACAGATTTCTCCTCATTTTAGACTGCTTCAATTTACTTGGAAGCTGAACAAAGAAACAAAGAAATGAACAAGTGTAAGTATATTTAATGTCTTTGGATATTATTTACTCAAGAGTATAAGAGAAGTAAAAAGGTATTAGAATGGTGGTGAAATATATATATATACATATATATATATATATATATATATATATATATATATATATAAAGTAAGAGGTTCAAATGAGAATTTCATGAGGAAACAATATGCTAAAAAATTATAAAGCTAAATAAGCATATATGGTCTTTGATGTAGGATTTTGTGGAGAAAGGAAATTTGAGAAGGCCAAGGACTAGTTGGCAACCAAGAAAGGATAAGCAAGGTAAGACACTTAAGGGAAACTTTAAGGAATATATACTTCCTTAAGTGACTCAAAAGAAAATATAAACTTATTTAAGATAAATTAATAATATAAATGTTATTCATTTCATGCCTTATTGTAGGAGGAGAGGATACAAGTTAGGGGACATAAACAAAATAAATTAAAGACCAAGGAAAAGATAATTAAGAAGAACAAGGGTGCCATAGCTGTACTAGTGCTACATACTGAGGTGAGGGATATATATCGGAAACGTAGGGGATACTAAATAAAATATTAAAATCAACTGCTTGTGGTTTATAAACTGTATCTTCTTTGCAGGAGGTTTTTACAAAATTAAGCCGTTATGCTGCCGGATTTTCGTATAATATTGGTTTATAAAATGAGCTAGAGTTCATTAAAATGATTTGGAATAACACTCCTCTAGCTAGTCTTGTTTTGAAAATAAGTACGAAATTGTAGGATTTTGACTACCTTGGAAATCATATTCGAAAGCTCCCATTTTTATAGAAACCATCGAGCTTCGTATTTGTTTTGGAAAGTATACGTACGAAAATGTTTTGAGACATGGCTAATAATCATAGCAGTAATGTTTTGGACTACTGTGGGACCTTGATCCAGTCCACAGTAGGTAATGTTTTGGACTACTATGGGACCTTGATCCAGTCTATAGTAGGTAATGTTTTGGACTACTATATGATTTTGATCCAATCTACAGTAGAGTTTCGATTGCTATGTGACCTTGATCCAGTCCACAGCGGGCCCAGTAGACACCTGATCAGTGTTCTCCGTGGACCCCTCTGGACTATGGCCATATGTCAACTGTACCTTCCCGCACGGGAATAATTGAACTGCTTGATTTTGCTTAATTATCATGTCTCCAGCTTATGCTATATATATGATTCCTTTTGTACTTATGCCAATATGGATTTTGAATGTTATGATGAGAATTATGTTTCGAATGGAAATGTTTATTGATGGTTTTGAAAGAAATGCTTCTGACACATTGCATAAGCATGTTGATTTCCAAATTTTACGAAAAACAGTATTGGAGTTTTAATGAATGTTTCGAAACTTGCATATAGAAAATTTAGTATCTATCTCTTATATTTATTTCTTACTGGGCTTTCCAAAAAGCTCACCCCCCTCCTCCACCTCCCAGATTATTTGCAGTAGCAGCGTATACGTGGGGAGCTATCGCGTCCTTCGAGGCTTTTGGTTCTACCTTGGAAGTATATTATGTACAGCTACTTAATTTAGATTCAGACTTATGTTTTCAGTACTTTTAGAATATGGGGATGTAGCAATAGGAATTACATGATACATATATTTATGTTAGATATCGATGCATGCAACTTGATGGTTATATATTGGTTAAGTATAATATTTTGTGATGATGAATGCATGCTTATTTAGAATGTTTGGACTGGGACCAAATGTTGAATAATGTTTATATAGCTATTATAAATATAGCTTATGAGTTAATGATGAGACATTACATACAGCCCAACAATGTAAGTAGAGAAAGAAAAATTTAGTGCACTTTTGTATAGAAGAAGGTCATTACAATAACTGATTTCAGGAACTTGAGTTCATGAAAGTCTTCTTCATCCACATACCCTTTCCCGTTAAAGACCTGTCTCACCTCAGCTTTAGCCTTCTCCATTAATCTTGGAATCTTCAGCAGTTCTGCCATGGCCCATTCAACAATTGTCGATGATGTTTCACTCCCCGCAGCAAATATGTCCTATAAACAAAACCACAGTATACATTTGATTATGCACTGCAAAGAAAATTAATCTTGGCAAATTGCATGAAAGTTTAAATCGAAGACACCAATATGACTGATTTGATGTTGTTGGAAGATAGGGGAAAGTCAAGGTTGCGATGCTTTTGAAGGTCCAGAAGAATATCAACTATATCTTTCTCCTCTCCCCTGCCGCCATTTTCGTTTTTCCTCCTCTCTTTATGCTCGGCAATGACATTTTCGAGTATTTCATCAGCTTCTTGGTGTAGTTTCTCGAGCTTTGGCCTGATTCCACTGATAATCTGGAGTACTTTAATCGAAGGGAACAAATCTGCAAGAGTAAGGCCTGTTGCCAGCTTGTTAACTTCAGTGATGACAGACACAAACTTCTCCTGTTCATGGCATTTCGAACCAAAGGCTACGGTTGCCGTTATGGCATACGTCAATGAGAAAATGCTTTGACTAAGATTGACCGGTGAGCTCCGGCTCGCGCACATTGTCCTGATGAGATTGGAAGCCAGTTTCTCTCGAACCCTTTTGAATGATTTCACGCGCTGTGAACTTAAAAGCTCCGTCATACAGATTTTCCGAAGCTGCCTCCAGTAACCACCGTAAGGGGAGAAGACGATGTTCGTACAATCATAAGATATGATCGCCGGAGCTAGCTGATAAGGCCTGGAAGCAAACGTGAGATCGTTTTTTCTCAAAGCTTCCTCGGCCAACTCCGGTGAAGATATAACAACTGTGGAGACTGCTCCGAGTTGCGGGTGCATCAAGGGGCCATATTTCAGAGCCAAGTTTCTCAACGTGCAATGGGGTAGTGAGCCTCTGAACTGGTGAATATTTCCTATCAGAGGTAGCTTCCACGGCCCTGGAGGCAGCGTTGGGCTTGGTTTCTTAGCTTTCAATGTCTTAACCAGTCTGGAAATTATGAACAAGAAGAGAAGGGTGGCAAGGAGGAAGGACATTAATGGAGGAAACTCAAGCTCCATTATTACAGGCGGAAGATAAGCTATAGCTTGTAATGAGCAAGAATACATGAAAATTCTATCATATACAGGTATTAATAGTTGTGATTCTATTCTCTACCATAGGAAAACTATTGTTCTTAGCCAATATTTTCACACCAAAACTCAAAGAACTCAATCAGACTATCTGAAAATGTCGAATTTTACAAGCCGCAAAAAATGGAAATTTTCTAGTTCAAATTGACAGCCAATTTAATTTAGAAACTTATCTGAAAATTAATGATTCTAAGACAAAATCAATATAGGAAAGTAATAAGAATTAAAATTTAATAAAAATTGCATATAAATATAACAAAGTATTTGACAATACGATCATGAATTTTGACACCATAATTTAGTTATTTTATATGATGCAAATAAATTTTAATATTATACAGGTCCAAAATATATACATGAATCATCAAATATGGATATATAACGCATGATAGTATTAATTTATTAAATCTAATTGGACTGCAAATTGAAGTTTCTGCGACCTTTCTCCCGGACTAGTGATCGGTAGAAGATGAGTCAATTTTAACGTAAACGTGTCAACAAAGTGCTTTGTAACCTGTCCCAATTGCTGGCAAGGAATGTATCAAATGTACAGTTCAATCAACATATTCCATTTGTGTTCATATTCCAATTCGTTTATAATTGCGAAGAAATTTGTTTAAAGTTTATTTGAAACTTTAATAACTCCTTTAATGTTTGTTTACTATGTGATAATAATAAATTATTAAATTGCATATTTGTTTCATAAATTATTTTAATATGTAATTATTAAAATTACTTATTTATGTAAAAATTTTTAAAGTGATATTATATATATATATATATATATATTTATATTGGGGCTAGTTTAATTTATTTTGTTTAAATTTTTTTTAGTATACACATACATGTTCATTTAATATTTATATTGTGAACCTGTGCATATATATATATACACACACACAGGGAACATATTTGCAAAATATACATGAATAAGTGTTTTGATCATTTAATGAAACTCTTAATTTTTAAATGAGCAAAACATATATATCATACAAAAATTTCTTAATGAATGCAATTAAGCAAACCGAACATTAAACAACATTTACAAATACAAACCAAACACAAATATAGTTAAAAAAATAAACGAACGAGAAAAACAAAATAAAATTCATTTATGTTTTGTTAGTTCACACCCTAATATTTTATTTGAAACTAATTCACTCTCCTAGACACCTTTTTTAATTAATAAAGAATCAATATTTATGTTAAATGTATAATATATGGTAGTATTAATATGTTAAATCTAATTGGAATGCAAATTGAAGTTTCTCCGACCTTTCTCCAAGATGAGTCAATTGCCGTAAACGTGGGGCATCTAAAATGATCATTTTAATAGGCCAAACTGTCTTTGAGGAGTGTCGTTTATGCCACTGAACATTATAATTATTATTTTATTGTTTTTATTCGGGCACAATAATTTTACTAAAAAAAAAATTCCAATTGCTTCCTATAATGAGGAGAGGTCTTAAGTGACATGAGTTGGTTTAAGTTAAACATGATAGTTCATGTTTGAAATTTGTGTTTGTGTCATCAAAAATTATATTCGTATCATGTAAAATATAAAAATTTCACATTAAAATTCATATTAATATATCAAATATCAAACTTATTTTTAGTTTTTGTCATATTCATATATAATTTTTATAAACGTTTAACTTCTATATCATTTCGTCTTTCATTCATATTATTTTTATATTATATTATTGATATTATATTATTGTATTGTATCTAAAATTAAAAAATCTAATTAAATCGGATAGCTCTTTTCCTTTCCTACTCATATTTTTATATTGTATTATTACATCGTATCTATGATTAATGAATAATTCTTTTTCTTCCCTACTCATATTTTTATTACTAAATAGAAAGCAAATTATCAAAGAAAAAGCGGCACATGTGTTGGGCGAGAAGAAAAGATGCATAGATAGAGCCACACGAAGACAAACAATATTGGTTTTGTACGATTTTCACATGGGAGCAAAATCTATGGGGAGGATATGGTCGCCCACTTCGATGAAGTTATAGGTTTTGTCGTCGGAATGTCGTCACCCTACAATTTCTATACTTTTTAGCACAATATTAAGGTTTTGGTATATAAAATTTAGAATAAATAAGTTGTTTTGTTCAATTAATCGATACAAGTTTTTAATTAAAATAGAAGTTTGATTTTTCTTTAATAAAAAATACTAAAATAATCAAAATTTTCCTCAATAAATCACTAATCAAATAAGTTATGTTGAACCTTACAACTTATTTAATCGATACTAAAACCAATGAATAACTACATGTGGGACTCGAAACTATAATTCCTTATTTTCGAAATCGATCAACATAACAGTTGATGAGTTAATAATCGTTCTATGGCATTCTTAGCATTCAATGTCTTAACTAGTCTGGAAGTAATGAACAAGTAGAGAAGGGTGGTAAGGAGAAAGGACAATGGAGGCAACCCAAGCTCCATTGTTACAGGAGGTAGGTACGATGTAGCTTGCAATGGTCAAGAATCATGAAAATTCTATCAAATTCTATTCTCTACCATGGGAAAACTACTTTTCTTAGTCAAAAATTTCATACCAACGTGTTTACAGATGCAGAACCAAACCTCAAAGAACAGTTGCAGAAAAAGAGGACAAGATAAGCACCAGTAACATTTCAAGAACATAGACTTTGTGACCTGTTCCAGTTCTTGGCAAAGCGTGTGCTTGTGAACATATTTGGATTTTGTTCATTTATGTTTTATTAAGTTTAATAAAAGATCACCGACAACATTCTACTATACGAATTGAACATGAATAAAAACTATATTCGCATTTTATTCATTTATATGTGCAAAAGAAAATCGTTTAAGATTTCTTTGAAATTCTAATAAATTGTTTAGCATTTATTTACTGTTTGATTATACTAAAATATTAAAATTATATATTTATTTATAGACCATTTTAATATGTAATTATTAAAATTACGTATTTATGTAAGATTTTTTTATTTGATAATATATACACACACATGAGGTGAATATAATTTATTTTGTCCAAATTTTTTTAGTTTTTACAAAAATATTCGTCTAATGTTTATAAATATGTGTTTGAGAATATACAAACATATTCGTTTAATATTCCTAGACACATAGTTATTAATATTTAACAAAAATCCAAATATCTAAATAAACAAAAATGTATATTATGCAAAAATTTCTTGACAAATACAAACCAAACATAAACAAAATTCAAAAATAAGCGAAAAAAAACATAATGTTTCGTATTTTACACGACATGAATATGATTTTACATAGCATAAAAACGAATTATAAACACGAATTATCAAGACTAGTTTTAAGTGGATTTGTAAGTAGTTGAAGTATCAATTGCATATTGAAAAAAGAAGCAACCTAACAGATAAACGATTTGTTTGAAAACATTAATGTGATTTAATAAAATGAAAAATGCTATCCCCAAAGAAGGATATGGAACTTAAATAAAAAAATTGGACAGTTTACAAATATAATTTGTGTTTATGTCACTTAAAATACTAAAATTTTATGGCGATATGTTCATAATTCATACAGGCAAATATAAAATTGACAGCTAATATGAATCAGAGCAGAAGATTTTGCCACCTAAACATGTTCTGCCTGAAATCTGATTCACATCTTATGAATTCTTTTGTACATTCAGGACCGAAACCTGAAGGCACAGATTATTGAGAGACAACAAACACAACTTTACAGCTATAACAGTCTGAGGTCCAAAGGAATATGTTATTCAGTAGATAAACGGGTATGAGTGGTGGGAATTAAGATTAAATCATCTTTCCTTCTCACAGTTATACCAAAGACCTCAGTCATATCCAAATCTTCCTCCCTTATTCCACTAGGAAGCTTCCAGTCAAAATGGTAAATCAGTTTTGCCAGAGGCAATTCAATGGTAGGAAGTGCAAACAATATGCCTGGACACATCCTTCTTCCTGCACCAAATGGGATGTACTCAAAATCATTTCCTTTGAAATCTGTGGAACTGTTCAAGAACCTTTCAGGATAAAATGTTTCAGGTTCAGTCCAATGCTTGGGATCTCTTCCTATGGCCCATGCGTTGACTATGACTTTGGTCTTGACAGGCACTTTGTATCCATTAATTTCACAACTCTCTCGACTTTCTCTTGGGAGTAAAAGTGGAAAAGAAGGGTGTAATCTCATGGTTTCTTTGATTACTGATGTCAAGTATTTTAATTCAGGAATGCTTGCTTCATTAACCTCTCCTTTTCCATTACAAACCTGTCTGATCTCAGTTTGTGCCTTCTTTATCACCCTTGGATTTTTCAGCATTAATGACATTGCCCAGTCCACAACTGTTGATGAGGTCTCACTTCCCCCACTGAAGATATCCTGAGAGATTGTGAGCTAGTGTTAGTTGAAGCTGACGATAGATTGGCTACGAACCAAAACAAAATGAGTTAATTTGAAATTGGTTGGTATAAAATCACTAATCTAAATGATTTGCGGATGCAATCAAAACATAATTTGATCCCTTGGAAGACTAATTGTTTATGCCCCAAGAAGGCCCTTTGAATCATGCAAACAACATGTATTGACAATTATAGAAGCATGTCAATCTCATGCCTTAACTCTATATGATGTAATTAGCTTTGAGGTAGGAAACTTGAGAATGTTCCAACTTCTAAGTTCAATATGAACCACAGTACCACACATTAGATTACTATCCTCTATTAGTAATACATCTATAATTACGCAATGATAGATATAATATCTAAGATTACATAAATAAGATACTCTATATAGATTTATTCAAGTCCATGAATATTAATGGTGCTATTCTAAGAAACAAACGTGGAATATTATGTTTACAGAAAGATGGAGAGCATGGACGTCTAGTAATTTTTGACTGGGTATTCAGGCTAGCGGTGAGAAATCTGGCGGACTACTGATTGATTGTGTCATAACTGCAAATTTCATACAAGAGAAGTGAAATAAAGGATTCAATTAATGAATTATTGGGAGAAACTAATTTAATTTATTTGATATGGAGTTGTAGAAATTTAATTATACTAGAAATTTAGTAAGTTATGAGAAATAAAGGATTTAAACATATATATGATAAATAAATTAAAAATAAAAAAAAAATTTAAATCACCTAAGTACCTTATTTAACTAAGTGAGAAATAATATAAATAGACTAAACCTATGGCATATATAAGCACATGTCTACTGCATTTATTATATATTGGATATTTTAAATTTTATATATATATATATATATATATATATATATATATTATATAATAGAAAGAAGATAAGACAATAATATTTTTATTATTATTGGCTTCTTGAAGAAGCCAACCTAGGCTACCAACTACTCCCACTAACGTGGGAGTCCTCTGCCAAAACCAGAAAAAGAAGTCCTGGTTTTGTTGGTAACACCAAACGGAGAGAATTGAAAGGAAGAAAGAGCGAGAGTGAGGGCTGAAGTAGTCGGCAGCAGCAGGAAGAAAGAGAAGGATCGAGAGGCATTATGAGAGAAGGTAGAAACGGTGTTGACCAAGAGTTTCCCTCTCGGAGCAGAGTTGAAGCAACTACATAGCTGCAGTTTGAAACCCCATTTTGGCCCAAGGTAAAACAGTAAACAGGGCTACAAACCTTGTTCCTCTTCGCCAGAAAATGTGAGTTGTAGTAAGGGATATCTCGGCTGGAGGCAAGGGGAATGTGAAGGCAAGCAAACAAGGAAAGAAGTAAGGGCTGTTAACTCGGGTTTGCTGGACAGAAATAGAAGAGGCTTAACGCAGAGAAGGAAGCTTTATTTTGGCACAAAATGGAACATCGATGAGGTGATTTTGATGGACTGATTAGGGGTTCATTTAAGGTATATCAAGGCAGTTTGTATGGTGAAGATGGAGCAAAAAAATAGGGGAGAAGAAAGGATGAAGAACTGAAGCTGGAATATGGAGCAACAACCCCTTTTTGGCGGAAGAAGACAGAAACGATGAATACTTCATTCCCGTGAGCTGATTCAAAATAAGGAGGCGTGATCCAGTGGTGCGACCAGCAATTGTAACTGGTAATGGGACTTTAAGGAACTGAAGAGAAAGTAACGGAGAGGAGCTGAAGCCGAGCGTTTAGATACTACCTGGAGCAATGGTTTCGGGTGTAAACAGGGCAGATTGAGGCAGCGGTACAAGGCTGTTCGGGTGCTGGTTTGAGCGCCAAAATGGAGGCTGATTTGTTGGCCTGAACAGGACAGAAAATAGGGCTGTGTTTTGGGCAGAGAAGTGGGCAAAATAATGCTGAAAATGCAGAGGCGAAATAGGGGTGTCTAAGGGCTATTTCGGGTGGCTATTGTAAAGGCTAATTGGACATTGTTTAGAGATGGCAACAGAAGATGGTGGTTGAGTTTTGAATTGGTAAGATTTTTATATAATGTTGAATTAGAACTATATTGTTTTGGGCTTGATAAATATATATATATATATATGGAAGTATATGAGAGAATTATGATATGATATGGAAAGGGGATTATGGCATTATTCGGGTTTTGTTGAAGGTTATTATAATATGTTTAGAAAATACATAGGAGAGTGTTTGGAATATATTTGAATTGAATTGGAAAGATTGATATAATGTTTGGGATATAAAATTGGAGTATTGATTGGGGGTATTGAGAAATTATTGGAATGATGTGATTATGTATAATGTTATTTGATCATTGTTGAAAGGTGATATATGTTGGTAAAATGTTATGATTATTATTATTATTATTGCTAGAACATTAAAAGAGTATTGATGGTATATATTGGGATGTATTGGAAGTTGTTTGAATATATTGAACAATTATATGAGTTGTTTGAGAAGGAAATAAGAGTAAGATTTATCTTATTGGTGAGATCAATATACATGTAATGGAAATAATATATTTTATGAGTGGTTGGAAATATGCTAGAAAATTTGTGTCTTGGTTATGACTAAAGTGGAAGTAAGGGTAAGAATCTATGTTTTGGTTTAAAATTAATGTATATGATATAAAGGTTATGTACCTATGTTTGTTAAAGTATGATAAATGCTATCTTGATGTGGTGATTTTAGTGAGAAAAGACATCAAGAAAAATGGAATTTCAGAAGAAAAAGGAGAGGATTTCTAAGGTTCGATTTGAGCCTTGAGTAACATTGGCATAGAGTTTGAGTTGAAGACTTTTGAAGGGGGGAAAACTTTCAAGGAGCTAAAATTTAACAATTGGCTGAAAATGCGCAAGAACGGTATTGCTAAACGTTAAGCCTGGCATAACGAGGTAAGGGAATATACGGTAAATGTTTATTAGTTTGCTATGTTGTGTATGTCCAAATTTCTGTTATTTAATACTTATTGATTCGAAATGCATTCTTGGTTGAATTTCATATGTATTGAACTGAATTGAAGTACAAATGGTCTTGAATTTGAACTGTGTTGGATTTGTGGATAAAAATGCTGTTGGTTGGCGTTTTATGCAGGTTATTTGGTTGTGGATTATGATGCTGGGTAGTGTCCTACCTATGCCGTCATAATGCCGAAATTTCGTTAGAAATTATTCAATGGATTTTGGTGTTAAATTTAAATCCTACAATGTATTTAAAAACCTCATATATCTTAAGCACTATTTCTTGTCACCGATATATTGTCTTTCTAAAATGTGTTTTGTACTATGAGGTTATCAAAACTAGAGTGTTTACTACAATTCATGCCTCCTATACTCTAGATACGTATAAAAGTATTTTTGCATGAATTTTGGCATAAGAGACGAGGGATGCTTGGAAGTTGCCTGTGTGGCACTTAACTCGCCTGTGTGGCGTAGATGAGCCTGTGTGGCACCCGCCTGTGTGGCGTTTAAATTATGCCTATGTGGCATTTAGTAAGCCTGTGTGGCAATTAACGTAAAATATCCTGGATTGCTTTGTGATCTTCCAGGTCCTGGATTGCTTTGTGATCTTCCAGGTGTCCGACAAATAGTCGTGACTTGTACCTCAGCTACTAGATGATCACTGGTGCTGGGATGATTCATGATCATCGATAGAATCTTGGTTCGGAACGGTAACCACTGCTAGCTACAGTGGACGCTTTCATAGAAAGCTTTTGGTTATTTCCAAAGATCCCGATTATATTGCGATACCTTATCAAAGAAATCCTGTCTCTCGGAAATGTTTTCATTGTGTACTTCGATTTTTTTTAAATGCGTGAGTGCAAGTGTTTTTATAGCTTATAGAACAATGAATTGTCAACTTGCATTTTTCGTAAGACACACTTAAGCATGAGTTCTGACGTACTTATTCACGCATACACATGCACGCACATAGCAGAACATCTAATATCACTTAGCGTATGTTTTCTTACTGGGCTTTCCCCAAAGCTCACCCCCTTCCACCTCAGATTATTTCAGGTAGACTTGGCACGAGCGTGGTGCATCGGGAGTCTTTTTGTCGAGCTACAGAAAGTTATATTTCGAGCCAAGGTATAATCTTTTGTTCTTTTGTTTATATCCCAGACTAAATTCTTTTGTGTACACAGTGTATAGGATTTCGGGATGTAAGTACTAGGTGATATCGAGTCTGTAAACACAGTGTGATCGTAATTAAGTTGTAATCTCGATATGTTTATATATTGAATCACATGGATGTCTAGTATTTTAGAAGTTACATTGAGATTTGAAATTTCTACAGGTTGAGACAATGATGTACATTATTATGGGGATGGATACTAGACTAAAATAGGGGTGGAGTTTTTCAGTTTCGTTTTCGACATGTCTTACGAGAAGACTATAATGGGACCTTAGACAACTAGTCTTAAACAAATATAAGAGTAGGACTACTCATTAGGTATTTAGCTACATTGAGCGAGAGACAAACATAGGAAGTGAAAGAAAAAGTTAGCCTGAAAAATCCGGCTTCTGAGGGCGTTACAGATTGGGACAAAGGATATTTTGTGAAGTCATCTAAAGTTATCACTGATAAATTCATAAGTGGTTTGATGGACAAAACCTTTATAGGAGGATTTGATCTTAATGAAAGGATGGTTGTGTTTCAATTGGGATCTTTAGCACAGTTAGAGAGGCAGAGGAAAGAATGGGCTAATCTTTTAAGTTCTGGCGTAAGAGGTTTCAATTAGTTTATTTTTACGTTTGAGTTTATTGATCTTCCGTTTATGAAGAAGTATTCCTGGTATGGAAGTGGAGTATAAAGAAGCAAGATTGATAGGAAAATAGTTTCATTTTATCATTCTGGATGGTGAAATTAGAAGAGGGATGCTGGGGAGTTAACCTGATAAGAGTTTTACGTGGAGGGAAAAAATATTTCTTTGAAGATTTGAAGGAAGTGTTGAGAGGTATCATTTTTGATAGTTGAAAGAATGATTAGCTGTATGGAATTTTTATGGCTTGCGATTTTTAGAAAATACTCGTACTTAAAAGATTTTTGATATATACCGGAGTACCTTTTGATGATTAACAATATGTGTGAATGATGTGTGTTAGTGGGAGTTAATTGTGGCCATGTTTTACTTTCATGCTCATGCTTTTGGCCTGTGTGGAGAAGAGTTATGACTTGGTAGGGACTGAAGTGGGTTTTTCCTAGCTCTATTGTTAGCTTTATTCAACAAAGCAAAGGTGTTTTCTTCTTAGGGTCTTTGAAAATGTATAAGATGTTTATCAGCATGTGGCTCAACCTTCTGGTCTTTGTGGCTGTCAAGGAACGAATAAAAAGAAATGGGAAGCTAATGAGGTGTTTTTATTTTATTTTCGGTTAAGCAGAAAAAGCAGGTGGTGGAATCTGACTCCAAAATCCATGAATAATTTAATATTGAGTTCTTGTGATCTTGTAATTAAGTTAAATCCATGTTATCAATTGGTTTTAAGTTGAATGTTCTAACATAATGTAAAAGGTTTTGATTATGTAATTTGAGTACTATCTATTCTTTTCTTGTAAATGATAGTTTGAAACTATAAGCAATTCATTTGTGAGAGATTATAAAAATTGGAAGAATACTAATCTAAAAACAAAACTGGCATACTAACCCAAACGACTGCTTTGATGTCCTCGTCAGTCAGGGGAAACTCAAGATTACCAAGCTGTTGAATCTTTAAAAGAACAGTAACCAGGTCTTCCTTAGCTTCTCCATCACCCATTTTTCCTCTCTCAAGTCCCTCTCTGAAACAGCGTATTAAGCTGCTGTCTCATTCCACTGATCAGTTGAAGCAATGTGAATGATGGGTACAAGTCTGCTATGCAAAATCCAGAAGCCAGCTTAGTTATTTCTTTGACAATCGATGCGTATGCTTCTAGGTCTTCGCATTTGTTTCCAAATGCTGCTCTTGAAGTGATCCCGTAAGTCAATGAAAAGATTTTCTTGCTAAGATTGATTGGCAATCCTTCGTTGGAAGCTATGGATTTGAGAAGAGCTGCAATTTCCTCTTCTCTAACTGATTGAAATGAAAGGACTCGTTTTGCTGTCAAAAGCTCAACCGTGCAGATTTTCCTTACTTGTCTCCAATAATCTCCATAGGGTGCCATGGCAATATCCTTGCAACCATAAGTCACCATGCTCGCGGCAAGTAGCTGAGGTCTTTGAGCAAAGTTAATACCTTGCGTTAACAAGACCTCTTTGGCAATTTCTGGTGAAGAAAGAACGATGGTAGAAATTTCACCAAGCTGCAGGTGCATCAAGGGTCCATGTTGATTAGCCAGATCTCTCAGGGTGTGATGAGGCAGTGAGCCAACCAGCTGATGCAGGTTGCCTATGAAGGGTAATTTCCATGGCCCTGGTGGCAGCTTGATGTTTGAATCCAAGGTTGTCACTGTCTTTATTACTTTAACTAGAATTGATAAGAAGAGAAAGAAAGCAAGCAAGGTTGACAAGGAGGGGAATTGAAGCTCCATTGTTGATGAAGAACAGGTTTCCAGTTTTCACAATTAAGGAGCAGTTGATTTTTTTTTTCCAAGCGAAAGTTCTTTATCGGATAAGTTGTTATGCAGTTCCAGTTTTATCTTTTCATCATGCTTACCTAACTTCAGAATAAATCATAAAAAAAATCCATTGGTTAGGTTTAAAAATTGCTTTGCTTGGATTGCTTTCCACTAAGGTCGGCTGCTTTCTTTGGCATTTTTTCATAGATAACCAAGAACCTGCAACAAACAAAGTACTTACTGTAGGAAAACAAAGTACTTCTTTGAGTATGTTAAATTATTTGAATTGTCCTGCTACAAACAATGACCTTAACTTAAGGAAAGGAAGCTGCTCGGCATTTTTTAATTGAAAACCCCATGTCAGAATTGTAGACATTGTCAGATGCTTGAAAGTTGTTGTTTTCATTTTTAAAGAATAAAAGGGTTGCACGATCAAAGCTCGAATCTTAGTTAAAGATTGGGATTCCCAATTTCAATCATGGGGAGAGAGAAAGTTCTGGTGGTTGTGGTTTGGCTTATATTGTTTTGTTTTTAGTTTGTAGTAGCATTTTTATTTTTGTTGAAGTCCGTGAAACAGGGATCTAAAGTAAACGAAGATTCTCTTATTTTTTCTTCTTATTTGTATACATTGCATTTGCATGGGTGCCTGAGAGTTTAAATCAAAGTTATCATTAAACTTATTTCTTAATCTGGTAATCTTTAAATTTTTAAAAAGAACATCTTCCTATACTTTAAGGTGATTATTACATCATCTATTAACAGTATAAAATTTAAATTTCATAAATAAATTTTAAAATTATTTCATAATAATATCAACATGTGGTTAGAAAAAATAAAGATAGACTTCTTTCGAAGCATTTAAATATGTTTTGAGTCTTGAAGTAACTATTATTGAAAAAATTTTACCATTTACTAATTTTAATCTAAGTAAAATTAAAATTAAACTGTAAAATAAATAGAATACTTGTGATAAAAAAATTGTTACATAATAATATCTCATCCAATAATTGTTAAAATTGTACGACCATTTTTTTTGGTGGAGGCATCCTAGATCCTATGGGGAGGATATGATCCGGGGCTCCGATGAATTTATAGGGTTTATTGTTGGAAATTGGAATCTTGTCACCTTACAATTTCTATACTTTTTAGCACAATATTAACCTTTTTGGTATGTAAAATTTAGAATAAATAAGCTGTTTAGTTCAATTAATTGATACAACTTTTTTTATTAAAAATAAAGTTGATTCAAAAGTCTTTTTTTTAATTATAAAAAATCACTAAACAATCAAAGTTTACCCATTGTACTTCTTTATAAAAAAATCACTAAATCAAATAAGTTGTATCAAACCTTCCAATTCGTTTAATTGATACAAAACTAACAAATAACTACATGTGGAACTCGAAACTAAAATTCATTTATGTTCTACTAGTTCACACCCTAATATTATGTTTGAAATTAATACTCCCTTAGAGTAGACTCCTTTTTTAATTTATGAAGAATCAATATTTATATTTTAAGTGAATTTGTAAGAATATGACAGGTGTGATGGTTGAAGCATCAATTGCGTATTGAAAATCAAAGAATACTTAAGTGTCTTGTCCATGAATACAGCGAAGGACGGAGAGCCTGTCTAGCCACGTGAATTTGTCTGGTGAAATTTTGACTACATATTTATTTTTGGCTTTTCGCTTGTGAAATACGCTACAAGTACCAAATATATGTGCATGGCTGTGGTCAGTGGAGCGACCTCAGATTATTTTCATGTCGTACTTCATTATACTCGTATTAATTACGTAGCAATCTAATAGATATACGATTTGTTTGAAAACATTAATGTAATTTAATAAGATGAAAAAGGTATTCTTTGTATGGTACTTTTTTCACTAAAAATACGAATAAATTTTTTTTTCATTTATTTGGTTAAGTTGTACGTAATGTTTTAAATCTATTTTTAAGCTAAATTTACATTAGTTAAATCAATATCCTATAATTATTTTGATCCCATTTCAGATTCTCTAAATAAACATGCATTCACAATTTTAAATCATCTTAATTAACAAAATATATATCAATCAAGGTTGCATCCATCACTATAAACCATAAATATATCATGTACTTCCTTAAATTACATCCATTTGCTATAAAAGTACTGAAAATACAAAATGAATAACTATACATCATATACTTTCAAAAATAGTACAAAAACCTCGAAGAACGTGATAAAACCCCTCGTATGAGTTCTTACTGCAAGTAATCTAGAAGGGTTGGATAGTTAAACATGTAGTTTTTATATTAAATAGATATGATTCAGATAGTAAAAATCAAAATATTTATGTATTTAATCAGATTCAGATATTTTAAAATATAATCGAGTTCGAATTCAGATACATCAAATTTCACGAGTACTGGACACGTTTACATTCCAATGCTTTTCATTGGAAGCTCTGCCATTAAGGCCAGAGTTATTGGGTTTGGTGGAGATTTTCCCACCAAACCTTAGTTTAATTATGTTTTATTTATTTTATATATTTTATTATATTTAATTATTATTCCTTTTATTTTATTATTTATAGTTTACTATATATATTATCATTATATACTTATATCTAGTTTAATTATATTTTATTATTTTTAATTATTTTTCCTTTTATTTTATTTTATTATTTATAGTTTACTATATATATTATCATTCTATACTTATATCTAGTATATATATTCATTACATCTTTATTATATTTTATTTTTTTATTGAATTTATATATATATATATACATTTCCAACTAATTTTGTATAATTTAAATTATATATACATATTAATAATTCATTGTTAAATGCATCGAACTTGCATCTTCGTTTCCTTTACTTACTATAATAAAAATTCAGATTACTTTTCAATACTTAAGTTATTTAAATTCCTTCATTTACTTACAAACTAAGTAAAAAAAACTTGCGGTCTTCACATTCCCAGCTACAGGAAATGAAACTAAGAAAGGAAATCAATCAACTCCCAAGTAAACTCGACAACTTAAGAATATAATTCGTATTTACATAATGTAAAATACAAAAATTTTATATTGAGATGTTCAGTCATCTAAGGAAATATAAAATTGTAGATAATTTGCATTAGAACAGAAGATTTTGCCACCTGAAACATGTTTTGCTCGAAATTTGATTCACATCTTATTAATGCTCTAGTACATTCAGGACCAAAACCTGAAGGCACAGGTTATTGAGACAACAAACACAACTCTACTGCTATAACAATCTGAGGTCCAAAGGACAATGTTATTCAGCAGATAAATGGGAATGAATGGTGGGAATTAAGATTAAATAATCTTTCCTTCTCACTATTGCACCAAAGACCTCAGTCATATCCAAATCTTCTTGTCTCATTCCACTAGGAAGCTTCCAATCAAAATGGTAAAGCAGATTTGCTAGAGGCAATTCAATGTCAGGAAGTGCAAACAATATGCCTGGACACATCCTTCTTCCTGCACCAAATGGGATATACTCAAAATCATTTCCTTTGAAATCTGTGGAACTGTTCAAGAACCTTTCAGGATAAAATGTTTCAGGTTCAGTCCAATGCTTGGGATCTCTTCCTATGGCCCATGCATTGATTATGACTTTGGTCTTGATAGGCACCTGGTATCCATTAATTTCACAACTCTCTCGACTTTCTCTTGGAAGTAACAGTGGAAGAGAAGGGTGTAGTCTCATGGTTTCTTTGATTACTGATGTTAAGTATTTTAATTCAGGAATGCTTGCTTCATTAACCTCTCCTTTTCCATTACAAACTTGTCTGATCTCAGTTTGTGCCTTCTTTAGCACCCTTGGATTTTTCAGCATTAATGACATTGCCCAGTCCACAACTGTTGATGAGGTCTCACTTCCACCACTGAAGATATCCTGAGAGATTGTGAGGTAACATTCGATCAGGTTGATGATAGATTGGCTTTCTATGAACCAGAATAAAAGGATTGAATTTGAAATTAGCAGATATAAATCACAAACCTGATTCATTTGGCAGGTGCAATTAAAACATCATTTGATCCTTGGATGTCTAATTGTTTATGCCACAAAAGGGTCCTTTGAATCATGCAAACAATACTTTTTTAAAGATAGTAGTGTGATAGACTTTCATATCTCTACGTACTCGTGATGAAGACAATTAAAGTGATATTATCTCTAATCTATTAAATAATGAGTTCTCTGCAATATTATATTTTTTTTTATCCAAACTGCAATATTATATTAAAATTGAATCAATGTTATCAATTAATTTTAGATGAAATATTTTAACATAATCTAAAAAGTTGCGATTCTGTATTTTTTTTTTTTACTTTCCTGTGCGCGACAGTTTGAAACCACAAGCACTTCATTTGAGAGACTAAAAATTAGAAGAATAAAAGTAAACTAACATACTAACCCAAATGACTCCTTTGATGTGCTCGTCAGTCAAGGGAAACTCAAGATTACCAAGCTGTTGAATCTTCAAAAGAACAGTAACCAGGTCTTCCTTTGCTTCTCCTTCACCCAATTTTCCTCTCTCCAGTCCCTTTCTGTGTTCATCAATGATGCCTTGCAGTATCTTATCGCTCTTCTGATGCAGAGTTTTAAGCTTCCATCTCATTCCACTGATCAGTTGAAGCACTCTGAAAGATGGGTACAAGTCTGCCAAGGTAAACCCAGAAGCCAGCTTTGTTATTTCTTCGACAATAGATGCGTATGCTTCCTGGTCTTTGCATTTGTTTCCAAACGCTGCTCTTGAAGTGATCCCATACGTCAATGAAAAGATTTTCTTGCTAAGATTGATTGGTAATCCTTCGTTGGAAGCTATGGATTTAACAAGAGATGAGACTTCCTCTTCTCTGACTGATTGAAAAGAAAGGACTCGTTTCGCTGTCAAAAGCTCAACTGTGCAGATTTTTCTTACTTGTCTCCAATAATCTCCATACGGTGCCATGGCAATATCCTTGGATCCATAAGTCACAATACTCGCGGCAAGCAGCTGAGATCTTTGAGCAAAGGTAGTACCTTGAGTTACCAAGACCTCCTTGGCAATTTCTGGTGAAGAAACAACGATGGTCGAAGTTTCTCCAAGCTGCAGGTGCATTAGGGGTCCATGTTGATTAGCCAGGTCTGTCAGGGTGTGATGAGGCAGTGAGCCAACCAGCTGATGCAGGTTGCCTATGAAGGGTAATTTCCATGGCCCTGGTGGCAGCCTGATGTTTGAATCTAAGGTTGTCACGGTCTTTATTACTTTAACTAGAATTGACAAGAAGAGAAAGAAAGCAAGCAAGGTCGACAAGGAGGGGCATTGAAGCTCCATTCTTGATGGAGAACAGGTTTCCAGTTTTCAGAATTAAGTAGCAGTTGATATGTATATTTTTTCAATCAAAAGTTCTTTATAAGAGAAGCTGTCGTGCAATTTCAGTTTTGTCTTTCCATCATGCTTACCAAGCTTCAGAATTATAGAATAGATATTCACCGGTGAAGACAAGTTTTTGTCCTCTTTGATAAACACGTTTCTCTGCTCTTCGTACGCCAGATGCCGCGTGTCCTTTTTTTTTTGTCCTAATTTTGCTCGGGTTCTTTGAATTTTACCGTTTTGCTCTAGTTCTCTTTTACCCTGCATTAATTGTGCTGCAGTCCTTTTGTGCACTTATGAGCGACGGCTGTATATCTTGAGTGATAAAAAAAATCTTTAGAAACGATATTTGATGATTTGATATCAGAAGGACAAAAAAACAAAATAAAAAAGTGAAAAAAAAATGAAAGAGTGAAAGAGGGAGGAGACGTGAGTGAGAATGATAGCCCAAATCCCCTTCCGCAAAAAAAAAAGAAGCCGTGAGACTTTTCTCTACCATGGCGTGAGGGGAAAACTACTGTTCTTAGTCAACAATTTCACACCGACGTGTTTACAGACGTAGATCCAACCTCAAAGAACAGTTGCAGAAAATGAGGACAAGATAAGCACCAGTTACGTACCAAGAACATAGACTCTGTGATCTGTTCCAGATCTTGGCAAACACTACATTTGTGAACATATTTGGATTTTGTTCATTTATTTTTTATTAAGTTTAATAAAAGATCACCGACAACATTAATTCTACCATACAAATTGAACATGAATAAAAACTTTATTCATATTTTGTTTATTTATATTTGCAAAAAAAGTTTGGTCTAAGATTTGTTTGGAATTCTAATAAATTGTTTAGTATTTATTTACTGTTTGATTATAGTAAAATATTAAAATTACATGTTTATTTATAGATTATCTTAATATGTAAATCTAAAAATTGCGTATTTTTATTTGATATTATACATGAGATGAATGTAATTTATTTTGTTCAAACTTTTTTAAGTTTGTCTTGACACGTGAAGTTGGTAGTCGTCTACACTCATTAAACGTATTGTCCGTATCGAGCAATCACCTCCTTCATAGTTTTATTCTCTATTGGGACGGATCCTTTAACGTTCGAACCCAAAACTCCTCAAATACATGGATTCTACAAACATTATACCATTTGAACAAATACAATGGAGGAAACCCAAGCTCCATTATTACAGGAAACCCAAGCTCCATTATTACAAGATGTAGCTTGCAATGGTCAAGAATCATGAAAATTCTATCAGATCCTATTCTCTACCATGGGAGAACTACTTTTCTTAGTCAATAATTTCACACCAACGTGTTTACAGATGCAGAACCAAACCTCAAAGAACAGTTGCGGAAAACAAGGACAAGATAAGCACCAGTAACATTTCAAGAACAGAGACTTTGTGACCTGGTCCAGTTCTTGGCAAAGCATATACTTATGAACATTACGACATGAATTTTGATATCATAATTTAGTTATTTTATATGATACGAATAAATTTTAATATTATACAGGTTCAAAATATATACATGAATCGTGAAATTTGGATATATAATGTATGATAGTATTACTTTATTAAATCTAATTGGACCGCGAATTGAAGTCTCTGCGACCTTTCTCCAGGTCTAGTGATTGGTAGAAGATGAGTCACTATGAATTGGACTGAATGGCAAACCATTAGCACCAAAAACGTGTCAAGAACGTGCTTTGTAACCTGTCCCAATTGTAGGCAAAGAATGTTTCGAACGAACAGTTCAATCAACATATTCTATTTGTGTTCATATTCCAATTCGTTTACAATTGCGAAGAAATTTGTTTAAAGTTTATTTGAAACTTTAATAACTCCTTTAATATTTGTTTACTATTTGATAATAATAAATTATTAAATTGAATTATTAAAATTACTTATTTATGTAAAATTTTAATTTGATATAATATATATTGGGGTTAGTTTAATTTATTCTGTTTAAATTTTTTTTAGTGTACACATACATGTTCATTTAATATTTATAAATAAAATGTGTTTGTGAACATGTGCATTTATACACACACATACACACACGAATATATTCATATAATATACGTGAATAAGTGTCTTGATCATTTAAGGAAAGTCTTAATTTTAAATGAACAAAACATGTATATCATACAAAAATTTCTTAATGAATGCAATTATGCAAACCGAACATTTACAACATTTACAAATACAAACCAAACACAAATACAGTTGAAAAATAAACGAACGAGAAAAACAAAATAAATAGTTAGTTCACACCCTAATATTTTGTTTGAAACTAATTCACTCTCCTAGACACCTTTTTTAATTTATAAAGAATCAATATTTATGTTAAATATATAATATATGGTAGTATTAATTTGTTAAATCTAATTGGAATGCAAATTGAAGTTTCTGCGACCTTTCTCCAAGACAAGTGATCGGTAAAGGATGAGTCAATTGACGTAAACGTAGGCCATCAAAAGTGATCATTTTAATAAGCCAAACTGTCCTTGAGGAGTGTCGTTTATGCCATTGAATATTATAATTATTGTTTTATTGTTTTGTGAAATCCCCAATTTTCTGTAATTTTCCCTTAATTGTACAGTTTCCCAACTTGGAACTAATGGAATAAATGTGAAATTTTGATATATAAATGATGCATGGGATATAAGAGGAATTAAAGGAATTGAGGGTCAAATAATCAAAGGTCAAAGGGGCCAAAGGAGGTGGTCAATGGCTGAGATTGATGAGGATGCATTAATGAGCATTAAATGAAATAGTATGACTCACCCTCACCATCATCATCAGCTCTTGCACCCCACGGCACCAGCCCATCTTCCTCTCCCTCTCGTTGCTTCCATTTCCTCTAAGTGTCCAAGCTTCTCACCTTGACAAACCACCCTCTCATGCCATCGATTCATTAAGTTCCATTAACGAAAAACGATCCTTGTCGATAGCTTAGCCTATGCCTTTAATATGAGAGAGTGAATCTAAGCGAATAAGGAGATCTAGAAATCCAAAGATTTGGTGAATTGCAAAGGTAAGCAAGTTAGAAGGTTTTGGTTAATTTTATGGATGGTTTGGAGTTGTATGTAGTTGATAGAGTGTAATTATTGAGCTTTAAATTGTCATGATGTTTACAGCTTGAAGAAGTGAAAAAGGACAAGGGTAGATTGGCTACCAAGCTTGTGAATCAATTTCAATCGAGGTAAGGAATTTATGTAACGGACGTAAGGTGGCTATGTCCGCATGTTTTAAATTATCTTAACTGTTTTGGAGAGAAACAACGGTTGCTTGAAGTGCAGGAAAAAGGGACCTTTTGGGTCCTACTCGTAGTACCAATTAGGTTAGGAGCAGCCGACTGCCTTAAGTAGCAGCCGACTGCCTAGAGACATCAAAAACGCCGTTTTTCGAAAATCGATGCAAACCAGCCGACTGCCATGGGAGCCAGTCGACTGCCATTTTTCCAGAAATCATTCTGTTTCAAACCAGTCGACTGCTATGGTGGACAGTCGACTGCTTTTATTTGGAAAACATTCTGTTTCAAAACCAGCCGACTGCCCAGGGGGCCAGTCGACTGCCATTTTACAGAAGTATTCTGTTTCAAAACCAGCCGACTGCCAAGGGGGCCAGTCGACTGCTAATTCTCGGGAAACATTCTGTTTCAAAATCAGTCGACTGCTATTTGGGACCAATCGACTGCCCTATTTGTAATTTGAAAAATAGGATAATTGAATTTCAAAAAGGGAAAGAAATTCATAAGGCAAAACGTGGTGTAGCAGTCGACTGCTATATATGACCAGTCGACTGCCTATTTGAAAGAAAGGTTTTGAGAACCTATTTTAAGAAAGAATATTCATACTTATTTAAAACCTATATGGATAAGGTTTTGGAGACTATGAATCTCTCAAAAGAGCATGCACATTATTTGTTACTTGTATTTGACTGAGGAGCTCTAGTCCAGCCCTCAGACCCGCAGTACGGCACCTGACTAGTGAAACTGTGGGAGATAGACAATGGCCATGAGTCTCTTATTTGTTTCGGCTTTGGGGAGGATCCCTGGCCCATACGTGGGTACGCCATTTATTTGATATATTGGATTATCCCTTACGGGATATATTTGCTGTATCCAGTATGGATTATCCCTCACGGGATATATTTGCTGTATCCATCATCTCTATTGGATTATCCCTTACAGGATATATTTGTGGTATCCATTATGAGAACTATTTGGTGCATGGTCCTAATTGATATGAATTGTCTCCCATTTATTCCAAAGTATATGAAACTATTTGTATTTGAATATTTGATTTCACGCGATTTGAGATCCGTGGAAATACTTGAAAGCCTGGTTTACTTGTATTTGATAATTGCGAAGGAAATATACGATATATGCTTTATAATGGTTTTACATGACATTATAGAGCCAAGTAGGAAAACTGCATATAGTGACATAGTACGCTCTTTTACATAAGTTTCTTACTGAGCGTAAACTCACTCCTTTACAAACTATTTTTCATACAGATTACTTGAAGTAATTCCACTCCGGATAGAGGAGCTCATTTTGGGATTTTGAGATACCTTCAAGGCACGCTTCCTACTTATCCTTTGAAGGTATATTTAGTCGGCCGTTACTTCGACTAATGTACAGTACAATACTACAGTTTTGTATATGTTGGGGATTAGGGTGTATGAATATTTGAGATCCTGGTGTATATGGCACATGTTTATAAATGAAAAATTTTATGCATGTGAAAATGAATATTATACTCTGATAGAAATGCCTAAAGCATAAGAGTAAGGGAGATTGACATCGGATAAACTAGTCGATTTATTTGTTATTTGAAGTAAATTAGTTGCTATTTGGTTAGTGACGAGGACGTCACAGATTGGTATCAGAGCTGATTCGATTGAAGTTTATCGATGTCAATAAGCTAGAATTAGAGTAATTCCCCAATGTGCTGTATTAGCCTATTTTATTTAAGTAGTATAACGGCTTAGGGTTATACTAAATGATGTTATTTAATTATGATCTTAACAGAATGAGTACTCGAAGGAGGGGTACTAGACGAGGACGAGGAAGAGGACGAGGTCGCACTGAAGAGCCCCCAGTTCCGTCTCCTCATCCATCTCCACCGCATAGCCCGAATACGAGGCTAGCTAAAATGGAGAAACATATGGAAAATATGGCCGCAATGTTCACCCAGTTCATGGCTAATTTTCCGAACGTGGCCGCTAATGCACCAATAGCTCCACCTAATGTACCTTCTATTCCTGTGGTACAACCCCCACCAGTCCCAGCTAATGAGAGGCGAGATCCTACAGCTTACTGCAGTGTAGCACTGATAAAGGAGTTTAAGAAGCTGGATCCGCCAAAGTTTAAAGGGGATAGTGATCCGTTGGTCGCGGAAAATTGGATGAAAGCGGTCACCAAGGCATTTGGGTACTTGGCTTGCACAGAGAAAGAAAAAGTGGGATTGGCCGCCTACTTGCTAGTGGATGAGGCCGAGCCATGGTGGCAGGCTACGCAGACTGTTCTAGAGGCTAAGCATACCGAGGTAACGTGGGATAGGTTCGTAGAAGCTTTTAATGAGCAATATGTCCCACGTACTGCTCAGAGGAGACTACAGGTTGAATTTTTGAACTTGACTCAAGGGAACATGACGGTTAGCCAATACGAGTCGAAGTTCATTTCACTAAGCAGGTTTGACCCAGAAGTGTTGAGAAGGGAGGATCATAAGACCTACAGGTTCATGGAGGGACTGAGACCTTCCATTAGGTCTAAGTTATACCCGTTGGATATCACTACCTATGGAGAGGCAGTCCGTAAGGCTCAACTGTGTGAGCAGGACTATGAGTTTCATCAGGCAGACTTCCGAGCGAGGAATAAGGGTAAAGAACCTATGAAGCGGAAGTCAGATGAGAAGGCCTCGAGTGATAGGTATCCATCTAGGAGAAATAGGCCGTATGACAGAACTTCAATAGGTAAGCAAGTCAATTATAAGAAAATAAATTGTCTTTAATTAACGGTTATATGGAATTAAGTTAAATGGAGTTATGATGATGATACAGGAACTCCTAGATCTACCGGGATCAAAATAGGTGATGAAAGATCCCGACATCCAGTTGGTAGTACCGCTAGCTCACCGAGGAGTACAATGCCGAGGTGTGTGCAATGCGGGAAATTTCATGGAACACAGCCTTGCCGGTTGGCAAGTGGGGCGTGCTATTGGTGTGGTGAACAGGGACATAGAATTAAAGATTGTCCCAAGATAAATCAGAGGGCACCTGAAGAGTTAGAAAAGACCCCTCAACCACAATCTAAGACCACACAACCCCAGCGTAAAGCCACAGCGGCAGAGAAAGGAAAAGCGCCAGTGACTCAGGGAAGGGTATTTGCCATTGACAAGGAGTCCGCTGATGCTTCATCGAAGATGATTCAGGGTAAGATTTACCTTAATGATACATATGTCCTTGCTTTATTTGATCCAGGCTCTACGCACTCTTTTATGTCACCTAGGGTTGCTATGAGGTTAAATATTGAGCCTGAGCATCTAGGAAAAGTGCTGCAAATAAGTACTTCACTTAGAGAATCACAAATGACCGACGTAGTGTATCGAAATTGTAAGCTACGGGTAGGAGAAAGAGAATCAATAGCTGACCTAATCCTATTGAATATGTATGGGTTTGATGTTATTTTAGGAATGGATTGGTTAGCTGAAAATCACGTGATGATAGATTGTCATGCTAAGAGTGTGATTTTCTCCTCTCCCGTTAGCTATGTTGTAAATTTTGCAAAATGTAATGTAAAAGCATAATTACTTGTTTGGTTTAATTGAGATTTAATTGATAGAACATATTTGTGATGTGAAGGGTTTGTAGCACACGTGGTTGACGTAGATCAGAAACGTCCCACACTTCACGAAATTCCAGTAGTTAAGGAATTTTTCGAAGTATTTCCAGATGATCTTCCAAGACTTCCTCCGGATAGGGAAGTGGAGTTCACTATCGATTTGGTGCCGGGGACAGAGCCCATTTCAAGAGCTCCCTACCGGATGGCCTTGGTAGAATTGGAAGAACTAAAGAAGCAGCTTCAGGAGTTGCTAGACAAGGGATTCATACGACCCAGCGTATCCCCTTGGGGTGCTCCTGTGTTTTTTGTCAGGAAGAAGGACGGTAGTATGAGGTTGTGCATCGATTACCGGTGGTTGAATAAAGTGACGATCAAGAACAAGTATCCTCTTCCCAGGATCGATGATCTATTTGATCAGCTAAAGGGTGCACAAGTCTTTTCCAAGATAGACTTAAGATCGGGATATCATCAGTTGAAGATTCGAGATGAAGATATCCCTAAGACTGCATTCAGGACACGGTATGGCCATTATGAATTCTTGGTGATGCCGTTTGGGTTAACCAATGCACCCGCAGCATTCATGAACTTGATGAATGATGTGTTTAAGCAATACTTGGACCAGTTTGTCATTGTCTTTATCGATGACATCTTGGTATATTCGAGGTCACGGGAAGAGCATGAGCAACATTTGAGGATTGTTTTGGAAACCCTCAGAGAAAGAGGATTGTATGCCAAGCTAAATAAGTGTGAATTCTGGTTAAACCAAATCTCCTTTTTAGGTCATGTGATTAGTAAAGATGGAGTCTCAGTTGATCCGTCGAAGATTGAAGCGGTGGTCCAATGGGAAAGACCAAAGACGGTAACGGAGATTAGGAGTTTCTTGGGTTTAGCTGGCTACTATAGAAGGTTTGTAGAGGGTTTCTCGAAGCTAGCTGCTCCATTGACAAGACTGACGCGCAAAGAGGTAAAGTATGAATGGAATGAAGCTTGTGAGCAAAGTTTCCAAGAGTTGAAGCATAGGCTGACGACTGCACCTATCCTCACCATTCCTGGTGGTTCAGGTGGATTTGCGGTGTATAGTGATGCCTCAAGGCAAGGTTTGGGATGTGTATTAATGCAGCATGATAAGGTAGTAGCCTATGGTTCCAGACAACTGAAGGACCATGAGAAGAACTACCCAACTCATGATTTGGAGTTAGCTGCAGCGGTATTTGCCCTGAAGATATGGAGGCATTACTTGTATGGTGAGAAATTTCAGATTTTTACGGATCACAAAAGTCTGAAATACTTGTTCTCCCAGAAGGAGTTGAACATGAGGCAAAGGAGATGGCTCGAGCTACTTAAAGATTTTGATTGTGAAATCCTATACCACCCGGGAAAAGCCAATGTGGTAGCAGATGCTCTGAGCCGGAAGCCCGTGAGTATGGTATTATACATGATGGTAAGAGAATATGAGTTACTTGAGCAGTTTGCAAGCCTCAACTTAAGTGTTACATCTCTTGAGCAAAATGGGATGATGGCTAGCTTGAGAATTGAGCCAGAGTTGATGGATAAAATCCGGATTGCTCAGAGAGAAGATGTTCGGTGTATTGAGGCTATGGACGAAATCCAATCAGGTATGCTCTCGGAGTTTGATATTGGTAGTGATGGGATTTTAAGGTTTAATACCCGTATATGTGTTCCAAAGGATGATGAGTTGAGAAAGCTTATCTTGACAGAAGCACATTCCACTAAGTACACACTACACCCGGGAAGCACGAAGATGTATCATAATCTTCGCAAGGTGTATTGGTGGACTGGCACGAAGAGAGACATAGCTGAGTTTGTGGCGAAATGTCTTACTTGTCAACAGGTCAAGGTAGAGCACCAAAAGCCAGCAGGATTACTGCATCCTCTACCTATACCTATGTGGAAATGGGAACACATTACGATGGATTTTATTATGGGATTACCCAGAACAAAGAAGAATCATGATGGTGTTTGGGTGATCGTAGATCGGTTAACCAAGTCAGCTCACTTCCTGCCTATGAAATCTACGGACACACTTAGTACTTTGGCAGACTTGTATGTGAGAGAGGTCGTCAGACTACATGGTGTTCCAGTGAGCATCACATCGGATAGAGATTCCCGGTTTACTTCCCACTTTTGGGAACATTTTCAGGAAGCCATGGGATCTCAGCTGAATTTTAGCACAGCTTTTCATCCGCAGACTGATGGACAGTCCGAGCGCACTATTCAGACGCTCGAGGATATGCTGAGAGCTAGTGCTTTGGATTTTAAAGGCTCATGGGACGACCATCTGTCATTGGCTGAGTTTGCTTATAACAATAGCTATCATGCTAGCATCGGGATGGCACCATATGAGGCCCTATATGGTAGAAGGTGTCGATCACCGATTGGGTGGGAAGAATTGGGTGAGCGAAGGTTATTGGCTCCAGACTTAGTCGAGCAAGCCACTGAGGATGTTAAACTGATTTGTCAGAGGCTTAAGACAGCTCAGAGTAGACAAAAGAGCTATGCAGATGCTCGACGGAGGCCACTTGAGTTCATGGTTGGAGATTTTGTGTTCTTGAAAGTCTCTCCATCCAAAGGGATCATGAGATTTGGCCGACGAGGTAAGCTGAGTCCTCGCTATATCGGACCATTTGAAATACTCCATCGAGTAGGAGATGTGGCCTATAGGTTGGCACTACCTCCGGAGTTATCGGGAGTACACGATGTCTTTCATGTATCGATGCTTCGGAAGTATAATCCGGATCCATCTCATGTCATTGAATATGAACCCTTGGAGATTCAAGAAGACATGAGTTATGTGGAGAAACCGATTCGGATTTTGGATAGGAAAGATAAGGTGCTAAGATCTAAGACAATTCCATTGGTTAAAGTTCTTTGGCAACACCATACGACAGAAGAAGCTACTTGGGAACTAGAGAACTTGATGAGAGAGAGATACCCGGAATTGTTTTGAGACATAACCTTACTTGAATTTGGAGGACCAAATTCTCTAAGGTGGGGAGAATGTGAAATCCTCAATTTTCTGTAATTTTCCCTTAATTGTACAGTTTCCCAACTTGGAACTAATGGAATAAATGTGAAATTTTGATATATAAATGATGCATGGGATATAAGAGGAATTAAAGGAATTGAGGGTCAAATAATCAAAGGTCAAAGGGGCCAAAGGAGGTGGTCAATGGCTGAGATTGATGAGGATGCATTAATGAGCATTAAATGAAATAGTATGACTCACCCTCACCATCATCATCAGCTCTTGCACCCCACGGCACCAGCCCATCTTCCTCTCCCTCTCGTTGCTTCCATTTCCTCTAAGTGTCCAAGCTTCTCACCTTGACAAACCACCCTCTCATGCCATCGATTCATTAAGTTCCATTAACGAAAAACGATCCTTGTCGATAGCTTAGCCTATGCCTTTAATATGAGAGAGTGAATCCAAGCGAATAAGGAGATCTAGAAATCCAAAGATTTGGTGAATTGCAAAGGTAAGCAAGTTAGAAGGTTTTGGTTAATTTTATGGATGGTTTGGAGTTGTATGTAGTTGATAGAGTGTAATTATTGAGCTTTAAATTGTCATGATGTTTACAGCTTGAAGAAGTGAAAAAGGACAAGGGTAGATTGGCTACCAAGCTTGTGAATCAATTTCAATCGAGGTAAGGAATTTATGTAACGGACGTAAGGTGGCTATGTCCGCATGTTTTAAATTATCTTAACTGTTTTGGAGAGAAACAACGGTTGCTTGAAGTGCAGGAAAAAGGGACCTTTTGGGTCCTACTCGTAGTACCAATTAGGTTAGGAGCAGCCGACTGCCTTAAGTAGCAGCTGACTGCCTAGAGACATCAAAAACGCCGTTTTTCGAAAATCGATGCAAACCAGCCGACTGCCATGGGAGCCAGTCGACTGCCATGGGAGCCAGTCGACTGCCATTTTTCCAGAAATCATTCTGTTTCAAACCAGTCGACTGCTTTTATTTGGAAAACATTCTGTTTCAAAACCAGCCGACTGCCCAGGGGGCCAGTCGACTGCCATTTTACAGAAGTATTCTGTTTCAAAACCAGCCGACTGCTAAGGGGGCCCGTCGACTGCTAATTCTCGGGAAACATTCTGTTTCAAAACCAGTCGACTGCTATTTGGGACCAGTCGACTGCCCTATTTGTAATTTGAAAAATAGGATAATTGAATTTCAAAAAGGGAAAGAAATTCATAAGGCAAAACGTGGTGTAGCAGTCGACTGTTATATATGACCAGTCGACTGCCTATTTGAAAGAAAGGTTTTGAGAACCTATTTTAAGAAAGAATATTCATACTTATTTAAAACCTATATGGATAAGGTTTTGGAGACTATGAATCTCTCAAAAGAGCATGCACATTATTTGTTACTTGTATTTAACTGAGGAGCTCTAGTCCAGCCCTCAGACCCGCAGTACGGCACCTGACTAGTGAAACTGTGGGAGATAGACAATGGCCATGAGTCTCTTATTTGTTTCGGCTTTGGGGAGGATCCCTGGCCCATACGTGGGTACGCCATTTATTTGATATATTGGATTATCCCTTACGGGATATATTTGCTGTATCCAGTATGGATTATCCCTCACGGGATATATTTGCTGTATCCATCATCTCTATTGGATTATCCCTTACAGGATATATTTGTGGTATCCATTATGAGAACTATTTGGTGCATGGTCCTAATTGATATGAATTGTCTCCCATTTATTCCAAAGTATATGAAACTATTTGTATTTGAATATTTGATTTCACGCGATTTGAGATCCGTGGAAATACTTGAAAGCCTGGTTTACTTGTATTTGATAATTGCGAAGGAAATATACGATATATGCTTTATAATGGTTTTACATGACATTATAGAGCCAAGTAGGAAAACTGCATATAGTGACATAGTACGCTCTTTTACATAAGTTTCTTACTGAGCGTAAACTCACTTCTTTACAAACTATTTTTCATACAGATTACTTGAAGTAATTCCGCTCCGGATAGAGGAGCTCATTTTGGGATTTTGAGATACCTTCGAGGCACGCTTCCTACTTATCCTTTGAAGGTATATTTAGTCGGCCGTTACTTCGACTAATGTACAGTACAATACTACAGTTTTGTATATGTTGGGGATTAGGGTGTATGAATATTTGAGATCCTGGTGTATATGGCACATGTTTATAAATGAAAATTTTTATGCATGTGAAAATGAATATTATACTCTGATAGAAATGCCTAAAGCATAAGAGTAAGGGAGATTGACATCGGATAAACTAGTCGATTTATTTGTTATTTGAAGTAAATTAGTTGCTATTTGGTTAGTGACGAGGACGTCACATGTTTTTATTCGGGCACAATAATTTTACTAAAAAAAAATCCAATTGTCACCCATATTGAGGACAGGTCTCAAGTGACATGAGTTGGTTTAAGTTAAACATGATACTTCATGTTTGAAATTTATGTTTGTGTTATGAAAAATCATATTCGTATCATATAAAATATAAAAATTTTATATTAAAATTTATATTAATATATCAAATATCAAATTTATTTTTAATTTTTATCATATTCATATATAATTTTTATAAACTTTTAACTTTTATATCATTTTCGTCTTTTATTCATATTATTTTTATATTATATTATTGTATTGTATCTAAAAATTAAAAAATCTAATTAAATCGGATAGCTCTTTTCCTTTCCTACTCATTTTTTTATTACTGGATAGAAAGCAAATTAGCAAAGAAAAAGCGGCACATGTGTTGGGCGTGAAGAAAAGATGCATAGATAGAGCCACGCAAAGACAAACAATATTGGTTTTGTACGATTTTCACATGGGAGCAGAATCTTTGGGGAGGATATGGTCGCCCACTTCGATGAAGTTATAGGTTTTGTTGTCGGAATGTCGTCACCCTACAATTTCTATACTTTTTAGCACAATATTAAGGTTTTGGTATATAAAATTTAGAATAAATAAGTTGTTTTGTTCAATTAATTGATACAAGTTTTTAATTAACACTACAAAAAATAGAACTTTTAAGGGCACTTTCATATCAGCGATTTTACCAACCGCCGGTAATTCATTTTTTTTAAATGCTTTTCCCGGCTCAAACCATAAGTGCCGTTATTTACCCTGCTTCTAACGACCCAAACCCCCCTTTTGTTTTTTGGAAACGACCTAACCCCTTTGCTCTTCTCATTAGGCAATCTGAATATATCCTTCTTCTTTAATCATTTTGCTTTAAGAATTCATTTTTCTTCATGTCAAATCAAAATTTCCCCTAATTTGGAAACCAAACCCTTGCTTTTCCTCTCAACTCTCACATCCTTCTCTTCTTTTCATCGATCATCTCATCTCAACTCTCACATTCAGAGCATCACTAGGCCGGCGATTTGAAGATGGGCTCGTAGAGGTGGAGTGAGTGGAATCAGTGGCTTGATCTATGAGGAGACTCGTGGATTGAAAAGAATCAATCGATCTCACTCTTGTTCAAAACTAGTGACATTGCCATCTGTGCTCACTCTTGTTCAACGGTAATGGACTGATCATTGGTC
This sequence comes from Heritiera fomes, assembly GCA_032173925.1. Classification (NCBI taxonomy): domain Eukaryota; kingdom Viridiplantae; phylum Streptophyta; class Magnoliopsida; order Malvales; family Malvaceae; genus Heritiera; species Heritiera fomes. Next base: position 1,667,188 of record JAPDPM010000023.1, on the reverse strand, counting down.
GATCTCACTCTACTAGTTTCCTTTTCGCTCTCGTATTGACTATTTATGTTTCATCAACTCCAAATCTTAGGTCATTAGGTTGTCGGTTTATGTTTTCATTAGGTTACAAATAGACTTTTCGAAACATAAATTCAACTAATTTCAAGCAATTTTTTCTGGCTGGTGTTTGCTATTTGAAGCTACAATTCATCTTTGTTAGACTGTAAAGGATGTCGGCCAAGGTATCGCTCAATGTCTTATACTTGAATAGGAATTTGATTTGCTTATCTTTTAATCAGATCAAAACAACGTCAAATCCCTAACTGCTCTTGTGACCTATGAGACCCTGAGAAATAAAATTCAATCCCTGAACAATGATGTTATAGCAGCTGTCAGTTTCATATAATCAGCTAGGATTCCTTTTTTGCTCAGCCACAATCAGTTAGGATTTATTCTTCGTTCAACTAAGCAATTGGGAAATTTGTTCAAAACTGAAAAATCTGCTAGCTATCTGTTACACCCAATTTTATTCGAGGTTTTTAAAACTGGACTTGAAGATTTTTGATTGAGTCTTTTGCTTGGGATTAGACCTGGGTTGCAATTTTTAATTGCAGTTCCTAATAATTTTCTTGATTAAAACTCCCATTGTTTATAGTCAAACTTCTTTTGGATTAGAATTTTATTGATTTAGGAATAAAATTTTTAATCCTAGTTAGAAGTTAGAATTGTTGATTTGTAAGAAAAGGATTTGCTTTCATGTCAGCTACTTTCATTTCTAACTGTGGTGCCAGCAACTTCCGTTTGGAAGCTCTTGATGGGCTTGAAAAGGCAAATGTCAAGACAGATTCTTATGGTGGTTGCCATAGAAATCGAGATGGGAGAGGTGTTTTTTTATGCTTTTTGATATTTAAATTAATTATATACTGGCATACATTCTGATGGTAAAGTATTAAATGTTGCATAATAGAAATTCACTGTATTTCCTATAGGTAAACTGGTGATTCTGTCTATGTTTTCTTTTAGTTTAAAACTTTCCCTGCATTTCTGAGGTTTAGGGGAAATTGTTTTGCTCGAGGAGAACCTTAGACAATGGATTGAGGCACTAACTTGAGTGATTACTTAATTGCTTGTCACAGCATGCATGTGCTTGTGTACTGTGTAAAGTAGTGCATGAATATATTTCATGTTAATTTTGCAGTGGACAAAGTGGAAACTCTGAAACGCTATAAGTTTTGTTTGGCTTTTGACAACTCCAATGAGGAGGATTATGTCACGGAAAAGTTTTTCCAGTCTCTTGTTGCAGGTATGGACATTATTTCTGATGGCCCCTTGAACATTATATTATGACAAAGGATTTATAGACAGCAAATATTTCTTTTCAGTTCTTAGCTCTTTTTGATTGATGTTTGAAAACTCCATTCTACTTGAGTCTCTGAAATTGAACTTAAATATATGTCTCCATAAGGAAATAATTTTTGTTTCAAATGAATGCTGAAAGTTTTGCCCAAAATTGGGAAACAGTTGGCATAAACAATTTCTGACCAAGTTTTTAGAAACAGGACCCTGAAAATTGCCATCCCTACTGGAAAGGATTCATTTGTGTTTTCATTTTGAACCTGAATGTAGAAACCATTTGGCCGCATTTCACCATTTGATTAATGAAAACATTAAATTTTGTAAGAACTGTACCTGTAGTGGTTGGTGCTCCTAATATTGAAGATTTTGCTCCTTCTCCCAGTTCAGTTTTACATATTAAGGAATTGGAGGATGTTCCGTCAGTTGCTATAAGAATGAAATACCTTGCAGAAAACCCTGATGCTTATAATCAATCATTAAGGCGAATATGCCAGTTTACCAAGACCTGTTTCTTTTTATGGAATACTTGGTTAATAAAGGGTTAACTGCTTATGGTTGAGGATTAGATATTGGGTTTTTTTATTAAGTGATTCTGCAATTTCAATTGGCAGTTTTCTTTAACTTTTCATGTTTCTAATTGTTTAGAATTTAAAAGCTGAGAAAGTTTGTCCTTTGTGTATGCAAATTCAGAATTAAATAGTGTATGTGCGGTTTATCCCTTGTTAGTTAAACAATGTGTTTTTCTTGTAGAATTTTCTACGGAAACATATTCTAGATGTTTGCATGGTTTATGGCACTAAGCACGGAGTGGAATGCTGTAATAAAAGATTTTACATGGAGTTGTTCTTTCAATAATCACCAGTTAAGTAGGCATATGTTACTATAACTTCTGTCTCTGAATTTCATCTGGGAGAAAATAGTTCTAGGTAGCATTTTCTTGCTGACTGAAGTATTTTACATCCTCATGCCTGGAAAGTTAACCAAAAAAGTTTCACTTTTTCAATATAAATATTATAATGACAGGTCAGTTGTCATCGTGGTTTAATGGTTAAATGGTAATTTTCTAATATCATGATTTGGGAAGCAAAAAATTGCATTGCTTACTGGCAATATTTCTTTCTCCTTTATTTAGATTAATGATAATTTTCTAATATCATGGTATTTTAAATTCATTATATATTTAATATTGTATTTCTTTTGTCTTCATATTATTAGCTTTATCTTTACTTAAACTTGTTCATCTTATCAGGTACAGGATGCTTGTTTACTTGAAGTACTGCTTTACAGGTCTTGCTTTTCCACCAGGTATCAGTTTTATTTTATTGAATTAGTGAAAAAGATGCATGCTTTTAATTCAACTTATCTTCTGACAATTAAGAATAATAAAAATATTAACTGTTTTTCCTGGCTGTGTGTAGAGAATCAATTAACCTATACGTCATGTGGAATTTGTTAGTTTAATAATTGCTTATTGCTTCATTAACACACATTTGCAATGCTATCCAATGAATTGGCATATTGAAAATGACATCATATATTAACTTTTATTTATAGCGACATTAAACTTGAATTTCTAGGGATTTTGCATTTCTGAACTAGTACATATAGGGCCTTACATATTTTTGAATGATTTATCATCTTTGGTATGGAAATGGTGATGCTGATAATTTGTTCAATGTTATTCTAAGAAACTTTTAGTACTGAAACATCCAAAAGAAGAGAGAAACAATTACTGGTATGCAGAGAAACAATTTCTGAACTAGTATATTTAGGGCCTTTCATATTTTTCAAAGAGTTGAGTGAGATTCAAAGAGTTGTTTATTTGTTTGAAATGAATGGAATATCTTTTACAATTTGTTTAGCTTTTGTCTTCTAGCTTATTAATTTATTCGTATTTCTCTTATGAGTTCAATTTGAATCTGCATTCTCTTTCTTTAATGATCTTCAAAGCCACTTTCTCTTGTTTATCATTTCCTTGCTGGTTCCTAAACAAATGCTGCATTCTGTTTCTAGTAGTTGTTGCTTACATGTTGAAAAATTTATACGTCTTCTGGAATGTATTCTTTCATTTTTGATTCTGATTAGACCTACAAGTATAATGTATTGTTCTCCCTTGTTACTTTTTGCTTTATTGACGCGCCAAGCCTCCGAGCTCTTGTTCGCATCCTCGTCTCCTCTAATCGTTTCCGCGTTCTGGTTTGCGCTCCTGATTCGTACGTAACTACATTTCTTGAATCCTTTCCTCATAAATATTTGTATACTTATATAATCGTGTATGTTCACATATCTGATTCTCGGCTGATCAAGTTCTTCATTTTGTTTTATTATCACAACTCACAACTGTTTTATGAAAGTTAGTGGCACCTTCTGTAAAACATAGGATCGTCGTGGTCATTTTTGTTTGAAATTTTCCTTCTTTCTGTTGTTCCCAGGGAGAAATCAGCTGTTAGTCACAGTAGCACATACCGTCACCCTGTTTCTGTAAAGCAAGTAGATATCAATGGAGCAACTGCTTATGCTGTTTCTGGTTTGTTTTTATTAACATTTTATCCCCTGCCAATAATAATTTTGAGTTCCAATTTTAATTAGATAAATGTTTTAGAAATTTGAGGATGATCATTTCTCAAGTGTAAAGCAATGCATTACTGGTTTTAGTTTACCCTGCTATTAGTATGTTCAATTGTAAGACCAAAAGGTGTAAGAACAAGTACTAGATTATAAGAGGAAAAATTTTCAGCTGTTATTGTTAGTGAGACATGTTATTCTAGGTACATTTAGTTGGTGATAATAGTTAAGTGGTTTCATTCTCTCTTATTGCAGGTTTCAAATGCATCTAGTTCGTTTGGGTCACTACATGCAAATACTTAAGTGAAGATGAAAGCTTCAAGGATAATTGGTATACAATTCAACTAGAAATTTTATGCTTGTATTAGACTTCTAGGAAGTTTAGAAAACTTTATGGCTCTTGTGATTGGTTCTTGAGGATACTATTGGTTACTTTGTGAAGTTAATTGTTGCTTTAAGGATGATAATTGGTATTTTGATAACTTTTTGGTTATAAACACTTTGAATTGAACTTTGAACAAATGAAAGTCACAATTCTTAGGAAATTGTTAATGCATGTGAGTGTTACAATGCAAATAATTCTAGATTTCTCTTTTATTAACCAAAAAATGCATTACCAATTGTTTTATTAACTTGCATTAAAAAAATTTGAATTAAGAGTTCAAATCATTTTATTAAACTATTAGTGAACACTGACATTAATACAAATAATTAATCAAGCTTTTTAAATTTAAAATACAATTCAATAAATATAAAAATTTTAAATTTCAAATAAAACATTTATCGGCACTCTTTTAAATTTAAAATACAATTCAATAAATATAAAAATTTTAAATTTCAAATAAGACATTTACCGGCACTTAAAAGTGTCGGTAAAAGCTTTTAAATTTCAAATAAATTTAAATTTTTAATAGGATTTTTCTCGGCACTTTTAAGTGCCGGTAAAAGCTTTGTGCTTTTAAAGGCATTTAAAAGCGCCGGAAAAAGTCATGCCCTAATTTTCCACCCCTTTCCCGGCATTGAAGTACATCACCGCCGGCAGACCTTCACCGGCATTCACCTAGCCGGCGGTCAACCGGCGGTTTGTTGACCGCCGGTAAGGTCTTTACCGGCGTTTAATTGGCCTTTTACCGGCACTTATAAGTGCCGGTAAAAGTGATTTGTCTTGTAGTGTAAAATTGAAGTTTGATTTTTCTTTAATAAAAAATACTAAAATAATCAAAATTTTCCTCAATAAATCACTAATCAAATAAGTTATGTTGAACCTTACAACTTATTTAATCGATACTAAAACCAATGAAAAACTACATGTGGGACTCGAAACTATAATTCCTTATTTTCGAAATCGATCAACCTAACAGTTGATGAGTTAATAATCGTTCTATGGCATTCTTAGCATTCAATGTCTTAACTAGTCTGGAAATAATGAACAAGTAGAGAAGGGTGGTAAGGAGAAAGGACAATGGAGGCAACCCAAGCTCCATTATTACAGGAGGTAGGTACGATGTAGCTTGCAATGGTCAAGAATCATGAAAATTCTATCAGATTCTATTCTCTACCATGGGAAAACTACTTTTCTTAGTCAAAAATTTCATACCAACTTGTTTACAGATGCAGAACCAAACCTCAAAGAACAGTTGCAGAAAAAGAGGACAAGATAAGCACCAGTAACATTTCAAGAACATAGACTTTGTGACCTGTTCCAGTTCTTGGCAAAGCGTGTGCTTGTGAACATATTTGGATTTTGTTCATTTATGTTTTATTAAGTTTAATAAAAGATCACCGACAACATTCTACTATACGAATTGAACATGAATAAAAACTATATTCGCATTTTATTCATTTATATGTGCAAAAGAAAATCGTTTAAGATTTCTTTGAAATTCTAATAAATTGTTTAGCATTTATTTACTGTTTGATTATACTAAAATATTAAAATTATATATTTATTTATAAATCATTTTAATATGTAATTATTAAAATTACGTATTTATGTAAGATTTTTTTATTTGATAATATATACACACACATGAGGTGAATATAATTTATTTTGTCCAAATGTTTTGTAGTTTTTACAAAAATATTCGTCTAATGTTTATAAATATGTGTTTGAGAATACACAAACATATTCGTTTAATATTCCTAGACACATAGTTATTAATATTTAACAAAAATCCAAATATCTAAATAAACAAAAATGTATATTATGCAAAAATTTCTTGACAAATACAAACCAAACATAAACAAAATTCAAAAATAAGCGGAAAAAAACATAATGTTTCGTATTTTACACGACATAAATATGATTTTACATAGCATAAAAACGAATTATAAACACGAATTATCAAGACTAGTTTTAAGTGGATTTGTAAGTAGTTGAAGTATCAATTGCATATTGAAAAAAGAAGCAACCTAACAGATAAACGATTTGTTTGAAAACATTAATGTGATTTAATAAAATGAAAAATGCTATCCCCAAAGAAGGATATGGAACTTAAATAAAAAAATTGGACAGTTTACAAATATAATTTGTGTTTATGTCACTTAAAATACTAAAATTTTATGGCGATATGTTCATAATTCATACAGGCAAATATAAAATTGACAGCTAATATGAATCAGAGCAGAAGATTTTGCCACCTAAACATGTTCTGCCTGAAATCTGATTCACATCTTATGAATTCTTTTGTACATTCAGGACCGAAACCTGAAGGCACAGATTATTGAGAGACAACAAACACAACTTTACAGCTATAACAGTCTGAGGTCCAAAGGAAAATGTTATTCAGAAGATAAACGGGTATGAGTGGTGGGAATTAAGATTAAATCATCTTTCCTTCTCACAGTTATACCAAAGACCTCAGTCATATCCAAATCTTCCTCCCTTATTCCACTAGGAAGCTTCCAATCAAAATGGTAAAGCAGTTTTGCCAGTGGCAATTCAATGTTAGGAAGTGCAAACAATATGCCTGGACACATCCTTCTTCCTGCACCAAATGGGATATACTCAAAATTATTTCCTTTGAAATCTGTGGAACTGTTCAAGAACCTTTCAGGATAAAATGTTTCAGGTTCAGTCCAATACTTGGGATCTCTTCCAATGGCCCAAGCGTTGATTATGACTTTGGTCTTGACAGGCACTTTGTATCCTTTAATTTCACAACTCTCTCGACTTTCTCTTGGGAGTAAAAGTGGAAAAGAAGGGTGTAATCTCATGGTTTCTTTGATTACTGATGTTAAGTATTTTAATTCAGGAATGCTTGCTTCATTAACCTCTCCTTTTCCATTACAAACCTGTCTGATCTCAGTTTGTGCCTTCTTTATCACCCTTGGATTTTTCAGCATTAATGACATTGCCCAGTCCACAACTGTTGATGAGGTCTCACTTTCCCCACTGAAGATATCCTGAGAGATTGTGAGCTAGTGTTAGTTGAAGCTGACGATAGATTGGCTACGAACCAAAACAAAATGAGTTAATTTGAAATTGGTTGGTATAAAATCACTAATCTAAATGATTTGCTGATGCAATCAAAACATAATTTGATCCCTTGGAAGACTAATTGTTTATGCCCCAAGAAGGCCCTTTGAATCATGCAAACAACATGTATTGACCATTATAGAAGCATGTCAATCTCATGCCTTAACTCTATATGATGTAATTAGCTTTGAGGTAGGAAACTTGAGAATGTTCCAACTTCTAAGTTCAATATGAACCACAGTACCACACATTAGATTACAATCCTCTATTAGTAATACATCTATAATTACGCAATGATAGATATAATATCTAAGATTACATAAATAAGATACTCTATATAGATTTATTCAAGTCCATGAATATTAATGGTGCTATTGTAAGAAACAAACGTGGAATATTATGTTTACGGAAAGATGGAGAGCATGGACGTCTAGTAATTTTTGACTGGGTATTCAGGCTAGCGGTGAGAAATCTGGCGGACTACTGATTGATTGGGACAAAGGATATTTTGTGAAGTCATCTAAAGTTATCACTGATAAATTCATAAGTGGTTTGATGGACAAAACCTTTATAGGAGGATTTGATCTTAATGAAAGGATGGTTGTATTTCAATTGGGATCTTTAGCACAGTTAGAGAGGCAGAGGAAAGAATGGGCTAATCTTTTAAGTTCTGGCGTAAGAGGTTTCAATTAGTTTATGTAACGACCCTTTATACCGAAAATACGAACCTAATTTTTTCTTTATTCACTTACTTGGTTGGGCTGTACGTAGTGTCACTAATCAATTCTTAAGCTAATTTTATATTAGCTAAGTCAATGCCCTTTAATCTTAGGTCCCAGTCAAATTCTCTCACTAAGCATGCATTTACACTTTTAAATCATTCTACTTCATTAAATATATCTCTACCCAAGTTGCATGCATTATTATAAAAACCCAAAATATATCCTACACTTTCTTCAATTACATCCCCATACTATAAAAGTACTGAATATAGAAGTCTGAATATAAAAGAGAATACTGTACATCACATACCTTTAAGAGTGATACAAAAGCCTCGAAGGACTTGCTTAAACCCCGCGTACAAAGCACCTACTGCAAATAATCTGGAAGGTGGAGAGGGGGGGGGGGGTGAGCTTTTTGGAAAGCCCAGTAAGAAGTACATATAAGAAACAGATACCAAATTTATATATGCAAATTTCTAAAACATTTATTAAAACTTGAATACCGTATTTCATACCATTCGGAAATCAAATCATGCTTATGCAATGCATCAGAAAGCATTTCATTTAAATCGAAACATAAACAACTGAATTCTGAACATATTTCAAAATATACATGCTTATTACATTTAGTTTCAATACAGATTGTCAAATCAAGTTCTTATCAGTTTCAGAATCCAAATATCATTCATTCAAAACTCATATACGAAGATAAGCACGAAAAATCATATGCATACTAAGCTGGAGACATGTTAGTGACTAATAATTAATCATGCAGTTCAAATTGACATATGGCCATAGTCTAGAGGGGGTCCACAGTGAGCACTGATCAGGTGTCAACTGGGCCCGCTGTGGACTGGATCAAGGTCACAGCAATAGAAACTCTACTGTAGACTGGATCAGGATCATACAGTAGCCCAAAACATTACCTACTGTGGACTGAATCAGGGTCACACAGTAGTCCAAAACATTACCTACTGTGGACTGGATCAGGGTCACACAGTAGTCCAAAACATTACTGCAGTGATTGTTAGTCATGTCTCAAAACATTTCCATACATTTAGTTCCTACTGTGGATTGATTCAAGGCCACACACAGTAGTCCGAATACAAATACCTACTGCGGGCAAAAATCAAGATCACACACAATAGTTTCAAAACAATACCATATATTTTCGGAATTCAAAACAGTATTTTCGTGCTTTAGGAAAGCTCATAACAAAAGTCATACATTTCTTTCAAAACATATAAACTATAAATACTCATAATATCTTCAAAACAATAACATAGGTTGATAATTCCTTGAGATAAATATCTCGGTTGAAAGCCTTATAAACCATTCAAATCCGTAAGATTTAACCGTTTTCAAAATAAGTCTACCGGATAAACGATTATTTTCAAATGATTGCTTAAATTAAGCTTAAATCATAAAAACCATTATTTTCATAAAAATTCGACAGCATAACGGCTTATATTTTCTTAAAACCCCCTGCAGAAAAATACAGTTTATATATACACAAGGCAGTTGATTTTAAATAGCATTCAGTATCTCTTACGTTCCGATATATATCTCTTACCTAAAGGTGTAGCACAAGTATAGCTATGGCACCCTTGTTCTTCTTGATTGCCTCTTTGCCTAGTCATTAATTTAGTTTGTTAGCGTCCCCCACCTTGTATCCTCTCCTCCTACATTAAAGCATAAATGAATAACATTTATATTATTAATTACCTTAAATAAGTTTACATTTTTCTTTTGGGTCACTTAAGGAAGTGTATATATTTCTTAAAGTTTCCCTTAAGTGCCTTACCTTGCTTATTCTCTCTTGATTGACAACTAGTCTTTTGCTTTCTCAAATTTCCTTTCTCCACATAATCCTACATCAAAGACCATATATATGCATGTTTAGCTTTAAAATTATTAACATATTGTCTCCTTATAAAAGCCTCATTTGAACTTCTAAACTTATATATATATATATATATATATATATATATATATATATATATATATATATCACCACCATTCTAATACCTTTTTGCTTCTCTTATAATATTAAGTAATTAAATCCAAATACATTAAATATACTTACTCTTCTTCTTTTCCCTTTCTTTGTTCAGCTTTCAAGCACATGAAGTAGTCCAAAATGAGGATACATCTGCCATGAATTCAGCCTTGAATTACCATAATTTATTTTCTTAAATAATTTCTAAATTTAACTTACTAAGCTCTAATATTACCTCTTGGTCAAACCATCATTTGCCTTGATCAACTTTCATGGAGGTAAAACAATTCCAAAACAGAAACTTATCCACGTTTGCAGCTTCCTTTTTAAACCCAAAATAGCCTTTGCTTATGTGTCCAATTAATATCCATAGGAGACCTGAATGCTGCCCCTTTTTACTGCTCTTTCACGTTAATATGGCTGTCCAAAATGACAAGGTATTCATGCAGCCAACACAGCCCAATTGGAAGAGCTTTTCCAAGTCAATGAAGGACTCCTTCGGCAAGAACCATGCACCTTTGCTGCCTTGATCTGTGTAGCCAAAGGAAAACCCCTGTTTTGCTCAATGACCTGAGAATGAAGCTCTTTTCAGCCTCAATTTACAGTAGCCTAAAAGTCATTCCCCACTTGTCATTTATTCCTCTATCGAGAGCCAACATTTGCAGCCTGAAGCAACCTTTGTTTCAGCTTGATCCAAAACTGTTTTGATGCTCCTAAAAATCATGTCTTAACCAACCCAAACTTCCCTCAAAACAAAGAGTGGTTGTTGCCTTTAAAACTCTCTCAATGGTTTCGGTCAACCCTAGTTTTCAGGCAAGAACCTTTACTATTTTAACCTCTAACTCAGCCTTAAAGAAATTCCTCAATGCCATTATATACAGCCCTTGAATAACCCAAATCACAATCACCCATACAATCCCTTCTCAGGCACGATTTCCTTCGGATACTGTTTCGTCAGCCATGTTTCTACCTCATCGTGGCTCCGTTTATAGCAATCCTAAAATCAACACCAAACCCCTCTTCTGGTTCTTTCTTTTACCTCTAAAATAGCCACCTATAGTCAACCTTCAACAGTCGATCTTCAACCTCTTAAAATAACAACAACTGCCGTTCCTTCTCTGTCCCTTTCAGCACCAATGAAACTCCAAAACAGCACTGGTTCCCGCTGTTTCAACAGTGGCAGCAGCCACTGGTTTTGCCTCTGTGCACCGCCTACAGCCGACTCTGTCCCACGTCATTTCCGCCTTGAATATTCCTCCAAGATCGGTACTAAACCCAGCTTATATGCACGCCATTGCTATCTCCCTTCCTTTCCTAATTTCCTCTTGGCCTCTTACACTTGATCTCTCCTTTCCATGTTTCTCTCGGTCTCTCCACTTCGTTTCTCTCTTTCATTTTGCAGACAACCACTCCAAGTGGATTGGGGTTGGTAAGAATCAGAAAATGGCTTCTTCAGGAAGCCAATTCCTATTTTAATATATTATATATCTATATTATATTTTATGCCTAATATATCTATACTTTGTATGTACTTTATATATATATAGGCTTGTAGGTTTAATTTATTATATGGTTTACTTATTATATATATATATATATATATATAGTTGTACATTCTTTCTTAATTTAACTAATATACTAATATTCATATACATTTTCTTAATTAAATTAATATACTTATATCTCTTATATATTTAAATTAAACTTAATCATATTTCTATGATCACTTCCCAACAAGTGTACCAAACTCAATTTCAATGATCATATATTTTTTTTCTTAAATCTTATTATATAAATATATATATATATATTGATTTGCTTAAATTTTAATTTCCTTGACGCTTAATATAATCAATCTCTTAGAATTTAGCAATCACATGTTCGAATAAATCCCCATGTAAGTTATCAAAATACTTTAATCCAATTCGCATCTCCAAAAACCTTAAGTCTATCTATTTACTTAATTCTTCCCAGATTTCCAAAATAGTCATTTATTCCAAATCAATATATTGATTTCTATTTTCTGGGAGTCAAAATTTACAGTTATCACAGTTTATTTTTACGTTTGAGTTTATTGATCTTCCGTTTATGAAGAAGTATTCCTGGTATGGAAGTGGAGTATAAAGAAGCAAGATTGATAGGAAAATAGTTTCATTTTATCATTCTGGATGGTGAAATTAGAAGAGGGATGCTGGGGAGTTAACCTGATAAGAGTTTTACGTGGAGGGAAAAAATATTTCTTTGAAGATTTGAAGGAAGTGTTGAGAGGTATCATTTTTGATAGTTGAAAGATTGATTAGCCGTATGGAATTTTTATGGCTTGCGATTTTTAGAAAATACTCCTGCTTAAAGATTTTTGATATGTACCGGAGTACCTTTTGATGGTTAACAATGTGTGAATGGTGTATGTTAGTGGGAGTTAATTGTGGCCATGTTTTACTTTCATGCTCATGCTTTTGGCCTGTGTGGAAGAGAGTTATGACTTGGTAGGGACTGAAGTGGGTTTTTCCTAGCTCTATTGTTAGCTTTATTCAACAAAGCAAAGGTGTTTTCTTCTTAGGGTCTTTGAAAATGTATAAGATGTTTATCAGCATGTGGCTCAACCTTCTGGTCTTTGTGGCTGTCAAGGAACGAATAAAAAGAAATGGGAAGCTAATGAGGTGTTTTTATTTTATTTTCGGTTAAGCAGAAAAAGCAGGCGGTGGAATCTGACTCCAAAATCCATGAACAATTTAATATTGAGTTCTTGTGATCTTGTATTCAAGTTAAATCCATGTTATCAATTGGCTTTAAGTTGAATGTTCTAACATAATGTAAAAGGTTTTGATTATGTAATTTGAGTACTATCTATTCTTTTCTTGTAAATGATAGTTTGAAACTATAAGCAATTCATTTGTGAGAAATTATAAAAATTGGAAGAATACTAATCAAAAAACAAAACTGGCATACTAACCCAAACGACTGCTTTGATGTCCTCGTCAGACAGGGGAAACTCAAGATTACCAAGCTGTTGAATTCTTAAAAGAACAGTAACCAGGTCTTCCTTAGCTTCTCCATCACCCATTTTTCCTCTCTCAAGTCCCTCTCTGTGTTCATCAATGATGCCTTGCAGTATCTTATCACTCTTCTGAAACAGCGTATTAAGCTGCTGTCTCATTCCACTGATCAGTTGAAGCAATGTGAATGATGGGTACAAGTCTGCTATGCAAAATCCAGAAGCCAGCTTAGTTATTTCTTTGACAATCGATGCGTATGCTTCTAGGTCTTTGCATTTGTTTCCGAATGCTGCTCTTGAAGTGATCCCATACGTCAATGAAAAGATTTTCTTGCTAAGATTGATTGACAATCCTTCATTGGAAGCTATGGATTTGACAAGAGCTGCAATTTCCTCTTCTCTAACTGATTGAAATGAAAGGACTCGTTTTGCTGTCAAAAGCTCAACCGTGCAGATTTTCCTTACTTGTCTCCAATAATCTCCATAGGGTGCCATGGCAATATCCTTGCAACCATAAGTCACCATGCTCGCGGCAAGTAGCTGAGGTCTTTGAGCAAAGTTAATACCTTGCGTTAACAAGACCTCTTTGGCAATTTCTGGTGAAGAAAGAACGATGGTAGAAATTTCACCAAGCTGCAGGTGCATCAAGGGTCCATGTTGATTAGCCAGATCTCTCAGGGTGTGATGAGGCAGTGAGCCAACCAGCTGATGCAGGTTGCCTATGAAGGGTAATTTCCATGGCCCTGGTGGCAGCTTGATGTTTGAATCCAAGGTTGTCACTGTCTTTATTACTTTAACTAGAATTGATAAGAAGAGAAAGAAAGCAAGCAAGGTTGACAAGGAGGGGAATTGAAGCTCCATTGTTGATGAAGAACAGGTTTCCAGTTTTCACAATTAAGGAGCAGTTGATTTTTTTTTTCCAAGCGAAAGTTCTTTATCGGATAAGTTGTTATGCAGTTCCAGTTTTATCTTTTCATCATGCTTACCTAACTTCAGAATAAATCATAAAAAAAATCCATTGGTTAGGTTTAAAAATTGCTTTGCTTGGATTGCTTTCCACTAAGGTCGGCTGCTTTCTTTGGCATTTTTTCATAGATAACCAAGAACCTGCAACAAACAAAGTACTTACTGTAGGAAAACAAAGTACTTCTTTGAGTATGTTAAATTATTTGAATTGTCCTGCTACAAACAATGACCTTAACTTAAGGAAAGGAAGCTGCTCGGCATTTTTTAATTGAAAACCCCATGTCAGAATTGTAGACATTGTCAGATGCTTGAAAGTTGTTGTTTTCATTTTTAAAGAATAAAAGGGTTGCACGATCAAAGCTCGAATCTTAGTTAAAGATTGGGATTCCCAATTTCAATCATGGGGAGAGAGAAAGTTCTGGTGGTTGTGGTTTGGCTTATATTGTTTTGTTTTTAGTTTGTAGTAGCATTTTTATTTTTGTTGAAGTCCGTGAAACAGGGATCTAAAGTAAACGAAGATTCTCTTATTTTTTCTTCTTATTTGTATACATTGCATTTGCATGGGTGCCTGAGAGTTTAAATCAAAGTTATCATTAAACTTATTTCTTAATCTGGTAATCTTTAAATTTTTAAAAAGAACATCTTCCTATACTTTAAGGTGATTATTACATCATCTATTAACAGTATAAAATTTAAATTTCATAAATAAATTTTAAAATTATTTCATAATAATATCAACATGTGGTTAGAAAAAATAAAGATAGACTTCTTTCGAAGCATTTAAATATGTTTTGAGTCTTGAAGTAACTATTATTGAAAAAATTTTACCATTTATTAATTTTAATCTAAGTAAAATTAAAATTAAACTGTAAAATAAATAGAATACTTGTGATAAAAAAATTGTTACATAATAATATCTCATCCAATAATTGTTACATAAAAAATTTAGAATAAATAAGCTGTTTAGTTCAATTAATTGATACAACTTTTTTTATTAAAAATAAAGTTGATTCAAAAGTCTTTTTTTTAATTATAAAAAATCACTAAACAATCAAAGTTTACCCATTGTACTTCTTTATAAAAAAATCACTAAATCAAATAAGTTGTATCAAACCTTCCAATTCGTTTAATTGATACAAAACTAACAAATAACTACATGTGGAACTCGAAACTAAAATTCATTTATGTTCTACTAGTTCACACCCTAATATTATGTTTGAAATTAATACTCCCTTAGAGTAGACTCCTTTTTTAATTTATGAAGAATCAATATTTATATTTTAAGTGAATTTGTAAGAATCTGACAGGTGTGATAGTTGAAGCATCAATTGCGTATTGAAAATCAAAGAATACTTAAGAAGTGTCTTGTCCATGAATACAGCGAAGGACGGAGAGCCTGTCTAGCCACGTGAATTTGTCTGGTGAAATTTTGACTACATATTTATTTTTGGCTTTTCGCTTGTGAAATACGCTACAAGTACCAAATATATGTGCATGGCTGTGGTCAGTGGAGCGACCTCAGATTATTTTCATGTCGTACTTCATTATACTCGTATTAATTACGTAGCAATCTAATAGATATACGATTTGTTTGAAAACATTAATGTAATTTAATAAGATGAAAAAGGTATTCTTTGTATGGTACTTTTTTCACTAAAAATACGAATAAATTTTTTTTTCATTTATTTGGTTAAGTTGTACGTAATGTTTTAAATCTATTTTTAAGTTAAATTTACATTAGTTAAATCAATATCCTATAATTATTTTGATCCCATTTCAGATTCTCTAAATAAACATGCATTCACAATTTTAAATCATCTTAATTAACAAAATATATATCAATCAAGGTTGCATCCATCACTATAAACCATAAATATATCATGTACTTTCTTAAATTACATCCATTTGCTATAAAAGTACTGAAAATACAAGTTTCAATACAAAATGAATAACTATACATCATATACTTTCAAAGATAGTACAAAAGCCTCGAAGAACGTGATAAAACCTCTCGTATGAGCTCTTACTGCAAGTAATCTAGAAGGGTGAAGGGGGGTGAGTTTATAAAGCCTAATAATATATATATATATATATATATATATATATATATATATATATATAAAAGAGATAGATATCGAAATTTTAAATGTAAGTTTTTAAAATCATAGAATTAGTTGACAAGAAATGGAAGTCCTACAAGGTAGAAGGGTTTGCGGGTTTCAGATTCCATCAGAAATTGAAAAGGCTTAAAGGAGATATCAAACAATGGAAGGGTTACAACAAGGGAGTGTCAGCTGATATAGAATCTCTTGATAAGGAAATTGCAACTTTATCTAAAGATCGGGAAATTTATCCAGATGATGAGAACATCTTCTACCAAATTGTCTCAAAAAAGAGAGAACTGTGGAGTTTACAGAACACTGAGGAAAGGGAATGGAGGGAAAAATCTAGGTTTAAGCGGATCCGTGAAGGGGATTAAAACACCAAGTTTTTTCATAGCACAGCCAACAGTAGATGGAGGAATAATTTTCTGAGTCATCTCTCATTTAGAGGCTCCTATTTGAATACGCCTAAAGAGATAAAGCAAGCTGTGGAAATTCATTTCAAGGAATTATATTCAGAAGATCTTGGCACTCTGCTTCAGTTCAACTCATCTAGTATTGGTAAACTCTCCCAACAGCAAGTAAACTTCTTGGAAGCTCCATTCTCTGAACAAGAAATCTGGTCAGCAGTAGAAGCATGTGATGGAGATAAAGCGCCCGGTCCTGATGGCTTCAATCTCAATTTCATTAAAAAGATGTGGAATATGATAAGAGGGGAGTTCATTGAATTCATTCATGACTTTCACAGAAATGGCAAAATTCCCAAAGGTATCAATGTCTCTTTTATCACTCTTATTGCCAAGACTTAATGTGCTGAAAAGCTTAATGATTTTCGCCCTATATCTCTTATTGGCTGCTTATATAAAATTCTAGCCAAGCTACTTGCCAATCGCCTTAAACAAGTTCTTGGTTCCCTTATTCATGTAACTCAGTCAGCATTCATTGAAGGTCGCCAAATTATGGATAGCATTCTAATTGCTAATGAAGTCATAGACTGTATGAGGAAGGATAACAATTGAGGCTTGCTCCTCAAAATTGATTTCGAAAAGGCTTTCGATAAACTCAATTGGAATTTTTCTTTTTCGCATTATGCATCTTATGGGATTCGGTGAAAAGTGGATTTCATGGATCAGGAGTTGCGTAACTTCCGCCTTAGTTTTAGTTCTGATTAATGGATCGCCTTCTTCAACAATTAAAATGCATCATGGTTTACGTCAAGGAGACCCACTCTCCTCGTTTCTGTTCATCATTGTGACTGAATGCCTCAATCTTCTTCTAAGAGAAGCTACAAACCGTGGATTATTTGCTGGCATCAAGATTGGAAATGGTAATATGCAAATATCACACATCCAATTTGCAGACGATACTATCATTTTCTGTGAATCTAAGCTAGAGCAGCTACTAGCAATTAAAAGAATTTTGAGATGCTTTCATCTAACTTCTAGTTTGAAGGTTAATTTTTCTAAATCAGCCTTATTTGGTATAAAGGTGGATAAGGAGAGAGTGGATGACTGGGCCCAATTCACTCACTGTAAGAGCAGTGCTCTTCCTTTGGGTTTACCGTTGGGGGCCAATCCTAGACCAATAACTTCTTGGCAGAGAGTCATAAATTCATTTAAAAGTAAACTTAGTCTCTGGAAAAACAAATCTCTTTCCATGAGTGGGCGCATTTCTCTTATTAATTCCACACTTGCCAACTTACCTCTATATTACATGTCATTTTCAAAGTTCCCAAAGGAGTTATCAGTGAATTAGAGAAAATACACAGACAATTTCTTTGGGGAGATAATGATAATGGAAGACAAATGAGATTAGTTGATTGGAACTCTGTTTGCATGAGTAAGAAGAATGGTGGGCTAGGAATTTTGAATATTGAAGCTTGTAACAAGGCTTTGCTTTTGAAGTGGGCATGGAGGTTTGGTAGCAAAGTTCCTCTTCTATGGAAGGAAGTTATCTGTCAGAGATGCAAGTTTGGTGCATTTAACAATGAATTATTAATATATATAATTTAGATTATACAAATAAGTTCGAAATGTGTGTGTATATATATATATATATATATCTAAATTTAATAAAAAAATAAAATATAAAAAAGATGTAATGAATATATATACTAGATATAAGTATATAATGATAATATATATAGTAAACTATAAATAATAAAATAAAATAAAAAGAATAATAATTAAATATAATAAAATATATAAAATAAATAAAATATAATTAAACTAAGGTTTGGTGGGAAAATCTCCACCAAACCCGATAACTCTGCCTTTAATGACAAAGCTCCCAACGAAAAGCATAAGGATATAAATGGAGGGAGTAATTGCAAAATTTGATGTATCTAAATCTGAATCCAATTACATTTTAAAATATTCGAATTCGATTATTTTGTTTTTACTATTCAAATCCTATTTATTTAATATAGGAACTATTCGTTTAACTACATGAACCCGATAAATACATATTTATTAAGTCAAAATTTGATTTTTAATTTAACTTTTAAAATTAATTTTAAAAAAAATTAAATTAACACATTTAAATTAATTTATAAAAATAAATTAATGTCAAAAATCATAATAAAATACTTAATGAATTAATTTAATTAAATATTATATTAATTATAAATATTTTATAAATAAATATATATATTAATACTTAAAAATTATTATTTTGTAATCGAATTTAAGTAGTAGAGTACTTTAAGATCATTACTCGAACCCGTGATAAGTAGTAAAATTATTATTTGAACTCAATTATTAACTATCTTAATCTTACTTAATCGGATCAAGTAATATTGATTATTCCTTTCTAGTACCCATTTACATCCCTAATTCCCATGCCATTCCCGTTGTCTCTTTTACCTCTCCATCGTCTCCATCTCTTTGACATCCCTCATCTTTCCTTACTCCCTCACGCAAACCTCTGCACTGGAACAAGAAATAAAAGAAAGAAATGAAAGGAATGAAGGATCGAGAGAGGAAGAGAAAGGAGCGTGAGGCAAGACAGCAGTAGAATGAGCCAAGAAATAAGCTAAAGCAAGGACTTTCCTTTCGGTTTGAATCTGGGCAGCAGCAGGGGCTGCTGACTTCATTCTTCCGGTCAGAAAACAGACCAACAATAGGGACTGCTGGCCTTCTCTCATTCTCGGTGCAAACAGGAAAGCAGTAAAGCAGTGGAGAAAAGAGAAAGATCAAGAAACTGCAGCAAAGGAAAGAGCCGAGAAAGAAAAGGAGCTGCAGCCATTAGGTGAAGAAGAGAAAAGAAAAGAAAATGCTGCAGTAGAAGAGAAGCGATCGAGCAAAAGAGAGATCAGCGAGAGAGAAAAGAAAGCTGAAGCAAGGAATAGGGTGAAACAGAGAGAGAGTCGAGAATGAGAGAAGATTGAGCTAAACAAAAAAAAATAAAATAAAAAGGAGAGGAAAGAGGCTGCTACCGAACCAGGCAGCAGCAGCTAAAGGAAATGAAACAGAAGGGAGACAATAGCAAAGCTGGAAAAGGAGAAGGAAGAAACTGAAGTGAAGCGGTGAAGAAAAACCCGACGCGAGAGAGAAAGGCTGAGCTGGAGAAGGTGAAAACTGAGGGAAAAAAAAAAAACTGAAGGTAAGCGTTCACATGAAGGGGTTTCGGCTGCTATTTCGAGTGGTCCATAAAGGCTAGAAGTAAGGGCTTTAGCTACTGGACAGGCGTCAAAAGAAAATGCTAGAAACAGGGGAAGTGAAGGCCTGAACTAAGGGTGTTTGGCGACCGTTTAAGCTGCGTTTGAAGGCAAATAATAGTGTTGTTCGGGTGGTGTTTTGGAGCCGAAGAAGGTGTCTTTCAGGGGTTAATCGAGTAGAGTTGAAGCCTGAAGTTGAATGGCTGTAACGAGGGGGGCTTTAGGCTAGAATTTTTGGAGGTTGAGACAAGACTGGAAACAACCGGAGTATTGGCTGTTTGGTGGCTATTTAAGGATTATTTCAAGGTACCGAACAGGAAATTGGGGGTGGTCTGTAAGTGCTAAGTTGGTGGTTAGAAACAAAGAAGTATAGGAGACAGATCCAGGGGATTTCGAACGCAAAGGTAAATTGAAGTATGACGATATGCTTATGAAAATTGTTATAAATGTGTTTAATTGATTTTAGTATGGTGTAATATTGGAATTGTAGAAAATTATGTGGAAAATTTCATAAGACCATATCCTTGCGCACAAAATATTTTATAAGGTATTTTGAAGCTTAATTAAATTATACTAAATCAATTGAATGATGTTTGAATGTAACATGACGATAAGGAGACAAACATGGAAGTAGTTAAACTCGGTGTACGCACGCTAAGCTTAAAGCAAATCACTAAGGCGACAACCCGAATTCGAGCTAAGCTCGACTCTCGAGTCTCGAGTGTAAGAGTTGGTAAGATTCATATTGTATAGGCCATATAAAATTATTAAATTGGATAATGATACAATATAGCATGAAATTGAATATCGAATTGGCAATTATATAATCAAACATTAAATTGTGGAATTATTGACTTGGTCGAATAGGTGGTGATGATCTGAAAATTAAAATATTTAAATGATTTTTTTACAGTTCGGGAGTGAATTGGTGATTAGGATTATGCAAACTCGATTATTGAATATCGATTGGGGGACTGCTTGATTTGGCTACGATTATGCTTAATTGAAGTAAGAGATATATATTAGAACCTAGGAGATATTGAAAAATTTTAAAATCAATTGCCTTGAGTTTTATAAACTGTATTTTTCTTGCAAGAGGTTTTAAGAAAATTATGTCGTTATGCTTCTGGATTTTTGTAAAAATATTAGTTTTGCGAATTAAGCTAAGTCTTAAGTAACAATTTAAAAATAGTAATTTCTTTGAAAACTTCAATTTGGAAAAATGTCAAATTGCATGATTTTGAAATATTCATGAAATTTTTATATGAAATTTCGATTTTCATGGAACTTATCAAAATATTGTATTTTAAAAAATATTCATGAATATTTATGAATTATCTACTTTTGAAAGAAAATATATATATGTATTCATTTGTGAAATTTCGAGAACACTATTTTTGGAATTCCAAAAATATATATATATATAAATGTTTTGAGACATGACTACCTAAAGTCATTGTAGTATTAGAACTTCCGAATTACTATGTGACCTTAATCCAATCCGCAATAGTATTTTGACTTTTGAGCTATGTGACCTTGATCCAGTCCACAACGGGCACAATTGACACCTGATCAGTGCGCATTGTGAACCCTATTTGGACTATGGTCATATGTGTATTCGACTTGCACTTTCTCTCATAGGAATATTTGGACTGCATGATTGTTACTTAGTCATTAATATGTCTCCATGCTTAGTATGTGTATGCTTTTTCGTACTTATTTTCGTATATGAATTCTGAACATTTGATATTTGGATTTCGAAACCGATACGATTTTATTTCGACTATTCGTACTGAAACTAAGTATGATAAGTACGTATATGTTTGGATTTATGTTACAAATTTATTTGCCTTATTACACTTAAGTGAATTATTTTATGATGCACTGCATAAGCATGATTTGGTTTCTGAATCGTATGAATTCCAGCTCAGAGATTTAATATATGATTTTAAAAACTTTTTTTTAACAATAAAATTTATTAATAGTGAAAAGGAGTTACATCCAAGCAACAAGATTCGAAGTTCTATAAACTCCAGCTTTTGCTAGGTAGTCTGCAAAATGATTAGCTTCTCTAAACACATAATTGAAAATAATGGTACCTAAATAAGAAAAAAGATTGTGCAATTTGTTGACAAGATTTTGATACTTCCACGGGTAGTTGTTGAGTTTGTTCATCCAAGAAATCACCACCTGGGAATCACTCTCAATTATGAGTTTAGGAGGAGGTTTCA
The DNA here is from genome assembly GCA_032173925.1 of Heritiera fomes. Lineage (NCBI taxonomy): Eukaryota > Viridiplantae > Streptophyta > Magnoliopsida > Malvales > Malvaceae > Heritiera > Heritiera fomes. Next base: position 1,645,137 of record JAPDPM010000023.1, on the reverse strand, counting down.
ACTTAGCTTTGCCAATTATTGAAAGAGCTTTAACTACTGACAGCAACTCTGCAAGGTTTGAATTTGCCATACCTACATTTTTTGAGAAGATGAGGATGACAGTACCACACTCGTTCCTGAGTACTGTTGCGCTCTAAGACCTATACCGCAAGTGCACGGGTCGCAACAAGTAATAAAGTGATGAATAGAATATCGTTTTCACGATGATTAGTTAGAATTGTTCTAGCTAAGTATTGAAATTGGTCACACTTAGATTTATTCAAGCAATATGATAATTTTCTAGAAGTCAATTAACTACTAAAAGCATTAAAATAAAACTTAAACTAATATTTGAAATTAAATTAAAGCGCATCAAAACTAAATTGCAAGTTAAGAGCAATAAAAAAAATAAAACTAAAAATAAAAATAAAAATTCAAACTAAATTAAAGCAAAACAAAATTAAAATACAAATATTTTTAAAGAACTTGAAAATTAAAAAAAAAAGTTAAATTGCAAGTTAAAATTATATGTAAACAAAGAGCAATAAAAACATGCAGCTTAATTAAAATTATCATGCATTACCTAAACTAACAGTTGACATTAAATGAATAAAGAAATAACTCTTGAATTTAAAGCAAACTAAAAGACTTGAAAAAACCCAACAACAACCTACACCCCTCCTGCACAGTACTAGCAAACACATGCACAAAACCACGCTTTGCCGCCTTATGCAGCAGCACATAGCCACGCACATGTCTCCTGCTAGCCACGCCACCCCAGAAACACAGCAGACCCGTGTCGCACGCTAGCTGCAGCCGTGTCGCACACCTGCTGCAATTGCCAGCCACGTTCTGCACTGCTCATTCATGCACACACCACCACCATCAACCTTCAGTTGAAGCTCGACAGCAGCTCAGAAACAATAAAAATGATGTAACGAAGAATATTTAAACTAGAAATTTAAAGTTAACCAAGAACTAAAAGAAACTATAACAGAGAAAAGTTTAAAACAGTAACCAACCAAACTAAAGAAACAGAGCATGAAAAGAAATATATGAAAACTTGAATTGAATTAGCCTAATCTAAAAAAGAAAGCTGAGTTTTTTTTTATGTAATCTTTGAATGAATTTGTTTAAATTAAAATTGAACCTAAAACTAAATCTAAGAAAACTAAAAACTAGGAAAACGCAGCAAGAAACAGAGGAAATGAGCAACCAATGCAAAACAAATCTAAGTAGACAAGGAGTTTAAATTATATACTTGTTGTTGCACAAAACAACAATAAAAGTACGCTGACGTCGATGTTCGTACTAAGTCTCCACGTGTCTCCAAGAAGCTTCTGTAAAACAATAAAAATCAGAGGGACGCAGGGGTGGTTCCCTACGTAGACACTCCGATGCTTAAGTCAATAGAAAATTCTTCAATCTTGGGAAGTGTAAAAGCCAGTAGTCAAAAATTAGAGAGTAAAATCATACTTGGGGCCTATTTATAGGCCAATAGTACAGGAGGATAAGTCTGTATTCTGCTAAGAATTTGTGTCCCAATACAACACAAGTTCTTTAGGATCCAGAGGAGACCGAGGTCTGTCGCCAGCGATAGGCTCAACCATCCGGCACGTTTGTGGCGCCAGGGGTCTGTCGCCCGCGACAGGTTCGTGGCACATGTCGACTCCAACTACAGGCGATAGGCTATGGAACCTGTCGCAACGACAGGTTCGTGCCACGTGTCGACATCCAACTATAGGCGAAAGACTTTTACGTCTGTCGCCCAGCGACAGGTGTCTCTCGCGGCCATGCCTTCTGTCGCCGAAGGCCACGCGGCCCAGTGGTTTTCTGCCACGTGGTGGTCTCTGACAACATTGGGCTTGGCCCGATATAGATAAACTTTGTCATATCAAGTGCTCCCCACTCTCTTGTTGCATTTATGCAATCAAGAGAGTATAAATATGTGTCTTTGTGCCTTAGCCCACCCTGAATAGTTTTCTTTGTTGTTTGTAATTTCTTGTATTTTTTGCAGGTGAAAAGAGCTCTGTTCTGCGACAGGTGTGATCTGGCGCGACGTTTAGCATTCTCTGTCGTGGCTTTTGGCATTCCCTGTCGCGGCTATATAAACCCCTGGAACCGGACGAGAGAGTGCATGAAAACCCTCTGAGCAGCCACCTGTCGCCCATTTTTCAACTCTCTCGCGAAAAGAGTCTGTCGCCGAATAGTCTTTTAGCTCTCACCGGGAGTCTCTCGCTTACATCGTGACAGTAAGTACATCTGTCGCCTTATTTATTTCCTTTCGCAAATAGATTTTGATCTCCCGCAGGTACTTTCATTCTTCTGCATAGAGTTTTTAGGTCTCCCGCAGGTGTCTTGCTTGGTACGTCTGTCGCCCAACTGGTTTGTCGTCCTTTAGGTCTGTCGCCAAAAGGGTCTGCCTTGAGTTATTCCTTTCACCATGTCTTCACAACGTCAAGGTAAAACGCTTATGAAAGGTGGCGTTGTGTGTTCTTTGACAAGTCCAGACTTAGAGGATATTAGGGCGCGTTTCCCTCTTCCCTCGGGCTATGGCTATAGACTTCCAGTGCAAGGGGAGGTAACGCCCAACTCGGTTAGAAATGGTGTGGCCGTCCATAAGGCTTCTTTGTCTTTCGGCTTTCGCTTCCCTCTTCCGGAGTTTGGCGAAGCGTTTCTTAGATACAAAGACATCGTCCCGTGCCAACTCCACCCCCATGCGTGGGCTCAACTGGTAGCGTTTTCCATAGTGTGTCACCACCTAGGTATTATTCCATCGGTTCCTCTCTTAAGCGCCTTTTTTAGAGTTCGTAGGTTGAAAGGGTTGATAACGTTTTCCTTTCAACGGTTAACGGTCGACGAGTTTCCTAATAATAAGATCTTCTCGGATCTCCCCAATAAACTGCGCGGTTTTGAGAGCGAGTGGATCGTTGTTGAGATTCCCAGTAACCTGCGGATTCGCTCTAGATGGAACTGTGATACTTCTGACCACTCCCAGCACTCGGACAGGTTCAAAATAGAAATTTTAAGAGAACAATTTGGCGAGTCTATTCAGCGAATCTGTTCTACTGGGGAACGTAATTTATTCTCTCTTCTAACCCCGGAGAACATTGCCGCTGCCGGCTGGGGCGTAAGTAGGACCGTTCTTGAAGCTTCTGCTGCCCCGTCGAACCTGCCCACAACTCCTCGTTTATCTGATGCTAGCCCTAGTCAGCCATCCCCGGTCTTAGTAGTCGAAGCATCTACCCCTGTGGGCCGCCTTGTAGATGAGTCCTCTTCAGATTTGGAGGACGGGACCCTTGAGGCTGCGGGTACTAGTGGTTATTCAGGGGATGGCCCTGAGTGGGCTCAGGCTGACGCCTTTGGGAGTCCTTTTGTTGATTTTCCGTTGGATTCGAATCTGGATATTTTAGAGGATTTTGGTGGTTTTCTAGGTTTTCCATCCTTTTTTTTTATTTCTTGTGTGGTGTTTCGCTCGGTCGGCTAATCCTTTCTTTATATATTGTGTAGGCATGAACTTTCGAGATTTGATGCGTAGGAGGGATGCCAGTACTGCTGCTGCTCGAGCGGCAGTAGCAAGTTAGAGCCCCATCTGGGCCAGCGCGTGCTTCTACTCCTCCTCCACCTTCTACTGGCGAATCCAGCCGCCTACACAAGAGGCCGGGAGAAACAAACGGAAGAGGCCTCCTGTCCCTGATCGAGGTTCAGGCGATCGCGAGAGCTCTGAGTCCCAAAGGAGTGATCCAGTCCCTCAAGAAGGTGGCTCTTGTGTTGTTGAGGGCAGGTCGGCTCCCCGCCAGCCAAGGCGCAAATACAGGAAGAGGCTGATTGTTGAAGCCTCGATGCCCACAAGACCAGTCTTACCCAAGGTGGTAGACCCTACTGTGAGGCGTTATGTGATTGATAGTGGTGTCGTCGTTAGTGGGGACGATTTTCAGACCTATCCCGGAGTGAACGATAACGACAGCATCGAGGATGCCGGGATAGCGTCTCGTCTGGCTTGGAGCACCATTCTTCCTCGTGACGAGGCGGAGCTGTTTACAAACATCCCGGAGGCGGAGGATAATTCTGATTATCTCGCTATGAAGGTAAGAGTTTGGTAACTAATTTACTCGTCTAAACTTTTTTTTTTCGTTAAAAGATCTGTTGAGTTACTTTTGTTTTTTGTCTTATCAGTCAGCTCAACAAATTACGGCCGTCAATGCTCGGCACAGGGCTCTTAGGGAGCAAACTGACAAAGAGATTCGCGAGCTTCGGGATCAGAAGATGGAGCTTTCAAACGAGTTTAACTAGCTTCGTCCTTATGTCAACAAGGTGGATGAGGTAAACAAAAGGAGTGCTGATCTTGAGCGAAAAAATGCTGATCTCGAGCGAAGGCTCCAAGAAGAGCAAGCGAAGGTGTCTTCCCTTCAAGGGTACCAAGAGGCTTATAATAAGGCCGTCGATGACCGGGGAGCAAAGGAGAGGCAGCGAGATGAGGCTATTGAGGAGCTGCACAATGTACTGGATCGTCAAAGAGAAGCTCAAATCGAGGCCGTTCGTGAATACCGCTTGTCCCAGCATTGTTTTGACAAGAAAGCGGCTTTCTCGACGGGGTTTATTAAATATGGTTTCTATTTGGCTCGCGCTTGGTTGGAAAGGCATCGGCCCAATGAGGCTTTTCCTGAATTACTATTCACCGAGGAGGCTAAGTACTACGATGCTCCTTCTTGGACCAAGTATGAGCCCGACGCACAAAGTCCAGAGGCCTATTTAGCGGAAGGGGCCGTAGATAATCTAGACAACCTTGAGGGTCCGTGGCCTCCTCGACAGCCACTACACATGCCTGAGTCTTCCGAAGCACTTGGTCAATCTGAGCCTTTGGCAGTGTGTGACGTCTTTGAGCCTATCGAGACAGGCGATCAGCCTGAGTCTATCGAGGCACTGCTGGGGCTGGACAGCGACGAGCTCCAGATTTCATATTCTGCTGCCGCTGATCCCGTGCCAGACTCTGCGGCCGTGGTTGGGCCTTCAAGTGGGCTTTCAAGTGACATTCCTGTTTCCGGGGTGGCTCCCTCGTCTTCTCGGGATCCTGGTTCTTTGACTCCTCCAATTCCTGAGCCCCAAGCTTCTCGAGATGCTAGCGCCGTTGTAGCGCCTTCCCAGTCGGCTGATTCGGTCATCGCCGTAGATTAGAGTTTTATAGTTTTTGTTTTGTTTGTTAATTTCGATGTATAGGTTCATTTTGAATGAAAAGTACCGTTTTCATTTTGTAGTTCTTTCTCCTTTTCTATGAATGCCCCCTTTTTTTTCGTAACTTGTTGTATCGTTATATCGTGAGATTCTAACGAGCAGGATTAGATATTGAGCAATCATAAGCTATAAGGAGCAGCATTAAAGCGTCAATAATAAAATCCTTATTTAAAGCATTATAGATATCGATCAATCGCGGATTCAATAAGCTTTAAAGAGCAGCATTAAAAGCGTTTAGAGATACCAATCGATCACAAAATCTAAAGAACACCATTAAAGCATTATAGATATCGATCAATTGTGGATTCTCGACATAAGGCGTACCTTTATATCATGTTGCTCCCCGAGTTCAACTTTGAAATAGCGTTTATTTCTGTTCAAAGATGAACTTTCCTCGAGCGTTGTACCCGTCTTGCGCCTTTTTCGCTTAGGGATTTTTTTGTTTGCCCGTTTCGCGCATTTTTCGCTTTGGGACTTTTAGTTTGCCCGTCTCGCGAATTTTTCACTTAGGGACTTTTGGTTTGCCCATCTCGTGCATTTTTCGCTTAGGAACTTTTGGTTTGCCCGTCTCGTGCATTTTTTGCTTAGGGACTTTTGGTTTGCCCATCTCGCGCATTTTCGCTTAGGGACTTTTGGTTTGCCCATCTCGCGCATTTTTCGCTTAGGGACTTTTGGTTTACCCATCTCGTGCATTTTTCGCTTAGGGACTTTTGGTTTGCCCATCTCGCGCATTTTTCGCTTAGGGACTTTTAGTTTGCCCGTCTCGCGCATTTTTCGCTTAGGGACTTTTAGTTTGCCCATCTCGCACATTTTCGCTTAGGGACTTTTAGTTTGCCCGTCTCGCGCATTTTTCACTTAGGGACTTTTAGTTTGCCAGCTTCTGCTTCATTTTAATTCCTGTAACACACAATCTGTTCTCGAACATTGCATTAGAGGATATATGTAGAAAATGAATAGCTGGCTTTTATTCATGAATCAAATCATTAAAAGACAATAATATCTGTAAAGTAACTAAGCAATAGATGGAAAAGTAAAGATGTGAATAATTAATAATCAGAGAAGAGAGAAAAATAGTACAATGTTTACTACCAGTACAGCTTAAGATGGTTAGCATTCCAAGTCTTCGAGATTTTCTTTCCTTGCAAGGTTTCCAAGGTGCATGTGCTAGGTCCGACCATCTTTTTGATTCTGTATGGTCCTTCCCAATTGGCGCGTAGCTTCCTATCCTCCTTGTGGACGTTTGTAATTGCCGACTTTCTCAATACCAGGTCTCCCTCTTGTAATTCTCTGTTCTTTACCCGTGCATTGTAATAAGTGGCTACCCTTTGTTGGTAAGCAGCCATTCTCATTTTTGCGTTGTCCCTCAGCTCATTTATCAGATCTAGATTCTCCTTTAGTCCCTGAGAATTAAGTTCCTCAATGTAAGGGACCAATTTGGGTGACTCAGCTCCAACTTCCACCGGAATGAGGGCCTCAGTTCCATACACCAAATTGAACGGTATTTCCCCTGTCGATACTTTACTTGTCGTCCTGTAGGCCCATAGGACACTCGGGAGCTCATCTACCCATGCTCCTTTCGCCTTATCTAGTCTGGTCTTCAACCCGTGCAGTATAGTTCGATTACTCACCTCTGCCTGCCCGTTGGCCTGTGGGTAAGACACAGAAGATATTTTTAGGAGAATATTCAGGCCTTTACAGAAATCCCGGAAAGCATCACAGTCGAACTGCTTCCCATGGTCTGCATTTATCACACGAGGGATTCCGAATCGACAAATTATGTCTTTCCACACCATTGCTTCCACCTTCTTTTCAGAAATTGTAGCCAAAGGCTTAGCCTCTATCCACTTCGTGAAGTAATATGTGGCCACAATTAAGTACTTCCTTTGTCCTGAGCCTAGGGGAAAAGGTCCCAGAATATCCAGTCCCCACTGTGCAAATGGAGTTGGTTGGAGAGTGCTCTGGAGGGCCGAAACCGGCGTAGTTGTTATAGGAGTGAATTTCTGACACTTTTCACATTTTCTCACTTTGTCGGTGGCATCCTTCCTCAGTGTAGGCCAATAAAACCCCGCACACAATACTTTTGAAGCCAATGCACGAGCCCCTAAGTGTTCTCCGCATATTCCCTCATGGACCTCAGCTAGGGTGTACTCAGCTTGTTGGGGCCCTAGACATTTTAGCAAAGGCATTGTGAACCCCCGCTTATAGAGTTCCCCATTTACTACTGTGAACCTGGCACTTTTTAATTTCAGCCTTCGAGCTTCGTCTCTATTAGTTGGAAGTGTGTTCCCCAATATGTAGTCTTTGATCGGGACTCTCCAATCATCTCCGTTCTCGATATCGTACACACCTTCTTCTTTGATACTAGGCTTAGCGAGAGATTCCACTTTGACCATACCTCCTTTAACTCCTCTAGAAGAAGCCAACTTCGAAAGAGCATCTGCATGGATGTTCTCTGACCGATTTATCTGAGTTAATTGGAAGCGTTCAAACGACTGTGCCAATAATTGCACCTTTTGTAGATAAGGGATCAAAGCAGGTTCTCGTGCCTCATATTCACCCGAGAACTGGTTCACAACCAACTGTGAGTCACTATGAGCCATTAAGTTGCTGACTCCTAGTTTTTCAGCAAGTTTCATCCCAGCTATCAAGGCCTCGTACTCGGCTGTATTGTTCGAACTTGGAAAGTCGAAACGTAGGGAATACTCATAGGTTTCCCCTTCCGGTGAAGTTAGCACAATTCCAGCCCCACTGCCATCCATGTTACGAGCTCCATCCACAAACAATTTCCACCAGACTAAGTCTTTTTCATCACGGACTTCCCGGCCAGTGCATTCTACAATGAAATCTGCCAACGCCTGCCCTTTTATAGCTTGGCGAGGCTGAAAGTGTATGTCATACTCACTTAATTCAACAGCCCATTTAATCAGACGTCCGGAGTGATCTGGTTTCTGCAGTATTTGTCTCAATGGCTGATCCGTTAAGATGGTCACCGAGTGAGCTTGGAAGTAAGGTCGTAACTTCCGAGTGGCCATCACCAAGGATAAAACTATTCTTTCCACTAAGGGGTATCTTGTCTCGGCATCTAGCAGGACTTTGCTTACATAATAGATTGGGCAGTCCTTGTCCCCTTCTTTTCTCAGTAGGACTGCACTTATGGCTTTCTCTCCTACACCGAGGTACATGAGGAGATGATCACCGGGCTGTGGCCGAGACAGTAGAGGCAACTCTTTCAAGTAGTCTTTCAGCCTTTCAAAGGCGTCATTACATTCTTCTGTCCACTTGAAGTCTTTTCCTGCCTTTATCGCCTTAAAAAATGGTAGACTCCTTTCTGCTGATTTGGACAAGAAGCGATTCAAGGCTGCTATCCTCCCTGTCAACCTTTGAACTTCTCGCACAGTATTGGGTGGCCTCATGTCCAAAATAGCTTGAACTTTCTCGGGATTAGCCTCTATCCCTCGATTTGTAATCATGAATCCCAAGAATTTCCCAGATCTCACCCCGAATGAGCATTTATTGGGATTCAACTTCATCTTGTATTCCCGCAACACACTGAACACTTTTGTCATTTTCTCAGCATGAGATTCTCCCTGTCGGCTTTTGATGATCATGTCGTCAACATAAGCTTCCATGGTGTTGCCCAACAAGTCTTGGAACACCTTATTTACCATGCGCTGGTAGGTCGCTCCCGCATTTTTTAAGCCGAATGGCATTACTCGATAGCAATATGTTCCACTATCGGTAATGAACGAAGTTTTCTCCTCATCATCAGGATGCATCATAATTTGGTGGTACCCCGAAAAGGCATCCAAGAAGCTAAGAAATTCGTACCCACAAGTTTCATCTACCAACTTGTCAATCCGAGGTAGCGAATACGAATCCTTTGGGCAAGCTTTATTCAGATCCGTGAAGTCCGCACACATTCTCCATTTCCTGTTGGATTTCTTTACCATTACAACATTGGCCAACCACTCCGGGTAATTGACTTCTCTGATGAACCCTGCTTGCAATAACTTCGAAATTTCTTCATTTATTGCAAGTTGTCTTTCTGGAGAAAAATTCCTCTTCTTTTGTTTTATCGGCCTTGCTCTTGAGACTAAGTTCAACTGATGGCAGACAACTCCAGGATCAATTCCGGGCATATCGGCTGTAGTCCATGTGAACACGTCACAATTCTTTCAAGCATTGGACTATTTCCTCTTTTATTTTTTCAGGCAACTGACTCCCCACATATACTACCTTCTTCTCATCTTCTTCATCTAATCGGATTGCCTCCATCTCCTCGTCAGGTTTTGGTTTAGGCGGTTCTTCGATCGTAAGGGTTTCCTTTCTCTGAATTCCCTTACATGTGGTAGACGCAACATTGCACGTTCTGGCTTTCCTTTGATCTCCCCTTACTTGTCCAACACCGCGGGGAGTAGGAAACTTCATTAGCAAATAGCAGGGATGGACCACCGCCCTCATGTCATTTAACAATGGCCGTCCGAGGATCATATTGTAGGCTGTAGAGGTTGATCTCACAACCATGAACAATGCTTGTCTGATGACATCTTTTGGGCTCTCCCCCAATGTAACAGGTAGCTGAATGGCGCTTGCTACCTTTACCTTTTCACCGGAAAAACCGTATAAGGGTGTGGGCACTGGTTTTAACCTGTCCTCCGATATGTTCATCTTCTCAAAGCAGTTCCAGTAGATTAAGTTCACCGAACTCCCATTATCGACCAAGATTCGGCCCACCGGATGCTTTGCCACCACTGCTGAGATCACCATCGGGTCATCATGAGGAACCACTATGTCCCCCCTATCGGTCGGTGTAAAAATGATGGGTTCCTCATCTTGTTTCTCCTCCATCACAGAGTTGATTTGGTGGGCTTGTCGGGCATAAGTTTTCCGAGACGAGGAAGATGTACCAGCTAATGATTCACCCTCAGATATCACGTTAATAGCTGGTCCTGTGGGCTCATTATCTTCCTCTCGATTTCTTCTTTCAATCCTTCCGTCATTACCTCTCCTTTCTCCTTCATTACGTCTCACAGGTTCCCTGTTTTCACCCCTTCTATCTCTAAAGTTGTTTCCTCGGTTCTGCGCGAGTTGGTTGTTTCTATCACTCCTCCATATGAAACGGTTTATTTTTCCCTCCCGTGCTAGCTTTTCTAGCTGATTCATCAACTCCCTACATTTTTCGGTCGTGTGCCCATGCGTTGAGTGGCAATCGCAATACGACCTCAAATCACGGCCCAGATTACCTGACGCCTTCTTCGGAGTCTGTATAAGACCTGTTCCTTCAATGGCTGCTAACACTGAAGCTCGAGATTCAGTGAGTGGGGTGTAGGAAGTGTATTTCAGTGCAGGGGGTTTCTCAAACTTTCTCTTTGGATTCTCCTGTTGCTACCATTTTCATTACTTCCTGCTGGGTTACATACTTATGTGCACGGGAAAGCAGATCTGAAATTGTAGTTGGCTGGTCTAGGGACAGGGATTCTTGCAACTTCTCAGACCTTGTTCCTTGTAACATGGCTGCTACGGCTATACCAACTTGCAGATCTCGCACCTCTAAAGTAGCATCTCTAAACCGATCTACGTAACTTTTCAATGACTCCTTAGCCCCTTGCTTAATAGTGAGCAAGTAGGTCGGTTCCTTCCTTCTCTGACTGTTCACTGCAAACGCCTTGAGAAACTCACTTCTGAGCTGGTCAAAAGAGATTATGGACCCTTCAGGCAGGTTATTAAACCACTTCATCGCATGTCCAGACAGAGTTAGGGAGAAGGCCCTGCACATTATTTCGTCTTCCCATCCATGTAGCAACATTAAGGCCTCGTAGTTTTGCATATGGTCGTAGGGGTCCATCTTTCCGGTGTATGCAGCCATCTGCGGCATTTTGAACTTTGGGGGCAGAGGTTTTTGCATGATGGCCATGCAGAATGGTACTCTTCTCCTTTGGCTCTCTTCTGCAGACACTAACTTCTTTTCTTCCAGCACTTGTTCTATCATTTTTTTCATGTCCATCGGAGGAGCGAGATGACTTCTAGCATGAGACGAGTCAGGTATGTCTTCAACTACTTCCTTGCCCTTTGCTTGAGGTGTGTTTGTTCGTACCATCTGTGTGCACCAAGTGGGGTCAAACTCCGAATCGGCAACCCAAGTGCTTTGATCTCCAGCACCGTTCTTTCCAGCACCTCTAATACCATGGTCTACATTAGTAGCATCCAAATTCGACAAGTCATGGTAGTGGGCGGTAGACCCTGTCGCCCTGTCGCCCTCCTGTCGCCCAGACACCTGCCGCCCTACATGTGGGGCCTGTCGCCTAACGCCTGTCGCAGGGTCTAGGCCTGTCGTAACCTCCGTCTCTCGCTGGGTTCCGGCGACGGGTCTCATATTCCCCTGTCCTGTCGCAGCCCTTTGAATATCATTCTCTTCCTCAAGGGGAGCCTCTTCCCGGCGATAGGGTCCTGTCACTGCATCATCCTCCTATCGCCCAAACACCTGCAACGGGACCCCTTGATTTGCTCCTCCTACCAAGTTCTGCACGGCAGGCGACAGATTCAATGTCGGGAGAATCCTTTGGAACAAATCCACCATGGCTCTCAGCGCCTGGGAAGTCTCTTCGCTCTGTCGCCTCAGAGCTTCGAATTCTGCCGCCGACACTATAATTCTTTCTTCATCCCTGTTCACCTGGTTCCTCTGACGGATCTGTTGTTCAGGGGAACTCACGGAGTTTTCCTCACTCCCAGTCCTAGCATTTGTTGATCTCGTTCTCACCATCTTAGAAAATCTTGGCTGGCTTTTTACACGCTTCCCACAGACGGCGCCAATTGTTGTTGCACAAAACAACAATAAAAGTACGCTGAACAATGTATATTTCAAAAATTTATTCCAATCACAAAATTTATTGTTTGATTTTATGCCATAATTTTCAAAAATTAATTCCAAATCACTTTCTCTAAATTAATTCAAAAAATACATTTAACAATTAATTTTACACAAGAATATCGCAATAAATGTGGTAATAAATAATAAAATAATATAACAAATATATTATTATCAAATACCCCTAAACCTACATTTTTGCTAGTCCTCGAGCAAAATTAAAAGAAAATGCATTTGTTTGTGACCTTTAAGAACAAAAGTGACAACTCAAGGACACCCAAAATGTTTCACTCAAATTCATGTAAATTCAATTTCACTTGATTTCCACATATTGCCTCAAATATACCTCACATCTATGATTAAAGGAATTGTTCAAAACACAACTCAATAATCTCATAATTCAAATGCTAATTAACTCAAATCATGATATCAGATGTGTGTGTGTGATTAGCCAAACTCAAATTCCTTGTCAATACTCAATTAAAATATGCAACTCATGAATAATTGATGTGATCTCAAAATTTTTTATTTTATTTTATTGACAATCCATAGGCTTGCTCTTCTTACATCTCTCCACTAATGTAGACAATAAAACTAACTTAGATCAATAGGTCTTTATTAGCTTATAATGTTTGGCCAAGGTATTGGTTAACAAAGAAAGGGAAGGTAAAAATCAAAACAAGAGAGCTAACAATGATAAAGCACATACTAAATTTCTCTTCTTTTTTTTTTTTACTTCCTTTTTCTCTTTTTTTTTTGCTAATCTCCACAACCCCCAAACCTATCTTTTTCATATATTTGTTTGTGATGACAATTTCATGCCACATTTTAAACTTTTTTTTTTGAAACCTCTTCTTGTATTAGCTTGAAAATATTTCTTGAATCACACCTCCTCAATGATAGATAGATATGTGCATTAAAGCTCTCTTTAAGGGTACATTCATTGTTTTTTAGGCTAATTTGGGTAAGGTCAATGAGGTTACAAGAAAATTCGAATGGTGGCTATTCATATGCTTTTGCATATGCCATTCTTTTAATAAGGCTCGATGGGGGTATACTAGTGATTAATTTGTAACATGGTAGGCTTGAAAGGCTCAAACGTTCCAAAGAATGCCTAAATCATCTCTAAGTCAATCAATTGCCTATGATTTCGCCTCAAGTGTAATAAAACAAGTTCTAGAGTGTCATGCATGATCACTAATTTCACAAGTTCACATAATCATTCACTAAGTATCAACAATTCATAAGAGTATGGCTTTATGTGCTCAATTGTTCATCAATCATGAAGTGAATAAAATTAACACCAAATTATTTAATTACCTAAGTATGCATTTCTCACAATCACTTAACATAGTAAAATTCTCTCATATTCATCATAGACTAGTGAAAAATCATAGTGAAAAAGAAAAAAAAACATAAATCCAAGTAAAATTTTTTTTTTAATTTAAAAAAAAATTTTTTGTTTGTTTTTTTTTAATTTTTTCACTTTTTTTTAATTTTTTTTAAAAATAATAAGCTAAATAGACACAACTAAACCACACCCCCAAACCTAAATCAAACTTTGTCCTCAAAGTTGGAAAAACAAAGATTAATAAAAGAGTATGAATGTGCACACTAAAAAATAAAAAAAATAAAAAAAAAGAATGAAAAATCATACCTAGTTGGGTTGCCTCCCAACAAGCGCTTTATTTAACGTCTAGGCAAGACGGAATGCTCGGTCTAAGGCTTCTCCAATTCAATGAAATCCACTATCTGGCCCTTTGGAGTGCCTTCCAAATATGGCTTCAATCTATGCCCATTCACCTTGAAACTAGCTCCTGTTCTCATGTTCTCAATCTCAACTGCACCATAAGGAAACACTTTCCGCACCAAAAATGGTCCGCACCACCTTGACTGCAACTTTCCTGGAAAGAGACGCAATCGTGAATCATAAAGTAAAACTTTCATACCTTGTTTGAACTCTTTCCGGATAATGGATTTGTCATGGTACAGCCTTGTTCTTTCCTTGTAAATCTTTGCATTTTCATAGGCTTCTTTTCGAATCTCATCCAACTCATTCAATTGGAGCTTCCTAGTTCCACCAACCAAGTCGTCTGTTTTATTCTACACAAGATTAGAGTCAACAACTGAGTCCAAAACATCAACTGAGAAACAATCATTAGAATCTGTAGGTAATTTAAGAGAATTAAAAACAGAAAATTCCACAGTCTCATCTAAGACTGTCATGGTTAGTTTCCCATTTTGAACATCAATTATTGTCTTTGCTGTAGCCATGAAAAGACGTCCAAGCAAAATGGGTAGCTCATGCTCATTCTTTGACTGTCTCTCTATGTCCAAAACTACAAAATCAACAGGAACAATTAGTTTATCAATTTGAACTAAAATATCCTCCACAATGCCTCTGGGATATCTAATTGAACGATCAGCAAGTTGAAGAGACATTGTGGTAGGTTTTAATTCCCTCAAACCTAATTGCAAGTAAACAGAATAAGGCATTAAATTGATGCTTGCACCCAAATCCAACATAGCCTTTTCCTTCTTTGAACCTCCCACAGTAATGTCGATGTTAAAACTCCCAGGATCTTTTAATTTGGGCGGCAAATTACTTTGAAGGACAGCACTTACCGTTTCTGAAACCATTACCTTTTCATTTGGCTCATACTTACGCTTGTGAGTATTCAATTCCTTTAAGAACTTTGCATAAGATGGTATGTTCCTGATCATATCAAGCAAAGGTAAGTTCACATTAACCTTAGACAAAATGTCATAAATTTCAAAAAATGACTTATCCAATTTGCTTTTCTTGAGTCTGCTTGGAAACGGAATAGGAGGAACATAGGGGTGTTGAGCCTTGTGTAACTTAGGAGTTTCAAAAGATGGATTGGACTGCTCACTTTGACTCGGCTCCCTAATATCCTTCTTTTTGCCACCACTTGGACTTTTATCTTGTTGCTTCTCCTTGGCAAGCTCATCACCTGCAGGTAAGGTTAAACTTTCATCAGAATCATCATTCATTTTATTATCAAATACCTTACCATTTCTCAGAATAGTAATAGATTTGGCTTGCTCAGGTTGGCTTGGAAATTTTCCAGGAACATGGCCTTGCAATGCCTCGGCAATTTGTCCAACTTGGACCTCTAATTTTCGCTGAGAAACCTCTAGTTGTTAGAATCTCTGTTCATTGCTTTGTTGATTATTCTGACAAACTTCTATGAAGTTTTGCAAAGTATCCTCTAAAGCTGGCCTCCGCGGTTGGAAAGAAGAGCTTGCTTGATTCTGGTTCTGGTTGCTACTCCATGAAAAATTAGGATGACTTCTCCAACCCGGGTTGTAAGTATTTGAAAAAGGATCATTCCTCACCCGTGGGTTATGAGAGTTCATCATATTGGCTTGCTCAACAAAATCTGAAAATTTTTCACTAGAAGGACAAGCATTAGTAACATGACCATGAATCCCACAAATTCCACATACCTCATTAGACACTGGCATTCTTTGACCCATAATCATCGAGCACATAGACTTCATTTGCTTGGTTAATTCTGAAACCTGCATTGCCAACTCAGTGTTAGTGTTAATCTCATAAAGACCTCTAGGCTTACCTTTAACACTCCTTTGTTGCGAATTAGCTCCAAGCATCTCGTAGAGCACGTAGGTCTCTTGTGTAGTCTTTTCTCCCATGGCACCTCCAGCAGCATTATCAACCATAGCTTGACAAGCTTGGGTTAGTCCATCATAAAAAAATTGATTTTGCAATTCTAATGGGTACCGATGATGTGGACATTGAATTAAAAGCAATTTAAAATGTTCCCAAGCTTCATGGAATGCCTCACCATCTGCTTGTGTGAATGTAGCAATCTTACCCCTTAATTCAGTGGTTTTGGCATGTGAGTAGAACTTACCTATGAACTTATTGTACACTGCATCCCAAGTGGTAAGTGAGGCTGGTGTTATAGACATGAACCACGTCTTTGCTGCATCCTTCAAGGTGTAGGGAAAACATCTCATTCGCAATTGGTCCTCAGTTAATCCCTGTAGAGGAAAAGTTTGAACAGTTGCATAAAAATCACGAATAAATGTTAAAGGATCTTCAATAACAGCACCATGAAAAGAAGGAAGCATATTAAAATGAATATTCTTAAGCTCATAATTCCTGGCTGCATCATTGAGAACAATGCATGATGGTGATGTCCCCACAGTAGGACGTGCAAACTCTTTCATAGGACGATTTTGAACTTGATTTTCAGCTTGGTTCCCCACTTGAAACTCCATGTTCATTTCAACTAGTTCCTCTTCTTGTGCCTTCTCCTTTCTACTGATTCGGTCAATTTGATCGTTGATGGGCACTATCTCTTGACCAAGTGATCGTCGACCTTGCATCTACTATCTAAAGAAAGAAAGGAAAGAAAAGAAAAAAAAATAGTAAGCTAAAACTAAAATAAATAAATAAATAAAATAATAAAAGAAAAACACACGTAGTTAAATAAAATTGAATAAACTTAAGACAAATCCCCGGCAACGGCGCCAAAAACTTGATGAACAAAAAGTTATATTCTCGCAAGTGCACGAATCAAGGTAGTATAGCATGCAAATACAAGAGTCGATCCCACTGAGATTTGCTAAATTTATTCAATTAAAATTTAACTATCTATGCCTTAAAGTTTATGAAAGTCAAAGAAATTACCTAAGTATCTAATTAATTACTAAATTAACTAATGAAATTAATTAACCTAATAAAATCAAGAAATTAACCAAGAGAGAAAAAGCCTAGGAATTTGATTTCACCAATACATTGCAATTTTATTTCTTCAATCCTAAAAATCTCAATTCAATTCTAGGGTTCATTCTTCCTAATATATGATTACTCTGTTTGATGGCAGCTATAATCAAGTATTTTTAATCATTAATTACCTATGATGTGTAGCATAATCAATGACTAAAAACCCATTAAGAATAGAAGAACATATAACAAGAACCAAATAAATATTCTAGCTTGATGTATGCATCAAATATTTATTCAATCATTCAAGAGAGCTATACATAGCTTAGCATATGATGTGTACCTTTACCATGTCTCAAACAATCAATTAATTTATATTAAAGGTGGCCAATCAATAACACAAATTAAAAGATTGAATTAATCACAATGAATGATACTAGAATTTAAGAACTGATCAATTAATTATAAAGACATAAAATATGCAAGTAGGCTCAATCAAATTCCTAGTAAAAAAATTAGTTCATGTTTAATCTAGCAGAACAAAATATTAAATTAATAAATGTCATGCCTTCAAACTAAACAAATACTAATTCACAAGAAATAGTTCAGTAATGCCAAGTGTTGAAAAGAAAATAATATAACAGCCCATTGTAGCTTTAATTTGCTGCACATTCACTCGGTAACAAGAAGCACACGTCACTTTCCCTCTTCAGTTCTACACACAATTTTTCAGTTGAAATTCCACAGCAGCTTACGGCTCAATCACCAATAAACCAAGCAAAAACTTGCGTGTCTCGTTACACCAAACCAGGCAGCAACTCAAGCGATCAGCAGAGGCCACGCAACTCTGTTCTGCCCAGCTCTGTATCTCACTACTGCAACACGTGGTTCTGCTCCAAAATTTCAACAGCTTTGCTTCCTCCAAAGCTCGGGTCTGTAGCTGCTCTTCTCACGATTTCAACAGCAAACGACAGTAGCTCACACGATTCTGCCTTTCCGTCCGCCTCTACTTTCGGTTTCCAACGATTTTGAAGCTTCTGTCCGAGCAAGTTTCGATCAGCAGCTTCAAGTGATCGTGGTCTGACTTGTTCTCTCCTATTCTCCTCTGCTTCCGAACTCCTCTCCCCACCTTTTATAATTTGTTTTCTATCCTTAAAAATTTTTAGGGTTTCTTTTTAGTCAAGCAATAAATCTCAGCCCTTTATTTTATTTTAATCTTATGGTCCAAAAGTCTTTAAAACAATTCAGAATTTAATTACAACTTTAGAAAATCAAACAATGTATATTTCAAAAATTTATTCCAATCACAAAATTTATTGTTTGATTTTATGCCATAATTTTCAAAAATTAATTCCAAATCACTTTCTCTAAATTAATTCAAAAGATACATTTAACAATTAATTTTACACAAGAATATCGCAATAAATGTGGTAATAAATAATAAAATAATATAACAAATATATTATTATCAGGTTCTAAGGTATGTGTTTTATAAATTTATATATTTTTAATATCTTTCATATCTTCCTGCTTAATAAACATCCTCAATATATATCAGTATGACAAATTTTGTCCAAAAGCCCAGCTCCTTACTCTTATTTTTGTTGTTCCTTCCATTAAGCTACTCCGACATTAAGTAGAAAAAGGAAGTAGGCAATTTGACTTTAACTTTTCAAGTATGACACTGTGAAACAAGGAAAAAATTATTTCTGGCAAGTTTTCAATTTGCTGCTTCATTAGCCTTTTCTCATCAAAACACCTAACCCATATGATTTTAACTCTCTATGGACGTTTTTAAGCTGATATTGTCTTTGTTATTTTTCATGACGATGATATATAAGCTATGCCTGTAATGCAAGGAAGACTGTTTCTTTGTTTGTTATTTCCTTTTATACACACAAATGTCCTACATGTTATAACAATTTAAAAGAAAATCACATCTTATGGAGCGCATGAAAATCTTATACCTTTCATTCCATCAACCTAGATGTGGGATGTGTCAAAAGCACTGCAGATTATAATTGTGTGAAAAATTAACTATGGATCTTTATTGGATTATCTCACAAGTGAATTTGCTTTTAGTTGGAAATCTTAATGGTGATTTAGACGTTGTTTCTACTGTTTTTTTTTATATGTTCCTTTTATGATTATGAGAATTCTATAATTTGTTGAGAGAAGAACAACTTTGGAAGGTTTATTTGTGCGGATTTCTTTATTCTCAAAGCATTTAGGTTGAGGAATATTTCTTTATCCTCAAACCATTTAGGTTGTGGAATATTTTATCTATAATGGCTTAATTTTTTTATTTTCTTTTTCACTGATCTATATTTTACCTAGAATGATTTATATTCCCCGTTCCATTCATCCATTGTGAATGGATCAATTAACTGCATGAAGCTGTTGATTCTGGTATGGATTTTCTCTACTTATTTCTTTTTCTTTCTCCTTCAAGTTGTAAAGTCCTTGATATTTGAATTGTACTAGATCTTATAAATGTGATTTATATGCTGTAACAAGTTACTATTGGAATTGGAAACAGTTTTAGGAGCGTTTTGGATGCTTTATTGAATTGACTGAACTATAAGCAGCTTTTTGTGGTTTTTTAAAGCAGCTTTTTAGTAGCAATAAAAACTAAATATAAACAAAAATTAACAAGATGAGTTTCAATTTTTTGGACTTAATGCAGAAACCATCTACATGTATGTATGCATGCATGCATGCTTATTCTCCTAATATACATGTATGGTTAAGACATACTAGATTTTGGTCTAAATTTTTTTCATCTGGTTTGAATGGGAAACGAATTGTTGAATTATTACTTATTTTTGTACCTTATTTTTTAAATATATTTTTCACATGCTGATTTTTGTCAAATAAATTGTGTTGCAATCAAACACTGGGCTAAGCTGAAAAGTTAAAACTTTGAATTTCCATTTTTCAAGTCTTAGTGTGCAGTTGA
The DNA here is from genome assembly GCA_032173925.1 of Heritiera fomes. Classification (NCBI taxonomy): domain Eukaryota; kingdom Viridiplantae; phylum Streptophyta; class Magnoliopsida; order Malvales; family Malvaceae; genus Heritiera; species Heritiera fomes. The sequence continues at coordinate 1,625,385 of JAPDPM010000023.1, read as the reverse complement.
TACCACGTTCTTTCTTGATTTTGGATATCAATAATATAAAAATTGTAGATTTTCTCGACCTCCTATTAAACCACGTTTTTTGCCTGCACAGGTTTAGTTTGATTCCGACCAGCTTCTCCTGCTCTGCACAAGTTATTTTCATTGCTTTTCTTTCCTCTTTGCTTTGCTTTTTTTTTTTTTGCTCTTTTTCAAAAAGGTTGTGAGAAAGATTTCCTTTGGCTTGAGTTTAATTAGGAGGTTCTGATGATTGAGCTTGGACGTTGATAATTAAATCTTGATTTAAAGTTTTTTTTTTTACAATTTATGTTGATTTTTGTCGTTGTTTGATTCTTTTGTATTTCCCAACATCGTCATTGTGAGTACACTTTGGTTCCAAGTGGGCCTTCTCTTTTGTGTGGATAGTTTTTGATCTTCTTTTCCCTACTTCTCTTTATTTCTAATCAGTATTTTGAGAAATATTTGCTGTTATGCTTGCTTTGAGTTTAACTTGATGGTAGTTGATTATTGCTTGATTTCCTTTTTTGTTATTTTTTTAAATCTTTATTACCTCATATGTACTAGTTTTGTCTGTTCAAGTTTCTTTTCTGCTGAGTTTTTAAATGATGCTAAAGAAAAAGCAACGAAGAATTGAATGCAAACAGAACTAACATTAGGACAAATTTGCCTTATGGTCATTTTTAATGTGCTTTTACTTATTCCCTGGATTTTTGGGTTCTGATTACATTTTGTTTGTTACTTTGAGGTGCTCTGTGGTTCATTTTTCTTTTCCTTTCTCTGCATGACCTCTTACACTTGCTGTATTTTGTTCTATGAAGGTTGCTTTTTAATTGTTCCTTGCTTTCTCTTTTACATGATTCATGATGGTTTACTTAATCTCTATATGCTTTTATGGGAGTTAAGCTTTAAAAATTAAAACCTTAAATTGTTGATCTTGTGTTCCTGCATATGAAGAAATTAATGATATGCTTATTGCTTGATTAAGCAAAGAATTGATACTCCCTCATATCTTAACCATTTTACCTAAGTTCATGTGCACTATTGTTCATAAGCTGCAATGATTTCAACTAGAGGTGGCAAATGGGCGGGTCGGATCGGGTTTGGATCGGATCATTTTGGATCGGATCATTTCGGATTAAGAAAAAATCGGATCATTTTGGATTCGGATCATTTCGGGTTCGGATAAGGTCGGGTCTGGGTCAAGGAAAAATCGGTCTATTTCGGATTTGGATCATTTCGGGTTCGGATAAGGTCGGGTTTGGGTCAAGGAAAAATCGGTCTATTTCGGATTTGGATCATTTCGGGTTCGGATAAGGTCGGGTTTGGGTCGTTGACTTTTTTAGTCAATTCGGGTTGGTCGGATTTGGATTCGGGTTGGTCTGATTTGGATTCGGGTCGATTTGACAGATTTATTAGATTAAGCTTTGGTTATCTTGATGTAATTTATCTGGTATAAAAATCAACTAAAACCATATTTCTAAGAACTACAAAACTCATGAAAATAAAATTGTCTTTTTACATGACCTATAGTACAATTGGGATTGAAATAATCAAAATATTTAATAATTTGTATGATAGTATTCTTTATAATATATTTACCAATATTCATAAATTCATTACGTTTTTTTCATTTTATTTTTATTACTACAATAATTAATAACTTTTGAATCAAAGTGATTTAATAATCCATACTAAATATCATAAAACAATACTATATATCTCTTTAATTTAGTTTGATTTTTTATAGAATAATTAGAGACATTAGTGTAGATGATATAGCTTCTGTACTCTATTATAGATTAATCATTAAATAATTATACATTATGTTCAAATGAATGTAATATAAAAGCGAATATTTAAATTTAACTATATTAAAAAAATATATAACACTCATATTATTGAAAAAAATTATATTTTTACTATATTAAAATACTTTGATATTTAATTTTAACATTTAAATATTTATTGGTAATATTAAATTTAAGTTTGAATATTTTCAGGTCTGGGTAAATTTGGATTCGGGTCAATTTGGGTTCGGGTCAATTTGGGTTCGGATCAATTCGGGTTCGGATCAATTCGGGTTCGGGTTAATCTAAATTCGGATGAATTCGGATTCGGATAAATTCGGGTTCGGATTCGGTCGGGTTTGGATCAATGTAAATTCGGATAAATTTGGTTTCGGATCAATTCGGATTCGGATCGGGTTGGATTTGGATTGTTGACTTTTTTAGTCAAATCGGATCGGTCGGGTTTGGATTCGGGTTAATCGGGCGGATTTTTCGGGTCGGGTCAACTTTTGCCACCTCTAATTTCAACCATTATAAAAACTCGATATAACTAACATTAGATTTGACTTTATGCTTAATACAGCATATACTAAGACTTTGATGCAACACATATTTTCCATGAAGTGCAAGCATGTATTTTTCAATAATCGTGTCTTTCCATTTATTCATGAAATTTAATTGCATCAATGGAATAAGCATCCTGCCTTTTTCCTAGCTTTCTACTCCATTTATAGCTATTATCATTTTCTACCTTTTACTTTGTTATGAACTCTTGACAACTCTTGGTATTTTTGTTGCAACTAATGAATTCTTTATTAATTTAATCATTCTTAAATTTTTTACTTTTTCTCTTTTGCCTTATCTCCTTCCATTCTTCCTTATTTCCGCAGCATGGCACAGGGATCATGCTAGTTAGTATAATATCTGTGACTATGCAATGACAGTTATAACATTTAGGATTACATATTGATCTTTGCTTAACTGGTGAGAATCTTTTATATATAAATATGACACTCTGTATAATCTCATTCAAGTCAATGAATAGAAAATTTCTTCCACCACCATTTTCAAGATTGTCTCTCTACCTACACGTGGTAAAACCTATTAAAATGATATTATTTCACAATTGTTAAATATTGAGTCTCCTGTGATTTTATATTCAAGTCAAGTCTGTTATCAATTTAGTTTTAGATTGGATGTTCTAACATAATCTAAAAGATCAAAATTATGTAATTAGAGTAATATCTAATCTTTTTCTGTACTTTAGAGTGTCAGAGATTATAAAAATGGGAGGAATTCTAATCTAAAAACAATACTGACATACTAACGTAACTAACCCAAATGACTGCTTTGATGTCCTCGTCAGTCAGAGGAAACTCAAGATTATCAAGCTGTTGAATCTTTAAAAGAACAGTAACCAGGTCTTCCTTAGCTTCTCCATCACCCATTTTTCCTCTCTCCAGTCCCTCTCTGTGTTCATCAATGGTGTCTTGCAGTATCTTATCACTCTTCTGAAGCAGCGTTTTAAGCTTCTGTCTCATTCCACCGATCAGTTGAAGCAATCTGAATGATGGGTACAAGTCTGCCATGCAAAATCCAGAAGCCAGCTTTCCTATTTCATCAACAATCGATGCGTAAGCTTCCTGATCTTTGTATTTGTTTCCAAATGCTGCTCTTGAAGTGATCCCATACGTCAATGAAAAGATTTTCTTGCTAAGATTGATCGGTAATCCTTCATTGGAAGCTATGGATTTGACAAGAGCTGAGACTTCCTCTTCTCTGACTGATCGAAATGAAAGGACTCTTTTCGCTGTCGAAAGCTCAACCGTGCAAATTTTTCTTGTCTCCAATAATTTCCATAGGGTGCCATGGCAATATCCTTGCAATCATGCAATCATGAGTAATGATACTCATGGCAAGCATTTGAGGCCTTTGAGGAAAGGTAATACCTTGGGTTACCAAGACCTCTTTGGCAATTTCTGGTGAAGAAACAACGATGGCCGAAGTTTCACCAAGCTGCAGGTGCATCAAGGGTCCATGTAGATTAGCCAGGTCTCTCAGGTTGTGATGAGGCAGTGAGCCAACCAGTTGATGCAGGCTGCCTATGAAGGGTAATTTCCATGGGTGGCAGCTTGATGTTTGAATCTGAGGTTGTCACTTTCTTTACTACTTTAACTACAATTGATGAGAAGAGAATGAAAGCAAGCAAGGTTGAAAAGGAGAGGAATTGAAGATCCATTGTTGATGAAGAAAAGATTTTCAGTTTTCAGAATGAAGGAGCAATTGAATTTTTTTTTTCAATCAAAAGTTACCAAAGTAATTTCAAGTTGTCAAGCAATTCCAGTTTTATCTTTTCATTGTGCTTTTGTTTTGAATAAATCATAAAAAAAATCCATTGGTTAGGTGTAATAATTGCTTTGCTCGTAGTGCTTGTTTGACATTGTTTTCAGGATAAGCAAATTATTATCCAAGAACCTGCTACAAACAAAGTATTGAACTGTGGGAACAGGAACTTCCTTGGCATTTTACAATCATTAAAAAAATTCATTTGTTTGAGTGGAATAATTAATTGAAAAATATCCTCTGATTAAGTGTAATTATTTGAATCATCCTGCTACAAACAAAGAACATAACTGTAGGACAAGAAGTTGCTTGGCATTTTATAATAATTATGGTGCTTTCATTTTTTAAATATGAAAAGTAACAATATTGAAATTCGAATCTAATTACTTTCATTTGCCTTTTTCCGAACCAGAGACTTTAGAGAGTGGAATTCCGAATTTCGTTAGGCCAAGAGTCATGTCAAAGGGGATTTAATAAGAATGCATGCATTAAACTATTTGTTCAAGGAATAACAACGCTTTGTGACAGATTCACATAGGAATGGGAATTAAGAACAAATCATTCTTCCTTCTTACAGTTAAGCCGAACGCTTCAGCCATGTCCAAATCTTCATTCTTCATCCCATTGGGGAGCTTCCAATCAAAATGGTACAACAGATTTGCAAGTGATAGCTCAACGCTTGGTAGAGCAAATGCTATACCAGGGCAAATTCTTCTTCCAGCACCAAATGGGATGTACTCAAAGTTTGCTCCTCTAAAATCGATTGAGCTGTTCAGGAATCTCTCCGGACGAAACTCCTCAGCTTGTTTCCAGTAACCAGGATCTCTTCCTATTGCCCATGCATTTATCACGACTTTGGTTTTGGCAGGGATTTCATAGCCATTAATCACACGATTTTCACTACATTCTCTTGGAATTACAACAGCAGGAGGGTGTAATCTTAATGTTTCTTTGACTATTGACTTTAAGAATTGCAATTGGTGAATGCTTTCTTCATTTACTGATCCATTTTCACCAAAGACTAGTCTGACTTCATTCTGTGCCTGTTTCATCAGTTCTGGATTTTTCATTAGTTCAGACATGACCCATTCTACTGCCGTTGCTGATGTCTCACCCGCAGCAGCAAACATATCCTGACAGATTAACAGTTATTATACTTTTTCCAAGTTAAAACACAGACCAACTAATTCAGAAACTTTTGCAAGTTAATTTGTAATGCAATCATGGAAAGTAAAATTATATTATTACTAACCTGGATGACTGCTTTGATGTTGTCATTTGTCATAGGAAACTCAAGGTCACCTTGCTCTTGAAGCTTGAGAAGAACATCAACCAGATCAGCTTGAACTTGTTCATTGCCTGCTTCAATCATCCTGTTTCTCTTCTTTTTGTGCTCATTAACAATGTTTTCAAGGATTTTATCACTAGCCTGATGAAGCTTCTCCGCTTTAATCCTCACTCCACCAATCAGTTTAAGCATTTGACTAGAAGGAAACATATCAGATAAACAAAACCCACCTTCCAGTTCCACCAGTTTTGAAACAATCCTTATAAATTCTTCTTGGCCTTTGCTTTTCTTGCCAAAGGCAGCCCTCGCTGTTATCCCATATGACAGTGAAAAAATTTTCTCACTGATATTGACTGGAGACCCTTGATTCAAAGCTATGGATTTGATGAAATCTGACACCTCTTCTTCTCTGATTGATTGGAATGACTGGACTCGGCTTTGGCTCATAAGCTCAAGCGTGCAAATTTTTCTCATCTGTCTCCAGTAGTTTCCATATGGTGTAAACACAATTCCTTTAAAATTGTATGTCATTATCTCGGCTGCAAGGACATACGGCCTTTGAGAAAAAATGATATCGTTGGTTTTCATAACCTCTTCTGCAACCTTAGCCGATGATACTACAATGGTGGGAACTTCTCCAAGCTGTAGATGCATCAGAGGTCCATATTTCTTGGCTAAATCTCCTAGGGTGTGATGGGGCGAAGAACTAATCAGTTGGTGCAGATTACCTATAAGAGGTAGCTTCCATGGGCCCGGAGGAAGCTTCATGGTGGACTTGTTGGTTTTTTTTTCTTTCAGAATTCTGCCCACCATGAACAAGAGAAGGAAGGTGAGGAACAAGCTGACATATGGAAACTGAAGCTCCATGAAGCTCATTGAAATCTACTGAACTCAATCAACTTGAATTGAGTTTAAAAACAAAAAGTCCTGGAGTTTTCTTTGTTCTATAGATTTTGGATATTGAAATTCTGGATTTGATTGGGCAAAGAGTCACGTCAAAAGAAAAAATTATCAACAATAAAAAAATAAAATAAAATTTGTCCTTTGGCTATTATTTCCACTGTGCTTCGTTTGTTCTTTCCCCACCTAGACCCCTTTTTCTACCTGTCTTACTCTCTTTTCTCTCCTTGCTTTTCTCAGCCACTCTTCTCTTTTCTCTGTTGTTGGTTGGGAAGTAATGAGGCGCGTGTACTTCCTCACCCTTTTCTTTCCTTGGCTTTCCGTTTCTCCCTCTTCTTGCTTCAGTCTTCTTCTCTAACCCTTTCACCGCTACTGTTCAATGGATCTTATCAATCCGAATCTGCATTTCTTGGTTGTATTTACTCTGTTGATGCTTCTGCCTCAAAGGGTATGCTCATCAAGTAGCTACGTATGATTTTGAGCTACTTAATTAATAGTACTACACCTTTCTTTGCATTGATTAATGGCTAGAATTGGCAAGTTTAGGAAGTAATATTCCCATCAAACCATCTTCATCTTTGGTCATTTTTTTTCTTTTGAAATCTTTTACAAAAAGCTTATGCTGATCAGTTCCAATTCTAAGCGGATTGCATGTTTTCCATTTAACTAATCTTAATAATTTCAAGCATTTCTCAACCTCATCAATGACTCTTATGAGCTATATTTCAAGTTAAAATGCGTCTGTTTTATAAATGTATCACAAGCCCAAAAATTAAATATGGAAAAAATAAAAGACTTGAAGCAGCCTGCTGCTTCAATTAATTTTTTTTTTGGCCTATTGCTTCGATAAACAATAAGTTAGAGATAACTTCAAATTTTGCCATGCCCTAAACCTCTTCAATCAATTCAACCTTCAAGACAGAAGTTTAATGAAGCTTTTTTTTTTCCTGCCAGAAGACGAAGCTTATGGACTAGCATGGCATTGTGTGGTTGGGAAAGACTTCGGATAGGCCATCGCAATTCTTGTTTTCGAGGTCCAAAAGTGCAACTTTAATCTCACTGCTTGAAAAATTATTTTGAAACATTTGAGTTTTCGGAAAGTATGTTGGTTCTCTGTTGATGCAACGAAAAAAGACATTCATTAATTGTTTAAATTGAACAAAATTTCTATGCTTTTGATATCAAAATTGAACAAAATTGAACAAAATCTCTGTTGATGCTTTTGATAACAAATTGAACAAATTATTTTTTTACTTTATTAAATTCAACTCATATACTTCTTTTGTGAAGATTGTAAATTCTTTTAACAAATTAGTAAATAAATAGAAGACATTAAATAAGTTAGTATTGAAATGCAACCTATAATTTTTATTATTTCAAATAATGAAAAAAAATTTTTAATTTGAAACATTTAGCAATAAATAATTAATGTATATATAATTTGAAAATTTTATAAATAAGTTAAAGATAAATATATATATATATATAAATCTAATAAAGGAAATAATAGATATCTTGTACATTAAAGGTACAAATATACTAAATTAAATGTGATATACATAAGTATATATAAAATATATATAAAGAGAATAAAGAAGAAAAATATATATTAAATATAATATATATGAAAATTAATGTAGAAAGATATATATTAGTTGTGTAAATATATTTATAAATTATATAATTACTGATATTAGAGATTGAAATAAAATTAAAATAAAATAATTTAAATTTTGTAAAATAAAATAAAATAAATATACATTTAGTGGAGTTTGACTGGACTTTCTCCCACCAAACCTCACTTTGATGTACTGCTTTGGCAGACCATCATCGTCATCATCATCTATGGCTTAACAAAAAGCCATGGAAAGAAAAATGAAAATAAAAGGAGAGAGGAAGATTGAGTGAGCTGCGAGAAAAGAGAATCGAGAGTGTAAAAGGGTGAGAATGAAGGAAAGCAAGAAAGGTAAAGAAAAGAAATAGGAAAGAGAAGAAAAGCTCACGTGAAGAGCAGAAAAGTATATTCTAAAGGGTTGAGATGAAGGCAGAACCAAGGCTGGAATCAGGCTGAACAACGACATTTAAGGGGCCTGAAGCAATGTTAACGACGGCTAAGCTGAGGACTGAAAACAGAAGAAGAAAATGGCCTGAACAGGGGCTCTCGGCAAGCTGAGACAGGGGGCATTATCTCGGGTTGCAGGGCAGAAAAAAAAAAGTGAGGATGCACTGAGGATTGCGGCAAGCAAAGGAGGGTTGCAACGTGAGAAATTGAGAGAGACAGCAGTAAGGAAGAGGCGGAAATGCTGCTGAGGGGCACTTCACGGTACTGAAAGTGCTGTTTAAGTAAGATCCTTGGCTGGCTGTACTGTTTGAGAAGCAAAACAGCAGGGCCTTTCGATGCAGGGATCTCTCCCTCTCGATGTGGACAGGACAACAAGCTTCATCCTTCGATCCTAAGCAACAAGAAGGCAGGCGTGACATGCAAAACAGCAAGGAATTTCTTCTCTACGAGCAGAACAGAGGCAGGAAACACTACAAGGGCCATTAATGTTCGGCTAAATCTGGGTCAAATTAGAGGGTTGATTGAAATGAAGCCATGAAAACAGGGAGCCCCCATTTGGTTTTCACTTAGCAAAAATGTGTGCTCAAAAGCAGCAAAGGACTGGGTTGCTATTGTGTGTTGAAAATATATACACACACCGTGAGTTCCATGAAGAAAAACAAAATAAGCTTTTATTTAAATAGTTGCATTTTACAACAATATATATGAATATATTGAGGACTTATCATTATCTAAGTGCTATTAATTACAATATGGAAGGATGTAATCTTGGTATAGAAATTATTTTGGGAAATGCCAAGGAGAATTTTGAGATATCTCTAGGACTTACAAATATTATATGAAGGTAATTTTGAGAATTAAATTGTTTTAATGATTTCCTGTAGTTCGAGAGTGAGTTGGTGTGTGGGTGGTATTAAGCTCGCTATTGAATTCTTATTTTTGAATTCTTGAACTAATCCGAATAAGTTGTGTTACGACTATTAGGTAAGGGATATATAGGCTAAATGTTCAATTTAGGATATAATGTTTTAAGTATTTCTCAATTAAGTCTTTAATTTTGCTCAATAAAGGATTAAATGTTTTCGAATTTGTTCAATACATGATTTTTTTATGGGTGTAAGTTATACAAGCCGTTAAGTTATTAACGACGTTTAAGAAAAGACAGGTGGCAACAGTTCAATGGTTCAAAATTTTTTGTAATTGATTTTAGTTTATTTACTTATTTTTACTATAAAAATAATTTTTTAATCATAGTTTTCTAGTTAAAAAAAAATAGCTCTTTTCTCCCTCTTTCTCTTTTCCTAACCCATTTCCTTCAAATCTTTCTCAATATTTTTAGATCTAAATAAGTAATTTCGATTTCACAACTTCAAAAAAGATCACTTTTTGGCCTATCAAAGCTCTTTTTCTTCTACTATGTTCTCACCCATTATCTCTAGTTTGAGACTTAGAAATCTTGAAAAATACTCTAAATAGAAATCGGTTTTAGATTTTTTTTTATTTCTGTTGTGGTTTCTTCATCATGTGAGAAATAACACTTGTGGTTGTTGTGGGTTTGCTTAAAACTGTTGTTATGCAGTTTGTTGTTTTTTTTTTAGATGGTTTTCTAGTGGATTTTTTTGTATCTTGCTCTTTGGGTTTATAATCTCTTTCCATTCACCTGTTTATAGTGAGTCAGGATTTGTTTTCTTGATTGAATCAAACTCTTGATTTCTATTTTATTTTGTAATTGTTTATGAGTTTATTTTTTCATTGGCATTTTTCTCGTCTCCATCCTTTTTGTAGTTTTAGTTTCACCAAAGCTTTCAATAATTTTATGAAGTTTATTTTATTTGATTTTGCTTTTTTTTTCAGATGTGATGGCTCTTTGTGGGTTTTCTGATTTCATTTTTGTTGTGGAATGGTCTTTGAATGTGACCGTTGATTGTGTTTGTTTGGACTTGTTGCCCACCATTTGTTTGATGTTTAATCTTTGTGAGTGGCTATTTGATGAGGTGAGTTTTAGCACATTGGGGTCAAAGATTGTTGTTGCCTGTTTGATGGGGTGGCTTCACCACTGGGGTGAATTGGCTGTTGGCATGTTGCTTGTAATTGTTTTTTGTGATTAGTTAATAAAATTCATTTGCCTTTCAACAAAACAAAAGACTTCAATAACTTAATTAAGTTCTTCATATAGATTTAGTAAAAAAAATAAAAGAAAAAATTAAAATTAAAATGTAATAATAAGAATGAATAATAAATAAATGAAAATATAAATAAAGATGGATATTGGGTTTGAAAAATAAATAGAGCTGACAAAAGAATATTGGATCAAATATTGGATTTAAAAAGAAGGAAAAATATTTAACATTTTTTATAGAGTAAAAATACATTTATATACTTTAATCAACATTCACTTTCCTTAACGGCAAGTGCAATTCACACTCATTAAAAAATCCCGTATTGAACAAATTTGAAAGCATTTGGTCATTAATTGAACAAAGTTAAAGATCATATCCTTACTTGAGAAATATCACAAAATGTTTGATCCTAAATTAAGCATTTAGCCGGAATACATACACAAACACACACACACACACACACACACACACACACACACACACACACATATATATATATATAAAAGGAATGTAGAAAATACTGAATTGGTTTTAAAATCAATTGCCTTGGGTTTATAAACTATGTTTACCCTGCAAGAGGTTATAAGAAAATTATACCGTTATGCTTTTGAATTTTTATAAAAATATTAGTTTTCACGAATTAGGTTGGAATTTAAGCAACGCTTTAAAAATAGCAATTTTCTAGAAAACTTTGTTTTGAGAAATATTCATTTGCATGATTTTGAAATATTTATAAATTTAATCCAAATTTGTGATTTTCTAACATTTATCGAAAATATAGTATTTTAGAAAATATTTACAAATAATGATAAATTATCTATTTTTGAAAGAAGTTATATTTATTTACTTATTTGTGAATTTCTATGAAGCTCGAAAATGCTATTTTGAATTTCGGATTTCGAAATATATATATATATATATATAAATGTTTTGACACATGACTAATTAAAATCACTACAGTATTAGAACTTTCGGATTGTTGTGTGACCTTGATTCAATCCATAGTAGTATTTTGACTTTTGAGTTGTGTGACCTTGATCCAGTCTATAGCGAGCCTAGATGACACCTAATCAGTGCTCACTGCGAACCCCCTTTAGATTATGGTCATATGTCTATTCAACTTGCACTTTCCCTCACGGGAATATTTGGATCGCATGATTGTTACTTAGTCGTTAGTATGTCTCCACTGCTTAGTATGTGTATGTTTTTATGTATTTATTTTCGTATATGAATTTTGAAAATTTTGATATTTGAACTTTGAAACTGATATGGTTTATGTCAAATATTCATATTGAAATTAAAATATGATAATTACATATATGTTTGGATTTGTGTTTCGAATTTAATTACTTTATTAAAGTTTAAATGAATTGGTTTTTGATGCATTGTATTAACATGATTTGACTTTCTAAATCGTGTGAATTCTAACTCCAAATTTTCTTTAAAATTTCATATTTAATAAATGTTTTAGAAAACTTGCATTTAAAGTTACAGTATCTGTCTCTTTATGTATATTTTTTATTGGGCTTTATAAACTCACCCCCTTCTTCATAAACTTACATCCAGATTATTTGCATATCTCGCTGTGCAAAGGGTATCCAACACGTCCTTTGAGGCTTTTGTACTATCCTTATATAATGTACAGTTATTTATTTTGTATTCAGACATGTACTACAGTACTTATATGTTATGGGGATGTAATTAATGGAAGTACACATTAAATTTATAGTTGTAACTAATGCATGCTAATTTGATGGATATGGATTTTATTTAGCAATCTTATATATTTAAAACCGTGGGATTCTAGCTCTCCCATTGGGCCACGATTTCATGTTGACAGCACACTGATGGGACAATGTGATCAGTGTTTTTCTTCTTCCCGTTGTGCTTGCTTCTGCCGTTCGCGTGTCTCTCTTTTCTTTGTGTTTCACGCGTTTGCTTGCTCTTTCTCGTGCCATTTCTATTCTTAAAGTATTCATTAAATGCTTATGTCTGTTGGCAGTGTTGGAAAGCTAAAAAGCTTAAAAAAATTAATGATAGAGAGATATAGGAGAGCTGGAGCCACGGCAAAACATTGAGAAGAAGAAAGTGCCGGATGTGAAAGAGGGAGAGCTTTGTAAACAGAAGTAGATTTTTACCAAAAAACAGAGGTGTCGAGAAGAGCTGAGGAAATGGATATGTGCCGCCATTTTTTTCCTCGCTCTCTTTGCAATGATGTTTTACGTCCTTTTGTCTTTCTCTTCGTTTTGTTCCAGCTTGCTTCCAGTTTGCTATTTGTGCTTTTTTCCTTTTTTTTTTCTCCGTTTGTTGTCTGTTCACTTTGCTCATTTTATGTGGTTCATATTCTGGTTGTTTTGTTCTCCTGTGGGTTTCTGTTCCGTTCTTGCTTTTCTCTCCTCCCGTCGTCCTCTTGCTTGTCTGGTCTTTGCTCTTTCGGCTCTAGCTCATTCAGGTTGGGATGTTTTCTTCTGCTTATTGTCTGGTTTTTCCCTTTTTTTTGCTGCGCCGTTGTTGTTGAGCTTGTGTCTTTGGTTTGGCTTGTGGTTTTGGTTTTGTTATCTCGGTGTGGTTTGTTTTATTGCTTGATGGTTCTGCTTTGCATGCTACTGTCGTATTTACTTCTGTTGCCTGCATGTCTTTTGCTGTTCGGTTTTTTTTTTTGCTCTGTTTTTTGCTTTTTTTGGCTTGTATTAAATGTTGTTGGCTTTTCCTTTTCTTGGTTTTTCCGTTGGCTTTGTTTGTTCTAATTTAACTGAGTTTGTTGGCTGCTTTTAATACAAGCTTATTTATTTATTTATTTGCTGTACTGAATGGTTCCTGGTGAGGGTTATATGTGCTTATGGCTCTGTTGGACGGGAATGTTTCTTTTCTTTGCTTTGTTTTTCTCTCGATCTTCCTTTTGCTTCCTTTGTTTTGATCTTGTTTTGCCTTATTTGATCTTGAATTGGCCAGAATTCTTGTCATGTTGGGTTGCTATAGCTTTCGATTGTGAAAATATTCACGAGCAAATGAAATTTTAATGTTATAAGTGTTTTGTTTTCTTTTGTTTAAGTAGATGTATGCCTATAACGGTTTTTTTTTTGATCTAAATTGTTCTCTCTATATAAGTGTTTTATTTTGTGCTTTCTAAATTCGTCTATGTTTGTTTCTATTGCTTGATTTGTTCTTGTAAAATTTTTCAAGCTAGCTCCTATGAAGCAAAAAAAACTATGTGCTATTTTTGCAACTTATTTTGTCTATGATTTCTGTTAGCAAACATTATGCCTTTAATTGTTTTCCCTTTTTTTCCCCATGTTGTTTGTCTTGCAATCTTTTATTACTGCTTCTTTTGTGTGGTGTATTTGTTATGTTCTTGCATTTGCCTACTTGCTTGCTATAATTTGTTTTCTTTTGTGCTTTCTAAATTAGTGTATGTTCATTTCCATAGCTACATTTGTTCTTGTAAAATGTTTCAAGCTAGCTTCTAAGAAGCAAAAAAAACTATCTCCTATTTTTGCAACATATTTTGTGTATGATTTCTGTTAGTAAAAACTATACGTTTAATTGATTTTCCTTTTTTTTTCGCATGTTCTTTGTCTTGCAATCTTTCATTACTGGTTCTTTTGTATAGTGTATTTGTTTTTTTCTTACATTTTGCTACTTCCTTGCTATATTTTTTTATTTGACTTTGCTTATATTGGTTTGTTATGTTGTTGCATACTAGGTGCATGTTGGAATTTGTCAAGATATTATGTATCAAAGTATAATAAGCAAAACCAATTTATAAATTTAAAAATGTTAGGTCAACATGATTTTTGTGTAAAAAATCTTTTTTTTTCCCCCCGAATATTTTATATATATTTTTTTATATTCGTTGATTGTCTTGCAATCTTTGATAGTATGTTCTTTTTTATAATGTATTTGTTCTTTTATTATTCTATTTTTTTCTTGTTTTTCTTTTGTTTTTTTGTTCTTTTTTTCCTTTTTGTTCTTTGCTGTTGTTTTTATCAAACAAGGTTCTTTCTTTCCCTCCTTTCTTTGGCTAGGATGGTCAAGGTTTATCTTTTTCTTTTGCTAATGTTATTGTGTTGTTAGATTTTGCTTTTTTAATGCTTGGTCTTTAAGAATACAAAAAAAAAATAAACATTTTTCGATTTTACAAATACCTGTTTGACATGATTTTCATAAACAAACATTGTAAACTTGCTATTTGTGATATGGACGGCTATATATCTAATTTTTTTTATGGTCTTATGCTTTTTCGCTCTTTGTTTGTTTGTTTCTATGCTTTTTTTCAACTTCAGTCCTTATCCTGTCTTATGTTTTTTAAAAATAAGTTGAATTCTTTCCTTTTGGTGTTTATGCTTGTTTTTTTACCAGTTTCTTTTATTTGCATGCTAACATTGTTTTGAGTTTGTGCTTTACTTGATTGGTTTTTGCTTTTTTGCCTTCATGTTGTTTGTGTGGTGCATTTGTTTTGTTCTTATGTTTAGCTACTTGCTTGCTATAATTTTTTTTTATTGATTTTGCTTAGATTGGTTTGTTCTGTTGTTGTATACTAGGTGCATGTTAGAACTTGTCAAGACGTTATGTATCAAAATATAACAAGCAAAACCAATTCATGAATTAAAAAAAGTCAGCTTGCTGTTGTTTTTGTGTCAAAAAACTTATATCTTTTTTCTCTTGTGTTTTTTATTTTTTATTTTTCCCTATCAAAAAACTTACATTTTTCCTTCTCTGATAATTTTTCCTTTTTTTTCCCCTTGATAGTTATTTTTTTTCCTTAGCTGCCTTTGGTATGCTTTTGGTCAAACAAGATTTTCCTTGGTTTTCATGCTTTGTTGGTTATGTTGGTTTCTTTCGACTTCTCTCTATTAATATGTTGTATATTGAATGCTATCAAGCTAATGGAATTTATAAATTTAATAATATCTTTTTTACATGGTTTTGGTGTACCAAAGTTCAAGTTTTTTTCTTGTTTTCTTCTTCTTGTTCTTCCTCTTTTTTTCCTTTTTCGCTTTTTTTTTGCGCCTTATGCGTTCTTATATAACGTAGTTTGTTTTATCTAAGTTATTTTCTTCCTATTCTATCCTTGTTTTCCCATGTTAGGCTATTGGAGCTCTTCGTTGTTAACATCTTATTTACGGAAACTGATCAAGCAAACAACAAGTTCTAAATTTAATAATTTCTGTTTGAGCTAGCTTTCATAGTGCAAAATTGAAATTTATTTATTTATTGATTTTTCTTTCCCTGCTCTTTCGCTTTGTTTTTAGTTTGATTTAAAAGCTTACTTTCTTTTGTTGTGACAATAATTTTGACTTAAACTGTTCTGTTCCTTTAAAACAGCAACAATTTTTTTTCTTGTTTTTTTTCTTTGTTCTGTTTGTATGACTTTTGTTTGCGCGCTTATAACTTTTTGAATTTGTCTTTTCCTTGATTTTTTTCCCGTTTTTGTTTTTCCTTTGGTCATGTTTGATTGCCGATTCTATTCTATTGTTCATTACCTCTGTTGTTATATTCTCCTTTTTTTTCTATTTTTTTTGTCATTTTGCTCATACTCATTTGAAGTTATTTGTGATTACAAGATTTGTATTAGAAGTTCTCAAGATGTTATGCATCAAAATATATGAACAAAAAAAAATTATATAAATTTAATAATATCTTTTTTGCATGGTTTTTCTGTGAAACGATCTATGTTATTTCTTTATTTGTTTGACATTTCTCTTGGTTCTTGTCTGTCCTAACTTGATTTTATTCACCTTTTATACTTTTTTAGAAAACGTTGATTTATTTTTTGTTATAAATTATAATATAAGTTTGTTCTTTCATGGAAGATTTTTTTCTTGTTATTTTGTTTGGTTTTTCTACCCAAGTTTTCCCGTACTTTTATTGCTGTACTTTGTGCTAGCAAAAAATCTATCAACAATATCGATAATGCAGATTCTCTCATATTAAGCAGGAAAACAAGTTTGGTGCTGCAAATTGTTTCATATTAAATCACATAAGATTTTCAATGTTAGAAATTATCAGCACATTGTATATTAAAGCCTATCAGCCAAATGTAGTTTATATTTTTTACAATTGTTGTTTCACATCATTTTCACAACAAATGATCACAAACTAAATTGGTTTTTGTTTGTTGATTGTGTTTGTTTTCTATATTCATCTTTTGGTTCTCAAGTAACTGTTGCTTAAACTTTTTTTTTGCTGATTCTATTTCTCTTTGTTCCTTTTGAACATTCTTATTAAGTAATGTTTTGCAAGTACCTCTTTTCTATGGTGTCTTTCTAGAGTTTTATTGCTTATTCTTTTTTGCTTTTTTGTACAAGCTTGCTTTAGCTGTGATCATTAACAATTTATATTTTGGTTTGGTGCATTTTTTATCCTCTTATGTTTTGCTTTTTCTGATGCCATTTTTTGTTATAGTTGGTGCTTATAGAGCTTTTGTTTGATTTCTTCTGGTCAACACACATGTTACAAGTTTTTGGCATGTTCTGGCAAAACCAATCAAGTCAATATCGATTTGTAAATTTTATCATAGCTCTTTAACATAGCTTTTATGAACAAAGAATGAAATCTCTTTTTTTTTTGTGCTTTGCTTATATAAGTTGTGTTCCTTCAAATGTTGTTATTCTTTTCGTATATTTGTCTTATATTCTGTTCTTTTGCTTTAACATCACCAGAATGGTTTTGTTTTACTGTTGATGTTTGTTCTAATTTTTTTCTCTCCACCTTGTTTTGGCATTTGTTTTTTTTTTTGCTTTATTTTTTGTTTCCAAACTAATACTTATTTAAATATGTTTTTTATTTGATTTTATTCTAATTATTTTTTTGTCCAGGTTTGTTAGTAGTTGATTTTTTCGTAACTAGCTATTTCGTGTTATGCCTTTGTTGTTCCTAGGTTTTCCTTTTTAATACTTGCTCTTTCACAGTATAAAAAATTTGAATAACAAAAACATTTTCTCTTTACTGCTACTTCTTTAGTATGTTCTCAATAAACAAACACTACAAACTTGCAATTTGTCTTATGCAAGATTATATATTTTCTTTTCTTGGATGATATAATGCTTTTTTCTCCTTTGGTTTGTTTGTTGGTTTGGTTTTTTTAACTCTTATTTTATAGGTTGAACTCTGTTGTTTGTTACTGTAAGACCTGATTCTACACTACTGTAGAGTCTAATTTCATAAATTAATAATGGAAATTAAATAAATAATGAATATTGATTTGGAAAGTTCCTTAACTTGAGTTGTGAAAGAAGCAATTTCGGTGAAATACTCGATGGGCGAGTACTACAGTGGACAGCTCGCCAATGGGCGTGCAAGATGATAATCGCCAATACATGATGGCGAGTTGATGATGGCGAGTTATAATGGAAGAGCTCGCCAATAGGCGAACAAGGGTGATAGCCAATGGAGGATGACTAGTTGTGACTAACGGAAATACTGGCAAATAGCTGAGTTCACCAACGTGTGGCGTGAATCAGAGCAAGATTGGCAAGTTGAGCAATACCTGTGATCGCCCAATGGGGCGAGGAGTGGTGATCGCCCATATGATAGCAAGTGGGCGAGTAGAGCTATAAACTGTGATCGCCAAACATATATGTGATCTCTAAAAGTAAATTTCTCGTAATTGCCAAATTTTAAGTTGGCATCAATATCAAGTGGTGATCTCAAAGATTGGCAAATTGAAGCTGAGGTCTCTTGATGAAGGGGCGAACTTGAATGACACTTGTGGACAAAATGAAAATAGATTCAAACCATTTGGCAGCCAAAATTGACTTTGTAAGTCATACGGTTGAAGACAATTAATGGAGAAGATGTTAAAGTCAATAAGGAATTAACCTTATTGGTTAAGAAATAAAACAAAGTCAATAGAAGCAGAAAAAAGAGTGTGGAAGAGAGACTTTCACGCCAGCTTAAGCTTCAGTTTTTCTTCATGCATTAAATGCATGAAAGACGTGAAATAAATGAAAGAAGATGGGATAAAGGCCAGGTGATGGATTCTGATTGGATAGCATGGCTATATAAGAAGAAACAATTGAGGAAAACAGATTTAGCAAACTTCATTCTCTTCACGAAAACCATCCTCCTGCAAATTTATGTTCTGACTTCATCCATTTCTACCATGCTTGATTTACTGAGCTTCACTCTTCAGTTGTCTAAACATGTAAACCTGCTTGCAAACCTTTCTTCCTTAGTTTGATGAGTTAAAGGAGTAAGCAAAGGAAGGCCAACGTGAGATGGAAAGCAATCTGTTTTGGACGTGCAGTTGGTTGATGTGAGTTTCATATTTCTGAGGTGTTCTTGATGCTCAATGATAGATTTCTATGTTTTATGAAGTAATAAACATAGATACGGTCTTGTTTTTAGTTAGATCCTTAGAGAATATGAAAACAAGGAAAATAATAGAATAAGTGACGAGAATGGCGACTATTGTGATCGCCAATGATGAAAATTAGTAACCGCTAATGAGGCGAGTAGGAAATAAGAACTCGCCAAGCATAAAGTTTTGTCAAATGGGCGAGGTCGCCTAACGATAGTGAATTCATGGGCGAGCTCAAATGCATAGGCTTAGGGCGAGTTGAATTGTGGGTGAACTCCCACATTAAAGCCCTTGTGGCATGGCATGTTGGTTGAGGGCGAGCTCCCTCTGAATAGCCAAAATATGAATGGCGAGAATGTTGGGTGAATGTTGGGTGAGCTGAAAATATGTTAATGGTGAGTAATGGCTGCGAGCTCCCACGTGTAAGCCATTTGATGAGTGGCGAGCTCGGATTGGCGAACTAGTAAAATGGCTGTGGGCGAGCTGGTTGATTATCTCATGTCTCGCCCAATTAATAGAAAATATTAATGGAAATTATATATTATTTGCAGTTAGGAATTGGGAATGGCTATTGGCGAGCAGGAAGCAAGGCGAAGAAAGGCTTCGTAATATCAGGTAAGGGAGATGTGTGTGAAGTGAATGCATGTCCTGTGGAGTAAATTTCATAGAAATTATTGAGAAATTGTTTTGTTTTATGACATGCATTATTTTGATATTTGTTTTGATTTGGGCGAGCTAAAGGCCGACCCTTATATTATGATGGGCGAACTGGTACAGGGCGGATGAGCCCTTGTGTTTTTATGTTGGGCGAACTGGTATTGGTGGGCGAGCCAATCCTTTTTATAATTTTTTATAATTTTTATAAACCCGTTTATAATTTTTAAGGGTGGGCGACTCGTTTTGTTAAGAAAGCTATGAGTGAGCCAGTGTTTTTGTTTTAAATATAGAGGGTGGCGGGCGAACACTTGTTCACCCCATTTTCGAGTGACCATGGGCGAGCCATGCTGGGCGAGCTGACCATGGCGAACAGATTTCAATGGTATTTTCTTAAGAAAAAATGAGCCATTTTAATATCTTTAAAAATAGAAATATAAACCCTTTTGGGCGAATTGACTAATGGGCGAGCCAGTTTTGCTTTCTGATTTTAAAAGCAAAGTTGGGCGGGCGAACACAAGTTCTCCGCGCTGGGTGAGCTGCCATGAGCGAGCCATGTTGGGCGAGCGGACCATGGGCGAGCAGATTTTAAATGTTGAGATTTTGGAATGTTTTCAAGGTGTTTTGTAAACAGAAAGCCTAAACCTTTTTGGAAATCAAATCATTTTGAGAAAATGATAATATGGGTGTGATAATTCCATAAAGGTTTTCATGAGATATAAAAGTGATTTTTGAGACTTTAGGCCCCGAGTTTATGCATTTCTACTGCATGACCTGCTTAGGGCGGTGGCTCGGTCGATGGACCAACGAGTGCACCTCAGGGCATCACAGGGCTGATGGACCCGCCAAGTCATCAGCGGTCTCGAGGTCACTTGGCAAGTGGACCCGAGGACCACCTAGAGATTGTGGCCATAGATCTATTGTATCCCTTTTTGTGATGATTATTCCGTTCTCGCAAGGGGGAGGGGGAACGATGATAGCATGACTTATTTATAGGGTGATGCCTAGTCTCAACTTGTTGATTTCTGTTTACTAAGAGGATTTGTTAAATCCTATTTACTGTTTACTACAATTTAAAGTAAACTGATTAGCTAGTGATTTGAATGATGTTTTGAGAGTACTGTTTACTATATCCACTGTTTTCCTACTTGGTATGATGTTAGGAAAAACAAAAATTTTGTGGTATATAGTTTTGGTTTTATAAAGCAGCATATGTTTCCTTTACTGAACGTATGAATCACTCACCCCTTGTTTTAACTCCACAGATAAAAGATACGGAGATTAGAGAAGTAGCTCCAAGAGGAATGATTAAGATTACAGGTACAATCTCTTCTCTTCTACATTTCAGACATGAGTATACAGTACTACTTTAGCGAAACAAAGTCAGTATGGGATGTTAGATGTAAGAAAATAAAGAAAAAATTTTATATTTCGTAATTGTTAATAAATGTTTATCATTAATTATTGTCACTGTTGAATGTTAATGGCATCACAGACAGCCCAACCGGTAAAGTTGTATAGAAATTTGTGAAAAAGGTGGTAACGGGATGTTACAGTTACACCTGTCTTTAAGTTCTATCATTATGTTGTGTTATGTTCTTTCAAAATAATTAGAATTCTTTCCTTTTGGTCCTTATATTTGTTTTATTTTTTTTTTTGCTCTTTTTTGCATGCTGATAGTTATGTATGGTGCAGTTCCTTTATTCTTACATTTTTTTACTTCCTTGCTATATTTTTTGTTATTGATTTTACTTATACTTTTCCCGTTCTTCTCTTGTTTGTGTGGCCTGTGCTCTTTTCGCAC
The DNA here is from genome assembly GCA_032173925.1 of Heritiera fomes. Taxonomy (NCBI): domain Eukaryota; kingdom Viridiplantae; phylum Streptophyta; class Magnoliopsida; order Malvales; family Malvaceae; genus Heritiera; species Heritiera fomes. The sequence goes on along the minus strand of JAPDPM010000023.1, from coordinate 1,604,128 downwards.
TGAGTTGTTCAAGCTTGGCTATTTTCTTCTGGTTATTGTCTTGTTATTTTCTTTTTTTTTTCATTCCTGTTGTTGCTGAGCTTGTGTCTTTATTTTGGCTTGTGGTTTTCCTCTTCTGATCTTGGCCTCCTTTCTTTTGTTACTTGATTATTTTGCTTTCTACACTTGTGTTGTACTTATTTCTATTTGTTGCATGTCTTTTGCTTTTTTTGCTTTTTCTTTTTGTCCTAGATATTTTTTGTCTTCTTTTTCCTTGTTTGTTTCTCCCATTTGTTTACACTTATTCAAGTGAGCTTGTTGCTTTGGTTTGTTTGTGTTCATTTAAGTAAGTTTTTTGCCTCCTTTTTATACAAGTGTAGTTTTCTATTTATTTGCTATTTTTGATGGTTGCTGTTGAGAGTTATCTGTATTTATGCTTTTATTGCATGAAAATGAATTCTATTCTTTCTTTTTTTTTTTTAAAACTTCTGTCCTTATGTTGAGTTATTTTCTTTCAAAATAACTACCATTCTTTTCTTTTGATCTTAATGTTTGTTTTCTTTTTCTTGGTTTTATTTGCACACCAATAGTTTTTTGAGGTTGTGCTTTGCTTGATTCCTTTTTGCTTTTTACCCATGTTGTTTCTCTTGTAGCTTCAATAACTGCTTCTTTTGTTTGTTACATTTGTTTTATTCTTGCATTTTGCTACTTCCTTTCTATGTTTTTGCTTATGATTTTTCTTATATTGGTTTGTTCTGTGCTTGTGTATTGGGTTCGTGTTGGAACTTGTGAAGGTGTTAAGTATCATACAATAAGAAGCAGAAGCTATTTATAAATTTAAAAAATGTTAGCTTGACATGATTTTTATATTAAGAGAGTTAACACATTTAGATTTTTTTTTTTTGCCCAAGCTAGGTTGTTTCGTTGGTATGACAAAAACAAATCCACTGTTTGACAAATATTTGAAAATCTTGATTCAACTTGATTTTCCCGATTTAGGTTAAAGATATATTAAAGTATGTAAAGAGTGATTAAGGAAAAATAAAACAAGACACAAAAAAAAAACATGTAAGGAACCCATAGAGAAAAAAATTTTCCCAACATAAAAAAAAAATGAAATGAAAAAACAAACTTGAACTAAATTTTTTTTTTGTAAAAGCATGTTCTTCTCTGTTTTAGTTTTCTGTTTGTTTCCCATGTTCCTGCTAGATGTGCAAGCGACTGCTGAATTTACTTTATTTGTGAGATCACTTGATAGTTTTTATGTCCTTATTTATGAGCTTTTTTTTTCTCTTTTACTTCTTTTAGCTTTCATATGATCCATTTTGTTTCTTACCGCCATATTTACTGTACTCCACTGTCATCTTTTGCTGTATCCACCAGTAGAGTTGATAGTTGCTAGGTTCAATTTTCCTCTTGGTATATGAACTTTTAATTTTCCTCTTGGTATATGAACCATCTTGGCTTAAAGTTTGGACGAGGTAAGTGCAGATGATCAATCATATGTTCAAGTATGGGCTAACATCTTTTCCTTGAGAGATTTGCATTTTGATTTTCCTGGTCAAATTTTGAAAAATAAAAAAGTTTGGTTTGTCCTGAATCTACACTCATGTATAAAACCAAATCATTATCAAGCAGCCTTGGTGCGTGACACCTTTTTACTTCTAATTTTGAAATTGAAAATGTGCTTGCCTAACTTCTTTTACTTGTTTTTTAGTGCATTTCTTTTTGGAAATTTATTAAAGCAGCTTCTGATTGATTGTGCTTTTTTGTGTCTTAAATAGTTTTCATTGTTTTTTACTGTCCTTTTTTTTAAATTGATTAAATTAGCTTCTGATGGATTATGTTTTTTGTGTCGCAAACATTTTTAATTGTTTTTTACTGTTTTTTTAAATTAATTGCCTATTTTTTTCTTTGGTATGCAAAATTCTAGCACCAAATTTGGGATTTTATAAAATCTTTAATTATTTTTATAAATACCATAAAGTTCTTTAATAAATTTTGGAGAAAAATTTGCAATATATCTTACAAAATACAATGGCATTTTGAATTTAACTAAGAAATTGCTACGTTTTTGCAGAGGGTAAAGGCTTACCACAGGAATCACAATTTGGTTAGCTTGTTTGTGGATCCTGAGATTGCTAAAGAGATAATTCGGAGTCATGTTCGGTATGAGCTGTTTCTCACTTGTCTTTTTGTTATCACCACATTTTCACTGTGGCATACCCTAGCACCTTATAGCAAGTTATTCTATCTCAATAATGATTGGTTAATACATTATCTAAAACCAAAGAGTTAATCAAGTTCATGTTAGAAATCAATTGTTTCTGATCCAAATCAAATTTCATCTGTTTCTTTCTTCTTCTTCTTTTGATGAAGAGAAATTTTTTCTATGTCATGTCACAAATTATTTGTTTATTTCTCTCATGATTGTCAATTTATTGATTAATAAACAATGCCTTCAAATTTAAAAACACCCTCAAGAACCAATAATATTGAATTAAACCAATATTGCCCAACTCATAAGCAAGCCAAACTTTTGGCTCTTCCAAAACAGGCTTGGATATGGTTTTTGCCTTTTGTTGTATAGGTTTATCTGTCATGGCTTCTCTCTCAATTGAAAATTTCTCCAACTCACCACATCTTTTATATGGCAACTGTTAAATTCCCTTCCTCTTAAAATTAAATAAGTTAATTATATTTCATGCAGATGGTTGCACAAAGGAACTGAAACCAGAAGTTCCTAATTAGCCATTAATAGTTAGGACAATATCAAATTACTAAAGTACTATTTTTTTTGCAATGCAAAAGTATTACTACAAGCATTCAATGTCTAAAACCTACATACCATCAGGACCCACCAAATAGCATCCTAACATAAAGCTCTTTTGACATGATTTGGAATTGAAAAGAGATAATTGGTTTTTACAGCGTTTGAAATTATAATAGCTCTAACCTTTGTTACCTCTTCTTCGATAAGTCCTTTGATCTTAGATATTACACCATATACTTTCCTTTCCCCTGCTGTATAATTAGCCATGAATTGAAAACATTTGACCAATTTACCAAGCTCAACATGTAGATTCTGACATCTCTTAACAAGTTTCTCTACTATGCTAAATGGCATCTTGATTGAGGGAATGCTCCTATCATGTCAGTTTAGTTGTATGCTAAATTGAAACTCTTATTTTTATTTTTTTAGTTATATTATACAATCAAATTTTCCAAATAAATTGAAGAGGAAATTTCATGCATATACCAGGGAAGTTTTAAGCTAAAGAGGAAGTTGCTAGGAGAAGTTTAAATGCTTTCATAAGTTAAGTAACTTAAACATATACAGGCACTTGCTTATGAAGTTATGGGATGATTGTGTAAATTGTTGATGATTACATTTTTAATTACTTATGATAAATTGTGGTCAGTTTTCTTTTTTGTTCAAAACTTATGGAAGCCTAACCATAGTAGAAAGTAATTGTACTCACTTATTCCAGGATTTCAAAGTTGTTTGCTTAGTTGAAAGGATTTGTGTTTATATATTATTACCTTATTACTCAAGCATGTTGTCAGTTTTTATAACTCTTTATGTTATACTTCAATTGTTCATTAGCCTATATACTTTTATTTTTTACTAGAATTTAATAGGTTAAGACAATAATATCTTTTTTATGGTGACTATTCAATTTTGACAATGAGAGTGAATTATTCACAAGTGTTACTCTTTTGTCATACATTTAAAAATTGACAATCTAATATTTATTGAATTTGATATAATTTTTTAAGATAATTTTTTAAAATTATTTTGATTTAAATTAATCAACATTTAACAATATTGTATTTTCTAATCAAACATTTAGCTCATATTTAAAAAATTAACTCTTGCAAGGTACAAATATTTAGATCATCCCAACTCCTAAATCCTAATTATAAGGTATAAATTTATTTGCAGTCTTCTTACGTTTGAGATAAAATGTTCGTATTAGCATAAAAGCGTATTCATGAATCAAATGTTATAAAAAAATAATTTGAATAAAAAAAGTCTATTCGCATTCTCTTTTTCTTCTGAGGAATCAAATTTTCTCGCTTTTTACTCCTAATTCTAAGACAATTGGTATGCTTTAATGCTGGGTATTGCAATTATATTTGTTTGGTTTAAGCTTATGGACTTAAGTTGATTTTCTTGCGTTGTGAAATTCTAAGATGGCTATAAACATTTTTCAAGTGATGATAATGATGATTCTTTATATTATTTGCTTGCAATCGACAATTACTACAGCAGAGGTTGAGTTGCTTTCTACACACCCAATTTGATTCGGTTTGGCATTGAACCACTTTCTTATTAGGAATCATAAAACCTTCTAAAAGGTAAGCATGTTGTTTCTTAAGTTTATTCATGTATTTTGATTTCATGGATAGTAACTATTATTAATTTTATATCTACCACTATTTTAGTGTTTGATTAGCTTATTTTTGCAGTTGATGATGATTTGCAGTTTGCTATATAACGTTTGTATGTAATAAAACATTTTTTTATTGATGCTTTTTTAAGTTAAAATGATATGCTACACTTTTTTCTCTCTGGTTAGAATAATATGTTACATTAATCCTATTTGTTTTCGTTTTGTTTTTCAAGTGCCATTTTAGTTTCATGATGTAATAGTTGCAAATTTTCTTTTTGGTAGATTAAATAAATAAACAAAATAAAGTAATTAGAAATATAATTTTGTTAAATATTAAAATAGAATTAATGAATAAAATATATATATATCAGATAGTGGAGAATTTCATACAAGTGTACTGTGCATGAAGCTTCTCGGAGAAGCTTTGGCAGCCAACAAAAAAAATCCCACTAACTATTATTTTATTTTACTTTTGTTTCACCAGCCGTTTCTTACTTTGCTTATCACCGTCCATCATCATCATTCAATCCCATTAACCCTGACTTTTCAACCGGCCAGTGTAGCTCCTATTCACCATCGGCTATCATTATCATCACCCTAGCAGACACCATCTCATTTCTTTTTCCCATTTCTGCTGCACCGAAAGTTCCAGCCCCTCTCGACATGTTGTTCTTCCGCTTCCTCAAGGGTGTCGACATTTAAGAGTTGGGTAAGAGGAAAGTTTAAGCTATAGAAAAAGGTTGTGTGAGACTGAAAATAAGGAGGAAATGGGGTTGAACGAGAAGGTCTCGGCAAGGGAGGATAAGTGTATTGGCTGGAACTAGTGGCTGCACTTGGTTGTTCTTTTAGACGAAGGAAGAGAAATGGAGAATGGTTTGCTTAAGCTGCTGTAAAATCAAGACTAAAAGGGGGGTTCCTCTTTGAGACAGTGAGCTAAAGCAAGGGTTCTAATTGGCTGTACAAATCAGAGCAGCAAGGATGCAAGAGTCGAAGGTATGAAGATCTCTTGTCTTGGGAAAGTTTATTGATGTGGAAAACTACTCCAAATTGGCTGCTACACCCACGTGAGAATGGTGTTTAAAGGAAGACCATTTTGAGGTTGAAAAATAGAGGTGGTTTCGGTGTGGATAAGTAGTGGAGCGGCATGAAAACTCATTGGTGTTGGGGTTAGCAAGAACAACGTGGGAGTTGAACAAGACCAAGATAAGTTCTTGACTGAGCGAGGGGTGCTATTCTGCTAGACTTTTGCATGTTGTTCGAAAATGGGACAAAGAGAAGGGGGAGAGAAGTTGAACAAGGGTGACTATTGAAACAAAATAAGAACTGAAGGGGGCGAGGAAGCTGGCAGCTTACTTTAAAGCCCACGACAGCTCCAAAATTGTGGGGACTCAAGTTGCATAATAAGGCCTTCGGTTTTGAGTGTTAAGCAAGGGGTAAGAATTTAATTTCTATTGTAAATTTAAATGATGAACATTGAGGTTTGTTTAAGTTAAACTAATGCTCTCGGTTTTGGTAAATCGTAAGAGGTAAGGATTCGATTTGTCATTATGAAATTATATGATAAATGTTTAAGGGAATAGAAAGGTTAAAAATATGGTATTGGTGTAGGATTGTGTGGTGAAAGGAGAATTAAGGAGACAAAGAAGTAATTGGCCAACAAGAGGGAAAGTCACAAGGTAATGTATTTAAGAAAAATAATTAAAATATAAGTTTCTTAAGGAAATTGAATAATGTAAATTTTATTATGCTCATGCCTTATTGTAGGAGGAGAGGATTCAAGTTAGGGTGCCATAGCTGTACTTGTACTACATACCGAGGTGAGGGATATATATCGGAAACGTAGGGGATACTAAATAAAATATTAAAATCAACTGCTTGTGGTATATAAACTGTATCTCTTTGCAGGAGGTTTTTACTAAAATTAAGCCGTTATGCTGCCGGATTTTCATACAATATTGGTTTATAAAATGAGCTAGAGTTCATGAAAATGATTTGAAATAACACTCCTCTAGCTAGTTTTGTTTTGAAAGTAAGTACGAAATGGCAGTATTTTGACTACTTTGGAAGTCATATTTGAAAGCTCCTATTTTCATACAGACCATCGAGCTTTGTATTTATTTTGGAAATGATATGTATGGAAATGTTTTGAGACATGAATTAATAATCATAGCAGTAATGTTTTGGACTACTGTGGGACCTTGATCCAGTCCACAGTAGGTAATGTTTTGGACTACTGTATGATTTTGATCCAATCTACAGTAGAGTTTCGAATTGCTGTGTGACCTTGATCCAGTCCACAGCGGGCCCAGTAGACACCTGATCAGTGTTCTCTGTGGACCCCTCTGGACTATGGCCATATGTCAACTGTATCTTCCCGCATGGGAATAATTGAACTGCTTGATTTTGCTTAATGATCATGTCTCCAGTTTATGATATATATATGATTCCTTTTGTACTTATGCCAATACAGATATTGAATGTTATGACGAGAATAATGTTTCGAATGGAATTGTTTATCAATGTTTTGAAAGAAATGCTTTTAACGCATTGCATAAGCATGTTGATTTCTAATCTTTATGAAAAATAGTATTTGAGTTAAATGAATGTTCTGAACGTGCATATAGAAATTTAGTATCCGTCTCTTATATTTATTTCTTACTGGGCTTTCCAAAAAGCTCACCCCCTCCTCCACCTCCCAGATTATTTGCGGTAGGAGCGTATACGTGGGGAGCTATCGCGTTCTTCGAGGATTTTGGTTCTACCTTGGAGGTATATTATGTACAGCTATTTAATTGATATTCAGACTTATGTTTTCAGTACTTTTAGAATATGGGGATGTAGCAATAGGAATTTCCTGATATAAATTTATGTTAAATATCGATTGCATGCAACTTGGTGATTATATATTGGTTGAGTATAATATCTTGTGATGATGAACGCATGCTTATTTAGAATGTTTTGGACTGGGACCAAATGTTGAATAATTTTTATATAGCTATTATAAATATAGCTTATGAGTTATTGTTGAGACATTACATACAGCCCAACAATGTAAGTAGAGAATGAAAAAAAAAAAAATTTTAGTGCACTATTGTATAGAAGAAGGTCGTTACACATGATCATCATGATTTTTTGTGGTCAATTTCCTACAAGCTTGCAAAATATTTGGTGTCAAGTATACTCATTGCATTATAAATGTTTGATAATTCATCAAAATATTTTTTGTTGTTTTGAAATATTAATTCAATATCAATATAGGCTATTCTTATTTTGTAAATAATTCTTATAAAATTATAAAATATGCTTATTACTAATCATTCGGACATTAACAATTTATGAATCCTCAGCTTGCTGCGGGCATCAGTGTTAACCCTTACTTTTACCTTTTCTAATGTTGAAACACTCTTGAGCTTCTTATATTTGCCCTCTAAAATGATTAACCTGCTCAACGAGATCTCCAGCCCAATTGTATTTCCCATCGTGACCTCCTTTCTTAGGCAATCCACTCATTCCCATACCGGATTTCCTATCTTTCTTAACCTCCAATGACATTCCATTGGCTTTGCTACTCTTCCAAGTGTTCTTTATCTCTCTACTACTCAGCTTCCACTTCATGTTCAGCTCAGATTCAAATAGTGACCAATTGTATTTCCAATCGTGACCTCCTTTCTTAGGCGATCCACTCATTCCCATACCGGATTTCCTGTCTTTCCTCACCTCCAATGACATTCCATTGGCTTTGCTCCTCTTCCAAGTGTTCCTCATTTGTCTACTTGTAACAGTCCACACATAGTATAAATCACGTATTTTTATACATAATCCATGGTTGGGCTGTCTGTGATGTCATTAACATTCAATAGTGACAGTAATAAATGATAAACATTTATTTAACAAATACAAAATATGAAAATTTTTCATTATTCCTTACATATGACATCCCATGTTGTCCTTGTTTCAATAAAGTAGTACTGTATACATATGTCTGAAATGTAAAAGAGAAGTGACTGTACCTATCATATTTAACATAATTTGCTCCAACGCTTTATATGTAGCTATATCCATCTGGGAGATAATTCTCTAACTCTGTGTCTTTTTATCTATAGAGTTAAAACAAAGGGGTGAGCGAACCACGCGCTCAGTAAAGGAGACGTATACTGCTTTAAATAAAGCAAAAACTATATACCACAAAGTATTTATTTTTCCTAAAATCATACCAAGTAAGAAAACAGTGGATATAGTAAACAGTCCTCTCAATACATCATTCAAATCACTGGCTAAACAGTTTACAATACAATGTAGTAAACAGTAAATAGGATTTAGTAAATCCTTTCAGTAAACAGAAATCAATAAGTTGAGACTAGGCAACAAATAAATCATGCTCTCATTGTTCCCCCAGGAACACAAGTCGTCTGCTTTTGGGGTGCACCCATAGGCCATCGCCCCTCACGGCTATCTCAACTAAATCTATGGCCATAATCTATAGGTGGTCCTCGGGTCCACTTGCCTAATGACCTCGAGACCGCTGATGACTTGGCGGGTCCATCAGCCTTGTGATGCCCTGAGGTGCACCCGTTGGTCCATCGACCAGAGCCACCGCCCCAGGTGGGTCACGCAATTACATGAATAATAATGCATGAACTCAGAGCCTAAAGTCTCAAAATTACTTTTATAACTCATGAAAAACCTTTATGGAATTATTTCACCCATATTATCATTTCCTCAAAATGATTTAATTTCCAAAAGGTTTTATAAAATAGTAAAAACAGCCGCAATCTCACCATTTTTCGTGTGAGAAAGGCAAGGGTTAAGCTGGCTCGCCCATGGCTAGTTCGCCTATGGTCAACTCGCCACTAGTCAACTCGCCTATATCCAACTCGCCCCAAAACAAGTTTCATATTTTCTATTTTTAAAGATATTAAAAATAGTTCACTTTAGTTGAGAAAATTCGAAAAAGTGAAACATGTTCGCCATGTCAGCTCGCCCATGGTCAAGTAATCAATGTGGTGAACTAGTATTCGCCCGCCACATTAGCTTTTCAAAACAAAGTTAACCTGGCTCGCCCATAGCGGCTCGCCCAAAAGAACATAAAAGGGTTCGTCCACCTTGGCTTGCCCGCCTTTTACTAAAACAGGGTGTCACCAGCCCCAAAACAACTTAAAGGGTCACCTTCCATTGGCTCGCCCGTCCTTAACCAGTTTGCTCATAAAACGAAATAGGTTTTGGTTGTCTTGTAACTCGCCCAAATCAAAACAATTATCAATAAAATGCATGTCATAAACCAAGGCATTTTCTCAATATTTTCATAAAATTTAACTCCACTGGACATGCATTCACTTCACACACATCTCCCTTACCTGTCTTACGAAATCGAGCTCTCCGGTTGCATTTACCGAAATTCATAATTCCCGGCTGCAAAATAATTTTATCAAAAATTATTAATATTTTTCCCTTAATTTTTAAGCTACTAACTTTCATAAAATGCAGCCCCTAAAATTATAACATGTGTACAACCGGTATAAATTATACTAATGTTAAAACTAAACTTGCTCGTTTTAGCTTTTTTTTTTCGGTTCCGATTTCACTGATCTTCCTCTTTCAATTTCTATAGTCATTTTCTAAACTCAAACTATAAAATTCAGTATGGTATCATGGCCAATACTGTTATGGCCGAAACCTCCATTTGGCTAATATCTTGACTTTGCTTCCATTTTTAAATCTAACTCTATTATCATTCATATCTCATTTTAAACTATTATTTCATATCATTTTCATGCAAGAAGTTCCTGTCTTCCATGAGCTCACCTATTCCACCGAAACCCATAAAATGGCCTACTTCTTTTTTCAATATTTTACCAAAATTTATGGTTTCCAACTTTAAATCCTCACTCACTTGATCATTTTCTATTATTTCTTTACATGAAACCATAAAGCACTTCTACTTTCTCATGCCAACCGAACCTTTCTTCCATGGCTAAATTTTATCTAGCCAAAATTATAGCAAACTAACTTAATAGCCTTCTGATACACATTGGAGTAGACTAAAACATAGCTTTAGATCAAGTTAAAATACTAGAATTTAATATTTCCTTACCTTAACCGAACCACAAGTTTCAATTCTATGTGATTTTCCCTTCACGTCAGCCCCTTCCTTTCTTGTTTCTTGGATAGCCTTAAGATGGAGGAAGTGTCTATGGAGAAAGACTAAGCATGAAGAGGACAGAAGGGTGTAATTTCGCTGAATATTTCTTGGAAGAACGGACTCAAAACAGAACAAGAATAACTGCAAAACAATAAATCGTGGAGCAGCAGAATAGCCTCGGGTAGAGGAGAAGAAATTGGCTGAAGTTTGGTTCCTTTAGTCTCCTTTTTATCCTTATTAACCCATAAAACGTTGACACCATTCACCTATCCATTTCCTCATGCTTTCCTAGTCTTTTTGTGTATTTAAAACTTGTAGAAAAACTGCAGTCAACACAGACGGCGTGGAGCTCATTTTCTCCGCCCGACTTGACTTATTTTGCTGTCCTTGTTTTATTCTCCAGCCAAGAAAGTTGATCACCTGATAAACATTAAATTCTTCTCTTCTCTTAAGTAATATATATTATATTTTATGAGACAAAAGTTTGCATTTCACTTATCTTTACTGAGTGAAACCGTGTGGCACCATCAGCAACCAACTAACGTGATATTCACTCTTCTTGGCTGATCAGTTTTTTTTGTCATATATTCTACTCTTCTTTGATTGTATCTCAGCTAATAAAAATCCTCTTATTTAGCACCTTTGATACTCCATCTTTTAAGTCATCTTTTCTTATTTAGCATTAAATGGATGAAGAAAACTGCAGCAAGGAACGGCTAGAACTCGTTGCTTTTACATATTCCTTGCCTTACTTTACTTCCTTGGTTTCACACTTCAGCCATTACAATCTATCCCATGTAAAATATATTTAAAGGTTTAAAGAGAATTATTTTCTATAAAAATCATGTTTTATCAGCCCTTTAAATGGTTGAACCAAAAGTGGCACGAGAGCCAGCAACAAAGTGGCGTTAAAGTCCACTTTGCTGCACCTTTTGTGGACTTATTCCACTCTCTTGTGTAGCCTTCATCCAATGAGAATTACACATGATAATATAATATCATTTATATTATATTCTATGCCTTAAATTTGTGGCTGATTGCCTTTGGAATTTCTCCAAATCTCAGCAACAAGAATCAGCAGCAAGGTTGACATGGTGCTGTCCAATTTTCTGCCCATTTTTGTTGACTCTTCTTGCTTACTAATTAATCTATATCTCTGTCAATAATCAGCCATGTATCCACCAATAAAATCATCCTCATGTATTATTATTTATTCCATTTCTTTCACCTTAAAAATTTGCCTCAATTTAACCAAGTTCAGCCGTGTATCAAGGCTGAAACAGAAGTGGCGTGCAGTCCACTTCCTTGTATAGTTTGGTTTGTATTTTTTCATCTTCTTTTAATGTATTCAATCCAATGAAAATAATTCATATACATACCAATAAATTTTCTTTCTTTTATAATTCCATTTATTTGTATTTTATGCCATAAAAATAATTCTTCTACTCAAATTTTTAGATTTCTTTTCTTCTTTCAATCCATACTTTTAATCCATTTTTCAATATTTGCTTCAACTCTTATACACCATACTATAGTTCATAAATCCAATAATTAAAAATTTACGGGTGGAATTTTGTTCGATCTCCATTTAATTCCACTAAGTAATTTATTTCTGCTATAAAGCATTTATGATATGGTGTACAGTGTTATAAAATCGGGTCTCACACTACTACTCAGCTTCCACTTCATGTTCAGCTCATATTCAAATAGTGAGAAAGAAATAACATGGAACCTTGCCTTCATTGGATGTCCTGTTCCGTTAAAAGGAAAAAAAATTGACAAATGAGAAGGATGGCATCAGGAAAGTAGATAATAGATCATAATTCATTGGCTTTTTGGAAATGGAATGGATTGATTGAATTTGAATTGGATACCTGACTGATTTGGGGAGGGGAATCTATTTTCTTTCTCTATAATCGAATGGGGCAAAACAACAAAGAAAAGCACATAGAGTAAGGCAAAGAAAACTGAAATGAAATGGAGCAAGAGCTAAATCACCATGCAACTGAATCCTTTTGGCTCAAAGAGCACAAGAGAAGAACATGTTAGTCATGATGAAAAGAGAAAAGGCAAACAATGGCGACAAGAAAGGAGCATTGCAAGACTTAGACAACCAAGAGGAAGGAGAGAAAGTACACCCACTGTGCCTTCCGATCGAGCAAAAAAGGAAGCTTTCCCAAGCAAAAGGGGCCCACAAGGAAAAAAAAAGTCAAAAAAGAGAGCTCTGAAACAAAATAAACTTATCTTTTACCCATAAAACAGAGGAGCCACAACAAACCAACTTCTAGGAAAAGGATAAACGGTTAAAGATCAAAGATATAAAACAACCACAGCAATGTGGGACCCAGCATTGAAACAACCCAGACCCACCAACAAAAAGCAAATAGTGCAGAAGAAACCCAAAACAAAGGAAAAATACAACAAAACAGAGAAAACAAACGTGAACAACAAACAACAACGTGGCAACCAACAGAAAATGCATGCACTTTAATGGTATAGACAAGAATATTATGTGATTAGATTAATTCTCTTTTAAAAAGAACATATCATAAAATTGCCAAAAATAAGCAAAAAAATCAAAAATATTCAAAACTGTTGCTTAATTGGAAGATTTCTACTACTCAATTCATCTCATAGAAAAAGGACACAAAATTTTAGTAATTTAATGAATAACAACTTTGAACTTTACACGTAAGGTGGAAAATAGTCAATTAGCCATCAAATCAACAAAGATAATGGATTTTATCAGCATTTGACTTATTTGCAATTACAAGTTGAACAGGGCACCCAAAAGTTTCAATTTTACTCATGCAGCAAAGATATCAATGATTAATGGTAAACAGGTCTACAATTTGATAAAGACATGTTAAGACCACCATTTACAAAGCAGATTATGACATAGCCAAGAACAATTCTAAACAGCATAATCTGAATAACCAAGATACTACACTTGATGTCATGATCGAACTTAGTTAGCTTGCATCCATTGTTAGTCACATCATTTCCAATCCATAAACTGATACCATATGCTAGTTCTAAAGAAATCTTAATTTTGATCTTGCTTAAACCAAATGATAATTCACATCAAGTATCTACATCCTTTGATAACCCACTTGGTTGTATAACATAATGCCAAATAAGACCAGAACCCAAGGCTTTTATCATCTGAAAAATCTAAAAATACCATATAATTTCTTCATAACCAATGTGATCTAAAAATACCAAAGATCCGAATAACCAAGATGCTACACTTGATGTCATGATTGAAATTTATGGAAGAACTATGCAGGAGATATTTGTTTCTTCACGAAGTAATCAAAAAGATAACTTTTAACTCACAATAAGAGAAAATCCCAGACTTTTCAATATGAAATCAAAAACCCAATCCATACAAACCAAGCAATCTTTTGGAAATTAGTATATCAAAGCAAATTCCCAAAAAAAAATCCATAAAAAGGAAACAGAATGGAAACATCAAAGAGCATGCTAACAAAAGGAAGCAACAAAAGGTTGAATTTACTCTAAAAAAAAGGGTAAAATCTCGATAAGTTTAAGAAAATACGGAAGTAAAGGGCTATGCACTTTAAGAAATAGTGAAGTAAAAGGCTATACTAAAATAACAAATCATATAAAGAAAAAAATTTCCTTCCTTTACTGCAATTTGTCAACAGCAAACAACCCACCTAGTAAGGATAGATGCCGTAGAGCAAAAATTTTTAAACGTTCAAACATAATTATTGGTGAGCAAATAACATTGCCACGGTCAACATCATACTATACATGTCTCTACTATGATTTAAACATGTTATAGACAACTATTTAAAGGCAAACTAATACTTATCTCAAGATGTTAGGCGACTTCAGAAAGTCAAAAGTCAAACCAACAGCAACAACAACTAAACCAGTCAACCGTCGAAGACGAAAAAAATTCACAAAAGTAAGCGAAAATTTAAATTAAATAGATACAAAATCTTGGAAACAAAGTTTCAAAATTCTAAACAATATTCATCATGTACCAACCTTATAATGATTGGCTTGTGGCGAGTAGGTAAATTCTGCAATCCAAAAATAGATTACCACCAAACCTTCTCGTGGTGATTGGGCATTTATAGATACAAGCAGCATCTTAGTATGACAGAACGATAAAAGGCAGTGGGTCCGAAGAGAAACAGAGGTGAGTGAAATTTAGGGTTTTAGTAATTGAAAGAAGGGGAACAGGAAGCAAGATTAGAGGGTTAGAAGAGAATAAATTGGAGTGTCGACAGAAGTTTCTTACGACTTATTTGAGCTTACGAACGTGCAGCAGAGAAAAAAGTCAGCAAGTAGAAGAAAGGTGGAAAGGATAATCAGGTGTTAAGCCAACCATAGACAGAAGTTCAAAGTAGGATCGGTGAACAGTGGTGGCTAAAGGTTGCCAGGTTCGAGACAAGGGGAAGTTTTTTTGTTTGTTTGTTTTGCTTTAATCAAAATCAGCCCAAACACATTAAGTTTGATCAGCTTTCCTCTTTATTTTGATGGCAGTTTCGCAAAAAAAAAATCACAGTTTTCAACGAATATTTAGATTCCCTTGAAGGCAAGTGTACTAAAATTGATTTTTATGAGTTCAGTCAACGTAAACTACTCCAAAATTTTCAAATCCATGCTTTACACTGGATTTCAAGGCTTCCAGTCTTGGATAAGTTATCAAAATTGTAAACGAGATGGTTGGTTGCATTTATTTAGGTTTCCTTTTTTCTGTGGTATTTTATATGCTGTCTGTTTTTCTTTTCCTGCTACTGAGTTGTTGTTAGGTTAATTCATGAAGTATATTCTCAATCCAATTGATGTTATATTGTAGGCCTTTCTAATGAGACTATAACTAAAGACTATAGTGAGGAGGCGAAGGATCCTACCTAAGGAGAATTTGTCAAATGCAAGGTCTTTATGGGTTTTACATCAATTGACTATAAGCAAGAAGCTTTTTTTCCCCATTTTGAATTCTTATATTTTTAAACATGTGGTACTATTTGTTATATAATTAAATTGTTTTATATTAAATTAATGACTTATGATGAGACAAGAAACTAAGTTTTTGAGACGTTATGCAATTGCTAATGATAATTACAACTAGAATTACAATTACAATTACAATTACAATTGCAATTGCGTGGCTTGGTTGCATGTTTGTGTGTATATGTGAAGGACATGCCTAAAAAATATCACAATCAAATAATGATCTTTATAATAAGATGATTAAAAATAATCTTGGGCACAAACATAATTAGAAAGCACTAGGCTTGAAATTGTTAAAAAAAGGCAATTACTAAGTTTCTAGTTTTTTAAGATTGATGTCCTTGAGTTTTGACCATTTCTTTTAAAAATTACTTAGTTTTGATTGTTGAATGCATCGGATTTTGTTTTCTAAAGTTAGAGTCTCTTCTATATGGCTAAATGATGCAACCATGTAAAGTTAGCCGCAGACCAAGTAAGAATAAGCTAAATAATTGTAATCATGTAAAGTTGGCAGCAGACTAAATAAGAATAAAATTAAATAAAATCTCACCAAGATGGTTGGCTTCATTTATTTAAATTTCCTTTTTTTTTTGGTAGTGTTTTATATGCTATGTCGGTTTTTTTTTTGTTTCTACTACTTAGTTGTTGTTAGCTTAATTCATAAAGTGTATTCTCCATCAAATATTTATATTGGAGGCTTTCTAATGAGATTATAACTGAAGACTGCAGTTTGGAAGAGAAGGATCCTACCTACGTAAGCAAGAAGCATTTTATTTTTTTGAATTCCTGCAATTTTAAATATGGGGTACTATTTGTTATTTAGTTAAATTGTTTTATATTTAGTTAATGAGTTATGGATGAGACAAGAAACTAACTTTTGGAGGCATTATGCAACTACTAATGATAATTACAACTGCAATAACAATTACAATTGAAATGGCTTGGTTGCATGTTTATGCATATAAATATATATTGTCATAACGTATTAAGTTTCGAAAAACCTAATAGCTAGACACTAAAATTACAAGAGTTGCCACCAACCATTCTACCTAGGTGTGATTGGTCACTTATTCGAACTAAGGATAAGGCTTGGTCTACGTTCAAAGATACTAGGGTTCGAGAGTACGGTTATGTGTAAGGAAGGATTAGCACCCCTACAACGCCCATCCTAAAATGGTACCAACTAGTTTTAGGTTATCTTTACAATTTGCCT
Source organism: Heritiera fomes (assembly GCA_032173925.1). Taxonomy (NCBI): domain Eukaryota; kingdom Viridiplantae; phylum Streptophyta; class Magnoliopsida; order Malvales; family Malvaceae; genus Heritiera; species Heritiera fomes. The sequence goes on along the minus strand of JAPDPM010000023.1, from coordinate 1,587,408 downwards.
TGTATTTATATTAATTTCGATATGCTTATATATTGGGAATATTTCTAAGATTTTTCCATCAATTTGGTTCAAATCTTAAAAATCTCCTTCACCTTAAGATTTTCAAGGAGTCTCGATTGACTTTCTTGAATTCCATCGTCGGATAAATTTTAATATTTTATGAGATTCCTATTTCTCTTAATTTTGTTTCTAATTTTGACTCCATGTATTTTTATAAATTTCTTAAATTTTTTAATTTATTTTAATTATCTTTTTATATTTTTATTTATCTTATTTTTAAGAAATAAACATGAATTTTATTGAAAATTCGCTTTTAAGCGTCCCATCAATTTGGCTCAGCCCAAAAGGAACCTCCTCACCTAGAAATTTCCAAAGAGTCTCAATTGATTTTCTTGAAATTTCATCATCGGCATAACTCATATTTACCCTTTTTTATTTATCTTATTTATTATAATTCTATTTATTATTTATATACTTTATCTTATCTTATTTTATTTATTTATCTTTATTTGTTTACTTGTCTTTATTTTCTCATTTTTGTTTATCTATATCTAATCCATCTATTTTATCTTACTTTTATTTTTATTTATGATAAATAAATATGAATTAATTAAAAAAATCTTTCAAAAGTATTCCATCAATTTTGCTCAACTTAAGAAAGATTCTTTCACCTAGAAATCTCCAAGGAGTCTCAATTGACTTTCTTGAGATTTCATTCTCGGTATAATCCGTATTTATCTTTGATAATTAATTAATAATTTTTATTTAATTTAATTTTATCTTATCTATCAATTCTTAATTATCTTATATATTTACAATTATTAAATCAATTTAAATTATTATTAAATTACCCAACTATTAAATTATCAACTTATTATTATCATACATTTAACTATCAAAACATTAAGTGATTAACAAATACCAATTAATTATTCATTAACTAATTAATCAAATAAATCCTATTAAATAAACTAATGAATTAATTAATATAGTAAAACAAAACTTACTTGTAACAACTAACGTCCTTGTCTTTATTGGCTTTCTTTCTTTTGTTTTCCGGTTGCAGTTCACGTTCTTTTCTTTGCTCTTCCTTAGTCTCCTGCTTTGTTTATTTTTTTACGCAGCAACTACACGCATGAAGAACAACAGGCACGAACAGTTGATGCGGCAATATAGTGAGCCTTGGCCGAGTACCGGTGGAGAGGGGACACTGGGGTTACAGCAGAACAATGGAGATGGCGAGCTGCAGTGGTGCAGCAAAGAAACAGAGGATGACGAGAGCAATTCAGCCGGTGATGATGTGCAGTGGACGAATGCCGGAGGCAGTGGCATTGTAAGACCCGCTAGCGGCAGTAACGATAAGAGGAGTAAGTGGCAGAGGTCGTGAAAACAATGATGCAGTGGTGATTTGTTATGTAGACAACGATGTGGCAAGAGCAGGAGTTGAAGTTTGAACAGAAAAACAAGTGGCAGAATAGCTTGGGTGGCTGGTGTAATGCGTGGCTCTATAGAAGCAAAAAGAGTGATGATAATATTCTGATGGCTTCCCCCCTTTTTCTTGTTCAGTTTCTTACGGAAACAGAAACAGAAAATTCTGGCTTTGATTCTCTTGTGTAGGCGTCCATACAAAGATGATCAAATTACAACGAATGACGAAAAGGATTACGTTGCAAGCCAGCAACTTTCTTGTAGATGGATTTGACTGTTGAATCTTCACAACTAGCAAAAGAAGCCTCACATTTGAAACTGTAAAAGGAAAAGAAGCACCTTTTTTAAGCCTCGAACACAAACCACAAACAAATTCGAATCTTGTTTTCACTGCACGTTACTTTTCTTCTATTCTTGATCTCTTCTCCTCCTCATTCCCTTATTTTACGTGGTAGCAAAGTAATGATGTGACCGAGAGCTGCAAGTGCACTTACTCTTCACGTAGCCACCTTGAAACGAATTTGCCGCCTTAAATCGCCAGGCTTGAACCCTTCATGCCTCCACAAAACTCATCCTTCATTAGTATGGTTAGGTAATGGATTTACATCCGTAACTAGTTCCCCTTTCGTTTCAAAACTCAACATGCTGGCTTTTATCAGTCCTTACACTCTATACTTTAGTGCAGTGCAATTCTCCAGAGAGTGACCAACGTTCTCGAAGTGATACTCGCATAGAGCGTTCTCATCATACCACTTTGAATATGGAGGCTTGAGAGGTTCCACATATACGGGTGCAATAAGTTGTCCTTTGATCAATTTTGGGTATATCTTAGTGTAGGTCATGGGGATTGGGTCAATGGGAGTCCTTTCTCTTTTTGGCAATGATGCATTATGATTGCCCTCTTGTTTATTGAACTGTTTAGTTGGTTGAATATTTGGGGCAAGTGTCTGGGGATTAGGTTGAGTGTTAACCTTGGGGTATGAATGGTAAGGATTTTGAGCAAGATGGTATGGTTGTGGCATGTGGTAAGGGTGTTGTGGAACATAGCCTCTATATTGCCTTCCATATGTAACAGCATGGACTTCTTCTTCCCTCTTTTTGTTGGCTCCTCCTTTTTTCTCAATATTGTTGAGAGCTTCAATCTTTCCACTCTTGATTGCATTCTCAATTATCTCACCAGACAATACCATATTAGCAAAATTCTTAGTGGCATTACCTATCATCCTATCGTAATATAGAGCCTTCAAAGTATTAACGAATATAATGGTAAGCTCCTTCTCCAAAAGTGGAGGTTGCACCTCCGCAGCCATATCACGCCACCTTTGGGCATATTGCTTGAAACTCTCATTAGCCTTCTTTTCCGTGCTTTGGAGAGATAGATGATCAGGGGCCATATCAGCAATATGTCATTTTGAGCCATAAATGCTCTTGCCAAGTCATTCCAAGTGGTGATTCGAGTTTCATCTAATTGAGTATACCACTTCGCCGCAAACCCAGTAAGACTTTCTTGAAATATATGAATAAGAAGTTTATCATCTTGAGCATAGGCAGCCATCTTTCGGCAATACATAATGAGATGAGACCTAGGGCAAGAAGTCCCATTGTACTTTTCAAACTCTAGGACCTTAAATTTGGGTGGAATGATTAAATTAGCACCAAACACAACCTAGTAGCATCCATGGGCCCATATAGATCCAAGCCTTCAATAGCTCGAAGTCTTTCCTCCAACATATTGATCTTTCGTTGTGACTTTGCCTCATCTTTCTCTTCTACTTGTTTGACTTTTATTTTTTCAACTTCCCTCGGGTCATCCAAGTTAGGTACTTCAATTGGATCAGCAAATTTTGCCCCTTGAGGAGGAAGAGTTTGCCTTTGAGCTGGGCCAAACATTTGAGGTATGGCTGTATGTGCAAATGGATATCCTCCTATTTGAGATGTTTGATTTGGATGAGGACCAAATCCAGGAGGGTATATGGGGTTTTCCATGCTACGTTGTTGGACCCCTTCTTGGACAATAGCTTCTTCCATTACTCCTTTGCCCTTGCTCAAGTTCTTCAATAATTTAGTTATTTGAGCCAATTGCCCTCTCATTTCCTCTTGAGCTTTTTCCATCTTCTCCATGCGCATGCTTGATTCTTCTTTCATGATCTTAGCTTGATAACGAGTGTTGTGTGAATGAACCTTTGGTCGAGCTATCTTCGAATCTTTTGTTGCCACAATTAAGAATTTATCATTTCACATGTGGTGATGCTTGAAAAATTTTGAAAATGCTTTGTTTAAAACAATGATTGAAGATGAACAAAACGAGATGATGCTACATGCGTATGAATAGAATAGTATCGTAAAAAGTTGTCATGTAACAATAATGGATGAGTGATGCATGAAAATGTTTTGGTGAACTCATGGTATCCTCTTAGTGTCTCATGTATAAACTTGATAAAAAATGTGTCCTAAGTAATGGGTATTTTCTATAGCATGGGTTAATATGGCTCTATCTTACAGTTGGTCTTCTTAATTTCACTATATGCATGGTTTTAGATAAAAGGGCTAAAGGCTCCCAAATTGTTCCTCACTGTCATCCACACAAGACTAGTAAGACACCCAATCCTCACATTACAAGTTACAAATGGAAAGGTTCAATTCGAGTGAGAGTATTTCGCTAGCCATTGCGGAGGTATTACCTCACGAGAGCGTAGTTACTTTACTTCCTCCTAAAAGGATAGAGCCCGGGTAAAGGGCTAATGCATGCACATGCACGTGAAGTGTGTGTCGAAGAAACATGCAGTTATTAATGTCTTATTATTTTATCAAAATTAACACACCTAAGGTAAACATAAAATAACCTAAAACCAAGCATTGGCTTGACTCTCTAAAGTCTCCAGTGAAGTCGCCAAACTGTCATAACGTATTAAGTTTCAGAAAACCTAATAGCTAGACACTAAAATTACGGGAGTCGCCACCAACCATTCTACCTAGGTGTGATTGGTCACCTATTCGAATTAAGGATAAGGCTTGGTCTATGTTCAAAGATACTAGGGTTCGGGAGTACGGTTACGTGTAGGGAAGGATTAACACCCTTACAACGCCCATCCTAAAATGGTACCAACTAGTTTTAGGTTATCTTTACAATTTGCCTTGTATTTATATTAATTTCGATGTGCTTATATATTGGGAATATTTCTAAAATTTTTCCATCAATTTGGCTCAAATCTTAAAAATCTCCCTCACCTCAAGATTTTCAAGGAGTCTCGATTGACTTTCTTGAATTCCATTGTCGGATAAATTTTAATATTTTATTAGATTCCTATTTCTCTTAGTTTTGTTTCTAATTTTGACTCCATGTATATTTTATAAATTTCTTAGATTTTTTAATTTATTTTAATTATTTTTTTATATTTTTATTTATCTTATTTTTAAGAAATAAACATGAATTATGATTTATTGAAAATTCGCTTTTAAGCGTCCCATCAATTTGGCTCAGCCCAAAAAGAACCTCCTCACCTAAAAATTTCCAAGGAGTCTCAATTGACTTTCTTGAAATTTCATCATCGGCATAATTCATATTTACACTTTTTTATTTATCTTATTTATTATAATTCTATTTATTATTTATATACTTTATCTTATCTTATGTTATTTATTTATCTTTATTTGTTTACTTGTCTTTATTTTCTCATTTTTGTTTATCTATATCTAATCCATCTATTTTATCTTACTTTTATTTTTATTTATCATAAATAAATATGAATTAATTAAAAAATCTTTCAAAAGTATTCCATCAATTTGGCTCAACTTAAGAAAGATTCTTTCACCTAGAAATCTCCAAAGAATCTCAATTGACTTTTTTGAGATTTTATCCTTGGTATAATCTATATTTATCTTTGATAATTAATTAATATTTTTATTTAATTTAATTTTATCTTATCTATCAATTCTTAATTATCTTACATATTTGCAATTATTAAATCAATTTAAATTATTATTAAATTACCCAACTATTAAATTATCAAATCATTATTATCATACATTTAACTATCAAAACATTAAGTGATTAACAAATACCAATTAATTATTCATTAACTAATTAATCAAATAAATCCTATTAAATAAACTAATGAATTAATTAATATAGTAAAACAAAACTTACCTGCAACAACTCACGTCCTTGTCTTTATTGGCTTTCTTGCTTTTCTTTTCCAGCTGCAGTTCACGTTCTTTTCTTTGCTCATCCTTAGTCTCCTGCTTTGTTTATTTTTTTACGCAGCAACTACACGCATGAAGAACAACAGGCACGAACAGCTGATGAGTCAATATAGTAAGCCTTGGCCGAGTACCGGTGGAGAGGGGACGCTGGGGTTACAGCAGAACAATGGAGATGGCGAACTGCAGTGGTGCAGCAAAGAAACAGAGGATGACGAGAGCAATTCAGCCGTTGATGATGTGCAGTGGACGAATGCTGGAGGCAGTGGCGATGTAAGACCCGCAAGCGACAGTAACGATAAGAGGAGTAAGTGGCAGAGGTCGTGAAAACAATGATGCAGTGGTGATTTTTTATGTAGACAACGATGTGGCAAGAGCAGGAGTTGAAGTTTGAACAGAAAAACAAGTGGCAGAATAGCTTGGGTGGCTGGTGTAATGCGTGGCTCTGTAGAAGCAAAAAGAGTGATGATAATATTATGATGGCTTCCCCCCTTTTTTTTGTTCAGTTTCTTACGGAAACAGAAACAGAAAATTCTGGCTTTGATTCTCTTGTGTAGGCGTCCATACAAAGGTGATCAAATCACAACGAATGACGAGAAGGATTACGTTGCAAGCCAGCAGCTTTCTTGTAGGTGGATTTGACTGTTGAATCTTCACAACTAGCAAAAGAAGCCTCACATTTGAAACTGTAAAAGGAAAAGAAGCACCTTTTTTAAGCCTCGAACTCAAACCACAAACAAATTCGAATCTTGTTTTCACCGCACGTTACTTTTCTTCTATTCTTCATCTCTTCTCCTCCTCCTTCCCTTATTTTACGTGGTAGCAAAGTAATGATGTGACCGAGAGCTGCAAGTGCACTTACTCTTCACGTAGCCACCTTGAAACGCTGCCTTGTTTCCTTTTGGAAATGCTCTCTTAACCACGCAACATGCAGTTTAATGATGATAAGTTAGCAAACATTCGAATAGTAGGCAGTGACGATGATGAAGGAACTTAGGGTGCGGCGGTATGCGGTTTAGACAATGCAAATAGGTCTCAGTGCACTGTCCTCCCCCCTTCTTTGCCCGTGTGCTCTATTTAAATAAACCTAGGTTTCCTTTTTTTTTTTTGGTATAAAAATCAAGAATCAATCTTTTAGGAAAAATATTTTTAGATTTCAAGAATCGGACTTAAATCCGATATTAATTCTGACTTTCTTTTCCACAAAATTTGATTTTCAATTTTTAATAGTCTCATTTAATTTTTCTTTCCTATCAAAGTTAATTATGATTTCCTTCCTTCTTTTTTATATTTTATAAAAATCAAAATCCAAAATTTATTTCTAAATCTAAATAAAAATAAAAATAAAAATCAATAATAAAAAATATAAAAAGTAATTAATTAAAAATGTTTGAAAAAGATCCGGACAAAAATGGTGTCTACATATATATATATATATATATATATATATATATATATATGAATGAGATGCCAAAAAAGTATCAGTATTGAATAATTATCTTTATGATTAGATGATTAAAAATAATCTTGATACTTTCTCTTTGCACAAACATAACTAGAAAGCACTAGGCTTAAAATTGTTAAAAAAAAAGCAATTACTGTAAATTCTAATTTATGGATATTGATGTCCTTCAGTTTTGACTATTTCTTTTAAAATTACTTCTTAACTTTGATTATTGAATGCATCTCGTTGTGTTTATAAAAGCTAGAGTCTGTTATATAAAGCTAAATCATGTAAGGATGTAAAGTTGACATCATAATTTGTCTCTGTCAACTTCATCCCCTGTTTTTGAGGAATGCTTGAGACAGACATCCATTTCCTACATTTTATTTTTTTTGAATTCCTACATTTTTAAAAGAGTAAGAACCATTTCCTTTTCAATGTGAAATCTCTCGTGCCTCCAAAATTATGTCTGCAAGGATATATTTGCAGTTATGTTGTTGATGGTCACAACTTTTGATGAATACTAAACATGAGCTCAATCGCACCTCTTTGGTTTATCAAATACTTGCGTTTTCTTCTTTTGCATTTGCTGTCTGTTATGAATTTGAAAGGCTATGAAAGATTGTTTCTTTATCAGTTCCACAACTTTTTCTCTTCTATTCAAAGGCTTTGCTTATAAGAACCAAATTTGTTAAAAAAAAAAGATGGAAATTTGAAATAACTAAACAAGCAATTATTGAAGTTCCAATCAATAAATATAGAGCAGGTGTTTTTCATTGCATTTAACTCTTTATGCTATTGCACTTTCCAAAGATTACAGCCTTCTTATGATGTGGTTTACTTATTTCATCCCATGCAAGTTGTTTAACATGGGCATGTGCATGAACTCATTCTTTTATTTTTTTTATTGTTTTTGCTGTTACTTTTATATATGCCAATGCACATGAACTCTCAGTAAACTTTTTGAATTGTTCTTTTTGATGTTGTAAAAACTTTAACATCTTATGTTTAATCTATTTATCAATCTACCCGCATCAACGAGCGGGCATTATCTAATCAATAATATTAAAGCGTATGCATTTTGAGCTCTCTCGTGAGTCCACGATGCTCCCTTCCCTGCTGGACACATTGCACTCTCTCAATTAAGGCCGATGCCTTTTGAACCTCTTGCTTTTGATTAGTAAATCCCTAAATTTCCCTTGCCTCTCTTCCTCCCGCCTTAACCCAAATCCATGTCCTTAGCTCCTCCATTTATTTCCCTTTTCTTACTGCCTATTTCCTTGTATCTCCTCCTTTTTGCGACAGTTAAACGATAGGAGGGAAAGATATAACGAATTCATGAAATGTGGCAAGTGGGTGTTTAGAGTCTACCACCAACGAAAGTTTTTGGCATCGACCACCTCATTTTAGGGACGCTGGTCCTCATTGAAGCTCAATGAAGAATTAATAGATCCAGTTTAGCTGTTTGCTCAGGCTACGACGTAGTAGAAAGTCTATTCCATTTGATGACACCTGGTGCTTTCACCCCAAATTGAAAAGAAAACACAATTAGATGAGAGGGAATGCATAACAGCAATGTGTAGGAAGAAAATATGGGGAATTATCTACATGCAAAGCAAGGTACTGTTACTAGCTCCATACCTCTTTTTTATTTATTTATATTTATTTACATATTCCTTTTATTAAATTCGATTCATTTTGTTTGAAGGCAATCCTTTGGTAATTATCCTTGCAAAAAAACGTGATCCAGGTACTCTTTTGTTTAAAGTCCTCTATTTTATCTAGAATTTCAATTTTCTACTTGACATTGTTTGTTCTATTCTTCTGGGGTTGTAGTTTTCTAAGAAATTGTGTGTGTGTATATTTTCCTTTAATGTAAATGAGATTATTCAGTTAATTTCTAATTACTGATATTTTGAATGTGGACAGGATATTAGACATGGAGAAAAAGATCCCATTGACGTATTTCCCTCCTCCCCAAAATTTGATGATATTAGTATCACATGCTTTTATCTTACTGACATTTGTGTTTGGTATTTAACATAGAACTTGGGAAAGGTTGAAACTGACAACCACATTGGAACATATAGGTACGTTTATAACTTGAATGCCATTTAAATTTTGATAGGTACACTTAATACTTGAATGCCATTTAATTTTATGGTGATTTAAAATATATATAAATATATATAGGAAAGGTTTTTGATTATTACTTTATACGGTTGCAAGTTGGTTTTTGGGTGATTAAGATAAAAAAGGGTTTGTAATGAGGTAGCAATTTATGATGTTCTAAACTAACTCTTCCCTTTCTTTATTGTCTGTGTTTCCTGTTGTTTGTTGAGAATTACTTTTTTTTTTGGATGGGTTGAAAGTTCATTTTTAGTTAAAAAGGGGTTTAACCCAGTTTTGTTCTTCCGCGTGTCGATGCAATCATGAATGGAACTGCTTCATTCTTTCCGCATCTAGACCCTGATTTATCTTTTGGGTATTTGGAAGATGCCTTACTTGAATTCAGTGAATAGTCCAATCAAATATGGCAGTTGTTGAATAGTGATCAAAATTAAACAAATGGCTTAAATGATTGCAAAGGTAATTTTGGAGTTTTATTTCAAATAGAAATGGTCTGAACTTGGCTAGCTTTAGCAAACCTTTTAAATGGTACTGACTGGTTCCCCTGTTATTATCCAGAGCTACTTGAATTCTAGCTGCAACTCGAACCTCTCTGAAAATTTTAGCTGCATGAGCATGATGATAAGCATTTATGAAGTTTCTGGTAAATAACTTAATGTAATAAATTCAAGAATACTATTTTAAGAAATATTTAGCTAGAATACTATTTTAAGAAATGTTTTTTAATTAGTGTACTATTCTCAATAAATTCAAGAAGAGACAATGCATTAATTAGAAAACTATTTATATGTATATCACCTTGAGTGCCAAATATTGATGTTCTTTAATGCTTTCCTATAGATTCTCCTTTTTTTTCCTGCACTTTTTCTTTTAATTTGTATCACTGTTTGCTGCATTATAATATTTTCTTGACTTGCACTTTTTCCTTGAGTTAAAGGAGTGCAAATCATGTAAGTTGGTGACTCATGCTACATTAATATACTCAATCAAATGGAATATTGATCTTGTGAAGTTGGCATATGGATCTCACAGTTAAGAAATATATGATAGGAAAATAAATATACTATGAATAAACTTGATGGACAAACTTTCCCGGAAAATAATAATTGTTTTGCCACATTATTGTTTATTGCTTTTTTAGTTATCATTTAATAATTTTCCTTCTTTTCTTTTAAAGAATTTTTTTTATGAATTATTCTATTTTTAATTGTTAGAGTCACATGCTTACACAAACAACAAGTGGAAAAATGTGACAATTGCAACAAGTATATCAGTGGCTTCAACAATAACCATCTTGTATTTGATTGGTTGGTTCATGATTTGGAAGAAAAAGATAATTACAGGTAAGCTTTGCATGATCCTTGACTTTACAACCGTTTTATTGTTTTTTCTAAATTCATTTTTGTTGATTTGTCTTTATTCCTATTGACAGGTAAACGGCCAAAAAATCGAGTGAGCATTTGCAAAGTTAAAAGTAAAAATCACCTTGAACTCCCCTTATTTTGAATTTGCCATTATTCAAGCTGCTACTAAATGCTTTTCAATTGCAAGTTAGATTGGAGAAGGTGGATTTAGACTTTTATACAAGGTAGTAATTTATTTGTAGGATATTCTCTGAGACATTATCTATTTTAGCAATTGTCATGCAAGGAGTGAAAATTAGAAATGATGCAGCTAAAGCATGTATAATCTTTTCGTCTTCTATTATTCACTTATTTTTCTAGTGTTTGCTAAGCTTAATCTATTCTCCTACAACTTAAAGAGAGAAAAAAAGTTTTTAATAGGTCTAGAAGGGATAAGCAGGGGATGGGGTTACCATTTTTAATATAGTGATGATGTTGAAGTAAAACACTTGAATGGCATGAGGCTACAAACATAGAAATTTCACCCACTTAAGATGATTTTATTGAGTCCATTACTTTACAAAAGAGTAAAGGTAGGGCTATATTTAAGGTTATTTGATATACCATTTGAGGAATGCATATGTATTAAATGTAATATTTGGCAACTTTATTCATGATTTTGAATGCATTGGGTGAAAATATTGCTTATATGCTGACCTTAAAGAGTACCCTAAAGGCATTCATAAGCAACATGATTTACATGGTGTGTGTATAGATGGTGAAAGCATAGCAGAGCATAAAAAGATTAGAAGTTGCTTATATTGTAATGTTCTTTTTTTTTTAAAATTTACAGGTAGTTGTAGGAGATACTAAATGATTGCTGCTAGCATCACTGCTTCTTTGGTTTCAATTGTTGACCGAACACCTTTTGCATGTAAGTATATTCAATTGTTGACCAAACTCTTATACTGCGGTCATATTCAAAGCATAAGAAAATAGATGTTCGCATTGCAAGTTTACTCTTACAGATAAGAAGGGCTTAATCATTGTTTTAAGTTCACACAGGTAACTAAATAAAGCCTTGGAATGAACATGTTTTGCATGAAAATTATAGTGAGTTATGATTTTGAAAACATTATCTCGAAATTGATTTGTTTTTATTGGGCTATTGTTGGTTTTCAAAGGTCTATAATATCTTTAAGGTTTTGCTTTGTAGGAAGAATAGAAAGGGGTGAAGATGAAAAATTTGATAATCTAATGGTTAGGTTTCATAACTACTTTCCTATTTTATAGCTTAACCATTATATTAACAAATTTTCCATCCTCACCCCTTTCCAACCTTCTTACCAAGCAAAGCCTAAATGTAGTTGAAACTGTTTTGGGTTTTAGGTTTTCTTTATGCTTTGGACGTTGGATTTGTTTTATTTTTTAATTATGTTGCATTTTTAGATGCTTTTAATTGTCTTTATTTGATGCCAATTCATTTTACATTGCAATGGTAGTTATGGATTAATATTTTATGATAAATTGTTATATATATTTTTATTGAATTTTGTTCTTTTTTTCATTGATATGTATGTTACGCGAAAGATACATAATTATTTTATTTGATTTTTAATTGTTTTTCATTAAGAGTCTGAATGATTAATTTCATCTATATGACCAAATTTGGAATGATAATGGATGCTACCATTGTCTCGTGTTTTTGACAGCCAGTAATTTTTAGGCATAATAAGAATTATCAACTAAAATGGTAACAACTGGGAGTGAATTTAGCTTAAATAATAGGGAGTAAGAGCTTAGGAAACAAGAATGAGGTCAGCTCCAATTTGTTAGCCTCTAATCTCATGCATGGTAGAATGACTATAAGTTTTGCATTTCAATGGAGCTACTTCAAAAATTATTTGTATGTCCCACATTTTTTGGAGCAGTAGTTAGATGTTGTTTTAACCATGTAGCAGCTGTTATGGTAAACATAGTAAACAATAAGGATATCAAGTTCCCCAAAGCCACTTTTTTTTTGGGCTTTTGGAGCAAAGCATGACAAAGAGTGAAAAACCTTCATTGTTCTTCACTCTACACTTAGCAATGAAGTTTCTCTTTCTATCCATTTCTAGTATAAATTTCAAAAGTTTATAAAAATCCATTTCTTTTGTTTGTCTAGTTCATTGACCTGATTGCTTTTCTCTTTTCATTCCTTTTCTTCTTTATTTTGTTGTCCCAAACAGGTTCGAGAAAGATTTTACTTTGAGCTCTTGGTCACCACCAATTTTCAAATATAATGGATTTTCCTTTTTGTTTTCATTTTATTTAACAATTTCTGTTTTATATAAAATTTCTTAAAAAACATTTTATATTTTTAAGTTTATTTGAATATTGGTGACATATGATCGTCACAAAGTTTGAAAGCCATGAGATTGGCAACATTGGTTGTGCTCATAATGCAGTCATTTGGTGTTGGAACTTGGTTCTAATAATTATATGCTCTTATGACTGTAAATAATGCAGAGCATAAGTGAACGTGTGGAAAATTATTCCTTCAAGAGTTTCTCAAAGTCAAATTTTCCTATTTTGCTGATTACAATTTTTTACTATTGTTTGATAATTACACTACAAGAAAATTGATTTTCAGCGACGGAAATTTAGCTACGGAATTTTTCCGTTGCTGAAAAGTGGTATTAGCGACGGATTAGCGACGGATTAGCGACGGAATTTATAATGAAATTAGCGACGGAATTAGCGACGGATTAGCGACGGAAATTCGTCGGTAATTAGCGACGGAATATTTTCCGTCGCTAATTATAGCGGGAGGTGCTGTTCAATCGCGCCAAATATTACCGACGGAATTGGCGACAGAAATTTCTGTCGCTAAATCTAAAACTATGTAAAGAAATTAGCGACGGAATTTTTTCCGTCGCTAATTCCGTCGCTAAAGGGAATTAGCGACGGAATTAGCGACGGAAAAATTCCGTCGCTAATTTCTTGGCAGAGTCACGTGAAAAATAAGTAAGGAAATTAGCGATGGAATTTTTCCGTCGCTAATTCCGTCGCTAATGCCCTTTAGCGACGGAATTAGCGACGGAAAAATTCCGTCGCTAATTTCTCTACTTTAGGTGAAAAATATTTATGAAATTAGCGACGGAATTTTTCCGTCGCTAATTTCCGTCGCTAAAGGGAATTAGCGACGGAATTTGCGACGGAACTAATTTTCTTACATTTTCTCAACGAATATTTATGAAATTAGCGACGGAATTTTTCCGTCGCCAATTCCGTCGCTAAAGGGCATTAGCGATGGAATTAGCGACGGAAAAATTCCGTCGCTAATTTCCTTACATTTTCTCAAACAATATGAAGAGAAATTAGCGACGGAATTTTTCCGTCGCTAATTCCGTCGCTAATTTCATAAATATTTTTCACTTTACACCGTGAAAAATATATGAAGAAATTAGCGACGGAATTTTTCCGTCGCTAAAGGGCATTACCGACAGAATTTGCGACGGAAAAATTCCGTCGCTAATTTTCTTACATTTTCTCAACGAATATTTATGAAATTAGCGACGGAATTTTTCCGTCGCTAATTCCGTCGCTAAAGGGCATTAGCGACGGAAAAATTCCGTCGCTAATTTCATAAATATTCGTTGAGAAAATATAAGAAAATTAGCGACGGAATTTTTTCGTCGCTAATTCCGTCGCTAATGTCCTTTAGCGACGGAATTAGCGACGGAATCCGTCGCTAATTTCATAAATATTTTTCACTTTCCACCGTGAAAAATATATGAAGAAATTTGCGACGGAATTTTTCCGTCGCTAATTCCGTCTCTAAAGGGAATTAGCGACGGAATTTTGCGACCGAAAAATTCTGTCGCTAATCTCTATTGTTTGAGAAAATGTAAGGAAATTAGCGACGGAATTTTTCCGTCGCTAATTCCGTCGCCAAAGGGAATTAGCGACGGAATTAGTGACGGAAAAAATCCGTCGCTGATGCCTTAAATCAAAAAAAATAAAAATAAATAAATTTCTTTCATTAAGCATAGCGACGGAATTAGCTACGGAAAAAATCCGTCGCTGATGCCTTAAATTCGAAAAAAAATAAAAAATTGTTTTTGAATTTTTCCCGCCTAAAGTGTAGCGGGAAATATTTTGACATAGCATTAGCGACGGAATTTCCGTCGCTAATCCGTCGGTAATTTCTCTGTATGCGCGCCAAAGACTCTATATATTCTCATATTCTCTGTTTTCTCTCCTCTTCACTCCTCTCTATCTTCTTTTTTGTCCCTCTTCTCGTTTTTTTCTTAGTTTTTCTTCTTTATCCCTCTTTCCTTTTACTTTTTTCCTTTTTTTTATAAATTTACTCTACTTTTCTTTTATATTTATGTTGTCAATTTTTTTATATGATAAACTTTAATACTTATATTTTTGTTTTTTGGTTTTTTACTTACAGATGATGCTGATGATACGATGAGGTGCTAGTGGTAGTGGTGATAATGATGTTGAAGATAATGTATTTTTGTTTTTTTTAGTTAATTTATTTTAAGATAATGTTTATGGATTTAACTATAAATATTAGGTTTTTTTTTAAATGTTTCTCTTTCTCTCTCTCTCTCTCTATATATATATATATATATATATATATATAAATATATAAATATAAATATAAATAATTAATTTCAGAACATTTTTTTTGATAAAATTCATAGAAATTAGCAACAAAATCTGTTAAATAAGTGAAAAAATTCATCAAATTAGCGACGGATTTCATAACATTAGCGACGGAATTTCCGTCACTGATGCTCTTTAGTGACAGAATATTTATTGAATTAACAAAAATAACAAACTATCAGCGACGGAATTAGCAACGGAAATTCCGTCGCTGATGCCTTTTAGCAACAGATTTTTTTATAAAATAAAATAATAATAAAACTATCAGCGACGGAAATTTCCGTCGCTGATGCCTTTTAGCAACGGATTTTCATGTAAAATAAAAAACGAAATTATATTTTTAGCGACGGAATTTTCCGTCGCTAATGAATAAAATCCGTCGCTGATGTAAAAAAATTCCGTTGCTAATTGGCGACGGAAATGAAGTTTTAGCGACGGAGTGAGCATCAGCGACATCGATTTTTCCAACAGAAAATTTTTCGTCGGTAATCCGTAGGTAATCCGTCGCTGAAGACCATTAGCGACGGAATTTAACTATCAGCGACGGAATTTTCCGTCGCTAATTCCGTCGCTGAAGGTTCATTTTTTTGTAGTGTTAATTCATCTGGACACTTGCTTGGTGAAGATCTCAAACATACCATTGCCAAGGTACCCTTTTACTCATTTTTTTTATTTTTTTGTTTTTTTTGCTCAATTTAGAGAAATTTTTTTTAAACACCCATTTTCTAATCGTTAATCCTTTTTTTTTACAACAAATTTTGTGTTCTTGCAATTTGGCTTCTCAAATAATGCCTCAAGTGTTACAACCAACATCCTTACCTGCAACTTCTCCATCCACCTACTGAATGGAAAACAAATCAAAGCTCTTCGATCTCCACATCCACCCTCCAATGATGGGCATATCCTTCAGTTGCCTACCTTTTGATATGTCACATTTGAGTGAGATCTGGTCAATACCTCCATTTCAAAAGCATCAAGAAAATAAGTTGGATTAATTAATTATGCTGGGGTTACCATTCCTTTTTTTTTAATTTACAAGCAAACTTGCAGGGTGTAAAACCATATGTTTTAGAGCTCCTGTTCATCAATGTTTTAGTTATATATTGGAACAAGGAATAAACCAATGTTGTTGCTACTTCCTTCTCTATCAATGCTTTTGTTTTCATATTTCTGCCTTAATGTCCAGATCATTTACGCTTTGTCATTGAATTTAACAAATTTTGGTCTTCATCAACTGATTCATATATCTTCAATATTCTTTTTTCTAGAAATATAGGATTTTAAAGTTTGTTGTACAAACAAATATAAGTATGTTTAATGAACCTTCAGTCTTCAACTATATTGAAGTTGGGGAAAGGAAGAACAGATAGAATGGTAACCCTTTGGTACTGTCATAACGTATTAAGTTTTAAAGAAAACCTAATAGCTAGACACATATCTATGGAGTCGCCACCAACCATTCTAACCTAGGTGTGATTGATCACTTATTCAAACTAAGGACAAGGCTTGGTCTACGTTAAAAGTTCTAAGTTTGGGAGTACGGTTACATGTGAGGAAGGATTAACACCCTCACAACACCCATCCTAAAATGGTACCAAATAATCTAAGGTTATCCTAATTTTGCCTTTTACTTTAATTTCGATATGATTAAATATTGAAAAATCTTTTAAGTCTCCTCCATCAAGTTGGTTGGACAACTTAAAGTTTTTCTCACCTCAAGAGTATTCAAGTAGGACCAATCACCTTTCTTGAAGAGGCTCCGTCGTCGGATTGTTTAGATATTTTATGCAAGCCCTATTTTGACTCTTATCAATTTTCATTTATTATTTTATCTTATTTTATTCTATTGTTGTTATTTTCTTATATAAATTATTATTTCATATATTTTTATATCTTTAAATAAACATGAATTATTTGATATTGAAGGTTTTCTTAAAGATCTTCTATCAAGCTGGTAAGACCTTAAAGAAACTTTCTCACCTTAGGAATTTTTAAAGAAACTACTCAAGCACAATTTCCTTTAAATTCCATCATCGGAATAATTCACATTTATTAAAATATTTAATTTAATTTCTATTTATTTTAATTCTTTTCTAATTTTAATTCTAATTTATTAATTTGATCTTTATTCTTTATTATAATAAACTTAATTTTAATTTACTATTTTTTAATCTAATTTAATTTTTATTTTTATAATTTAATTTATTAAATCTTGGAAATGTCCTTTAAATCTTGCATCAAGCTGGCAAGACTTAAAAGAGCTCTCCTCACCTTAAGACATCTAAAAGTACTACTCAAGGGCAGTCCTTTTAGAATTCCATCGTCGGAATATTTATAGTACATTATTATTTTAATCTATTTTATTTCTAAATATATTAATTTTAGAATTCTTAATTTCTAATTGGATTACTTATTCTTTTAATTGCAATTAATTTTAATTGATTCTTATTTCAATTTTTAATAATAAATTTGAATTTTAAATATCGAAAATATCTTTTTAAATCTTTCATCAAGCTGGGAAGACTTAAAAAGAACCTCCTCATCTCAAGACATCTAAAGTACTACTCAAGCACAGTATCTTTAAAATTCTATCGTCGGAATATTTGTAGTTGTATTATTCTATTTAAAATATATTAAAATTTTTTATGACTTTTAATTCCTAATTTGATTACTAATTCTTTTAATTGTAATTAATTTTAATTAATTCTTATTTCAAATTTTTGATAATTTTGAGTTTTAAATATCGAAAATGACTTTTTAAATCTTCCATTAAGCTGGTAAGATTTAAAAAGAACATCCTCACATCAAGATCTCTAAGAGTATTACTCAATCGCAATCCTCTTGGAGATCTGTTGTCGGAAAAATTCCTGCACATCTTCTTAATCTAATTAATATTTTATTTATTTTAATTTCCATGTATTAAATCTTTCCTATTTTATCTTTTATTTTATTTACATTTGTATTTTTTTCTTGTTTGAAGAAAGAAAAAAAAATTTCACTACAGTTTTTTAGGGATCATAAATAAATAAATAAATTTGATAAGACCTCAACCATATTAATTTCTCAATTTAATCATGTCATACAAATAATTTACTCATATTATGCAAATCAATTATATCCACCATAATATATCATATCATGCCAATATCATACAAACTACATCTCACGTCATATCCATTATAGACTAAATTAAACCACATTAAAGATATTTAAAAAAAAAATCAAACCTTGTAATTATGAAATCACGTGATCCCTCTTATTCCAGCAATTTCATTCCTTTCTTTGCTCTTCATCTCATATGGGTAATATCAATTTCGTCTTTATTCCTTTCCCACGTACAACTTTATTCTTTCTACTTCCTCTTGTTTTATTCTCGTTTGGTCAAGGTTGCTTTCAAGCAGCAGCAATGGTGATGGTGCACGGTGCAGCAATGAAGATGATGTAACAGAGGTGATGCGGTGGAGCAGAATGGAATTGATATGGTTGGGTGATGATGACAGGCGAGGCCACAGGGGGCTTGGTGCGATGGCTGAATTGAAGATGACGGCGATTGGCGAGGAACAACAGGGGTGGAGTAACAGCCAAGGAACGATGAAGATGATGAAAACCCCCTCCCAGTTTTGATCGTTCCTCCTCTTTTTATAGCCTTCATATATCCTCATTTAAAATCAGCCCTTAATTAGATCAATTTAAGAATCAAAATCCAAAGATCCCATACGGGATTCTTATTTTAATTAATTTTTTTTTGATTTATTTCCTTTTGATTCTTGTCATATTGATTCAAAATTTTGATATATTTTCCAAAAGACTTAAACATTCAATTTTCAGAATTTCTTTCCAAAACCAAATTCCACCTAGATCTCATTTAATTTTCATGATTTTTTATTGACTTTCAATATTTCTCAAAAGTTTCCAAATCCAAGTTTTCATTTTATTTCAAAATTCATATTTAAAACCTAGTCAACATTTTTAAGACCAAACATATCTATATATAATTTAATTTTAAATCTAATATTTTAAAAGCTCAAATTAACTCTCGAAATCAAATTCTGAAATCCAATCGTTCGAGAATTGAAATTTAATCTTACCAAGAATGTGCCCGGATAAAAATGGTGTCTACAATCTCTGATTTAATTTCTTTTCAATTTCTGTCCAGATTTTATTTAATTTTTTTCCTTTAATTTCCAAATCAGATTTTTGACTTTTCCTTATGTTGAGATCTTAATTTTCCTTTCCAAATTTCCTTTCTTTGGAGCTTTATTTTTGTTATTATTTTTTTTCTATTTTTTTATTTTCTTTTCATTTTTATTTTTTTAATAATAAACAAAATAGTAATACAAAAATTAGATTCATCTTCTGATTATCAAACCCAATAGGCCCAATAACATTAAAAGATCCCGGACAAAATGGGATGTCTACATGTACCTTTAATTCTATCTTTCTAACTTTAATACTTTATTTTGTCTTTTCTCAAAATCTGATTTCTGTTGCTTTCATATGCACGGTGGTTATGGATTTTGATTCTTATGACTGGATTTGTTTGTGCTGCATGGGTCTGTGACTCCAAGGTGTAAATACGATGAAGGGAATACTTGATGAGGATATGAATTTCTTGAATTTTTTGTTGAGCTCTGCATCTTGATGATGTTGATTGATTTTTAATGATCAAATGATAATCTGATTCATGTATTCTTATATTTCTTTGATGTCTTAGGGTTTTGATTGATAATTGTTTTAATGAATCAATGTGAGTTAGTTTTCAAAAAAACTTACTGTCACAGTTGTTATTTTTCTCATTTTTGTTGATACTTGATTTTGTCTCTATATGGTTTTCATCTTATATCTTGCTGCGTTTCTTGATTTTGTGCTAATTCAAAATCTTTTGCTCTCTTGGTGTAGGTTGATTTTGTTCCCACCTGTTTCTGCCTTCTTTTGTCTGGTCATGTGAATTCTCTCTTACTTCTTACTTGCCTCCCCTCTCTACGCATTGCAGTTTGGTTATTATTTTTAGCTCTGTATTGCTTTTAGTTGACTCTTTTTTTTTTTGCCTTCTTTGTCTTCATGGTTTTCTTCTTGCTGCTTTAATAATCCTTTTTGGCTTGGGTCTGCTGAATGCATACCAAATTCTTGTTTTGCCTTTATTCTTCCTTAACCTGCTTCTGTTTTGGTCTGTCTTCTTGTGTGATTCAGTTGATTTTCTTTGTTTCATTTTGTCTTTTTAGCTTACTATACAGTTATTATTGGCAAATTATGTACCAATTAATGGTTGTACAGTCTCTAGATCAAAGTTTACTTCTCATTTACCAATCAATCTTGCTGTCTAAAATTATGCTTCATACAATGATGTAAACTGTGATGTTATTTTCTTTTTCAATAACTTGGGTGAATTTTATGGAAATATAGGGAAGACATTGCTTTATTTGGTATCTCATGTTCTTAGCCAACCTAATTTGTTTTTATATTTTAGATTGTACCAATTCTATCTTGATGGCAATCTCATGACATTGCTCTCTTAACGCCTTTTTTCATGTTGTAAAAAGGATGCACCCTTATTTTCTTTCTGTTTTCTTCCCAACTCTCAATGAATATTACCTACAATTTATATGAACTATTTGATTTGATTTCATAAGACCATTGAGCAATTTCTTTGTGAGATTAATGTATAAACTAATAAATAACAACATTTAAGGGTTCGTTTGACATCATTTTTGTTGTCTGTTTTTTTTTTCATTTTTTTGGAAACAGAAACAGAAAACGTGTTTGGCAATATGTTTTCAAATTTGTTTCCATTGTTTTCATAAACATGTTTTCATTTCTGTTATTCTTCATAAGTAAGTAAACAGAGTTATATATTAATATAATATTAATGTTTTTATAATAAAAATATAAATAAAATTAATTAATTTTTAAATAAAATAATATTAAACTTTAATATAAAATATTAATTAACTAATTAATATTTTAAAATTAATATATTTATTTTAATATAGAAAAGTTGAAAACGTAAAAAGCAATTAAATATAAATTACATTGAATTATAATATTATAATATTATTTTTAAAAATTTTTTGTAATAATTTAATGAATATATTATATATTTTAAATAATATCATTTATTTTAATTTTGATATGTTAAGAATTAATATTATTATATAAGATAATTTTTATTTTACTAAACAATGTTATTATTTAATATTATATTCTATCTTAAATATAAAATATATCACTACTACTATTAAATAATTTAATATTATTAAATAAGTAAATACTTAACATTAAATAATATTATTTATATTAAATATAATATATTTTAATAACAATATAATTTATTATAAATTAATTAGTTAAATACTTTGTTTGATAACATAATATTATTATTACAATTAAATAAATTATTATTAAATATAATTTATAATTATTACAATTATATTATTTAATATTATATTTATTATTTAATATAATTTCTACAATTAAATTAAATAATATTATTTTATTTAATATTATATTTAATTATAATATTATTTAAATTATATTAAATTTTTATATGATTAAATGAAAATATTTAATATTAGTATTAAATAATATAAAATAATATTATTTAATATTATTTATATATTATTATTTAATAAATATATTATTTTATTTAATTTTTTAAATTTATTTTGTGAATTGAATTATTATATTTGAATCAGTTTAAATATTTCTTTCAAGATGTAACAGTATTAAACAAACATGTTTTTTGTTTTTAGAAATTGAAAACAAAACAAAACAAAAACAGAATTTTGAAAAACAAAAAACATAAAACAGAAAACGATACCAAACGACCCCTAAGATTTTACTCTATGCAGCATAGAGATTGTTTAATAATCTTATTTTGCTTGCTTCTCAATTTTGTTTTTCCTTGTCTTAGATGGCTTCATCCGGAACTACAAATTGAAATTTAAATCGTCTTTACTATTCAAAGTAGATGTTTCCTTTAGAATTTTAGATCATCTTTACCTATCTCTTTTCTCATTTTAGTGTTTTTGTGCTCAAGAAAGTAACTCATGCATTTTGGTTTTAGAAATCCATAGGGTAATCTTATAATGTTATGATTTATGTTTTTGAATTTTTCTTTCAATTTAATCTATAAATTTGCTAAATAAAAGGTGTCTGATGAAATCATGATGCGTCTTCTGAGTTGCAATCAGAAGAAGCAGATATGGTGTTTCCCTATATGCATAACTCTGCAAGGTTTCCTCCTTATTATGCTCCATTAGCTTACATCAGATAAACATGAACATGAACTCTTTATCTTTTTTGTGTTGTCTTTTTTTAAATCAACTTCAACATATGAATGGTTCCTTTGGTCTATATGCCTTATTATGTTGAACACTACCTTTATTATACCTATGAGCATCGGTTGTCTTTTTTTTTTTACTTTTCCTTTTATATTTACTTAAACATATAAGTGTTTCTTACCTACCTTGATCTTTTCACCCGTCAACTTTTGGCTTAACAACTCGCATCAACGAGTGGGTATACCTAGTAATAATAAAAAATAAAGGAATGAAAGAAATTGAAAGTGAAGAAGGAGACACCGGGGAGAGAGAATGATACAAAAGTTTCCTTTTCTCTTGTGTTAGGAAGAGAAAATTGAAGCTGATGAAAAAGGGGAAGACCGAGCGTGAGTGAGTGAGTTGAGGGAAGCTTCGTGCGTGACATTCCAGGCAACTTTGGCTTCAGAACAGTGACTGGAATGGCAGCTGAGTATGATCTGGATCGGAGTTGCCTTGGGGTTGATTGTAGGTGGTGGTGAAAAGCCATTTAAGGTGCTGAGTTAGATGGTTATTTCAGCGTTGAAACAGGGGCTGAAAGTATGGTCTTGGTGTTGGAATAATTAGCTGGAATAGGGACTGGTTACATTGATGAAAACAGGTATTTAACAGGGCATTTAGAGCTCTTGAAACGTTATAACAGAGGCAAACATAGGGGAACATTCGGTGTTATGGTGGCTGTTTAGAGAAGGAAGAAGAAGGCTAAGGCTGACGCTGTTTGAAGTAGGGGAAAACCACAGAAGCAGCTGTGTTTGTGGCCTTCGGCAAGGCCTTTGTTCTTAATAGCATTCCCAGGGTGGAAGTGCGTGATTTAGTGGCTGTTAAAGCTGACTTTAGGGGGGCTGAGAAATAGTGGAGATGACAGCATTGAAAGGGCAATGAAAGGGTAGCTTTTGTGCCAGAGTGTGAGACTCACGGCAAGGTCGAAGTCAGGCCAGGGAAAGGGCTGTAAAACAGGGAATTCTCGGCAAACTTGGAGTGGCTGTTTGGAGGTGGTTCTGCCAGCTGAAGCTGACTTGGGGCAAGCCATTTTTGGTTGTTTTGATAAGGGGACTACGGGAGCCAGTAGCAGGAAAAAAAAACAGAGGACTACAACAAGGATTTTGGTGGCTGCTTGGGCCATTCTTTAAGGGCTAGTATAGGTGCCGATAGTTGGCTGAGTTGGTATAGGTTGTTCATGGCAGTATATGGCTATTAGAGGTAGTTTGGGTATCCAACTATGGTGCTGGCCGATAAGGAAGGAAAGAAAGGGAAGAAAGAGAAAGAAAGGAAAGGAAAACAAAGGAAAAGAAAAGAAATATATATATATATATATATATATATATATATATATATATATATATATATTCCTTTGACTCGAGTTAATAGGTGTACGTCAAGCTTGATGGATGCATGAAATTCGATGCATGCGTACAAAGCTCAGATTTTATGCATGTTAAGCTTTAAATCGGTAAGAAAAGTCGTATGATTCTATGTTAATCTTATGAAAATTAATTAGAATTATATTTTGCTAGAATTAATCTGATTTTAATACGTAAATGTGTACCGTAACACAAGTGACAACGCAAGTTTGGCTAAGATTGACGTACGTGCACGCTAACCGAAGAGTTGGTAAGACGTTTATATATTTCAGATTTAGAATTATATTGCATAGATATAGTTAGATTGTGTGATAATGATGATGATTAAAGGTCGAGGCTTAGTGATATGTAAGGAATAATATGCCTATGGTATGATGACGATCTGATGAAATGATTGAGTGATGTTGGTATTGTGATCGAATGATTTACAAAATAGACCTTGAATCAGTTTGTTTATGTTTGAATGATTTTACCATTATCGTAAAAGTTGATAAGATAATATTTAAATATACGTGAAATATTAAGAGGACCCACATTTAGTGGTAGGGGTTTTAGTATCGATATTGAAAAGTAAATGTGATTAAGTTGATTGGTAAATGCTGTGAAATGAAATTGAATGTTGTAGAATGATAGGAAATATTGAATTGATTTGTTAGATACAATCTTGTTGAAATTGAAGGGATGAAATTGAGGGATTAAAGAGAAATGTGTAATGATGTTAAGTTGGAAATAGATGATATATCGATGTGTAAGACCCGATTTCATAATACTGTATACCATAATTTGGTGAATTCTGAAAGTAGAAAGTTAATAAGTAATGAATGTTGATTTCTACTTTGGTGAAAAGCTCCTTAACTCAGGATATAAATGGAGCAATTTATGTGAAACACTTTATGGGCGACTTTTTTTTGATGGAACGACTCACCAATGGGCGAGCAAGATAACTAGGATGATCGCCAATGGTTGATGGCGAGTTTAATTTAACGGCCATATCGGTGAATAGGTAAGTTCGCCAGGTTAGTTGAGTAAGATGAACGCCCAAATGAGGCAAGGGCTATGATCGCCCAAATGAATCTAGCGATGATCGCTCAAAGAGTGAGTATGGCGAGTAAAGTGATTCCCCATATAGAGCGCAAATGATAGCCTAGTAGGCAAGTAAGGCAGTAAGGTACTCGCCAAATTAAAATGCTAAATGTGATCGCCAACTTGCTTCATGAATCATAGCAAAGTAGGCGAGTAGGGCAATACCTGGTGATCGCCAAATCTCAATGTGATCGCCCAGGTGCAAGCAGAGGTGAGCTTGAAAATCCGCATGGGCGAGCCTGAGAATGTTGGCGAGATGAAAGGTTGGCGAATTGAAATAGAGTCGACGAGTTGAGGCCTCAAGTTGAGTAGGCGAACTGGAATCAGCACATGTGGACTAAATGGAAATAAATTCAAACCATTGCAGCAAAAATTGACTTTGTACGCCACACGGCTGAAGAAAATTAAGAGAGGATACTAAAGTCAATAAAGGAATTATCCTTATTAGTTGAGGAATAAAACAAAGAAGGCAAATAAGTCAAGAACGGTACAGAAAAGATTGGCACGCTGTTTCTTTGGCCACAGGTCTCTTCATCCATTAATGAGGGTAAAAAATTGACCCTAACTGTCTCTTTCATCTAATTAATGCATGTTGAGATGTGAAAGGATGAAAGAAGTAGGTGGTAGATTTTGATTGGATAGAATGGCTATATAAGATTATTGAATGGAAAACCGACTTGACTAAACCTTCATCCTCATTTTTGTATATTCTATTTCTTCTAGCCGATTCTATGTTGCTGCAAGTTTATGTTCTGTTCCTTATATTTCTGCCATGCTTGATTTACTAAACTTCAACCTTAAGTTGGCTAAACACGTAAACCTGCTTGCAAAACCTTTCCTCCATCGTTTGAAGAGCTAAAGGAATAGCAAAGTGAGGACAACGTGAGACAGAAAGTATTCTATTCTGGAAATGTAGTTGGTTAAGGTGAGCTTCCATATTTCTACAGTTATCTTGGTATTTGATGATATAGTTCGATGTTTTACAAAGTAATAAACATAGATGCAGCCTTGTTTTTAGTTAAATCCTTAGAGAATATGAAAACTAGAAACAAGATGTGGTCTTGGAAATAGACGAAAATAAACAAGGAAAATACTGAAAAAGTGAACGAGAAATAGGCGAGCTAAATAATATGGCGTGTGGTATAGTGGCGAGGTCGCCACATGTTAGTTAAGTCATAGGCGAGCCCACCTCTGAATAAAAAACCCGTGTATGGCGAACTCACATGCGTAGGCATAGCGAGATGATTTGTGGGCGAGCTCCCATATGTAAGCCAATTAATGCATGGCGAGATGATTTGTGGGCGAGCTCCCACGTGTAAGCCATTAATGAATGGCGGGCTCTGTTGGGTAAGCTAGTAAGAGCTCTGTTGGGCAAGCTAGTAAGAGTTCTGTTGGGAGGAGCTCTGTTGGGCGAGCTAGGAGGAGCTCTATTGGGCGAGCTAGTAGATTAGTCTTAAGTCTCGCCAAAGTGCTGGAAATATTCGAAAAGCAAATATTAATAGGATTGATAAATTATTTTGCAGCCGGGAAGTAAGGACTCGGTAAAAGCGATCGGGAAGGCGATCGGGAAGCAAGGCTTCGTAAGACCAGGTAAGGGAGTAGTATGTGAAGTAAAATGCATGTCCTGTGGAGTAAAATATTATGAAAATATTGAGAAAATATTTTGGTTTATGACATGCATTAGTTTGATAAATTGTTTTGATTTAGGCGAGCTACAAAGCCGACCCCTTTGTGATGTTTTGGGCGAGCCAAAGATAGGAGACCCCTTTTATAATGTTTTGGGCAGGCGACCCCTGTTTTAACAAAATTCTAGGTGAGCCAATTGTGGGCGAGTCCTTGTAGTTTTTGAGAAAGAATCGTGGGTGACCCCTAGTCAGCTCGGAGTGTTCGCCACAGTGGGCGATGTTAGTTCACCACAATGGGTGAATGAAATCAGGCGAGCTCAATCCATGTGATGGGCGAACTGTAATGGGCGAGTTGATATTGGGGTGAGCCGGTTTAACTTATTTTTAAATGGTGAGATTGCGGGCAGTTTGCAGGTGAGCACTAGTCAAGCTCAAATGTTATTGTTGGCGGGCGAACACTTGTTCACCGTAATGGGCGAGCTGACCATGGGCGAGCAGGTGTTAATTGTGTTTTTCTCACACGAAAATTTGAGGAAATAACAGGTTGTTTTTACTGTGTTTTGTAAACAGAAAACATAATACCTTTTTGGAAATAATCATTTTAAAGAAATGATGAAATATGTGAAATATTCCTTAAAGGTTCTTTATGAGATATAAATTGATTTTGAGACTTTAGGCCCCGAGTTTCATGCATTACTATTCATGAGGCTGATGGACCCGCCAAGTCATCAAAGGTCTCGAGGTCACCTGGCAAGTGTACCCGAGGACCACCTATAGATTGTGGCCATAGATCTACTGTATCCCTGTAGGGATGATTACTACGTTCCTGGGGGAACGATGATAGCGTGATTTATTTGTAGAGTGATGCTTAGTCTCAACTTACTGATTTCTGTTTACTAGGAGGATTTACTGAATCCTGTTTATTGTTTACTACTTTATATTGTAAACTATTTAGCCAGTGATTTGAATATTAAAGACTGTTTACTATATCCACTGTCTTCCTACTTGGTATGATTTTAGGAAAAATACATACTTTGTGAAATATAGTTTTGTTTTATTTAAAGCAGCATACGTCTCCTTTACTGAGCACGTGATTCGCTCACCCTTTTGTTTTAACTCCACAGATAAAAAGACACGGAGTTAAAGAATTATCTCCCAGATGGATATAGCTACATATAGAGCGCTGGGATAAATTATGTTAAATATGCGAGGTACAGTCACTTTTCTTTTACATTTCAGACTTATGCATACAGTACTACTTTATTGAAACAAGGACAATAGGGGATGTCAGATATAAGGAATAGTGAACGAATTTCATATTTCGTATTTGTTAAGTAAATGTTTATCATTTATTACTGTCACTGTTGAATGTTAATGGCATCCCAGACAGCCTAACCGTGGATTATGTGTAAAAATACGTGATTTACAGTATGTGTGGACTGTTGCATTATGTGTTTTGATGGTGAGGATTAAAGGTGAAATTGGCATTATAGTTAACACTATTTAAATGATATTGTATCGATACAATTCATCAGCATGATAGTAAATCATTTTAAACTTAGGTTTTAATTTGCATTGCCTTTTAAGTGTACTTTTTTATAACTTGAAATTTTGAAAGGATTTATTCACGCGATATTTTTATGAATACTTCATATGTTTAAATTATTTTGAAAAGATTGAATATATAGTATAAGTGTATGTATTGATATATGTAAATAATTTTAAAGAAACGTGTTACATACTTTACACTATTTTTATAAGAAAAGTAAAATGTTTAAATGTTTTATGCGACTATAGGCACACTAAGAGAGTTAAACTCAATAAAGCATAGTGAAAACTGTCTAATTGGAGATTACTCATTAGGCAAATATGCTTGTCCGACAGTAGTTGTGGATAGGGCTCAGTCATACTTGATCAATGGGGCTGAGAGATATGAGGTCTATGGCCATAGATAACACCTTAGTTGGTTTTTAGGGGACGATGACATGATTTTTACTACTAGTTATAATGATTAAAATCTTTATTGATAGAGTATTAAGGATTCAGCTTAGTCTCAAACCGGATATGATATGCTGTCTAGAGTATGATTTTTTTTATATAAACTCTAGACTTGACATGATTTTTACAGTATATGAGAAATGTTTTGAGACTCTTCATGTTTTAGACATGCTTTAAAAGTGAATATGAAATGTTTTGAGACATTACATATTTTTAAACATGTCTTCAAAGTGCAAGTAATTCATACTCTAACATGTCTTAAAAATAAAAATGAAATGAATTGAAAGTTTACATGTTTTGAATATGCTCTAAAAGTTTATGTGATATGATTTGAAATGATAATCATTTTTATTCAGTAAAGCTTGCGTAAGTTTGCATAATGAATTATGACAAAACAATATGTTTTCTACATGAAAGATGTCATGACCCTATACTGTACATGAACCTGATAAATACAAGAAGAGTGACACAACTACATACTACATGTGATCATGTTTCTACAAGAAAAGTGACATGATTTAATATGATATAAAGGCTAAATTTCTAGATGATAAATGACATGGTTTGATATTGTGCATGGTTATGGTTTCCTTATGAGTTGTGCTATGACATGAGATTGTTATGGGTATAGCTTAATACCATATGATGTCGAAACTACTTATGATGCACTATTGCATGATATACCATGGTGTAAGGACAAAATGGCTGAAAAATAATTGAATTGATACGATCAGAGGTTTATGCGATAGACTTGCATAGAGATGGAAATGATGAGGTATTTTCGAGTACCCTTACGTCGATATCTTAAAACTCTAGCCCACTTATAGTCTTTAAGGCATGATCTGAGATGTTCTGATAAACAATTACAAATGAAATATGATATGAGAATCTTTAAATTAAAGGGTTCATGCATCTACATTAGAATAGTATAAGTTTAATTCTGTACTTATATAAATGATTTACTGAGTCCTCACTTATTAAACGAGAACTATTTTTTAGATTGATTCAAGGGACATGTTGGATAGTTCCAGCGATTTGATAAGGTCTCAACTCTCGAAGTCCTTGTTGAATATTTTGATACAGTAATATTTTTGCTTTATATGCTTTTATTTTTAGGCAGTGTTTGTATAGTACTATAGGATGAGATGTAAACTAGGATAATGAATAATTGAGATAATATTTTGATATTATATGATGTGTATGCGGTGATTTGTAGTGGATACTGGGATGGCTAAGATGATACATATTTGGTGAATATAATATGGATTGTGAGAAATGTTGTTTTATTGCATTGTGATGATTTGCAAGTAGTTAACTAGGGAAATCGCAAAATATAAGGGGAGTGTTTTCAATGTATTTTTAAGAAATAATAAGTGTGGATTATAAATGATCTTTCTCTACTTTAGAAAGTAATTCAAATCATAATTAAATTAAAGAATGAATGAAAATGATTTAGTGATTACATTGATACTAAATACAAACTATAAAATAAAAAAAATCTGGTTCGCAATTTCATTAAGTGAAATAAATGTACGTGTTAAGTGAACGTCATTGCTTTTGGGTCATGACATTAATCATTTTTCAAAGCTTTTATGTTTTATCTCTTTATAGGACTCTTGTTTTTCACTCTCTACAAATATAACTTGAGATGCATAGAGTTGACAAAAAAATTATTATCCTAGAGCTTGTCTGTATCAATCTAAAATCGAATTTGAATAGACTTGAGTTAACTTAAAATAACTTAAAAAAAAAAGATAAATATTTGAACTTGTCAGTTCGAACAAAAAATTTTAAATCCGAAAATATCCTAACTCAAAACGAATATATAGTATGAACAAGAACTTGTTTGGCATTTTATAATTATTAAAAAGTCTAATAGTAGATATTATCTGGTTTTCCCTATGTGCAGGAATGGTTTTGGGCTTACGGCCTGGGTGGGACGATTTTTAACAGATTAGATTAAAACCTTGAAATCCCATTATCCCAATTTGTATAGCCATAAATGATTATGGAGTTACACCAAAAAAAATGATTATGGAGATTTTTTTGTTCTGTAGATTTTGGACATTAATCAAGTGAATGCCCAAATTTAAACACGAAATTAATTTTCATTTTTGTTACACCCAACAAAAAAAAAACTTTTCAGTTTTGGATAGTTTCTTTTTTGGTTGACATGTACAATATTTTTATTAAATTTTGTTGCATAAATATAAGAGCTTTAAAATAAATCAAATATCAAGTTCTGCCATTGAAACCAGCTTTGAAAAATCTGTCAGGTGCACAATGAGATTGGCGGCTTGGAAAAAGATTGATAATAGAAAGTAAATGAATCTTAATGCCTCATTAATTTCATCCAATGACCTAGTGTTTAATCAATGGGCACTTCAAACATTAATTGCATAAAGTCAGCATGATTTCCACTATTTACCAACTTCTATTAAAAAATTTCTGGCATCTTGCTTGCAAGACATCCCCTACACTAAAATATTTGCATTATTCATTGTTCTTATTTTTCTACGCATTTTTCAATCCTTGTTTACATCACTTAAAGAAAATGGCAGGACGTTTGGTTTACCAATACAGCAAGGCTGATGGATTGAAAGTTATCGAAAATGATACATAAAGACTTTCCCTGGTGACCGACTACTGCAGGAAAGGTTTTGGGCTTATCGCCTAGATGGTACCCTTTTGAACAAACCACGCTAAAACCTTGAAATCCCATTATGGCATTATCCTAATATCCGCGGATTTTTTTGTTCTATAGATTTTGGAGATTGAAATACTGAATTTCATTGGCCCAGGAGTAATGTCAAAGGGAAAACCTTATCAATATTCGTTAGGCTTTCTGGTATTATAGCCATCACAGTGAACTCTATATCTAATTAAATCATAACAAAATAGAAAGCAAGTGGATTACTTTTCTTCTCTTGATCAACTTGCATAATTCTCAGTCAAGTACCATGGATTTCATCTTAGCAATTTATTAAAAATGCATGCATTGTTAACTGCCTAGTGACAGAATCACATAGAGAACATACAAATACACACTACCATGACTAGTTCAAAGAGTAAATAGGAATGGGAATTAAGAACAAATCATCCTTCCTTTTCACAGCCAAGCCGAATGTTTCAGCCATGTCCAGATCTTCGTTCTTCATCCCATTGGGGAGCTTCCAATCAAAATGGTATAACAGATTTGCAAGTGGTAACTCAATACTTGGTTGAGCAAATGTTATTCCAGGGCAAATCCTTCTTCCAGCGCCAAAGGGAATGTATTCAAAGCTTGTTCCTCTGAAATCGACTGTGCTGTTCAGGAATCTTTCTGGACGAAACTCCTCAGCTTCTTCCCAGTAACCAGGATCTCTTGCTATTGCCCATGCATTTATCAAGATTCTAGTTTTGGCAGGGACGTCATAGCCGTTAATCACACAATTTTCAGAACATTCTCTTGGTATTAGAAGAACAACAGGAGGATGTAATCTCAATGTTTCTTTAACTATTGATCTTAAGTACTTCAATTCATGAATCCTTGCTTCATTTACTGCGCCGTGTTCGCCAAAAACCTGTCTTACCTCACTTTGAGCCTTTCTCATCAACTCTGGATTTTTCAACATTTCAGACATTGCATATTCTATTACCGTTGCTGATGTCTCACTCCCAGCCGAAAATACATCCTGGAAATAATCATTGGTTAAAGTAATCAAGTTCAATTGGTACTAACAAAATAAAACAGAAATCAACAGTGTAAAATACTAACATGGATGACTGCTTTTATGTTGTCATTTGTCAGAGGAAATTCAAGGTCACCCTCCTGTTGTATCTTAAGAAGAACATCAACAAGATCTGCATGTCCTTGTTCATGGCACCCTCCTGTCTTGTTTCTCTTCTCTTTGTGCTCATTAACAATATTTTCAAGGATCTTGTCAGAATCCTCATGTAGCTTCTTTAGCTTAATCCTGATTCCACTAATGAGTTTAAGGACTTCACTAGAAGGATACAGATCAGCTAAACAAAACCCACCTGCTAGTTTTACAGCTTCTGCCAAATTCCTTATGAACTTTTCCTGCTCTGCGGTTTTCTTGCCAAAGGCAGCTCTTCCCGTTATCCCATATGAAAGTGAAAAAAATTTCTCAGTAAGATTGACTGGAGACCCTTGATTCAAAGCTATGGATTTGATGAAATCTGACACCTCTTCTTCTCTGATTGATTGGAATGACTGGACTCGGCTTTGGCTCAAAAGCTCCAGCGTGCAAATTTTTCTCATCTGTCTCCAGTAGTTTCCATATGGTGTAAAGCCAATTCCTTTGAAATTGTAATTCATTATGTCAGCTGCAAGGACGTAAGGCCTTTGAGAAAAGATGATATCATTGGTTTTCATAATCTCTTCTGCAATCTTCGCCGATGATACTGCGATTGTGGGAACTTAGCTGTAGATGCATCAAAGATCCATATTTCTTGGCTAAATCGCGTAGCGTCCGATGGGGCAAAGGACTAATCAGTTGGTGTAGGTTGCCTATGAGAGGTAGCTTCCGTGGCCCTGGAGGAAGCTTCACGGTGGACTTGTTGTTGGCTTTTGTTTTTCTCAGAATTCTGACCACCATGAACAAGAAAAGGAAGGTAAGAAACAAGGTAACATATGGAAACTGAAGCTCCATGAAGCTCATTGAGATCTATTGAGCCTGAATCGACTTGAATTAACTTCAAAAAGGAAATTCAAACCCAGCTTTAGTTCGAAAAAAAAAAATGAATCCAAGATATCCTACAAAACGTTAAAACCTTGAAATCCCACTTGCTAAATGATTTTGGAGACTTTTTTGTTCTGTAGATTTTGGAGATTGGATTCTTATATTTCATTAGGCCAAGAGTCCTGTCAAAGTGAATGTTGAACCGTAAACTTGTTGAAGCAGCAAATATGGACTTTAAGATGATCCTTAGATTGCATCTTGATTTTTTTTTTTTTTACAGAAAGCATGGAAGTAAATCTTGCCTATAAATACCATGGAGTGTGAGTGATGAAGTAGAGTAGAGCGAAAGAAGAAAATAAAGAGTGTTTTGAAAGTGTGCCGTGAGTTGTAGTGTAAGTGAGAAAAAACGAGAGTTTAGTGTAAGGTAAAAAATATTGGAGTGAATGTATTTGAATGTATTTATAATATAAAATTGTTGAATTATTCAACTCGTGTGTCATTAATTTTTTTTTTCTTCTCAAAATCAATTTTTACATAAAATTAATATCACACACACAATCAAAGGGAACGTTGAACCGTAAACCTTTTGAAGCAGCAAATATGAACTTTAAGATGATCCTTAGATTGCATCTTGACTTTTTTTTTACAGCAAGCATGCCAGTAAATCTTAGCATTTTGGTGGCATGCAATCTTTGAAAAAATAAATAAATTGTACTTGTAGGGTGGCATTACTGCAATGGTTGACAAAGGCATGGATACCTTGCTTATAAATAGCATGTAGTGTGAGTGATGAAGTAGAGTGGAGTTAAAGAAAAAGATAAAGAGTGTTTTGGAAGTGTGCTGTGAGTTGTAGTGCAAGTGAGAAAAGAGAGAGTTTAATGTAAGTAAAACATATTGAAGTGAATGTATTTGAGTGCATTTATAATATAAAAGTTATTGAATTCTCTAACTCATGTGTTATTATTTTCTTCTCTATCTCAAAATCAATTTTTACACAAAATTAATATCATACACAACCTATTTTCCAACAGGGAAAACCTTATCAACAATGTTTAAAGTTTTCATGTATTGTCTCCCTCTCAGTGAACTCCATGTCTAATTAAATCATAACAAAATAGAAAGCATGCATTAAATAATTGTTCAAAGGAAACAACACGCAGATTGCCTTCTGAAAAAAACAAAAAAGACATAAGACATTACAATTGATTGCAAAACTCAAACAAAAGACAATAAAATGAATTATTACAAACAATTGATTTTACATTTAAATACTAATTAAAAATAAAATATAAAATATAATTGCAAATTCAATTAAAGAGCATGAAAATTAATAATGCAAAATAAAATTTAAAACGAATGAAAATAAAAAAATTGTAAACATGAATTTAAATTACTATAATCTAGTACCTAAGTATATTATTTAAGCTAACTATTATAAAACAATAAACTAAACAGAATTATTAATTTAATAAACTAATCTATCCTTATCTAAACCACCGAGTCGAATATCCTAAAATTGCAGGCTTCGAAGAAGCTTGGAATCGACTTTTCTTATCTTTTGACAATAGCAGAAATTATTATTTTTTTATTTTTTTACTCTCCTAGGTGGATGCTTACAAATACCGTAGAAAACCAACCAGAGGCGGTTCTTACAAAGACTTAAAATCAATTAATTTGTCATGAATATTAAATCAAAATCGTATAAAATTTTTAAAAAATTCAATTTAATTTTCTAAACACTTAAAATAATTGATTCATTACAAATATATAAAAAATTCAATTTATTTTTTTAATATTATTTTCTTTTTTATGCTTTTGTTATGAATTGGTAAAATTTTTGATTTTATAAGCTTTTTATATTTTATTAATATATTACTTGCAAAAATTTTTTTATTCAAATAAGCCTTCAAACTTATTTAATCAAAAATAGAAATAAGTCTATAATCTTTTATTGCAAAAAATTAAGATCATGAACTTTTATTGTATTGTAATTAGAACCTTTTATCACATAAAATTCAAATCATGAACTTTTATTGTATTGTAAATAGAACCTTGAAGGTATAAAATATTCAATTATTTCTTTAATTTTTTTAGTTGAATGATTTAATTTGTAAAAAAATTCTTTTTTAGAGTTTTTTGGAAGAGCAAAATTACAAATATTTGAAAAAAAATCTATTTTAAAAATTTTGTCAATTGGACATTATTCACCCAATTGTTATATTTAATGCATATAATTACAATGAAATATAATTTTTTTATGCAATAAAAGATCAAGAACTTGTTTACGTTTTTTAGTAAATTTTGAAGATTTATTTAGATATTAAACTTAGAGCACAGTAATATAACTCAAATAATATATATATAATTTTAGACTTTTAATTTGCACACTAAAATTAAATGTCAAAATCTGTCATTTAAACTAACTTTGGAAAATCTGTCAAGTGCACAATGAGATTGGCGGCTTGGAAAAAGATTGATAATTGAAAGTCAATGAATCTTAATGCCTCATTAATTTCATCCAAGGACTTAGTGTTTTTTTTTTTGAACCAAGACTTAGTGTTTAATCAATGGGCACTTCAAAACATTAATTGCATATAAAGTCAGCATGATTTTCAGTATTTACCGACTTTTATTAAATAATTTCTGGCATCTTGCTTTCAAGACCATCCCCTGCACTAAAATAATTTCATGGTTAAATAAAATTTTTGATAATCTTTGAAAATATAATAATTTGTTCAATAAATTTTATAACTTGTATTTTAGATTGGATTCGGTTTTTTTTGTGCATGTTTGTAAAGAGGTAAATTTTTTCATTGATTCTCTTACGAAATTAGAAATTAAATGAAACTCTAATTTTGAGATATGATTGTAACTTTATTTTTTTAATAAAAATTTCTTTACTATTCAAAAAATAAGACCAACCCCTACACTAAAATATTTGCATTATTCATTGTTCTTATTTTTCTACGTATTTTTCAATCCTTGTTTACATCACTTAAAGTCAAAGAAAATGGCGGCACGTTTGGTTCACCAATACAAAAAGGCTGATGGATTGAAAATTATTGAAAATGATAAATAAAGACTTTTCCCGGTGACTGACTACCGCAGTTGTGGCCCAAATACTACCACGTAAAATATCTTCTTCCTCGTAGTCCTACGCAACTGTTGAAGCATGCATAGCATGTGTGAAAAATCTGAACGGATCAGTGAAAATTATTGAAAATGGTACATAAAGACTTTCCCTGGTGACCGACTACTGCAGTTGTGGCCCAAATACTACCACGTAAAATATCTTCTTCCCCGTACTCCTACGCGACTGTAGAAGCATGCATGGTATGTGCGATAAATCTGAACGGATCAGTGAAAATTATTGAAAATGGTACATAAAGACTTTCCCTGGTGACCGACTTCTGCAGTTGTGGCCCAAATACTACCGAGTAAAATATCTTCTTCCTCTGTAACCAAAAAAAAAATATCTCCTTAAAAAAAATTGTTCGAGGAAGAATTACCTGCGGTTGATCAATTTATGAGAAAGAAACATGATTTCATCAAAGAAACTAACTTCTACTAAATGATTTATCGCACCATGGCTACCTTTGCTTTGATGCCACCATCAAATTACTTGTGACATACTCTCATGCTTTGTTTCAAGAGCAGATAATCTTAAACTGACAGATATTCTGACATTATTTTAGTTTCAGGTCTTGGCAGATGATGACCCAAACATGCAAAGCCCGGATTGACTGATTCAGATCTCAGAATTTCTCTTTTGGCTGTTTTCTATGGACTTTTAGTTTTTGACAATAAAATTGTGAATACAACCAAACGCAGTTTCTGTCAATAGGATAGGTTAAGATTTCAAAAAAGAAAAATTCCTGAATTATTTTTAGCTACATAAACATATAAGATATTTGCTTTCATTGTCTTATTTTTCTACACATTTGTCATGTCAATCCTTGTTTACATCACAAACTTGAAGTCTACAGTAAAGCTGATGGATTGACAATTGAAAGCCAACCATTCCACCTACAAATGTAATCGAACACTAAAAAGGAAAATTACTGAAAATGATACATAAAGATTTTTACCTGGTGACTGACTACTACATTTATTTAATATCTTCTTCCTCGTGCTTCTATGCAACAGTTGAAGCATGGTATGGAGTAGGAACAAGGAGAAGTTCATTCTTCCTCCTGACAGTCAAGCCAAAGACCTCAGCCATGTCTAGAACTACATGCTTCATTCCATTTGGCAATTTCCAATCAAAATGGAACAGCAATTGGGCAAGTGGTAGCTCCACATTTGGTTGTGCAAACAACACGCCTGGACATTTCCCCCTCCCAGCCCCAAATGGGATGAACTCAAAGTTTGTCCCCATGAAATCAATTGGGCTTCATGCGATAATGAGATAGGATTTAAATGGATTATGGTGGAATTTGGGTTAAAGGTTTTGGAGGTATGGAAAATAGGTAAGTTTATGGATGTGAGGGATAAGGTTAGAGCCTAGGTTTTAAACACCAAATGCAGTACTGTAGACGTAAAGGAAGATCTAGTTGTTTTGTAGAGTTAACTACCACAACTTTTGGGCAAAATTTGTTAAATTTAGTGGACTAAAGTTATCTATCATGCTTTTAGGACGTTTTCAGAGGTGGAAGCGAGACATCAGCAACAGTTGTAGAATGGGCAATGTCAGAAATGATTAAAAACCCAAGGGTTATGGCAGAAGCACAAGCCGAAGTACGAAGGGTATTTGCAGAAAAAGGGAATGTAGATGAAGCAAGCATTCATGAACTCAAGTATCTAAAGCTAGTTATAAAAGAAACCTTGAGGTTGCACCCTGCTTTACCTTTGTTGGTTCCAAGAGAATGTAGCCATAACAAGACCAGAATCATTGTCAATGCATGGGCAATCGGAAGAGATCCTAATCATTGGCCTGAAGCTGAAAAGTTTTACCCGCAAAGGTTTCTGACCAGTTCAGTTGACATGGGGACAAACTTTGAGTTTATCCCATTTGGGGCCGTCAGGAGGATACGTGAAGATTGCAAATTTTTCATATTTAATTTGTAAGTAAATGAATAAATTAAATAATAAATTGAATAACTTAAATATAGAGATGTATCTATTGATATTTATACACATTAGTATAAATATAGGTACAAGGAAATAAATATATAAATATAAGTATGTATAAATATATAAATGAATACATGAGTGAAAGGTTTGGGTGTGTGTGTGTGTGTGTGTGTATATATATATATATTCTATTTTTACATGTATAAATAAAAAAGTAATTGAAAGAATGAAGAAATATAGCTATATACATGATATTCATTTTATAAAATTAAACATAATATATAGGTATAATAAAATATATATTTTTATAGAAATATTATTTTATAAAATGTATATATATATATATATGTATATTTTAGAATATAGAATAAATATAAATATATATTAAAAATAAAATAAATTTACAAAAAGGGTCGGTGGGAAAAATTCCCACCAACCTGATACTATAGTGGCAGAGCACCATAGTTGCTCACCCTCACTTTTCCCTATTTTATTTCATCTCCTTCTCGCACCCTCTGCCACTCCATTTTTGCACCTTCCCATCACACCATTCACACACGTCTCTTCCTCATCTCTGCTACCAAATTCACAAGTAGACCTACTCAAGGGTTGAACTACTTATCCAGACTCAAAGGCTACTTGATATTTGATCGGGTTTGAACAAAATGTTAAATCCATTAAACGGGCAAATAGGTCTGATTAAAATTCAGGCCAAGCCTTAGTTTTACTCTTTAAAATTTAGGCACGGCACGATACTATTTGCATGTTTTTTATTAGCCCAATATATATAAGCCTATATACTTAAGCCCATTATATATACTACTTACCAATTAAATATTTAAAGATAACTCATTAAATTATATATAAGCCCATTAAAGACAACCCATTAAAAATACATATAAAGCCCATTAAATACTTAAAGATAACTCATTAAACCCATTAAAAAAATCCACCTAGGGATCAGCCACTGCTAGCTATTTAGAGAATAAGCCTTGTATTTATTTAACCTACCCACTTCTAGATTATTCTAACAATACCAAGTACAATTCTACCTTTTTCTTTGTTGTCTGATGAAGGAATCTGATAACACTTGAAATCCTATTTTCTCGGAGCCCTATTTTTTTAAGTCATGTCATTTGAAGATTTTAGCAAGTAATAAATCTACAGATTTTTCCTAAAATTTCACTTTCTTGTTATTCAATCTTCATCTTCTTCGAACTTCAAGTCAAAAGTCCTATTGGAAGTTTCATTTCATAAGCCAAGCTCTTATTTTGGGTAAATAGACTCTTTTTTTATATTTCATTTTTGTGCTTTGACTTGAAAATATCACTTGTCTGAGTTTCATGGGTTTTTGTTGCAAAAGCTTTAAAATTTACTTTTTTTAGTTGTTTTGAGATTTGAGTTCGTGGTTTTTTTGTAGGTTATCGGTTATCATATTTGGTTAGTAAGAATGCTAGATAAATGATTTGAATATATGCTAGACAATTTGGTTATCAGTTATTAGATTTGGCTTGAAACATGAAGGCTTTTATTGATTAGATTTAATTTTTAAAATAATTTGTCAATAGTAATAGTCAGTATTCTGTATTGGATGCAATATTTTTAAACTGATTGTAGTTTAAAAGTCAAGTTATTGATTTATAAAATTTAATTTTATTTTGTATTTTTTGACAACTTACTAGACAGACATGTATGGCAATGGCAAATTACCGATATAAATCTAGACAGATAAATAAAACAAAAACTTTTTGGTATATTATCAATTGATTTTAAATTAAGTGCTCATCTAAAAGACTAAATAATTTCAACGAAAATGATAGAAGATGATAGTGCAATTTTTTTGCCCTTTTGTTAAAAATGCTAGAGATTATTAATGATTAAATCCATAATTTTTACTATTGAAAGGATTAAATTAATTAACTTAAAGTGTTGGCTCAGTAGTAATTGTTTTTTATTAATGTCATGCTTATCAAATTCTTATGCAGCTTAGAGTATGATTTCAAATATATATATATATATATATATATATATATATATATATATATATATACAGATTATTTTAAACAAAAATAGCTCAACCTAAACAAATGATAGCCCTATTAATCAAGATATTAGCTTATTTAACTTAAATCTAAGCTTATTTAATATAAATCTAAGCTTATATATAAAAATTTTAACAAAACAACAAATATTTGTTAGATTATACCTTAAAGTCGAAGGAGACTGTGGTGTTATTGGTGTACGGTAAATGGTGGTGCCGAAACAGCAAAGAATGGAGTTCACCACCAGAGTATGATGTCGATGGAGGGAGAAGAAAAAGCTTGTCGGTGCTAAAGGGAGAAGATGAAGCTTGTCACCACCCTTGGAGAGAGAAAAGATGCTGCCGTCACTGGAGAGAGCTGCTGTCGCCATTGGAGAAAGCTGCTATTGCAGCCGCTGATGGATGGATGGTTAGATCAAAGATTAGGCTTTTAGGCTTTTGTGGTTTCCAAAGAAAATGAAGAAGAAGAAGTGAAGAACTGCCAAAAAAGAAGCAAAAAAAAAAAGAGATGTAACCTGTCGTAGCAGTGTGACAAGATGTCATTTTGGTTTAAGGTTTTTTTTTTTTACTTTTAATCATTTAAGAAAATAAAATACTATAGTATATATAAATATATAATATGAGTGTGCAAGAATAATATATTAACTTATTATGAGTGTGCAAGAATAATAGATTAACTTATTATAAAATTTTTATAACTTTAACACACCTTATATTTACAAAAGATAATTAACTAATTTAATTTTATATGTTGCACTAAATTTTTTTCTAAAATAATTTTAACTATCAAGGATAGTTGATAAATTTATAATAAAAAAATGCTACATCCATGATCCACATATTGCATGCTACTTGACTTTTCTTTAATATAAAATGTTTTCAATTCAATCTATTATCATAGATTAGAATATAATATTGTATATCTAATTTCAAACATTTGATTTCTTATGATATATTCATGTAATCTTGATTAATTTGATCAATGATCATAATATTAAAAGATTAGATTGATGTAGATACATATATACAATAATATAGGATATTATATATAGTATATGTATAATATACATATACTATACTATATATACACATATACTATAATACATATACTATAATATCACAATTAATTCATTAAGCATAATTATATTAATCTCATATCATGTGTATCTTATCATATATATTATAGTAATCTCTTATTATGTATATCTTATCATAATAATTTGTATATGTTAATATTACAATGTAATATGTGCATTTTACTATCTTATCATAATGATTTGTATATTATATATTATAATAATATCTTATCATGTTTATTTTATCATAATAATTTGTATAAGTTAATATTACATTGTAATATATACATCTTTACTATCTTGTTATAATAATTTGTATATTATATATTATAGTAATTTGTTATCATGTATATCTTATCATAATAAGTTGTACATGTTAATGTTAATAGGATACAATTGTTTTTAATTTCAAATATTTTTCATTTTAATCTCTTATCATAAGTTTAGAATATATTATTATTTTTAATTTCAAAATATAATTTCATATAATGTGTTTATATAATTGAGATTAGCTTGCTTAATGACTATATTTATAATCTATTCTAATTAAACAATATACAAATACAAATTTATATATGTTAAGATTTATTTATTATAATTAAGTTTTATGTGTGTGTGTGTATTTATAAATTATATATAAATATAAATATATATTTATATATATGTATATATATTTATAAATTATACTAAAATATCATATATGTTAAGAATTTTATCTTAACTTATTATATAAATTTTTCATAATTTAGTTTCAATATTTTATATATAG
The DNA here is from genome assembly GCA_032173925.1 of Heritiera fomes. NCBI lineage: Eukaryota > Viridiplantae > Streptophyta > Magnoliopsida > Malvales > Malvaceae > Heritiera > Heritiera fomes. Next base: position 1,545,177 of record JAPDPM010000023.1, on the reverse strand, counting down.
ATTTAAAAATCATATTATCTTAAGCATAATTAAGCATAATCATATTATTATTATTATTATTATTATTATTATTATTATTATTTGTTGCCAACAACATTTCATTAAATTGGATAATTAAACTTTTAAATATAATTGGTTCTAAGATATAAATATATTTTTATAACAAGTTATGTCAAATAAGAACATTGGTACAGTCGGTAAGACATATGCACAAGTGTCTTTTTGGCCAAGGTTCAAGTCTCATGAGTTACACTTTGCCATTTATTTGTGTACATAATCGGGTAGCGGGCTAGGGTACTCGTTATTACCCGTTTAAGATTAAATGGGTGCACGTACCGAGTTCGAGCACCCTAACTACTCGGTTATATCATAATCCGGTTCGGGTATTGGGTACCCAAGGGGTGCTACCCAAACTTGATATGGGTAGTAATATTTCTACCCTAACCCGACAAGTATCCAATTATAGGATACCCTAACCCGGTATAATTAGGTCGGGTATGGCCGGATACTCGATTATAAGGTACCCATTGCCAACCCTAGTTATTGGCTGGGCAATGAAGTAAGGGAAACAAGACCGAGCAAGGTGGTTGTTTAAGGTTGGGAACGATTGCTGTTTCAAGGAAATATTCAGTTGGGAAAGTGGTAAGGGAAATGTGAGTAGGAAACACCAAATGCAAGTTGAAACTAAAAGGTCAAAAGGTAAGTGTTATATGGTTAGATAATTTTTGTATAAGTATGGGTGCACAAATATATAAATATATATTATTGGTACGATAATGAATGATTAGTTTTGACGTAGAAGTAAAGCCGACTAAATTGTCGCTCTAAGATATACGATTTTGGTAGATGATTAAAAGTGACTAAGATTTGTTTTGAGATGGTGAAGATTTTGGTTTGTAGTGACTTAAAACAGCTAAGAGCTTGAACTGTGATTTGAAAACTTGAAGAAGATACTTGCTAAGTGCCTAAGGTAAGGGATAGATATATGGAACGTAAGAGATATTGAATGGTTTTAAAATCAACTGCCTTGGATTTGTAAACTGTATTTATCTTGTAGAAGATTTTAAGAAAATTATATCGTTTTGCTATCGGATTTTCGTAAGAATATTAACTTCTACGAATTAGGGTAGAATTTAAGTGATTTTTTAAAAATAACAATTTTCTAGGAAATTCTGTTTTGAAGAATATTAATTTACATGAATTTGAAATATTCATGAATTTTTTTTTCTGAAATTCTAATTTTTATGGAAATTACCAAGATATAGTGTTTTTAGAAAATATTTTATGAATATTTATGAATTATGTACTTTTGAAAGAAATTATACATATATATTTATTTGTGAACTTTTGTAAAGTTCGAAAATACTATTTTGAATTTCAGATTTCGAATATATATATATATATATATATATATAAATGTTTTGAGACATGACTAACTAAAATCAGTACAATATTAGAACTTTTGGACTACTATGTGACCCTAATCCAATCCATTAACTTTCGAGCTGTGTGATCTCGATCTAGTTCACAATGGGCTCATTTGACACTTGATCAGTGCTCATTGCAGGCCTCCTTTGGACTATGGCCAAATGTCTATTCAACTTGCACTTTCTCTTATGAGAATATCTGGACTACATGATTGTTACTTAATAATTAATTTGTCTCCACTGCTTAGTATGTGTATGTTTTATGTATATATTTTCGTATATGAACTCTAAACACTTTGATATTTGAACTTCTAAACCAATACGTTTTATTTTGAATATTCGTATTAAATTTAAAATATGATAAATACACATATGTTTTAATTTGTGTTTTGAATTTAATTACTATATCTAAGTTTAAATGATTTATTTTCTGATGTATTGCATTAGCATGAATTGACTTTTGAATCCCATGAATTCTTTCTCTAATTTAAAACTCCTTCCGAACTCCATTTCCAAATTTTCTTTTAAATACTATATTTAAAATCTATTTCACAAACTTGCATATAGTTTACAGTATCTGTCTCTTTATGTATATTTCTTATTGGGTTTTATAAGCTCACCCCTTCTTCTCCCTCCCAGATTATTTGTAGTAAGACTACCTGTACGAGGGGTTCTAACATGTTCTTCGAGGTTTTTGTACTGTCTTTGAAGATATATGATGTACAGTTATTCATTATGGATTTAGACTTGTATTTTTAGTACTGTTATAGTATTGAGATGTCATTAAAGGAAACATAAAATATATTTACGGTTTGAAAATATGCATGCAACTTGATTTTAAAATAAAAAGGAAATATGCATGCAACTTTGATGGATATCAAATAGAGTTAAGTAATATAATTTTAAATTGTGATTGCATGCTTAGACAAAAAAAAATTTGAACTGGGACCTAAGCAATTAAAGGATATTGATTTAGCTGATGTAAAATTTAGCTTAAGATCAAATTTAAGATACTATGCATAGCCCAACCAAGTAAATGAAAGAAAAAAATTTGGTTAGAATTTTCTGTAAAAATGGATGTTACAAAATTAGTATTAGAGCAAATTTGATTTGATGTGCATTAGTGTCAGTAAGGCAAGAACTAATTACATCTCCTATGTACTATTTTTGTATGAATATATACTGTACATATCCGTTTAGAATGGTACTGATTTGTTCTGTATAGATATTCTTTAAAAGTGAAAGGACATAGAAAAGACCCGTTCAAGTTACACAAGATCCCTGCAGTGAGGGACTCTCCTGATGTGTATTTGGATGAGTTATCGAGACTTTCTTCGGATAGGGAATTAAAGTTTGTCATAGTTTTGATCCCTAGTACAAAACCCATTTCTAAGCCACCGTATAGAATGGATTTAGTTGAGTTGAAAGAACTAAAGAAGTAGCTCTAGGAATTGTTGGACAAGGGATTTATCTGACCGACTGTTTTTCCTTGGGGTGCACTGGTGTTATTTGTTAAGAAGAAAGATGGTAGCCTTCAGTTGTGTATTGACTACCGATGGTTAAATAAGGCTACTATTAAGAATAAGTACCCACTTCCTAAGATTGATGACTTGTTTGATCAGCTTAGGAGTGCTTAGGTTTTTTCAAAGATTGACCTTAAATCGGAGTGAAGATATCTCTAAAACAGCGTTCAGGACCCAATATGGACGTTATGTGTTTTTGGTGATGCCATTTGGGCTTATGGATACAACTACGACTTTTATAAACTTGATGAATGAAGTATTCGAGCCTTATCTGGTCAAGTTCGTCATTGTATTCATAGATGACTTTTTTTTTATCTGTGTTAGATTTTGGGAAAGACATGAGCAACATTTGAGGATTGTTCTCTAAACTCTTAGGATCATAAGTTGTATACCAAATTGAGTAAGTGTGACTTTTGGTTAGACCAGATTACTTTTCTGGGTGATGTAGCAACAAAGGACGGGGTGTCTGTTGATCCATCCAAGATAGAAGCATTGTACAATGAGAAAGGACAAGGGCAGTTACTAAGATTTAGAGTTTCCTTGGTCTGATTGGATATTGTCAGAGATTCATTGAGAGATTTTCCAAATTAGCTACTCCTCTAACGTGCCTCATTCGTAAGGATGTAAAGTGTGAGGGGAATAACGCTTGTGAGCGTAACTTTTAGCATGAAATAGTAAAGTTCCTATAAGATGATATGTCTATAATTAAGTTACATTGGTGAGATTTTGATAAGTATGATACTTTATGATATTTTACACCTAATGAGTATCGGGGAGAACAACCTTAATTTTTAACAATATTATGGACTAGAGATTAGGTATTCAATTTATGAAAATTTTGGAGTGTGACAACCGTGATTTTTCGACCTCGATTAATAAACAGAATTAACTTAGACTCATGTAAGCTAATAAAAAGAAAATGAGAGTTACTGCAATCTATTCAATTATGAGGATTAAAAAAAGAATTTGGATTTATAGTAAATCGAAGAATTGAGGATTCAAATATAAACGATAAATATATAAGATATATTGAGTAAAATATATATATGAAAATTAAATAGAGATATAAATATATGTAGAAATATTTGGTAAGTATAAATCATATACATGTATATAATATAATATGACATATATATTTATTTATCAAGTATAGATATATTTATAACAAATATATTTGTAATATATATGTGTTATATATTAATATATTTTAATATACATTGATTATTTAGTAAGTATAAATTTTACAAATATATATTTATGTGTATTGTTACCAAAAATATAAATATCATAAAATAAAATTATAAAAATGGGACATATAGTCCGCTGAGCAAACCAATAAAAAATTTTTTAAAAATTAAATAAATAAAAGAAAACAAAGGAAGCTTACCACTGCTAATGTCTGCTCGAATAAACTTAAAAGAAAAAATAAAAAAGGAACAAAATCGTGGTTTGGTGGGATTTTACCCACCAAACCATCGGCTTCCAGCAACAAATACGTCCATCAAGGCTGTGTTTGGTTTTCCGAATTCATTTTCCAAAAACAGTTTTTCATGTTTTTAGGCTTTTGGTTGGCGTAAAATAATATAGTCAATAGAAAATGAACTTCAAGTCAACGAAAAATACACTCATAATTTAAGAAATTGTCTTCCAGTTTTCTCATATTTTAGGAAATTTTCTTATCGTTTTCTACACCATAACTGCCTTTATCCTTTTAAACAAAACCCACAGAGTTGCTAACCCAAACCCCTTCCCCCGTTGCACCTGCATTTACCGGCACCGCCGATCCTCTTATTGGCACTGTCGATCATCTCTTCCGACATTGCTGATCTCTTGTCGGCATCCTTTGAATCCCATCTTGCCGAACTCCTTCGAAAATCCAAACAAAACAGATCTTTATGCTTCAAACTCCTCTAATCCTTACTGGTCGCCGCTACCTCTACCCTTAAGTTCTACAACGAAAGTCACTTTATTATTTCTTTATGATTCACTTGTTGTGCCAAGAAAGCCGCCTCCTCTTTTGTTAATTTTTAAGCTTGTATGAGACTCTGTGCAGCACAATGACAATCCCTCCTTCATTGACTTGCATATTCTTTGAACAATCTAACTTAAAATGGAAATTATGTTTGTACTTGAACGTCAAAGCATTTTGATTCTGTAGTTGCTAATTGTTTTAAGTTTGTTAATGAAGTTTAAAGATTTCATTACAATATTATTATTATTATTATTTTAATTTTATTAAATTGTTTTTTCATTATTATTATTATAAAAATATTATTAGAATAGAAGAATATTAATTTAATAAAAATGCAAATTTTTCAAAAAAAATCAAATAATAAAAAATATTTTTTTAGTATATCACTTAAATATTAAAAAATATCAATTTTTTTAAAATAAATTTTTCAAAAATCATTTTTTTAAAGTTATTTTCAGCCAACCGAACTGAGCCCAAAATTCATTGATCAGCCTACCCTTATCTAACCAAAAATCAAAAGAAAAGAAAGGAAACAAACAGAGGAGAGAGGTGGAGAGAACCAAAAAGAAATAGGAAAGAAAAAGGAAGCAGGGGAAAAGAAGGGAAGAGGCGGACAACCACTGCCATTGCCGGCGCCGGACTAACGCTGGTAGGTTGGGACTGACGGTGAAGAGTGGAAGAAACACCAGAGCTGCTGCCACCGAAATCAGAACCAGAAACGTGAATAGACGCTGCAATGAAAAATACATATATATACACTAACAGAAATCGAGAGAAGTAGGGAGAGAAGGAAGCTTTATTTTGGCATAAAATGGAACAGCGACAAGATGGTTTTGGTGGACCAATTAGGGGTTCATTTAAGGTATATCAAGGCAGTTTGACTGCCCTTTTCCTTTCCTCACGTCTCTGCTACTGCCAGCAAGAGAAACGGAGCCGAGAGCCCCCTATTTTGACGCACCTTCTTGTATCAGCTGCAGTTCGAGTCGCTGTTGCTGGCATTGTTTCTTCTCCTCTCAGCCAAACTTCACCTTCTGACTTACACCATCGTCATCATCATTAACCCTTAAGAACCGAGAGTTTCCAGCCACTATACCGTCGCCATTCATAACTCTTTCTCAGTTCTTGGTCTACTTCCACGTGATTAGAGAATTTCCCAAGCAAAATGCTCCACGTTTCCAGCTCTCCTTTCTGACCGAGACAGCCTTGCTGTCCTGTTGATACCGAAAAGGATGCAGCCTCTTTAAGCTGTTATGGAGTCGAAAAACCAGCAGCTTGGAGCTGCTACGTTGGTGCAAGAAGAGTGGAAACACCTTGTAGCCCTCGTCTTTGTTTTGCTGCACTGGGGTCTTCTCTTTTTTCTTTTTTTCTTCCTTCACTCTTGGCTTCCACTCTTCCTTCTCCTTCCTTTCTTCTTCCTTTCTTTTCTGTCAATGGTCGAAACTCCTTTTTCTGCACCTCATTTCTTCATCCGGTCAGCCCCCTCTCTTCTATCTTTTCTTTCTTTTACCGTGTCAGTGGTTAAATCCCAGCTTTGCACCCTTTTTCTTCTTTGATCCGTCCACTATTTTCTCTTTAAATTTCAATCTTCACACTTACATTACTTCCTTCCAAAATGCTCTGTTTTTCCAGCTTACAACTTCACTCTTTCTTCTGCTTGTGGCTTCCGAAACCAGGACTTGTTCTTGCCTTGGCTGTCGATGTAAGATGGCAGTGTAAATGGCAACAAGATCGTGACGTACTAGCCTTCGGTTCCAGCAGAAATGGAAGAAAAACAGTGGGATGATGAGTGTTACGATGATGATGATTATAGACGTTGATGAATGTAGATGCAAGTGGCCCGTGACAAATAAGGGGAAAGTGGGGTTGGTATTGCGAGGCTTCTTCAAGAAGCCATTCTCCCATATATTATATTTTACTAGAAGAAGCCCGTGCGTTGCGCAGGTAGGTAGATCATTTGAAAGGACAAACATAAGAAGTTGAAGGGCTTTTTTAACATTAGAAAAGCTGAGAGCAAGGGTTGAGAAAACGTTCACATACATTAATATATAGAAAGTGCATCATAAAAGGCAGTTTGTATGCATGTTCATCTTAGACAATCCATATGGAATGTATCTAGTGAAGCATTGTATTTGAATGCTTCAGCAAAAGTCATTATCATTTAGTTACCAAGCCAACAGCAAAGCAAGAAAAGAAACCATCCTGCAGTTAGCAAAGGGGAACAGAAAAACACTCGAGGAAATTTGAAATGAAACGAAGATGTAGAAATGTTTCATTTCATTAGGAGCTGAAAAACAGAATATATATTACCCCCCCTTTTGACTATCATATAGAAAGTCGGTAGATAAATATTGTTCCCCAGAAATAAGGACCAAAAATTGCCATTCTAAATTGTGCTCACAAATGCAAAACACAAGAAACACATTATAGTGTCATGCAACAAAATTTCAGCAGAAACAGTGAAGATTTATGTGACACAGATGCAGAGGAAGTTTGTGTCTACACCTCTTTCTTCAAAGTCAAAAAAAAAAAAAAACAGAAGCAAAGCCCATTATATCTTGCATGAGAAAAGCATTACAAAATTAATATCAGGTCAGATTTCTTTAACAGAATAAAAAAACATAGCACACTCAGCAAGCATCCAAACTGAGCCCATCGCTGATCGCTATTCAAGATCAAGACAACATTCTCAAGCCATTAATTTCGAGTGCTAATTGAATGAAGCTTATTCTTATTCACAACAATAGGTATACTCCTAATTATTCCTACATGCCAATTCTGCATTGAAACAAATTGCATTCAATTTTCTTTCGCAAATATTATCATCACAACAATCAAACTTCTTCAGTGTTCTAAAATTCATCTAAATAACATAATGATTTCAAATTATTAAATAAGTGGCATCCTCAAATATAAGTAATAAGAACAAAAACTTGCAAAAAATAGGTAGTGCTATACCCCCTAGCAACAGTGGCACCAAAAGCACCTTTATATTATGAAAAAAGAATGAATATTTTGAAAGAGAAAATAATGAAAAATGTTTCAACACTCTTAGCCAATAGTTTCGTACATGATGTATGGTATTATCAAACTAATTCATTTGCTTTAAAGTTTCTTTGAAGAAAGCACCAACCATCAGATGATCTAAGCAATATGATTGGATATTCCATGGGAAGCAGAAAAACTTTAAAAGAATGGCGGAAGCATCTTTTCAAATTGGTGCACACCAAAAAGGCACCTCTCAACTTTTTTTTTTAATAATTAAAAGTTATTGCCTTAGCACCCACTACTATCTAACACTTCTCAATAACATTTTTTTTCACAGTGGTTTATCATGGATGTTGTTGCTTGATAAACCTTAGAATGCTATAATTCACTCACGGCTTCCAACCATCGATTTAAATGATCTAAGTTTCAATTCATTTTTGAACATTATTTTCCAAAGTAAATAAGGTTTTAGAAGATAAAATTGTATCTTTACATAAAGAGAGAGAGCCACAAAGCCCTCATAAGACAAGACTAAAAGAAGACCAAATGAAAAAAATGAGATATTAACATAGTAAGCAAGACCATTTTTGATGTAACAATCCCTTTTGATCAAATCAGTTACTTGCTCCGGGAGACAAATGTTGTGCATTCTCAATTTGAAAACACTAAGCAAAAGATTTTAGAGTCAGAATCTGAAGAAACTAACACACACATACATCCAAAATAAAGAGCGATGGGAGAAACTATCAAACTACTTTCTTAGAAACCTCTAAATAGTTAGCTAGAATTTTAAAGAATACATAGCAAATAATTTTAGAAAAGTCCAACAAAATAAAACATGGATCTTTCATTAAGATCAAATCAAAATTAGGCAAGATCAATAACCTGTATTTTTCGATATTCATACTCAATGCAGCTTGTTTTTCAGAATCAATATACTATATACCCCATACATAACTATCCTTCCAGAGTTGTTCATGTTATCGATAGTTGTTTCCTGCATTTCTACACTTGTGCTGACGAAATATATGTCAATTTCATTAGAACAACATAAGCAGAATTCAATGCAAATGAGATTAATTGATATCGATCTATAAGTTGCTCACTTAGCATTCAAAATGAATATTATTACCAGTCTATATATCACGAATTAAATATAGGTAACCAAAAAAATGTTTAGGCCCTCACCTTTCTAGAGAACTAATTGAAATATAGCTCCTTGTATGTTGCATCAAAATTCCAGATCAGTAGAATGAAAAAGAAACAAAGAAGAAAATTTAGTTGTTTTACTTGGTAATTAAATCAATCAAACTTTTACCAAAATATGCACAGTAACTTTAACTGGAGATTAGCTTAAAGAATTAGATAATCAAAAATTACTGTGGTCATAAAACTTAAAATATTCTTATCAATGAAGCAAGCCTTTCTTATGTCTTTACCACCACCGCTACCCCAAGACGCCTCATTGCAAGATAACCAACAATGTGATAAGTTGCAATGCAAACAAACTTTAAGCAAATACCATAATAAACAAAGAAAAAGGAAAAATGTATTATTTTTAAATATTTGTTCTTTTCACTTCCTATTCCTTCATTAGTTTATATTTTCTTCTTTAATTTGCTATACAATATCACAGGAGGAACTACTATAGTGATTGGCCTTTATATGCTGACGTGGGGTAAAAGTAAGGAAAGGATTTTACAACACAATCTACCCCTGAAAAGGTTGATCATATCCAAGAGCCAACAATTTCTAAAAAAAAAAAATCAAACTGATGGTAGTGAACTTTTCATTGCAACAATTAACATGATGTACATATAATTTGTTTCTCATTGTCTTAAGCTAAAACAATAAAGGTGTAAAATTTTGAAGGAAAACAATAAACGCATTACATTATTTTAAATTAGAATATGACATGAAACATTAATAAAGCAACCCAGGCTAGAACACCACTAAAACAGGTCTAATAAACAGATCATAAATTGGATTCATCTTCTTTTTCAATTTAGACTCTATAGGGTTCTAATAAAAAACAGGAAGAAAAATGAGATGTGTGTGTGATATTGACATTTTCAAATTTTTGAGTGGAGCTCCATAAAAAGTAAACAATTAAGAATGTTAGCAAAGGATGAATAAACCCCCTTTGCAGAAAGAATGACCACTGAAAACAAAGGACAATAAATATTCATACCAGGAAAGCAGAAACAACAAAATGTAATAAACAACTCTTAAAACCACACAAATTATTGTCATGAACTGAAAAAAATTCATGCCAAAACCATAAAGATCCATGTTTAAGCTAGATTGATTAAAAAGTACCTTTCCAATGTCCTTCAAAAGATTAAGAACTTGAAGAGGGCTTTCTTTCTTCAAAATAACATTGCATCCATCTCTACCATTGTCTAGAAATGAGGGATAGGTGAAAGGGAAAGAACAAAAGAAAATAGGAAAAATTTGTGCATCCACAAAGACTTAATGAATTAAAAAAATCATTTAATGAATTAAAAAAATTAAATGGAGTGTTCACAACATGCACACAAAACCTCTCTGGACCAATCTCCATATATACCTTTATAGACCCCTTTTTTCCTTATATTCAGTGGAGCCTATGAATTTGTTCTATCTCATGGCATCCATGAAAGTAGTTAAACGAAATTAAATGCAAGCTATATATAAGAAATTTAATCTAATTAAGCATCCAAATTAAAATGAGATGTTTTGAATATGCATACTTACTTACCGAGATTGAAGAAGAGAAATAATTAGATAATTGGTTTTTTTAAGAAGGGAAAAAATCATGATTATATATCAAAGCCGATAATAAATAGGATCATTATCGTGTTGAAGGAAAATTCTTAAAGGATCCTTCTCAAAGGATTGAACTTGTTAAAGAATCCAAAAGATTTAAGAAGAGACCAAATGGATCAATAGTTGAACATCTGTACAAATTTTCTCTACTATCAAAGTCAAACAGAATCTAATTTACTATCCTGTTATAAGAAAATTGGTTGTCATGTGCAAGAATAACATATCCCCTAAATTATCCTAAAATATTTGATCGGCAATATCACAAATGCTTTAAAATCACAAAGCAAGACTTGATGAAACATAGTGGCTTCCCTATTTTTTCTATTTAACTTTCTAAAACACCAAAAATAGATATCTAATTACACTTTTTTTTGGCAACGATACCAGATAGTTAACAAATATAGTATTGTCATCTAAATGGAGCAATGAATAAAGCTTTCCCATATCATAAAATTGAAATCATGAATAACATAAATCAAAGATTCAATGGCGCAAATTTGGTAAATCTTTTACCTTCTTTAGACAGGCCTGTAGCTCTTGACTGCTGCAGTTGCAGAGGGTATAAACAGCCACAACAATTCTTCTAACAGCTACAGCTCACAGTCTCATGCTCTGTTTTAGTTTCAAGGTCCTGCCTTCAGCTTCCACTACATAAAAGAAAATAATTACTTAGTTTACCAAGTTAACAACAGCAGCTACTAAATCAAACATAGCATTTTCACCGGGAGGCATTTGAAAGGAGTGGGTCTTTGGTTACAGCCATAAGTGCTGCTGATGTGGTCAAGCTCCATGGCTTTGTGGCTTAACATTTCCACCGTCAACCCAAAACATTGAGATAAAACACAAAAGAGAAAGGGTTTTCAAACAATCACACTTCAATTCATTTATTGTCTTACATCAACATGCCAAATCTGTGGAAATCAAAGCCAACTTACAACCAAAAAGCTTTGTGTTGAACTTCAGCCCCTTCGAGTTGGCCACGCCCCTTCTATCATTCTTATATAATGTAGTAGTGCACTACATTTTGGACTGAATTAAGCTTGTGAACTAATATAAAAATACAAAGAATTACATTGCAAGGTGCCAAAATGCATGCTAGTAGTTATTTTAAATCTATGTAAAAGCTTTTTTTATGATTCCAGATTGGTTATTGAAGAATCTTCTTCTTGCTATAGTACATTTTCACTGTTTTCTGAAGTTGATGCTTTTGTTTTATGGAATTCATTTTTAACTATCAGCGTTTGTTTTATGCCTGCCCATTGTGTGTCTGTTTACATGATACTACGGTGGTTTTGAGATAAAATTAAAATAAACTTTACCCATCCCCAGTCCATTCTGTAAACTATTGAGCTGATAAAGCAAAAGTTAAAACAAATTTCATGTAAAACAATTTTATTAAAATAAATATTAACAAATTAAACAAACATCTAAAATAAAATAAAATATCTAAGCTAGAATTTAAAAAAAAAGATATGATTGAATAAAAGTATAATTTATAATTAATAAAAATAAATAAAAAAACAAAATAAAGCAAATAATTTAAGAAAAACAATTACCATTTCAATATTCTTCTCCTTCTCTGGTCTTTGCTTCTTCTGGCGAGTACCTTAAAAGACAATTCTACACGAACACATAGATTCTTAGAAAAAAAAAAGGAGAATGAGTAGAAGACGCGTGAAATAATGAACTTGATTATAGTGCCATATCGTCAAAGTGTGTTCTATTTATGCAACCTCTGCAAGAAAGCTCTCTTCATCAATGAAAGACAGTTTTGCAAGACCCTTCAGAAAGCAACAACAAATAGATAAAATTTCCACTTCAGCAAACCAAAGACTTTCGATAAACCACTTTGTAAATGAATCTAATCCAAAGGAGAGAAAAAGATAAACCTACCTACCATGAATACCGCTTTCCATTCATGTCAACTTCAAAATCTGATAGAGCATGGTCAAATTTCAGTTCTTATTGAAGAAATTAAGAAATACATATGATGTCTGTCTGTTTAGCAAAAACGCTTCAAAGGGATGGGAGAAGAAAAATAAGTACTTGGCAAAAAAAAAAACTTGAATCGCTCCGCTGTGTCAGATCCTCAAACCTACCACGACGACCATCCGTGGCCTATTTTCTTTATCTTCCTTGCCGGGGAAGGTAGATCAAAGAAAGTAGGTTGCTTCTGTCTTGGACTGATGGCAGCTTATGCAGTGCTCGGCCTTCCAACAGGAAAGATTTGCGTTTAAAGGAAAGAAAATCAACGCAAGAGTCTCTAGAAGTTTTTTCTAATTTGATTTGGGTCTACAAACGTGAGATAGAAAAAAAGAAAAATAAGCAGATGGCAGAAAAAGGAAGAAATCATAACACTCTGAAGCGTTTGATACGCAAAGATAGAAAGGCAAAAGTGAGATATATTATTTGACTGACAGGATTTAACGATAACCATAACCATTGATCTAATAAATACTGGAGAAAAAAGGGTATTGAGCACTGAAAAAGCAGCGTGGAAAGATCAATGCACAGGCTGCAAATCCAAGAAAAGGCAAAATGACAGTATCAGACAAAACATAATAAGAGATCTACAAAACAGTACAATAGGAAGCGAGAGAGGCAATAAAAAGTATAAGGGCAAAAAATAATTCAAATCCAGCCGGCGGCTCCCACTCTTAATGAAACTACAGGAATAAGTGGAATTACAAAACTGGAAAAGAAAAAAAATATTAACCGCAAAAACCAAAGGGAACCAAAGCACAAGAAAACGGCAAAATGATAAAATAGCTCCAAAAGCATCGACCGACCCAGAAAATGGACGACGTGGCGACACAAGAAAGCTATTACGCGTTCAATGGAAAGAGCACAAACGTGACTTCACTAGGAGGCTAAAAAGTCACCAATTTTAAGTTATATATGATTAGCTGTAACATCCCAAAACCACTATATAACAGAATATTCACTTGTAAACTCCACTTACTTACTGGTTGGGCTGTCTGTGATGCTTAATAACTCTTAATACTTTACTAGGAATTAGTACTTTTATTTCTCGTACTAATATGAAAATATGAATTATTAAATTAATTCCTTTTTATGTATATACATTCCCTTATTTATAAAGTAGTACTGTACCCTTTTACTGAATATATAAAAGAATATAACATACCTTCGATATCAATCTCTGGAAGGTAATTCTCTTAGTCCAAAATCAATAATCTGTGGAATGGAAAAATAAGGAGTGAGCGACAACGTGCTCAGTAAGGAAGGTGTATGCTGCTTATAAAAATAAAATCTATATCCTCAAACACAATTTACTTATCCTAACAATCAAACCCATTAGAAAAACGATGGATATAGATAACCTTTAAACAGGATTCATTAAATACTTTCAATAAATGAAAATCAATAAGTTGAGACTAGGCAACAAACAAATCATGCTCTCATTGTTCCTTCAGGAACACAAGTCGTCCGCTTTTGGGGTGCACCCGTAGGCCATCGCCCTTCACGGCTATCTCGGCTAGATCTATGGCCATAATCTATAGGTGGTCCTCGAGTCCACTTGCCAAGTGACCTCGAGACCGCTGATGACTTGGCGGGTCCATCAGCCCTGTGACGCCCTGAGGTGCACCCGTGAGTCTATTGACCCGAGCCACCGCCCCAGGTGGGTCACGCAATTACCTGAATAACAAGGCATGAACTTAGGGCCTAAAGTCTCAAAATCACTTTATCAAATAATGCATGTCATAAAACAAAACATTTATCAATATTTTCATAAAATTTACTCCACAGAACATGCATTTTACCTCACACACATCTCCCTTACCAGTCTTATGCCGACGCTCGTCCCGATAATGCTAACCGAAGTCCGTCTACTCTGGCTGCAAAATAATTTTATCGAAAATTATTGATAATTTTTCTTCTTATTTTTAAACCACTAATATTCATATAATGCAGCCTCTAAAGTCATAAAATAATTACAACCAGTATAAATTATACCGGTATAAAAACTCAATTCCTTCATTTCACTTCCTTTTTCGGTTTTAATTTCACCGAAAATTCTCTTTTAATTTCTACAGTTATTTTCTACTAATTTTCCAAATTTTCAACATAATTTCTTTACTTTTCAAGCCATGGCCGAACCTCTCATGGCCATTATTGTTGGCTTTTCAATCATGATTTCTATTTCCTCATTTTTGCCATTTATTGCTTCCTTGTCTACGTGAACGTCATTCCTATTTCCTTGCATGAAGTTTAAATGCTTCTCTGTTTATACTCTCAACCGTAGGTTTCCTCTTTAGCTAAAGTCTTCTTTCAATCGTTTAGATTCTAGGCTTCTTTTTCCTTCTATTTAATTTCCTTTAGTTATTTTACATCATCAAACTAAAATTTCAGCTCACTTTCCTTCTTGTTCTTCATCTATCTCAATACATGAATTCATTCTATTTCCATGATTCAACAAGAATAAATCAAGGCAAGGCTATAATCATGCTTTTCACACTTAAAAAAAACATAAGAATATGTCATGTAATATCAAGAAGCCATAAAGGTTATTGAGATTACCTTGATCAAATGAAGTATCCAAAACAGAATTTTATTTTCTGTTTTTGTTTCTTGTCCTCGTAAATATTCTAGCTTCCTTTCTTGGTTGGTTGTTCAATCTATTTAAAGGCCAAGTAAGCAAGGAAGGATGATCCTCATAAGGGAATAATTTTCTGAACTTTTCTTAGTTAAACCGAGAAGAAACAGAACAGAAATGAAACAGAGGATGGCTCTCGTGTAGATGACAATTTTCGGTGGTGAAGAGGATTTTTGCTGAGGCTTTCTTACTTCTGTACTCCTTCTTTCTATTCAAGATTACTAATACCACTTATACACTTAGCATCTTTTCAACTTTCTTCATCATTTCATGCATTAAATTCATTAAATGAACCAAAGAAAACTGCAGCAAAATATGGCGTAGAATTCTCCATTCTACACGCCTCATACCACCTTTCCTTTATCTTGTCTTCGTTTCACACAGCCAAATTCTCGTTTCATTTATTATATATCACTTCCATGTTCTTCTTATAATATTTTCTTTATATTTTTTTATCATATAATTCATAGTTTATCATTAAAAGAAAAACTGCAGTGGGCATACACGACACAAAGGTGGCGTGGATGTGTTCTCTTTTACACATCTTGTATGCTTTTTGTTTGGTCTTTGTTTTATATTCTTTAAAGATAATTATGATAATTGTTCAACTATTAGTTTTATATATGTATTTTGTCTTCTACTCATTTAAAACCAAATAGCTTTTACAGTCAAAAAGGGAGGGCTGAAATTTCTGGTTGTTATCCACGGTTTTTGGCCAAGTTTTCTTATCTTCTTTTCAACATTTGCAGCCAATAATGTTTCTTATCTAGTACCTCTTTTATACTATCTTGTTAACTCATGTTTCCTTTAACTTTCTGCTCATAAAAGCCTTGTACTGATAGCCTTTAAATACTAGATGAAAACGTGTTCAAGAAAACTGGCGTGGACTTCTTCTTGGCCATTTCGGTTTAGCTTCCCTTTTTCCTCTTTCTTTGCTTTATGTTAACCAATGAAATTCTAGGTAATTACTATTTTATTCCTAGACTTCATGTCCACTTGTTTATATCATAAAATCCATATTTTTACCAACTTGTTAAGGCTGAACCGAATCAGTCTTGCATAAAAGAGAGTGACGTGAAGTCCCCTTGTATAATCACCTTTCTTGACTTTTCTTTACACATCTCTTTCAAAGTTTCCACCAATAAACTCTAGGCCTTTGTTATATATATATATAAACTTGACTTTATTATATATATATATATATATATATATATATATATTATCCATGCTTGCATTCCATTTCCTTGCAATTTCCTTCCAGCCGAATGAAATCCAAGTGCAGATTTTGTTGTTGGCGTGAATGGCAATTTAGTTTCTCCTCTTCTCTTTTACATTCCATCAAATAAAATAGCTTTGCATGAGTACACATTTAATTCATCTTTTCTTCATATCTTTGATTGTTATTAAGCCAATAATTCCATCAAATTTTCATTCTTAAAATTTTAGATTTTCATTATACTTCACCTGCACCATATTGAAATTAAAAATTTCAATTTCCATAATGTAAAATAAAGTCTCATCTTAATTCTTTATTTAATTCCATACTTTAATTTATTCTAATTATCAATCATGTACAATAAGATGTACAATGTATACAAAATACCGGATCTCACATTAGCACTATTATTATTATTATTATTATTATTATTATGATTATTATTATTATTATTATTATTATTATTATTATTATTAACTCCATTTTGATATTTAGCAAAATATATTTTTAAATAGTTTAATTTATTTTATATCTATTATTTGTCCCACTAATATTTCATAATTTTTATTTTTATTAATTTATATTGTCTATTGTCTCTTAAATCCTAAAGTCTTTAATATTATTTAATTTCCAAAATCCTTCATCCACAAATTAAATTATTCATGTATAATCTATTAGCACTTTAATCTAACTAATAGATTATCAATTTTCTTTCATGATCCTCATCTTCAATCCTCTAATTATAATTTCTCATAGTCTAAATTCTCCATAATTTTTAGTAGTCCAAATTAATAATTCCTTATAATGTTCATTCTCAATTTATCTTCTCAATCATCATAGCTTCAAGTTAAATTCTTAGTATATTAATTTGTCTCCAAATTACATTGTTTAATTCACCAAGAATAAAGAATTTACAGTTATTACACTAATTCACATTTTTTATTTTATTACTAAAATAATAACTTTAGAATGTGTCTTGATACTTAATTTGTTTAAAGTCTTTATTTTATTTCACAACTTTGATATGAAAATTTGCTGTCTTCACGTATCGTGACCTTAGAAATTAGATAATTTCCCTCCTACACCTAAATTTTATTTAAAAAAAAAATGAGAGCTCGTATAAAAGGACTCTCCGGCTACCAAGAAAAGCTCACATCTTTTTCAATTTCAATAGATTTCAATGAATTTCATGGAGCATCAGTTTCCATATGTCACCTTGTTCCTCACCTTCCTTTCCTCGTTCTTGGTAGTCAGAATTCTGAAAAAAGCAAATGCCAACAAGTCCACCGTGAAGCTTCCTCAAGGACCATGGAAGCTACCTCTCATAGGTAATCTGCACCAATTGATTTGTTCTTCGCTCCATCAGACCCTAAGAGATTTAGCCAAGAAATATGGACCTTTGATGCATCTACAGCTTGGAGAAATTCCTACCATTGTAGTATCATCGGAAAAGATTGCAGAAGAGGTTATATAAACCAATAATATCATCTTTACTCAAGGGCCTCATGTCCTTGCGGCCGAGATAATGGCATACAATTTTAAAGATATTGTGTTTACACCATATGGAAACTACTGGAGGCAGATGAGGAAAATTTGCACGCTCGACCTTAATTACCATGGGATGAAGTATGAAGGTTTGCGCATGGCTGAAGCACCAGGCGTAGTTGTAAGAAGGAAGAATGGTTTGTTCTTAGTTACCATTCTTTATTACTCTTTGAACTTGTCATGTTCAACTTCATTGAACTACATAGTATAGTAATTCAATTGTGGGAATAGTTTGTTAGTATATTAATGAATGTTTTATGAAGTCATTTGTATTTTGCAATCAGTTGTAATGTTGTATGTCTTTTTTGCCTTTTTCACAAGGCATTTGCAAGTGTTGGATTCCTTGGAACAATTATTTAATGCATGCACTGTTATTAAATTGCTATGACGCAATCCAGTAATTGACTGAGAATTAGGCAAGTTCATCAAGAGCAATAGAGTAATCCTCAAGCTTTCTATTTTGTTATGATTAATTTGAAGTGAAGTTCACTGTGACGGAGACAAATCAACAAAACTTTGGACATTGTTGCTAAGATTTTCCTTTCGACACGACTCTTGGCCCAATGAAATTTAAGATTCCAACCTCCAAAATCTATTGGACCAAAATGTCTCCAAAATCATATAGCAAGTGGGATTTCAAGGTTTGTTGGATACCTCGGATTTTTTTTTTCGAATTAAGCCGGGTTTGAATATTTGTTTTTTGAAGTTAATTCAAGTGGATTCAAGTTCAATAGATTTCAATGAGCTTCATGGAGCTTCAGTTTCCATATGTAACCTTGCTCCTCACCTTCCTTTTCTTGTTCATGGTGGCCAGAATTCTGGGAAAAACGAAAGCCAACAAGAAGTCCACCGTGAAGCTTCCTCCGGGGCCATGGAAACTACCTCTCATAGGTAATCTGCACCAACTGATTAGTCCTTTGCCCCATCAGACCCTACGCGATTTAGCCAAGAAATATGGACCTTTGATGCATCTACAGCTTGGAGAAGTTCCCACCATCGTAGTATCATCGGCGAAGATTGCAGAAGAAATTATGAAAACCAATGATATCATCTTTTCTCAAAGGCCTTATATTCTTGCAGCCGATATAATGAATTACAATTTTCAAGGAATTGGCTTCACACCATATGGAAACTATTGGAGACAAATGAGAAAAATCTGCACGCTGGAGCTTTTAAGCCAAAGCCGAGTCCAGTCATTCAAATCAATCAGAGAAGAAGAGGTGTCAGATTTCATCAAATCCATAGCTTTGAATCAAGGGTCTCCAGTCAATCTTACTGAGAAATTTTTTTCACTTTCATATGGGATAACGGCAAGAGCTGCCTTTGGCAAGAAAACCGCAGAGCAAGAAAAGTTCATAAGGTATATGGCAGAAGCTGTAAAACTAGTAGGCGGGTTTTGTTTAGCTGATCTGTATCCTTCTAGTGAAGTCCTTAAACTCATTAGTGGAATCAGGATTAAGCTAAAGAAGCTACATGAGGATTCTGACAAGATCCTTGAAAATATTGTTAATGAGCACAAAGAGAAGAGAAACAAGACAGGAGGGTGCCATGAACAAGGACATGCAGATCTTGTTGATGTTCTTCTTAAGATACAACAGGAGAGTGACCTTGAATTTCCTCTGACAAATGACAACATAAAAGCAGTCATCCATGTTAGTACTTTACATTGTTGATTTCTGTTTTAGTTTGCTTAGTACCAATTGAACTTGATTACTTTAACCAATGATTATTTCCAGGATGTATTTTCAGCTGGGAGTGAGACATCAGCAACAGTAATAGAATATGCAATGTCTGAAATGTTGAAAAATCCAGAGTTGATGAAAAAGGCTCAAATGGAGGTAAGACAGGTTTTTGGTGAACACGGCGGAGTAAATGAAGCAAGGATTCATGAATTGAAGTACTTAAGATCAATAGTTAAAGAAACATTGAGATTACATCCTCCTGTTGTTCTTCTAATACCAAGAGAATGTTCTGAAAATTGTGTGATTAACGGCTGTGACGTCCCTGCCAAAACTAGAATCTTGATAAATGCATGGGCAATAGCAAGAGATCCTGGTTACTGGGAAGAAGCTGAGGAGTTTCGTCCAGAAAGATTCCTGAACAGCACAGTCGATTTCAGAGGAACAAGCTTTGAATACATTCCCTTTGGCGCTGGAAGAAGGATTTGCCCTGGAATAACATTTGCTCAACCAAGTATTGAGTTACCACTTGCAAATCTGTTATACCATTTTGATTGGAAGCTGCCCAATGGGATGAAGAATGAAGATCTGGACATGGCTGAAACATTCGGCTTGGCTGTGAAAAGGAAGAATGATTTGTTCTTAATTCCCATTCCTATTACTCTTTGAACTAGTCATGTTAGTGTGTATTTGTATGTTCTCTATGTGAATCTGTCACCAGGCAGTTAACAATGCATGCATTTTTAATAAATTGCTAAGATGAAATCCATGGTACTTGACTGAGAATTATGCAAGTTGATCAAGAGCAGTAAAGTAATCCACTTGCTTTCTATTTTGTTATGATTTAATTAGATATAGAGTTCACTGTGATGGCTATAATACTAGAAAACCTATCGAATATTGATAAGGTTTTCCCTTTGACATGACTCCTGGTCCAATGAAATTCAGTATTTCAATCTCCAAAATCTATAGAACAAAAAAATTTGCATAACCATTTATGGGTATTAGGATAATGAAATGATGGGATTTCAAGGTTTTAATGTAGTTTGTTCAAAAAGGTACCATCTAGGCGATAAGCCCAAAACCTTTACTGCAGTAGTCGGTCACCAGGGAAAGTCTTTATGTATCATTTTCAATAACTTTCAATCCAACAGCCCTGCTGTATTGCTAACCCAAACGTGCTGCCATTTTCTGACTTTAAGGGATGTAAACAAGGGTTGAATGCGTAGAAAAATAAGAACAATGAATAATGCAAATATTTTAGTGTAGGAGATGGTCTTGAAAGCAAGATGCCAGAAATTATTTAATAGAAGTTGGTAAATAGTGGTAATCATGCTAACTTGATATGCAATTAATGTTTTGAAGTGCCCATGGATTAAACACTAAGTCCTTGGATGAAAGTAATGAGGCATTAAGACTCACTGACTTTCAATTATCAATCTTTTTTCGAGCCTCCAATCTCATTGTGCACTTGACAGATTTTCCAAAGTTATTTTCAATGGCAGAACTTGACATTTGAATATTTTAGACCTCTTATATTTGTGCGACAAAATTTAGTAAAAATATTGTACATGTCAACCAAAAAGGAAACTATCCAAAAATGAAAAGTTTTTTTTGGGTTTAACAAAAATGAAAAGTTAATTTCGTGTTTAAATTTGGGCCAAGAGAAAAATGTCCAAAATCTACAGAACGAAAAAAATCTCCATAATAATTTTTTTGGTGTAACTCCATAATCATTTATGGCTATATAAATTGGGATAATGGGATTTCCAGGTTTTAGACTTTTTAATAGTTTGTTCAAACTTGTCCCACCCAGGCCGTAAGCCCAAAACCATTCCTGCGCATAGGGAAAACTAGAAAATATCTACTATTAGACATTTTAATAGTTATAAAATGCCAAACAAGCTCTTGTTCCTTATATTCGTCCTGAGTTAGGATATTTTCGGATTTAAAATTTTTTGTTCTAACTTACTTAAGTTCAAATATTTATCTTTTTTATTTTAAATTAACAATTAACTCAAGTCGATTCAAATTCAATTTTAGATTGATACGGGCAAGTTCTAGGATAATAATTTGTAAATATCGCAAATTTTTCGTATCTAGTTTGTAAATAAATGAAAGAATTAAATAACCTAAGTATTGAAATGTAATCTAAATTTTTATTATCGTAAGTAATGTAAACAAAGATGCAAGTTTGGTACATTTAACAATGAATTATTAATATATATAATTTAGATTATATAAATAAGTTCGAGATGTATATATCTAAATTCAATAAAGAAAATAAATAAATAATTTGTATTTTAATTAAATAAATTAATGGTTATATAAATGCACTACAAATCTAAGTGCACATATATATATATATATATATATATCTATATCTATATATCTATATATGTGTGTGTGTATATATATATAAATATATATATATATATATGTATATATATATATATATATTTGTCTCATTCTCTCTATTTGCTTGACACTTGTCCATTTATTTTTTTTTTGCCCTCAACAATTTGTTTTTTTACTTTGGTCCTTTTGTTTTTTTTCTCAACAATTTTTTTAATTAAATCCTTAACATGTTTTTTGTATGTTATGTATTGTGTGTTTTAGATTTGTTGTATTCTATTCAATTGCTGCAATACTTTCCCTAAAGATAACTTTAATCTGTATGTAACAATAGTGATATTATTTCTACTTTTACTTCTTTTGTTATTCCATGTTTATATTGAATCAAAATTTCAATCAGGTTTTGTAACAAATTAACAAATATGATTGTTCAAATCTTGAGTATTTTAATTTTTAACTCTTCATTTGTATGCACTGAGTTTGAACAAAAAATTGTAAAGAAAAAAATTTTCCCATAGCGAAGCATGGGCAATTTTCTAATATATATATATATAAGTGACTAGTTAATTAAAAGAACAAAAACTATATATGTGTGTGTGTATATATATATATATATATATATATATATATATATTTAATTTAACAAGGGATATAATTATATTAAAAAAATATAATATACATGTGAAGATAAAAATATTAAATATATATATAATAAATAAATAACAAACAAAAATATATCTATATATAAGTATATTAATATATATTTGTGTGTGAATGTGTGTGTGGATTTAGTGTACGAGAGTACAAGATATATATATATAAATATATATATATATATCATTATAAAATATGTATAATAAATAATATAATAATATTATTATTATTACTGTTGGTTAGCTTCCTAAGGAAGCCAACCCGTGGGAGCAGATGCAAATCTGGAAGGACAGAAAACAGAGGCCTTTGGCCTCTGAGAAAGGACAGAAGAGAGGCGAAAGTGAATGGAAATATTGGCCGTCGAGAGAGAAAGCATTAAAGAGGAAGGCTGGGGCTTTTGATAGGGGAGATTCTAAGTGATTTTTTTGCGGTTGGAACAGCTAAAGCTCTCGGTGAATAGTGGACAAGATGCCGAAGGTGAGTGACTCCGAGGGAGGGAAAGCTAAGGAAAAAATAAATGAAGAAAGGTTGACGTTAAGAGCAGAGATCGGGGCTGAAGGAAACCGTTTTGGAGCTGCAACTAGTGGCATTTTAAAGTGCTGATGGCTGGCAGAAACCGGGGCCGCATACAACCCTGAGCAGTAGCATTTAAGGACTTGAAATGGTGCTATCTGCTGGCTGATCTGAAGACCAAACTGGAAGAAGAAAGCTGGAGGTTCGGCTGGTTTAGCAGTGGTTTAGAGCTGTGTATAAAGCTGGTTTGAAGTTGTGAAACAAGGACCCTTTTGGGCAGTGCATTGAAGTGAAAGGCAAAGGCAGGACAGGAGAGTTCTCAACTGGTTGTCTAAATGAAACAAAAGGAAGCCAAACTCCTTGGAGAAGGAAATGAAAAGAGATGGGGCAGGAGGGAGAGGAATCTCTTTCTCTGCAAAGAAACTGAACCGAAAATGAGTGAAGAAAAGAGAGATCGAGAGTGCTAGAGACAGATGAGGACAGAAAAGAGATCGAAGAAAAGAGAGGAAGAGATGAGTTGTACTATCGATGTAAGAAACTGTTTTCAGGCGCTGATTTGGGCTTCTTTGGGCGCTGATTTGGGGCCAAGTAGAGACTCATAATTGAGTTGGAAAAGGTGCTGGAAGAATCGGCCACTACTGCTGGGATTTAACACGGAACAGCCTTCGAAAATGGGAGCCTCTCTCTCTCGGCGAAGCATGAAAGATGGTCATTTCTTTGGTGAGAAATAGAAGGGAGGATCGGGTAACCATCCAAGTTGGAAATTGAAACCAGCTCCAAATTGAGAAATGAAGAAGAAACTAAAAGGAAGGAGACCGAACAGCTAAGTGTGGACTCGAGTTTGAAATGTTATAAAGGTAAAGGCCTCTTAAAATTTTGTTTAATATTTATAGAAATGCACCAAGAACTAATATGTGATGTAGGAATTCATTAGGAACTCTAAAGAAATGGTGAAAGCCGAATCAAGCAATAAGGCTTGATTTTGAGGATTTTCAAAGTAAGGATGTGTTAATTAATTTGATTTAAACTTTATAAGAGGTAATTAAGTTAAGTGTGATTATGGTATTGGATTGTAGATCTTCAAAGGAGGAAGGCTTGAGATTTTATATATTTTTGGATTCAAAGGTAAGTACTATACTCGAATGTTGTGTGGTGTTAATTGTTATTGTTAGAGTATACTTTCCAATCAATTGGATTTGAATTAAATAATTTTAAAAGGTCCAAAAGACTCAATTTAGTTGGACTAAGGCTAAAGTCTTCTTAGGGTTTTGTTAAGAAGCACTATAAAAACAATGTTAAGTCTAAAAAGTTAGACAAAATATTTTCGATAGCTGCTCTACCTCTTGGAGCTAGCACTCTCAGAAAACAATTTCCTTCTTCCTCCCTTTGCTTCTGATCACACCTTGTCTTAAGCAAAGGTTTTGTTTTGTGTCATACTCGTGTAGGTACCGTTAAAGGGCTTCTTTCAGCTAAGAGTCTTAAGTTAACAATAAATCAAGAGTTGTTTGTGGATTGTCATATTCAAAAGTTAAACATTCCTACATGAGTTACATCAAAAAAGTTAGATTCTATTTCGAAAACAATCTTGTTGCATAATCCTGGTCATTTTGGTTTTGTTGTTTTTCTAATCCTCTGCTTATTTTCGTGTATAACATGATAAATTGAGACAACAAAACCTAATAGTGGTATCCGAGCCAGTGTGCAAATGAATCTGGGGATAGCGAATTCGATTCGCGGTGATGTTGTTTTATTGTAAGTTATTACATATTTGATTTTAATTTTCAAAATTCGTTTGAGCAACATAAAATAATTATAAGATAATTATAGATTTAAATAAACCTGTAGAGATTTGTTGAATTAAAAGTTACATGTTAGAATTCTTTTCAAACTTGTAATTAAACTGTTGTCAAAATTGTTTGGCACAAACCCTGCACGCTTTTATATAATATAATTATTAGAGCAGTTGTCAAAATTGTTTTAACAAAAACCTTGTAAGCAATTGCCACCCTTGTAAAAAAAATTAATACTTGTTTTATTTTATTTAAAACATATTTTAATTAAAATAAATTAAGATAAAAGCTATTCTAATAAGAGTTTTAAATTAAAGATATTTTAAAAAAATATATTTTCTAAAATAAAATTGGATAAGAGTTATACAATGAGTTAATAAAAGTAAAGTTTCAAAAATGTTATGATGTAAAGCCAAATCCTTTTAAAATTGTATGTCATTATATCGGCCGCAAGGACATAAGGCCTTTGAGAAAAGATGATATCATTGGTTTTCATAATCTCTTCTGCAATCTTTGCTAATGATACTACGATTGTTTTCATAATCTCTTCTGCAGTCCAAGCTGTAGATGCATCAAAGGTCCATATTTCTTGGCTAAATCGCGTCAGGTCTGATGGGGCAAAGGACTAATCAGTTGGTGCAGATTACCTATGAGAGGTAGCTTGCATGGCCCTGAAGGAAGCTTCTCGGTGGACTTGTTGGCCCCTTTTTCTTTCAGAATTCTTCCCACCATGAACAAAAGAAGGTAGGGGAGGAACAAGTTGACATATGGAAACCGAAGTTCCATGAAGCTCAATGAAATCTACTGAACCCGAATCGACTTGAATTTAGTTTAGAAAAAAAAAACAAATATTCGAATACAAACTCAATCTGAACAAAAAATAAAATAAAATAAAATCCAAAAGTATCCCACAATAGGATAAAACCTTGAAATCCCAGTAGCCAAATGATCTTGGAGATTTTTTTGTTCTATAGATTTTGGAATCAATATAGTGATTTGAAGTAAATGGATTGTTAGGGAATTTTTAAAAGAATTAAGAGAACTATAAATTAATGAATTAAATGAAAATGTCATGAGGAATTTAATGAATTAATTTCATGTGTACATAACAAGTGTATATTGAAATATATAATACGGAAAATAAATTAAATCGATGTATAAAACATGCATTATACATTAATTAAATAAAAAATGAGTATACCTGAAATTATATGAAGATTAAATGAAGATACGAATATATGTAGAAATAATTAGTAAAAAATAAATTACTTGTATGTATATGTTTTAAATTTAACGAAATATACATATATATTATGATATATATATATAGATTTGTCAAATATAAAAAAAATATTTGTAATATATAAGTATTATATGTAAATATATTTTAATATATATTAACTATTTAATAAGTATAAATAATATATATATGTATATATATAAATATATATATATGTTACAAGTATATGTTTACTAATACGAAATACATTTACAATATAAATGTTTGTTTTACATAATATATTTTTATAGATATTATATAAATATATATATGTGTGTGTATATATATATATATATATATATATATATATATATATATATATATATATATATGTGGTGGACAAGCTTCCCGATCAAAGTAGTCTGCTGCAGTATGCTAAGGTCTGCTACAGTTAACCCAAAAATATATATATATATATATAAAATAATATATAAAAAAATTAATTAAAAAAAAAAAGAGAAGCTTGCCGAGATTAATTAAGGCCTACCCGAGCAGGCCTTCAATAAAAAAAAAAAAAAAAACAGATTGAAGAGAAAGAAAAGAGGCCAGCGGTGACGGCGAGAGAAGATTGTCGCCGACGACAAGAGAAAGGAAGGGGTTGTTGATGAAGTAGGAAGAGAGGAGAGGAAAAGGTAGGAAAAGAGAAGAGAGATAGGCAGGCGAGAGAGGGAGAGACCAAAGAAAAAAAAAGAGTCATGCCGCTCTTACCACTATTGCTGTTGCCCTGTCGCTAGATTGCCATCACCTTCCCGTTGTTGCTGTCGGTGTTGCCGCTGCTATTGTTGGCTGGCATGGAGCGACGAAAGGTTTGGCCTCCTTGGCAAAAAAAAAAAAGAAACTTGGAAGCAGAAAATGTGAGGGAGAAGGGCTTCATTTTGGCACAAGAACATAAGCCTTTTCGGTGACAGGAACTAAAGCCGAGAGCTGAGGAAAGAGAGTTAAACAGGGCTGAGATCTCAAGTTCTTTGGGGGCTATTAGAACAAAGAAGAATATGGAAAACCATTCTTAACCACAGCAGTAAAGGCTGCTGGTCTTCGATGCCCTACTGAACCGGGGGGTTACTGTCCATCCTCACTCTTGGTTCAGAATAAGAAGGCAGCAGAAGAGGCATCATCAATGGATCAAGGGAGGCAAGTCATTACTGCTGGACATTGGAGAGAAACTGAGAGGAATGAGAGGCAGGGGAATGTGGAACTCAACAGCAGAAAATGGGAATTAGTTTCAAGCTTTGAGGAAAGAGTTTTGACCCCACTTCATTCACCTTGTCTTTACCCCTGCTGGCCACCAAAGTGCACCTGGAATGTTGCTAGATTAAAGAGAAGATAGTAACAACACCGTGTGGTAAGGGCAAGGGAATTACAAGCCTTTATGCTTCGACTGTTTATGGATTTCTTCCTCTCGGTTTGACACAGGGCAGTGGCTATCAGGACTAGTTTAGGTGCTGGTTTTGAGCAGTGAATAAAGGCCATTGGAAGGATGGAATGGCAGCACTTAGGCGTGAAGAGTAAGGACTATTTAAGAATAAAGTCTCTCTCTCTCTCTCTCTCTCTCTCTCTCTATATATATATATATATGTATATATATATATATATATGTATATATATACACACACACTAATATGTTCATAAGGCAATGGATGATTTAATCTTGTTGAAAGAAATGCTATGTTTGGATTGATATATGCTTATATGTACATACACATACGTACATAAATATATATTTGTCATGGTAACAAGGAATTAAAATATTTTGTAGGAATTTAATAGAGATCTTGAATAAGTGGAGATTTAAAGAGAGCTTGAGAAAGGCTTGATTTTGAGGATTTTCAAGGTAAGGATGTGTTAATTAATTTGATTAAACTTTAGAAGAGGTAACTGAGTAAATTAAGTGTGATTATGGTATTGGATTGTAGGAGAACTCCAAAGGAGGAGATCTTTATATATTTTCGGATTCAAAGGTAAGTAATATATTTAAGTGTTGTTTAGTTTTAATTGTTATGTATATGAAATTTTTGTGAAGATTGATAGTGTCATAATTTTGATTGTGAAATTGAGAATATTTTGTTAAGGAATAGGTAAGCAATGTGCATGGAAGTGAATTGGAATTACTTTTATCTTGTAACATGATTAAACTTTATTATTAAGGAATAAGGTGATTAAGATTTGTTTTGAGACGGTTATGATTTTGGTTTGTGGTGACTTGGAGCAATTAGGAGCTTGAGCTGT
Source organism: Heritiera fomes (assembly GCA_032173925.1). Taxonomy (NCBI): domain Eukaryota; kingdom Viridiplantae; phylum Streptophyta; class Magnoliopsida; order Malvales; family Malvaceae; genus Heritiera; species Heritiera fomes. The sequence goes on along the minus strand of JAPDPM010000023.1, from coordinate 1,516,587 downwards.
GATTCGAAAACTTAAAGAAGATATTTGCTAAGTGTGTAAGGTAAGAGATATATATCGGAACATAGGAAGTATTGAATAATTTTAAAATGAATTGCCTTGGGTTTATAAACTGCATTTTGTTGCATGAGGTTTTAAGAAAATTAAGTCGTTATGGTGCCGAATTTTTGTAAAAATATTGGTTTTGCGAATTAAGCTAGAGCTAAGAAACAATTTGAAAATAATAATTTTCTAACAAGCTTTGTTTTGAAAAAAAAATGTGAGATAGCATGATTTTGAACATTTATAGAAATTTTATCCGAAACATCAACTTTCATGAAAATTATCAAAGTTTTGTATTTTTAGAATATATATATATATATATGAAAATGTTTTGAGACATGACTAACAGTCATTGCAGTATTGTTTTGGACTACTATGTGACCCTGATCCTATTCGCAGTAGGTATTGTTTTGGACTACTGTGTAACCCTGATTCAGTCTACAGTAGTATTTCTAAGCTGTGTGACCTTGATCCAGTTCACAGCGGCCCAGTTGACACCTGATCAGTGCTTACTGTGGATCCCCTTTGGATTATGGCTATATGTCTAATTGACTTACACTTTTCATCAGGGGAATATTTGAACTGCATGATTATTGCTTAGTTAGTAATATGTCTCCAACTTAATATGTATTTTTTTTTGCGTACTTATTTCCATATATGAATTTTGAACATTAATACTTGGATTTCGAAACCTATATGGTTTATTTCGAAGATTTATACAGAAAGTGAATATGATAAATGCACTCGTGTTTGGATTTATGCTTCGAATAAAATTGCTTTATTATAGTTTTGAATGAATTATTTTATGATGCATAGCATAAGCATGATTTGGTTTTCAAAATATATAAATTTCGATTTCGAGTCTTAATAAATGTTTTAGAAGCTTGCATATAGAAATTTGGCATCTATCTCTTATATATATTTCTTATTGAGCTTTATAAGCTCACCCCCCTCTCCACCTTCCAGAGTAATTGTAATAGGTGCTTGGCATGCAGGGTTTAAACACGTCCTTTGAGGCTTTTCGCACCACCCTTGAAGGTATGTGATGTATAGTTATTTATTTTGTATTCAGACTTGTATTTTAGTACTTTTATAGTAAGGGGATGTAATTAAAAGAAGTACATGATATATTTATGGTTTATAACGAAGCATGCAAAATTGGTGGATAAATTTTTTGTCAAGCATAATGATTCAAAATTGTTAATGCATGCTTAGTGAGAGAATTTGAACTGAGACCAAAATAATTAAAGATTATTGATTTAGCTAATATAATTAGCTTAAGAATAGATTAGTGACACTACGTACAGCCCAACCAAGTAAATGAAAAAAGAAAAATTTGATTTGTATTTTCGGTAAAAAGGTTGTTACAATTAGAATTCTGAATATCATTGGGCCAAGAGTCGTGTCAAAAGGAAAACCTTATCAACAATCATTGCTTTGTTGTATTATATCGATCACAGTAAACCCCATATCTAATGAAATCATAACAAAATAGAAAACATGTGGGTTACTCAACTGCTCTTGATCAACTTGCCTAGCTAATTCTGGGTCAATTACTGGATTTCATCTCGGTAATTTAATAAGAGGCATGCATTAAACTTTTTGTTCAAAGGAATTCCACACTTGTTAATTACCTTGTGAAAAAAAAACAAGTAATTAACTATATAACAATATTCATTAATGTACTAACTAACAATTCCTAAAATCAAATTATTATGATAAAAATATTAAAAGAGCTCCTGAACTTATTTATTTTATTTAAATAAGCTCTTATATAATTATTGTATCCAAATAAGGACCGGTATTTTGATTTGTACTCAAATAGGTTCTGATTTCAAATAAAAAATTACATATGAATAAAAACTGATTCAAATTGATTTAACAAATCAAAATTGAATTAATTCAATTTGATTAAGTCACTTTCATATTTAAGTTAATTTTTATAGATCGGTTTATTCGATTAAATAGATGTCTAATTAAAATTAAAATGACTGAATTAATTGATTTTTTTAAAATATTTAATATGATATACATAATTAAATATTATATAATATATTCATCTAGCTAGCCCTTTTTATTTAGGAAGTTAGGTTTGAAGCCCAATTGAAAAAAAAATCGATTAATCATTCTTATAAAAGATTGATTGATATTAATAGCTCATTTAAGTATAAATTAAAGGATAAAGGCTTATTTGGGTGCAAATTAAAGTTTAAAGATTTATTTGAATTTAAATAAAAGGTTAAGGATTTATTTAGATGCATAAAAATATAAAAGATTATTTAAATAAAGTAACAAAGTTTAGCAGCTTTTTTAATATTTTAACTAAATAGTTCAATGAAGTTGAAGATGACTAGTTCGAAGAGTAATAAGGAATGGGAATTAAGAATAATCCACTCTTCCTTCTTACAACTACGCCTGCTGCTTCAGCCATGTCCAAATCTTCATACTTCATCCCTTTGGGGAGCTTCCAATCAAAATGGTACAACAGATTCGCAAGTGGCAACTCCATACTTGGCAGCGCAAAGGTTTTACCAGGGCAAATTCTTCTTCCAGCACCAAACGGGATGTAATCAAAGTTTGTTCCTCCAAAATCAAAGGAGCTATCCGAAATCTTTCTGGTTTAAACTCCTCAGCTTCTTTCCAGTAACAAGGATCTCTCCCTATTGCCCATGCATTTATCAGGAATTTAGTTTTGGCAACAATGTGGCATCCGTTAGTCACACAACGCTCACGATTCTCTCTTAGAATTAAAGGAATTGGAGGGTGTAACCTTAGAGTTTCTTTGACTATTGATCTTAAGAACTTCAAATTCGTGAATCTTTTCTTCATTTACTCTACCATTTTCACCATAGACTTGTCGTACTCCGTTTTGTGCTTTTTTCATCAGTTCTGGATTTTTCAGTAGCTCAGACATTGCCCATTCTACTGTTGTTGCTGTTGTCTCACTCCCAGCACTGAACATATCCTGACATATTAACAATTGTTATACTTTTTTGCAAGTTTAAAAACACACCAAGTAATCAGAATCACATCCATAATCTCAACTTTTGAAATATTAATTTGTTTAACATTACAAATCTTATCGAATATCATTATCTAGAAGAGAAACCTGGGAATAGCATGAGACAAAGGAAAGAGAAGATCAATCCTAGGATAAAGAACAGAGCCAAGGGTTGTTTGTTTTTGAAGAATTAAGGCTTCCAACTATTGTTACATTTTTATTAGAAATCCAATCCAAAATCAATGGATAATAGATAAAAGAGTCCAATTTGAATATAGGATCACAAGATAACATAACATTTAGCAGATCTGTGATAATACTATTTTAATAAGCTTTCATTACGTAAAAATCTATCACATGACAATCTTAGAGAATATAACAAGTAAAAATTATGAAACAGAATCAAAATTTTGATATCATGTTATACATCTAATCTAAAACTGTAAAATCCGAATTTTATTATACTGTATATCGTATGTATACATTATTGATAGTGGAAATAAATTCTTTTAGTGAAATTAAAGAATAATCAAATGTGAATTTTCACTTTTTATTTTATGTTATAATGAACATATGGTGTATAAAGAATAGAGGAGAATTAATTTGATATTATAGTATGAATGCATTAAATGAAGGATTAATGAATATAAGACAAAACAAAGAAATGAATGAGATGATAGCCAATCAACGTTGGCTGGAAGAGACCTTGGCGTGGAGAAGGGAAGAAAAGAAGAGAAAAAAAAAAGTCAAGGAAAGGGGCGGCAAGTACTTCTCGCCAATTGCCTCTCCTGATAAAGGGAATAAGCAATAAATGGAAGTGAAATTTGTCAAAAAAGCAAGGAAGAAACGGACTGCAACGGAAGTTTACCGCCGTTCCTTTTGGCACCAAATTCTCTGGGTTTTAATTGCATGAAAGACGTGCAATGATAACAGATAACAGGATAAGGAAACAGGTGGTTACTTCTAACAGGTTGTATTGGGCTATATAAGGAGAGTTCATGAGGAAAGATCGATGGAAGCAAACTTCATTTCTCTCAGAATCATTCTCGCCCATTCTGTTTCTCTGCAAATTCATCTTTCATTCCTCCGTTTTTCTCATAAATGAGCCATACAATTTCATCTTTTAGTTAGCCAAACCCTTCTAAAGTGTTGAAGAGCTAAGTAACAAGAGAAGTAAAGCTAAGAAAGGCAAGAAAGCATTATGTTGTTGGAAGAGCAGTTTAGTAAAGGTGAGTTTCATAGCTTTATAGTTCTCTTGATATTTAATCATAGATATAGCCTGGTTGTAGTTGAATATTGTTGAATATATAAGGAAATTAGATGGAAATGATTAAGAAAAACAATAGGCAAGGCAAGGAGTATTCGCCCAAAGGTTGAGGCGAGTACACTGCAATGCATGACTAGGCGAGAACGTATTCGCCAATAGTCATGAGATAAACAGAATGATGGTAGATGGGCGAGGACCTATGTTCGCCAAATGGCGAGAAGGTTGACCATGGAGATCGCCCATGTGAAATGTTGATCGCCATTAAGGCAAGTAGGAGATAAAGAAGCAACTAATAATTATCAAATTCTTGGGCGAGCCCAATTATGAAGGAAAAGCCACGAGTGGCGAACTGAACTGATAAGCATGGCGAGTTGAGCTCCCTGTTGGGTGAACTCCCATGAATAAGCCGCTAATGGACAACGAGCTATGTTAGGCGAATGGCGAACTGTTACCTCGCCAAAGTGGTTGAAAATAGTTTTAGAAATAAATTGCTAAGAAAAGAAAATATTAATGGAGTTAATATTTTACCTTGCAGCCGGAAAGTGAAATTGCTAACGGCGAGTAGGAAGCAGGGCGAAACAAGACTTCGTGAGATCAGGTAAGGAAGTAGTATGTGATGCAAATGCATGTCCTGTGGAGTAAAAGTGTTAAGAAAATATTAGAAATTGTTTTATTTTCTGACATGCATTTATTTGATAAACTGTTTTGATCTCGGGCGAGCTACAAGCCGCCATACGTTGTTTTGTTAGGCGAACTGATTAAGGCGGGCGAGTATATTGTTCTTAGTAGAAAATCGGGCGAGCCAAGTGGCGAGCTCTCTTTTACGAGAAACTGGGCGAGTGCCCTTGTTTTAATAAAAATCCGGGCAAGCCAAAGTTGGGCGAACCCTTTTTAATGTGTTTGCCGGGCGACCCTTGTTTTAAATATGAGGCGGGCGAACCGTTATCAAACGAGCCATACCTTGTTTTAAAAAGCTAAGTGGCGGGCGAATACAAGTTTGCCGGATTATCGAGTTAGTCAGGGGCGAGCCGTGAATGGCGAGCTGACTCTGGCGAACAGTTTTAAAGGGTAAATTCTTATACGAAAAATAAGATGTTTTAACATTTTCAAAAGAAAATAGAAATATGAAACCCTTTGGAGCAAGTTGACCATTGGGGCGAGCTGACCAGTGGGCGAGTTGAGTAGTGGCGAGCTTACCATGGGCGAACTAGCCATGGGCGAGCCAGTCTAAACCCGTACCTTCTCACACGGGAAATGTTGAGATTACGGGCTGTTTATTTGTTTATAAAACTTTTTGGAAATCAAATCATTTGATGGAATTGATAACATGAGATAAAACTTGATTTTGAGACATTAGGCCATGAGTTCATGCATTATTATTCATATACTTTGCGTGACCCATCTAGGGCGATGGCTCAGGTCAAATAGACTAATGAGTGCACTCTAGAGCGTCACAGGGCTGATGGACTCGCCAAGTCATCAGCGGTCTCGAGGTCACTTGGCAAGTGGACCCGAGGACCACATATAGATTATGGCCATAGATCTGAGATAGCCGTGAGGGGCGATGGCCTACGGGTGCACCCCAAAAGCGGATGACTTATGATGCTTGCATGATTTAAATTATTGCCTTGTCTCAATTAAATGATTTCTGAAAATATCTGTTGAATCCTGTTATTCATTGTTTTCTAATGAGTTGATCGTTAGAATAATTCAATGGTTTTGGGGAACATAGCTTTTACATTTGTAAAGCAGCATACATTTTCCTTACTGAGCAAATTGTCGCTCACTTCTTATTTTTCCGCTCCACAAATAATTGATTTGGGCTAAGAGATTTACTTGCCTGAGATTCAATATCGAAGGTATGTTGTATATTCAGTAAAGTTGTACAGTACTACTTTAAATAGAAGGGAATGTATATACTTCTTAAGGAAGAGACTTTAATAATTCATGTTTACATAATATATATAGTAGAAGGTATTAAGCATCACTGACAGCCCAACCAGTAAGTAAGTATAAATTACGAGTAAGTATCATAATATACGGTAGCTTGGGATGTTACAAAAACCAATTGATAATAGGTGGAAGAGCCAAACTTAAATCATCCGAAGTTCAGTTTTTCTCTCTTGTAGCTCCATACCAACCATAAAAATAGGGTGGGAGATTGCTTGCTCAGCCCTTTGATTAGATTTTGGAACCACTAATTAAATATAATTTCATCTCTAATGCAAAATTGGAAAGTAAAGTTGTAATATACCTGGATGACTGCTTTTATGTTGTCATTTTCCAAAGGAAATTCAAGGTCATCTGGTTCTTGAAGCTTAAGAAGAGCATCAACCAGATCTCCTTCTACTAGTTCATTGCCTGCTTCCTTCATCCTGTTTCTCCTCTCTTTGTGCTCATTAACAATGTTCTCAAGGATCTTATCACAAGCTTGATGTTACTTCTCCACTTTAATCCTCATTCCACTCATCAGTTTAAGCAATTCACTAGAAGGAAACACATCAGCTAAACAAAAACCAGTTTCAAGTTCAGCATGCTCTTTCAAAATCCCTATAAATTCTTCTTGGTCTTTGCTTTTCTTGCCAAAGGCAGCCCTTGCCGTTATCCCGAATGACAGTAGTAAAATTTTCTCAGTAAGATTGATTGCAGACCCTTGATTCAAAGCTATGGATTTGATGAAATCTGACACCTCTTCTTCTCTGATGGATTGGAATGACTGGACGCGGCTTGGGCTCAAAAGCTCCAGCGTGCAAATTTTTCTCATATGTCTCCAATAGTTTCCATATGGTGTAAACACAATTGCTTTAGAATTGTATGCCAATATATCGGCTGCAAGGATATAAGACCTTTGAGAAAAGTTGGTATCGTTGGTTTTCATAACCTCTTCTGCAATTCTTGCTGATGATACTACAAAGGTGGGAACTTCTCCGACCTGGAGATGCATCAAAGGTCCATATTTCTTGGCTAAATCTCGTAGGGTGTGATGATGGGGCAAAGAACTAATGAGTTGGTGCATATTGCCTATGATAGGTAGTTTCCATGGCCCTGGAGGAAGCTTCACGGTGTACTTGTTGGCTTTTGTTTTTCTTAGAATTCTGACCACCATGAACATGAAAAGGGTGGTGAGGAACAAGGTAAGAAATAGAAACTGAAGCTCCATGAAGCTCATTGAAATCTATTGAAGTAGAAAAGACGTGACCTGTCCTTGGTAGCCAGAGTCCTTTTATAGAAGTTCCAATGTTCCTCCTACATCGTTCCTCCTACATCTGAGACTTGACACAATGACACCAAAAAAATGTGTTCTAAATGAGTATCCATTTGCATTCCAAATGGATAGTGCCCTCTGCAATGCCTTCACCTGAGACCGTCCGTTTCAAATAAAAAATGTAATTAACAGTGTTAAAAAAAGGCAAGGAGAAAGAGAGAGAAGAAATAATATAAAAAATAGGTTGGTGATAATCTCGAAAAAAGCAAAGAAAAAGAGAGAATAATGATTTGCTCTTAATACCTACTCCTTAATTATTGTTCTTTGCACTAGTCACGCATGCTTAACTTCATTGAACTAATAATTCCATAACACTGGATTTGTTTGTTAGTATTAAATTATTAATAAATGCTATAGAAGTCATTTGTATTTTGCGGGCAATTGTATATCATTTTTCACAAGGGATAGATCAATAATGTTGTTCTCCTTGTTAATATGTCGCTAGGCAATTAACAAGCGTGGGATTCCTCTCAATTCCTTGGATTGGAACCGGAGGTGGCAAAAATAATCCAAAAAGTCTTCGATTGACCCAATTTAATTAAAAAAAATCAACAATCCGAATGTAAATCATACCATTTTGATAGGTAGCGTAGTAATTGCGTTGCTTGGGGGCTTTGCATGGTGTAATAATTGCTTGCTTGGAGTAGGCAGTGTAATGAATGCTTTGCCTCGAGCGCGTTCAACAGATAGGCTGCTTGTTTGACATTTCTTTTATAGGTGCATTTCGATCAACTGCATCCAAGACTGGTGGCTGCAGTGCGTCCAACTACAATGGACACTCAAATCCGTTCTCATCGTGCTACGCATCAATTTCAATGGAATAAAAGCAATTCTAGTTGCTTTCTATTTTTCAATTTTGCCCCTCTTTTTTCTTCTAACACACAAACTTGTCATTACATTATTTAGTTTTTTTATTAGTTAATATATAATTATTTCATAACATATCTCTATAATACCCCAACACAGTGGCCTAGTTAGGAATTGCTTTCAATGGGTATATAATATCTTATATACTTCAATACATAAGTACTTTAAAATTAAAATTTTCATATGTAATGTTTAAATAATAAAAATGTGATAAAAATTAAAATAAAAAATAATGTAAAAATATTATTTTTACAATTGTTCACGAGTTTTCATATTTTGAAATCGTTGTATAATTACTTCATTATCAACACTTTGTAATAAATCTTTTTCGATATATGTAATCTAGCAATCATTTATCAAACTAGCTCTCATTCAATTTCACAATCAATTTTTGACAATTTTCATTGCAAAAAAAGCTCTCTCAACACTTGGAAAAAATATCCTTCAAACTAAACACCCACAAAAATGAAAGAAAGCAAAAATAAATGCAATAATTTTTAACGTGATTTGGCTATACCAGATTGGCATATAACCACCCGATCAAACTAATAATCAATCAAACAATTACAATCGTACAATTTTTAGAAGAGAAAAATAGCAAACTTCTCACAAACCCAACCGTGCAATTTTTGAAGAGAAAAATTGCAAACTCCTAACAAAGGCTAACCATGCAATTTTTAGGAAGAAAAATTGCAAACTTCTAACAAAGATCCCAAAACCCAACGACACTCTTTTAATAATCCAAACCTTAACTATTCTATCGGTGTCTATAACTCTTTGGAACACCTTACAAACCAAGCCTAACTTATTCTTCATAAGGGAACCCTTATAACTTTTTCTATACTTTTGATGTGAGATTCAAGATAAATCCCAACAAATCCTCTCTTGACTTAAATTCTCAAACTCCTCAAAATGCTCAAATATCATCATCATCATCAACATCAACATCATCATCATCCTCATAACTTTCATCTTCTTGCAAGATTTCAAACCTTGAGCTCTGATACCATTTGTTGAAAAAAATATTCCTCAAACTAAACACCCACAGAAACGAAAGAAAGTAAAAATAAACATAATAATTTTTAACATGGTTTGACCCAACCAAATTGGCCGCTATTATGATTAGTAAAAAAAAAAATAAAGGAATAATAGTCAAATAAGCCCTCGACCTTAAGCTCAAAATGGAATTAAGCCCTTAACGTTTTATTTCATGAAAATCAGTTCATAAACTTTTATTTCAGTGGAAATAAACCCTCAACCTTCTAAAATTATGCAATTAAGTCTAAATCTGTTAAATGACACTAACTGCCGTTAGTGAAAGCTGACGTGGATAGCTTACTTGGCTGCCACGTGGCATGCCACATGTGCAATACTAACGGCAATTAGTGTCATTTAACAAATTTGAACTTAATTGCATAATTTTAGAAGGTTGAGGGTTTATTTCCACTGAAATAAAAGTTTATGAACTGATTTTCACGAAATAAAAGGTCGAGGGCTTAATTCCATTTTGGACCCAAGATCGAGGGCTTATTTGACTATTTTGCCAAAAATAAAACTAGTGAGGTGCATATCAAAAGTATAAGTCTCAAGTTTATTATCAAGTACCAAAAGATCAATGAATTTTTTTCCATGATGTGATATTTTAAAATTTTTTATTCTTTAATAAGAGTAGTTTTAAACTTACAAGTTATTAAAAAGAGCACCAGAGATAAATGAAGTGATAGTTGAGCTTACAAGTGAATGAGAAAAGAGATAAGAGACATGATTTGGTCAGTGGATCTGAAAATGTGCCATCCAAAATTCTATTTGGTCAGTGGATCCAACTAATGTGTTTGCAAGAAGCCCAAAATTTAGTTTATATAAAGAGCAAAAAAGCTTGCAAGTTGCAATCACGAAGTCAAAGTTGGGCGTCAGTATGTTTCAATTAAAATTTGAATCAATCCGTTGCAGTTCTATGCGGCATGCCATTGTTTGTTGACAATTTTTTAATTACAAGAAAAAAGTAAAAAAAATAAAAACCTTAAAAGAAGGAGATGATGAATGATGATATAACTTCCAAGTACCTTATTTAGAAAAATAAGTTTAAAACTACTTCTATTAAAGAATAAAAATTTTAAAATATCATCTTACAAAAAAAAAACTCAAAGATCGATTGCTGAAAACTTAAGAGGATAAACTGAGCAAAGTGAATTAATTTTTTCTTGTCAAAAGCTGAAAATGAGTCTTGAATTGAGGCACATGCTGCACAAAGAAGCAATACAATGTTAATTTCAGTGAAATGATTGTTGAGCAATTGAAGTTGTTTATCTATGACAATATAAAATAATTAAACTTGATAGTGATGTAAATTCTAAACTTTGTAACTTTAAGCACGATCTCCTAGATGCTACATAGATTTTATCTATATTAGGAACCAAAATATCATGTTTTTCATAAAACGAAGAAACTTCCACTATTAAAGAACCTTACCATCATCTCTCATCTTTTGTAGTCATTGTTTAGATAATTCAACTAATTTCATAGCATTAACAATGTTTTGATCTTTTCTTTACAAAATACCAATACTCAAAAAAGTAAATCTTGAGACCAATTTTGTTGAGTAATTTGATCTTTTAACACTATTCTCTCGTGAATCTCTTTTTTAACTGTTGTGTGTTTTGTTTCTTTCAAAAGTGACAAATAATGTAACGTTTCTTTAGTTCTCTTTATTTTTATATTTTTTTTAATTATGTTTTTTTTGTAAGTTGTATATTGACCCCAAAATTAATTTTCAGTGGAGTCAAGTTTAATACTTTTCCTAATTTATATATATACTAATTAAAAAAAATCCAGTGAGGTCAACTGACCCCACTTTCAAGGCGTAGCTACGCCCTTCACCCAACATGAGATTCAGATGTTACAACAATCATTCTAAATCTTTCTTCATCTTTTATATTATATATATCGATGGCCACAAAGAAATACAATTTTATGGAATAAATCATTCGAATTAAACCAATGATCAAATGAAGACAAATTTTGAGTAAACATAAAAACTTGTATAACATCCATTAGATTAAACACAACACCTAGAGCTTAATTAATTCACCTTGATCAACTCAAATATGATAAGCAATGGGGATTAAGAGCAAATGATTCTTCCTTTTCGCAGACGAGGCAAACGATTCAGTCATATCTAAATCTTCACACTTCATTCCACTGGGGAACTTTTAATCGAAGTGATATAGCAAATGTGCAAGTGCGAAACTCAATGTTCGGTAATGCATATGTAATACGAGAACAAATCCTCCTTCCAGCATCAAATGGAATGTATTCAAAGTTTGTTCCTCTAAAATCAAGTAAGCTATCCAAGAATCTCTCTGGATCAAACTTCTCAGCTTCTTTCCAGTAACAAGGATCTCTTCCTATAGCCCAAGCATTGATAATTACTTTAGTTTTAGCAGGGATTTCATATCCTTTAATCACACAATTCTCACTGCATTCTCTTGGAATTAGAAGAGGCCCTGGAGGATGTAATCTCAATGTTTCTTTAACTATTGATCTTAAGTACTTCAATTCATGAAGCCTTGCTTCATTTATACCACCATTTTCACCAAAAACCTGTCTTACCTCATTCTGTGCCTTTCTTATCAACTCTGGATTTTTCAGCATTTTAGACGTTGCCCATTCTACTACAGTTGCTGATGTCTCACTCCCAGCCGCAAATACATCCTAGAAATAATTATTGGCTGACGTGATCAAGTTCAATTGGTACTAGGCAAACCAAAAGAGAAATCAGCAATGTAAAATACTAACCTGGATGACTGCTTTTATGTTGTCATTTTCAGAGGAAATTCTGATATGCATTCTTAACTGCCTGATCACAGATCCACATAGAGAACATACATGTGACAATCGCGATTTTCGATCTTGGTTAGATCTTAGATACGTATAAGTTAATCTAAAGTATTCAAGAATTATGAGAAATCACTTAATAAAGTGATGATTAAATTTTAGGAAAATAATTAAATTGAAAATTTGAGGTTTAAATTTAGGAAATAAATGAATGAAAATATTAAACAAAAGAATATATATATATATATATATATATATATATATATATATATATATATATATACATATATACATACACACACATATAGATGTACATATTAAAGAGATAAAAAGAATATGTTAGTGTGTGTGTGTGTGTATATATATATATTTATATATATATATATATTTATATATATATATATATATTTATATGAATAGAGCTGTTAGTGGGCCGGTCCGTACCAGTTCTGGGCCGGTTCTCATTTATTCCAGCTCACTAACAGCTTAAACCGATTTGAACCGGTAGTGAACCGGCCCGAGCCGGTTCACTTTATTTTTACTTGCGAACCGGCCGAGTTCATGGATCGGTTCGGTCCTGTTTTTAATTTAAATTTTTTATTTTTTAAAAATTTATATTAATTTATTTTAGTAAAAATAAATATATATTAATATATTTTTATAATTTAATCTAACAAATTTATTTTTATAATAAATTATGTTAATAGTTTAATTTAACAATAATTTATTATAAAGTTATTATAATTTATTTAATTAATGTAACAATAATGTAAAAATAAATTATTATAAAATTATGTAATAAAACTATTGTTATAATAAAATAAAGTTATATTATGAATATGATATTATAATAAAATTATTATGATAAAAACAACGAAATTTAGAGAATAAAATGATGATATTATAAATTTGGAATAAGAGAATTTAAGTGAATTTTAGAGAGTTTGAGTGATTATTGAGAGAGTATGAGTGAGTATTAAGAGAATAAGAGTGAATGAATGTTTAGATTTTAAGAGAAAATATGAAAGAAAATGTTAAAAAAAATGAAAAGAAATGAATTGGTATTTATAGAAAAAAAATGAAAATTTAAAATAATATAAAAAATTTTAAAAAATAAATTAAAAAAAAGGGGGGGAGTGACGCTCCCTCCCCTACAGAGTTGATGGGCAACTGCTATCAACATAAGCAGTAACCTTTGCAGGCTGCTTTTTATTTATTTTTTTAAAATTTTTGTTGAACCGGCCCAGTCCGATAAAATATCGGGTTAGACCGATTCAAAACCGATACTGTACCTAGTCGGTTATTGGGCCGGATCAACCCGATCCAATTGCCAACTGGGTCGGCCAACCCGGCACAATAACCACATATAAATTACAAAATGTATGTATATATATTAAAAAAAAACGAGTTTGATGGGAGACTGGCAGAGCACCATAAACCTAACCCCGATGCTCATCATCTTCCCCTACCGTCACCCATCATCTTTGCTATTCCACCCAACCCGTCTCCATCCTCATCTCTCCTCACCATTTCCTTGCTTTCTCTCCCGCACCCGAAGAAGAGAAATCAAGTTGTTTGGGGGCTGGAGAAGCTGCAGCAGGAAATAGCTCAAGAGTGGCGTGTTGGCACTGCTGTAGGCTGGAACAAAAGGGGTTTTCGGTGGCACTTTGAAAGGAGTTAGGGCCTGGAAACAGGGTATTCGATCGAGATTTAAAGCTGTTTGAAGTGGTTTATGATTTTGGCCTTTAAGGCTAGTAGCTGGCAGATTCAGAATGGTTTTGAGCTTTCGGTTTAGATGGGGATTCAGGTGGCATGGCGTGGCGCGGCAGTGAGCATTTGGAGCCAAAAATGGGTTGATTTTGGTCTCAGCTTTGAATGGTGACTTTCTTGAGATGGTAAGGGGCCACCGAAGGGTGCTGTTTGTGGTGTTTAATCAGGGGCTAAAGGCTGAGATTAGGGAGTTCTCAGGACCTTGGATGCTAGTTCGAACAATGGCTGTAGGGAGGATTTTTGGAGGTTGAACCGACACTTGAAATGCTGACTAGACGGAAGAGATTTGGGCATCGAAACAGGGGAGACGGTGAAGTGGGGACAGTGAGTGTTCGTTGCTGAAATGGAGATGATTTTGGGGCTGAAAAAAAAATACATTGTTAGAGGACCTTGGTGGTGTTGAAAGGCACGGTTAAAAAGATAGTGTTTTGGGAGTCCTCAATTGGGTTTTCGGAACTGATATGGAGGCTAAAAACATCCTAAAGTAGAGTTGGAATTTGGTTTTTTAGGCGCTGAAAATAGAGGCAAGTTGTGATTGTGTTGGTTGAGTTAAAGCCGAGCAATTGCTGGTGTTGGCTAGGTTCTTAGGTTGCTAAAACTTGGCAAACAGGGGCTAAGAATGTGGCTGTGAAGGATTGTGTTGGCTGAGTTAAAGCCGAGCAATTGCTGGTGTCGGCTAGGTTCTTAGGTTGCTAAAACTTGGCAAACAGTGGCTAAGAATGTGGCTCTGAAGGGCCATTTCCAGGGCCAAAACAGAGGCGAAGAGGGGCTGAAGTTGGCTGGACTGTGAGGAGGGTGAAACAACACCGACAAGCAAGTAGTTTTGGCTGCTGCACACGTTGACTGTGCTTGTGGGCGTTGAGTGTGATTGTTCAGGTGGTACATTTGGGTGCCAACAAGGGTAATTTTTTTTAGGTGCTACGCACAGGGAAAAAGGGAGAGGGGTTGTAGCTGTTTGGAAGGTTCTCGCCTAAGTCATTTTTGGGGCTGATCGAGTGAGTTTTAAAGTATTAGAAATGAAGGTTAAAAACAACGTTTTGGGTTGCTAAAAGAAGTGAAGTCTAGACTGTTGGAGGATGAAGAGGGAGGTTCGGATACTGCAGGTTAAGAAAGAAAAGAAAAGAAAAGAAAAGAAAGGAAAAAAAAAGAAATATATATATAAATATATATATATATATTTATATATCTATTTAAGGAAATATATATATATATATATATATATGTATATGTATATTGGCTCGGTTTATAAGTAACCCAATATCGTTTAAAAATATTTATAGTTTGAATTTTATTAAATTTATACTAAATGAATTATCGATAATTGAAGGTGTATAAGCATCAAATTCAGTGTAATCGCAAAAGTCGGTACATGGGTGCGAAGCTCGGGATTCATGCACGTCGAGCTTTAATCGGTAAGACAACTCTAAAGTGTATACTGTAAAATTAAGTCAAGAAATAACTCTAGTAAATTGGCACTAACTTGGAACAATTGTGTTTAAGGTCTAATAAGGCACTAAGATGACAAATTGAGTTTGGTTTAGGCTCACGAGCCCTGAGCATAGGAGCTGGTAAGACTTTTATATAAGCCTGTGGTAGATTTATATTGTATAAGCCATATAGAATTGTTAAATGGGATAATGATACAATATAGCATGAAATTGAATATTGAATTGGTAATTATATAGTCGAATACTAAATTGTGGAATAATTGACTTAGTCGGATAGGTGGTGGTGATCTAGAAATTAAAATATTCAAATGACTTTTATGGAGCCCGGGAGTGAGTTGGTGACTTGGATTATACAAACTCGATTATTGAATACTAATTACAGGACTGCTTGATTTGGCTGCAATTGTACTTGATTGAGGTAAGAGATATATATCGGAACGTAAGAGATACTAGATAAATTTTAAAATCAACTATCTTATGGTTTTTATAAACTGTATTTTCTTGCATGAGGTTTTTAAGAAAATTAAGTCGTTATGTTGTCGAATTTTTGTAAAAATATCAGTTTTGCGAAATAAGCTAGAGCTAAGAAAACAGTTTGAAAACAACAATTCTTTAACAAGCTTTGTTTTGAAAAATAATGTGCAATAGCATGTTCTTGAATATTTATGAAAATTTTATCCGAAACACCTACTTTCATGGAAAATTACCAAAGTTTTGTATTTTTAGAAAATATATATAAAAATGTTTTGAGACATGATTAACAGTCACTGCAGTATTATTTTGGACTACTGTGCGACCCTCATCCAGTTCGTAGTAGGTATTTTTTGGATTACTGTATGACTCTGATTCAATCTATAGTAGTATTTCTAGGTTGTGTGATCTTGATCCAGTCCACAACGGGCCCAATTGACACCTGATCAGTGCTGGCCATATGTCTAACTGACTTGCACTTTCCTTCACGAGAATATTTGAACTGGATGATTATTGTTTAGTCGTTAATGTCTCCAACTTAATATGTATCTGCTTTTCGTACTTATTTCCGTATATGAATTCTGAACGTTGATATTTAGATTTCAAAACCTATATAGTTTATTTCGAAGATTTATATGAAAAGCGAATAGTTTTGAATGAATTATATTCTAATGCATTGCATAAGCATGGTTTGGTTTCTGAAATGTATAAATTTCAATTTTGAGTTTTAATAAATGTTTTAGAAGCTTGCATATAGAATTTCGGTGTCTGTCTCTTATATATATTTCTTATTGGGCTTTATAAGCTTACCCCCCCTCTCTCTACCTTCCAGAGTAATTGTAGTAGGTGCTTAGTATGTGGGGTTTAAATACGTCCTTTGAGGCTTTGCACCACCCTTGAAGGTATGTGATGTATAGTTATTTATTTTGTATTCAGACTTGTACTTTAGTACTTTTATAGTAGGGGATGTAATTAAAAGAAATACGTTATATATTTATGATTTATGACGATGCATGCAACATTAGTGGATAAATATTGTCATGTAAAATGACTTAAAATTGTGAATGCATGCTTAGTGAGAGATTTTGAATTGAGACCAAGCTAATTAAATGATAATGATTTAGCTAACGTAAAGCTAGCTTAAAAATAAAGTAATGACACTACGTACAGCCCAACCAAGTAAGTGAAAAAGAAAAAAAAAATTTGATTCGTATTTTTGGCTTTGGTAAAAAGAGTTGTTACAATACATATATGCACTAACATGACTAGTTCAAAGAGTACTGGGAAAGGGAATTAAGAACAAATCATTCTTCCTTTTCACAGCCAAGCCGAATGTTTCAGCCATGTCCAAATCTTCATTCTTCATCCCATTTGGGAGCTCCCAATCAAAATGGTATAACAGATTTGCAAGTGGTAACTCAATGCTTGGTTGAGCAAATGTTATTCCAGGGCAAATCCTTCTTCCAGCGCCAAAGGGAATGTATTCAAAGCTTGTTCCTCTGAAATCGACTGAGCTGTTCAGGAATCTTTCTGGACGAAACTCCTCAGCTTGTTTCCAGTAACCAGGATCTCTTCCTATTGCCCATGCATTAATCAGGACTCTAATTTTGGCAGGGACGTCATGGCCGTTAATCACACAATTTTCAGAACATTCTCTTGGTAATAAAAGAACAACAGGAGGATGTAATCTCAGTGTTTCTTTAACTATTGATCTTAAGTACTTCAATTCATGAATCCTTGCTTCATTTACACCACCATGTTCACCAAAAACCTGTCTTACCTCATTCTGTGCCTTTCTTATCAACTCTGGATTTTTCAGCATTTCAGACATTGCCCATTCTACTACAGTTGCTGATGTCTCACTCCCAGCCGCAAATACATCCTAGAAATAATTATTGGCTAACGTAATCAAGTTCAATTGGTCCCAGGCAAACCAAAAGAGAAATCAGCAATGTAAAATACTAACCTGGATGACTGCTTTTATGTTGTCATTTGTCAGAGGGAATTCAAGGTCACCCTGCTGCTGTATCTTTAGAAGAACATCAACTAGATCTGCCTGTCCTTGTTCATTGCACCCTCCTGTCTTGTTTCTCTTCTCCCTGTGTTCATTAACAATATCTTCAAGGATCTTGTCTAAATCCTCATGTAGCTTCTTTAGCTTAATCCTGATTCCACTAATCAATTTAAGGACTTCACTGGAAGGATACATATCAGCCAAACAAAACCCACCAGCTAGTTTCACAGTTTCTGCCACAATCCTTATGAACTTATCTTGCTCTGCGGTTTTCTTGCCAAAGGCAGCTCTTGCTGTTATTGTCATAACTGCGAATTTCATACAAGGAAAGTGAAATAAAGGATTCAATTAGTGAATTATTGGGAGAAATTAATTTAATTTAGTTAATATGGAGTTGTAGAAATTTAATTATACTAGAAATTTAGTAAATTATAAGAAATAAAGGATTTGAACATATATATGATAAATAAATGATGAGAGCTTAAATAAATTAATATATATAGAAATTAAATATATATTTAAACATATTAATTATAGTAAAAATATATATGGAAAGGCTTCTTGAAGAAGCCAACTCAAACCTTACCAAACACACGTGAGTGGTCTGCCAAAGCAGACCACTATGAATTGATTGGCTTTAAATAAAAAGCCAACTAATAAGAAAAGAAAAGAAAAGAGTCTGAGAAAGAAAGAAAACAAAAGTAGGGGACGTCTGAAGGAAATGGAAGTAGAAGCAAAGTGAAGGACTGATCGGGAGAGGAAGAGAAAGCAGCAGTGGGCGGAAATAGGGAGAAATCAGATATGAAACAGGCTGGAATCAAAGCAGAACCGAGAGAGAAATGAGAAAAGAGTGAACTGAAGAGAAGAAAGAAAGGAAAAGAACCTAGAGCAAGGGGGTTGGCAAAGGAAATAAAATCTGGGAGAGGAAGAGAGCTGACGTGAGGAGCAGCAAAGTGCTGCTAAATGGATCTGTAAGGGGCTGCGATTGATGGCATTTTGAAAGGCTGAAATCAAGGCCAAAACGAGTTGGAAAATGGAAGAAGAAATTGACGTCAGACATGGCTGGAGACAGAGGACCAAAAAGGGGGCCAAACCAGGGGGCTGAGTTAGGTTCTTTGGCACTAAAGCAAGGTGAAATAGTGGTCAGCAAGGGAGACCAGATTCGACTGGAATCAGTGGTGTTTTAAGGGATCGATTGTGGTGACTTTTGGGGGGGCTGAACTCAGCACCAAAGACAAGACTTGAACAGGCGGATGAAGGTTGTTGTCAAGGGCTGGTTGCTGAAGATTTTAGAGGTTGAAATGGTTGTAAAGGTAAGGAGTTTTGAGGTCTCATTGGTACTTGAAAGAGGCTGTAACAGAGGCCCCAAAACAGGACAACGTGGGTGTTGGAACAAGAGGTTCTAAGGCCTGAAGCATGGCCTTTGTGTTGGGCTGAGTTTAGAGGCTTAAGTGAGGAAGAAAATTTAAGAAAATGCTAAGTGTGCGAGGTGTGCAAGTTTGATTGTCACCAGAATTTGAATGGAACAAGATAGGTTATAATGTGTTCAAGGAATGCAACCAAAACTAATTGAAGGCGGGAGGCAGGGCAAACCGAGAAGGAATAGGTAAGCTTTTAAATTGACCTTAAATTGTGAAATAAATAAGTTGATGTTGAGGTGAATTATGAAGTAGCATTGTTGAAAGAATAGTGAGAAAACTTAGAAAAGGGGTTCAGCATTCTTAGAGATTAAGAATAAGGCCAATTTAATGTAGTTAAGTAAAATATTTAAATGAATATATTGATGCCAGGATATATTGGGAGTGATATTAAGTATGGATTTGATAGTGGTTTGTAGGAAAATATTGAAGAGGAAGATTTCCAAATTATGACTAAAATGAAAGGGGTTAAACTTAATATATATATGATATAAGAGTTCATTTATCTATGTTTGTTAAAGTATGATAAATGCCATTTGATGTGATGATTCTAGTGAGAAAAAGATATCAAGGAAAAAGAATTTCGGAAGAAAAAGTGGAGGATTTCCAAGGTATTTTAAATAATAAAAATGTTGAAAGAGAGTTAAGAATAGGATGTGTACGTGGATAGGTATAAATATATATATATTCATATAAATGTACTGAATTTAATAAGAAATTGTTTTGTTTTGGTGATTAGTTATAATAAGTGAGATGGGTGTTAATTTGGAAGTGTGTATGGTGTAGGTTTAATCGCAACCTTGAGTAACATCGGCGAAGAGTTTGAATTGAAGACTTTCGAAGGTAAGAAAATGATAGGTGGAATATAGTTGAAGATATAATAGGAATAAATATTAAATAGGATTTGATGTATTGAAATTGTAGGGGAAACTTTCAAGGAGCTGACAATTAACTATTGGTTAACAAAAAAATGCGCAAGAACAATATCGCTAAGCATTAAGCTTGACATAACGAGGTAAGGGAATTTACGGTAAACGTTTATTAGTCTGCTATGTTGTGTATGTCCAAAGTTCTGTTATTTAATACTTATTGATTTGAAATGCATCCTTAGTTGAATTTCATATGTATTGAACTGAATTGAAGTACAAATGGTCTTGAATTTGAACTGTGTTGGATTTGTGGATAAAAATGCTGTTGGTTGGCGTTTTATGCAGGTTATTTGGTTGTGGATTATGATGCTGGGTAGTGTCCTACCTATGCCGTCATAATGCCGAAATTTCATTAGAAATTATTCAATGGATTTTGGTGTTAAATTTAAATCCTACAATGTATTTAAAAACCTCATATATTTTAAGCACTATTTCTTGTCACCGAAATATTGTCTTTCTAAAATGTGTTTTGTACTACGAGGTTATCAAAACTAGAGTGTTTACTACAATTCATGCCTCCTATACTCTGGATACGTATAAAAGTATTTTCGCATGAATTTTGGCATAAGAGACGAGGGATGCTTGGAAGTTGCCTGTGTGGCACTTAACTCGCCTATGTGGCGTAGATGAGCCTGTGTGGCACCCGCCTGTGTGGCGTTTAAATTATGCCTATGTGGCATTTAGTAAGCCTGTGTGGCAATTAACGTAAAATATCCTGGATTGCTTTGTGATCTTCCAGGTCCTGGATTGCTTTGTGATCTTCCAGGTGTCCGACAAATAGTCGTGACTTGTACCTCAGCTACTAGATGATCACTAGTGCTGGGATGATTCATGATCATGGATAGAATCTTGGTTCGGAACGGTAACCACTGCTAGCTACAGTGGATGCTTTCATAGAAAGCTTCTTGGTTATATTTCCAAAGATCCCCGTTATGTTACCGAATCTTATAATGCTCGTCTCGTGAAAATGTTTTAAATGTATATTACGATACTGTTACAAAGATGAGCGAATGTATCATTTCTACTACTACTATATCTTGACTTTGTGAAGGCTTGAGTACTAATCTGTTTTGAAATTACTTGGCATAACATTTTATAGCTTATAAACTATGGTTTATCAATTTGGTATTATTTCCAAATAAACATCTTTGAGCATGAGTTTTGGGCACGTTCATTCACACATGCACATGCATTTAACATAGTAGAAACCTAACATCATTTAGCGTATACTTTCTTACTGGGCTTTCCCCAAAGCTCACCCCCTTCCACCTCAGATTATTTCAGGTAGACTCGGCACGAGCGTGGTGCACTGAGAGTCTTTTTGTCGAGCTGCAGGAAGTTGTATTCTGAAAGAAGGTATAATCCTTGTTCTTTTGTTTATATCCCAGACTAGAAATTCTTTTGTGTACACAGTGTATAGGATTCGGGATGTAAGTACTAGGAGATATCGAGTTTGTAAACATACTGTGATTCGTAGTTAAGTTGTAATCTCGATATGTTTACATACTGAATCAATGGATGTTAAGTATTTTGGTAGTTATCTTGAGATTTGGAATTGCTACAGGTTGAAAACGATGATGTACTTAGTATGGGGATAGATAATCGGCTAAAATAGGGGAGGAATTTTTCAGTGTCGTTTTCGACGTGTCTTACGAGAAGACTATAATGGGACCTTAGACAACTAGTCTTAAACAACTATAGAAGTGGGACTCTACTCATTAGGTTTTAGCTACACTGAGCGAGAGACAAACATAGGAAGTCAAAGAAAAAGTTAGCCCGAAAATCCCGGCTTCCGAGGGCGTTACAGAATGGTATCAGAGCATAGTTTGTCTAGTCTCGTGTCAGTGTAGATAGGTTAGAAGTAGACTTACATCCCAAAACACTGTGTATTGTCTGGATATAAACTACAAATAGTGTTTAGAAGCACGCTACAATGCTCGTTTTCGATGTAAGAAAACCTGAATTAAGATAAATGGGACTGGTGGACGTCGTCTTCACCTCAAAACCTGCTCATGTGACATGATAGTTTCAATACTTGATTGACCGATTTACAGCATGAAGATAATGTTGTTAATG
The DNA here is from genome assembly GCA_032173925.1 of Heritiera fomes. Taxonomy (NCBI): domain Eukaryota; kingdom Viridiplantae; phylum Streptophyta; class Magnoliopsida; order Malvales; family Malvaceae; genus Heritiera; species Heritiera fomes. Next base: position 1,494,188 of record JAPDPM010000023.1, on the reverse strand, counting down.
CTTTGTCTATTTGGCATTTTGGTTACAACTCTTGGCACCCATGAGTACCCCACTGCCACTACTTTCTCCTCTGTAATTGCCTCAACCTCAAATTGTATCACCTCCACGAGCTAGTAAGTGGTTGATAAGGCCAAAAAAAAAAAAAAATGTATGTGGCTTAGAAACAAGAAGTCTGTTAAGAATAATGCCCCAAGAGAAGGCAGAGAATAGTAACTTCTCAACTCGAGTTTTGAGCTTGTTACTACATCGGGATCTAAGCCTTCCTTGTGTTATAGTAAGTATCATAGGGTTAAGTTCAACTACTTGAAGGCAGGTGCTTGTTTTAAGTGTGGAAAGGAAAACTATAAAGCCAAGAACTGCCCGATAGGGAGAGTCACAATTAGCGGTGCTTTTACTTCAATTATGAAAGGTAAGATTTAAAGATGTATTGGATCTTGTATATCTTGAAAAGTGTATGGACTTTAGAAAACCACATAAATAGAACGTATGTGACTTTGAAAGCACAAGGATTTTGGAAATTATGTGACTTTTGAAATAAACTATTGAACTAAATCGATTTTTGAAAGTTCAATAATATGAACCTTATGGCTTTGAGTTATGTGAGTTTTAAAAAAAAAAAAAAAACTACAAGGCTCTTCAAACTCCTCATGAGTAGAGTCAAAGTGGAACACAACACATTGTAGGATAAGAAATTTTGAATAAAAATTGAGGATTATTGGGCACATCGCATAAAATGACCATTGATATGGAAATTAGAATTTAATGGGTTAATGATCTGAAGTGTCTTAACACGACAATGATCTCGGCTTAGTTGATGGGTTTTGATTTATAAGATGATGTATGGTCGAAATGTGCAAACTAATTAGATATGTCCAATTTGTGAACTTTTCGAATATTGAGTCTTGAGGTTAATATGAAATAAGTTTGGATCTTTACATAAATGATGATTTAGTACATAGTACTATTCGATTTGTGAGACTAAGCAACTAACTGTTGATCGAGCACCACTCTATGCTTCAAGATTTTGCAAGACATTTTGGATTGTCCCGTATACTACGCTAGGATAGTTGCTAGTTTCATTGGATCAATGGAATCGGTTTTGTTAGCTTATGGCCATTCATGGTAGACTTGCAGCCTTTAATATCTCTACATATCCAGAGGTTATTAGACGAGCTCAACAAGTAGAGCAAGATTTTAAACTCTCACAAGCTAAATATGAATCCAAGGGAAAGAGTAAAGGGAAGAGGCTTGAGATTGGGAAGTCTAAGCAGAGTGATACTTCTTTTAAGAGGCAGAGGTTTACAGAACCTCAATAGCAGATGACTAGACCCACTTATCCTTTTAACACACCAACGCTATGACCTTGTAACAAATGCGATAATTTCCATGGGTTTAAACCGTGCTATTGGGCGATACAAGCTTGATTTAAATGTAGGAAGAAAGGACAGATGGTAAGAAAATTTTTACTAAGTTGTGGTTGGCCATATTGATACCACACATTACATATCCATTAGGTAAATATAAATCATATGACTTTGAGAAATTTTGAATGTAGTTAATGAAGCTCTTTTGTTTAATGTATCGAATTTTCAAGGTTTTGAATATGCTATGTGGATGAATAGATATTTTTACGTGATCATAAAGAGTATTTGGACTGTGGTGAATTGAGCTAATGATTTTACACTTAGAGTGAATCTTGAAAAATAATTTTGGAGACTCTTTGGACATGAAAAAAAAAAAAAAATTTGTAAAAGTTAGAAAAAAAAAAATGGCATGGTAAGATGCTTATATAGGGTAGAAGCTAGAAATATGTTGTTATAGGTATGGGTTTATTTCAGATATTATGATTTACAATTGGAAAGTGTTGTGATGTTGTGGAACGGTACTGAAGCATTACTTCGATGTTGCTAGAATATTATTAGAAGCTTGATATAACATCATTGAAATATTGCTAGAACTTAATGTGATATTGATTTGAATGTTGTTGGAGTTATCGTCAGGAAATTGTTTGAATAGAGTGGAATATTATTGGAAATGGTTGAGAATTGAAAGTTTGAGATGGAGGCCATGTAAGATACTTTTATAAGATTGCATTAGTATGATATTGTAATATATTAGATTGGTTTATGATATTATGGTATTTTATTGGGAAGTTTTAAAAGGTTGTGACTGAATAATATGGTGGCAATGAAATTTTGTTGAGTATCATGAGGATTAATGATGAAATAATGATGAAACAATGTCAGCGTTTGGTCAAAAGGTTGTGGAAATAAGTTTGAACGGTCGTTAAAATATTCTGATGGTTGTTGTAATATGTTGGGATATTGTGAAACATCGGTAAGATGATGAGAAATATTGTGGGAGATAGGAACTTACTGGTAAAGCCTATATTATTAAATATGCATGACTTTGACATCAGTATAAGTAATATTTCTTTATGAAAGGTACCAAGCACTAGTTGAAAATACGAATAAGGAATGTTTGGAGTCATCTTGAATCTCAACTAGTGGAGGCTTCTCTAACTTCTTCCGGATAAAAAAAAAAAAAGTATTTACTACTAGTGAGAGAGATTAAGATCACTATTGATACCCTTCTATGTACTTAGTCGATCTCCAAAACTTCATATAAAATCATATTATTGGAATATGAGAAGTGGAAGAAACAACAACATGAGTTGTTGGACAAGGGACTTATACGAACCCATGTGTCTCTATGGGACATTGTGGTGCTTTTTATTAAAGAGAAAGATGGCGGTTTAAGGTATATACTGATTATAGATAATTGAATAAAGTCATAGTGAAGAGCAAGTACATGAATAATATCAAGAGAGGAAGTATCCTCACCAATTTTAAAAGTACTTCAATCGAATTTGGAGGACCAAATTCTTTAAGGTGAGGAGAATGTCATAACTGCGAATTTCATACAAGGAAAGTGAAATAAAGGATTCAATTAGTGAATTATTGGGAGAAATTAATTTAATTTAGTTAATATGGAGTTGTAGAAATTTAATTATACTAGAAATTTAGTAAATTATAAGAAATAAAGGATTTGAACATATATATGATAAATAAATGATGAGAGCTTAAATAAATTAATATATATAGAAATTAAATATATATTTAAACATATTAATTATAGTAAAAATATATATGGAAAGGCTTCTTGAAGAAGCCAACTCAAACCTTACCAAACACACGTGAGTGGTCTGCCAAAGCAGACCACTATGAATTGATTGGCTTTAAATAAAAAGCCAACTAATAAGAAAAGAAAAGAAAAGAGTCTGAGAAAGAAAGAAAACAAAAGTAGGGGACGTCTGAAGGAAATGGAAGTAGAAGCAAAGTGAAGGACTGATCGGGAGAGGAAGAGAAAGCAGCAGTGGGCGGAAATAGGGAGAAATCAGATATGAAACAGGCTGGAATCAAAGCAGAACCGAGAGAGAAATGAGAAAAGAGTGAACTGAAGAGAAGAAAGAAAGGAAAAGAACCTAGAGCAAGGGGGTTGGCAAAGGAAATAAAATCTGGGAGAGGAAGAGAGCTGACGTGAGGAGCAGCAAAGTGCTGCTAAATGGATCTGTAAGGGGCTGCGATTGATGGCATTTTGAAAGGCTGAAATCAAGGCCAAAACGAGTTGGAAAATGGAAGAAGAAATTGACGTCAGACATGGCTGGAGACAGAGGACCAAAAAGGGGGCCAAACCAGGGGGCTGAGTTAGGTTCTTTGGCACTAAAGCAAGGTGAAATAGTGGTCAGCAAGGGAGACCAGATTCGACTGGAATCAGTGGTGTTTTAAGGGATCGATTGTGGTGACTTTTGGGGGGGCTGAACTCAGCACCAAAGACAAGACTTGAACAGGCGGATGAAGGTTGTTGTCAAGGGCTGGTTGCTGAAGATTTTAGAGGTTGAAATGGTTGTAAAGGTAAGGAGTTTTGAGGTCTCATTGGTACTTGAAAGAGGCTGTAACAGAGGCCCCAAAACAGGACAACGTGGGTGTTGGAACAAGAGGTTCTAAGGCCTGAAGCATGGCCTTTGTGTTGGGCTGAGTTTAGAGGCTTAAGTGAGGAAGAAAATTTAAGAAAATGCTAAGTGTGCGAGGTGTGCAAGTTTGATTGTCACCAGAATTTGAATGGAACAAGATAGGTTATAATGTGTTCAAGGAATGCAACCAAAACTAATTGAAGGCGGGAGGCAGGGCAAACCGAGAAGGAATAGGTAAGCTTTTAAATTGACCTTAAATTGTGAAATAAATAAGTTGATGTTGAGGTGAATTATGAAGTAGCATTGTTGAAAGAATAGTGAGAAAACTTAGAAAAGGGGTTCAGCATTCTTAGAGATTAAGAATAAGGCCAATTTAATGTAGTTAAGTAAAATATTTAAATGAATATATTGATGCCAGGATATATTGGGAGTGATATTAAGTATGGATTTGATAGTGGTTTGTAGGAAAATATTGAAGAGGAAGATTTCCAAATTATGACTAAAATGAAAGGGGTTAAACTTAATATATATATGATATAAGAGTTCATTTATCTATGTTTGTTAAAGTATGATAAATGCCATTTGATGTGATGATTCTAGTGAGAAAAAGATATCAAGGAAAAAGAATTTCGGAAGAAAAAGTGGAGGATTTCCAAGGTATTTTAAATAATAAAAATGTTGAAAGAGAGTTAAGAATAGGATGTGTACGTGGATAGGTATAAATATATATATATTCATATAAATGTACTGAATTTAATAAGAAATTGTTTTGTTTTGGTGATTAGTTATAATAAGTGAGATGGGTGTTAATTTGGAAGTGTGTATGGTGTAGGTTTAATCGCAACCTTGAGTAACATCGGCGAAGAGTTTGAATTGAAGACTTTCGAAGGTAAGAAAATGATAGGTGGAATATAGTTGAAGATATAATAGGAATAAATATTAAATAGGATTTGATGTATTGAAATTGTAGGGGAAACTTTCAAGGAGCTGACAATTAACTATTGGTTAACAAAAAAATGCGCAAGAACAATATCGCTAAGCATTAAGCTTGACATAACGAGGTAAGGGAATTTACGGTAAACGTTTATTAGTCTGCTATGTTGTGTATGTCCAAAGTTCTGTTATTTAATACTTATTGATTTGAAATGCATCCTTAGTTGAATTTCATATGTATTGAACTGAATTGAAGTACAAATGGTCTTGAATTTGAACTGTGTTGGATTTGTGGATAAAAATGCTGTTGGTTGGCGTTTTATGCAGGTTATTTGGTTGTGGATTATGATGCTGGGTAGTGTCCTACCTATGCCGTCATAATGCCGAAATTTCATTAGAAATTATTCAATGGATTTTGGTGTTAAATTTAAATCCTACAATGTATTTAAAAACCTCATATATTTTAAGCACTATTTCTTGTCACCGAAATATTGTCTTTCTAAAATGTGTTTTGTACTACGAGGTTATCAAAACTAGAGTGTTTACTACAATTCATGCCTCCTATACTCTGGATACGTATAAAAGTATTTTCGCATGAATTTTGGCATAAGAGACGAGGGATGCTTGGAAGTTGCCTGTGTGGCACTTAACTCGCCTATGTGGCGTAGATGAGCCTGTGTGGCACCCGCCTGTGTGGCGTTTAAATTATGCCTATGTGGCATTTAGTAAGCCTGTGTGGCAATTAACGTAAAATATCCTGGATTGCTTTGTGATCTTCCAGGTCCTGGATTGCTTTGTGATCTTCCAGGTGTCCGACAAATAGTCGTGACTTGTACCTCAGCTACTAGATGATCACTAGTGCTGGGATGATTCATGATCATGGATAGAATCTTGGTTCGGAACGGTAACCACTGCTAGCTACAGTGGATGCTTTCATAGAAAGCTTCTTGGTTATATTTCCAAAGATCCCCGTTATGTTACCGAATCTTATAATGCTCGTCTCGTGAAAATGTTTTAAATGTATATTACGATACTGTTACAAAGATGAGCGAATGTATCATTTCTACTACTACTATATCTTGACTTTGTGAAGGCTTGAGTACTAATCTGTTTTGAAATTACTTGGCATAACATTTTATAGCTTATAAACTATGGTTTATCAATTTGGTATTATTTCCAAATAAACATCTTTGAGCATGAGTTTTGGGCACGTTCATTCACACATGCACATGCATTTAACATAGTAGAAACCTAACATCATTTAGCGTATACTTTCTTACTGGGCTTTCTCCAAAGCTCACCCCCTTCCACCTCAGATTATTTCAGGTAGACTCGGCACGAGCGTGGTGCACTGAGAGTCTTTTTGTCGAGCTGCAGGAAGTTGTATTCTGAAAGAAGGTATAATCCTTGTTCTTTTGTTTATATCCCAGACTAGAAATTCTTTTGTGTACACAGTGTATAGGATTCGGGATGTAAGTACTAGGAGATATCGAGTTTGTAAACATACTGTGATTCGTAGTTAAGTTGTAATCTCGATATGTTTACATACTGAATCAATGGATGTTAAGTATTTTGGTAGTTATCTTGAGATTTGGAATTGCTACAGGTTGAAAACGATGATGTACTTAGTATGGGGATAGATAATCGGCTAAAATAGGGGAGGAATTTTTCAGTGTCGTTTTCGACGTGTCTTACGAGAAGACTATAATGGGACCTTAGACAACTAGTCTTAAACAACTATAGAAGTGGGACTCTACTCATTAGGTTTTAGCTACACTGAGCGAGAGACAAACATAGGAAGTCAAAGAAAAAGTTAGCCCGAAAATCCCGGCTTCCGAGGGCGTTACAGTTATCCCATATGAAAGTGAAAAAAATTTCTCAGTAAGATTAACTGGAGACCCTTGCTTCAAAGCTATGGATTTGATGAAATCTGATACCTCTTCTTCTCTGATTGATTGGAATGACTGGACTCGGCTTGCGCTTAAAAGCTCCAGCGTGCAAATTTTTCTCATCTGTCTCCAGTAGTTTCCGTATGGTGTAAAGCCAATTCCTTTGAAATTGTAATTCATTATGTCAGCTGCAAGGACATAAGGCCTTTGAGAAAAGATGATATCATTGGTTTTCATAATCTCTTCTGCAATCTTTGCCGATGATACTACGATTGTGGGAACTTCTCCAAGCTGTAGATACATCAAAGGTCCATATTTCTCGGCTAAATCGCGTAGGGTCTGATGGGGCAAAGGACTAATCAGTTGGTGTAGGTTGCCTATGAGAGGTAGCTTCCATGGGCCTGGAGGAAGCTTCACGGTGGACTTGTCGGCTTTTGTTTTTCTCAAAATTCTGACAACCATGAACAAGAAAAGGACGGTGAGAAACAAGGTGACATATGGAAACAACTGAAGCTCCATGAAGCTCATAGAAATCTATTGAACCTGAATAGACTTGAATTAACTTCAAAAAAGAAATTTAAACCCATCTTTAGTTCAAAAAAAAAAAGGAATCGAAGATATCCAACAAAACGTTAAAACCATGAAATCCCACTTGCGAAATGATTTTGGAGACTTTTTTGTCCTACAGATTTTAGAGAATGGATTCTTAAATTTCATTGGGCATGGAGTCCGTGTCAAAGGGAAAACCTTATCAACAACGTTTAAAGTTTTCTTGTACCGTCTCCATCACAGTGAACTCCATGTCTAATTAAATCATAACAAAATAGAAAGAAAGCATTAAATAATTGTTCAAAGGAATCCAACACGCGCAAATTGTCTTGTGAAAAAAAAAAAACATATGACATTACAACTGATTACAAAATCCAAATAAAATTAATCGAGTTTTTTCTCATATGAAGGTACTCTTAAATCTTTTTTACAAAATAGGGGTATTTTTAAACTTTTTTTCTCTAAACCAGGTATATAAAGCCATGTCACTTGCACGTGAAAAAAATGACCTAAGCTTCTTCCAAACTCGTTGTTCTTCCAAGAGTTCACCGTACAGACACCATTCAAAGGAAAGACTAAAGCTTCCAAAAACCCATCCCAGCAATGTGCTTAAGAGGAAATAGCTAAATCAAATTCTGATCAACTCATATATTTCTTGGTAGCATTAGCACAGAGACTTATCTGCCCTAAAGTCATTGTGCCTTCACTGAACAAAACAAGAATTGTTATATTTTGCCTGATTTGCCAGATATTTCGTGTAACAACCCGAATTCACAGTATAACATAATATTTACTTATAAATCTCACTTACTTACCGGTTGGACTGTCTGTGATGCTTAACTATCCGTTAATCACTTTTCTAAAATTAGTACTCTCATTCATCATACCAATATGACAATATGCATTGTTACATTATTTCCTTAAGATATATATATATTTACACATTCCCTTCTACTCAAAGTAGTACTGTACAAATTCACTAAATATATAAAAGAAAATCATATACCTTCGATATAGAAAATCTGCTGACTCTAGCAGTCGATAATCTCTGGAAGGTAATTCTTTTAATCCAAGATCAACAATCTGTGGAGTGAAAAATAAGGGGTGAGCGACAACGTGCTTAGTAATGAAGGTATATGCTGCTTTATAAAAATAAAAACTATATTCCACAAAACGTTTATTTTTCCTAACAACATACCCAATAGGAAAACAGTCGATATAGTAACCAGTCTTTAATATTTAAATCACTGGCTAAACAGTTTATAATATAGTATAGAAAATAGTAAACAGAAATCGATAAGTTGAGACTAGGCATCACCCTACAATTAAATCATGCTATCATCGTTCCCTAAAGGAACATAGTAATCATCCTCCCAGGGATGCAGTAGATTTATGGCCACAATCTATGGGTGGTCCTTGGGTACACTTGCTAGGTGACCTCGAGACCTCTGATGACTTGGCGGGTCAATCAGCCTCGTGAAATAGTAATGCATGAAACTCGGGGCCTAAAGTCTCAAAATCACTTTATATCTCATAAAGAACCTTTAAGGAACTATTTCATAAATTTCATCATTTCCTCAAAATGATTTGTTTTCCAAAAAGGTTTTATATTTTCTATTTATAAATATAGTAAAAACAGCCAGAATTTTGCCAATATACGAGTGAGAAAAACATGAGTTAAACTGGCTCGCCCATGGTCAGCTCGCCCATTTCAGCTCGCCTATTATGGCTCGCCCATGGCCAGTTCCCCCATTATGGCTTGTCCATGGCCAGTTCGCCCATTATGGCTCGTCCATGGCTAGTTCGCCCATTATGGTTTCTACATGGCCAGTTCGCCCATAAAACTATTCGCCCGTAGGCTGAAATATGATTCAATGGTTCGGGGTCGCCCATAAGATTATTAGGGATCGCCTATATGCACTTATCTAAAAAAAAAAAAAACAAAGGGTTCGCCCACTTTTGGCTCGCCCGAAATATCACAAAAGGGGTCGCCTATCTTTAGCTCGCCCGAATTTTTTATTAAAACAAGGGGTCGCCCACTTTAGCTCACCCCGAAACAACATAGGGGTCGGCTATCTTTGTAGCTCGCCCAAATCAAAATAATTTATCAAACAGATGCATGTCATAAACCAAAATATTTTCTCAATATTTTTATAATATTTTACTCCACAGGACATGCATTATACTTCACATACTACTCCCTTACCTGGTATTACGAAGCCTAGCTTCTCGCTCGCCTTTTTCAATTCTCAATTCCCGGCTGCAAAATAAATTATCCAGATTATCAATGTATTTTGTTTGAATCTTTCCAATACTTTGGCGAGACTTGAGGCTAATCCTCTAGCTCGCCTAATATACTTGCCATTCATATAATGGCTTATGCGTGGGAGATCACCCAAGATTCAACTCGCCATGCCTATGCATGTGAGATCGCCCACAATTCAACTCGCCATGCCTATGCATGTGAGTTCGCCCAAGATTCAACTCGCCATGCCTATGCATGTGAGTTCACCATACACGGCTTTTTATTCAGAGGTGGGTTCACCTATGAGTCAAACTAGCATGTGGCGACCTCGCCCACTACCACGCTTCATTTAGCTTGCCCATAGTAGCTGAGCTCGCCTATTTCTCATCACTTTTACAACGTTTCCAGCACTTAAATCTTCATATTTGTTCATGTTTTATTTATTCCTTAACACTATCAACAACCTATAGTTCCATCTTAGTAAATTTCTACATGTTCTTATGTCAAGTAATATGCACATACCTCACCTAATTAACATATCATCATCATAAATCAAGGATTAAATACATGAACATTGGCTTGAACTTTATTTACCTTGTTTGATTGAGCCAACACAACTCACAACTTGTTTTGTTGTTCCCCACGTCAGTCCTCCTCTCCTTGATTCACTTGGATGGTTTTATGAGTGAAGGAAAATACATGAAGGAAGACTAGATGCTTAGGTAGCAAGAGAGGAATTCTTGTCAAGTAAATGAGGAAAAAATGAACTAAGATGAGGCAAGAGAAATCGGTAATGTCGATCTTGAAGAGAATTGCATTACATTTTGTTTAGCTTAATCAACTTTTATAGCCGGCTATTAAGTCTTGTAGCTTCCAATCTCTTTGCTCATCACTTTCCTTGCTCATTAATGGTTGAAGAAAAGTGGTAGCCAAAGGTACGACATGGTAACAATATTCAACATTCATTAATTTGTAGATAAAAGCTGCAGCCAAAGGATGATGTGCTGAGATTCTTTTCTTCTCAATTCATCCAACACAGCCGGTTCTTCCTTCTAACAGAAGTGGCGTGCAGCAGCAAACCTTCTGCTTCCTATTGGCCTATTTTCTTCCTTGTCATATTCTTCAACCAATACAAACTTTCCCATGTTGACTTTGATTTTTTTGCCATTAATTATCTTTCACATTGCATGTAAATTGGTTAAGCTATTTGGTGTCTAAACCGATTGGTACAAGGAGGAGCAAAGTGGCATGAAGTCCACTCCTAGCCTCTTTTCTTGACTTTCCTTCATGCTCCATTTTCAAAGCTTCCTCCAATAGGCTTCTAGGCATCATGTTATGTTTAATTGGTGCTTATTACATACCATTTTATCCATGACTTGAATTGCTTTTCCTAGCAATTCTTTCCAACCGAATATACTAAGTGTAGTACATTGTTGGTGTGTTGTCCATCTTCCTTTGTTTGCTATTAAGCCCATAATTTCAAAAAATTAAATTTTCAAAAATTCCTTAATGTAAAGTGGAATTGCATACTCAATAATTAGTTAATTCCACTAAATAATTTATTTCGGTTATCCATCATTTACAATATGCTATACAGTATAATAAAATCGGGTCTCACATTTCGTAAGTTGTTTTCTGTGACAATTATGATGGCCTTAATCCACCAACTAAAATTGCGTATGATGAAATGATTTATACAGCCAAAGGGGATATTTATGATAAATAGTTAGTTGCCTTTCATTACCCCTCTTGAAATTCTTACAAGTTCTTGATGACATATTGTATGCCTAGATGACAAATGATAATGGTGCTATCGATACAATTATGAAGCATTTCCTGAAACTGGATTCTATCTGGGGTAGATGAGATCCCATAATTCCATAACATGGGAGGAAAAAAAATAGAAATTTTGCCACAGCAAACCATGTTTAACGTACTAGCACATTTGAGCGAAAACCCTTTTATGCTTTTAAAATGATTGCACTTCATGTTTTATCTGTAAGGTGGTGATACTCACAATTGCATATGAAAACCGGTGATTCCATTTGGCTCGATAGCAATTGTAACATCCCAATTTTCACTATATAACATGTTACTCACTTATATCTTACACTTACTACCGGTTGGGCTGTTAGTGATGCTTATCAACTCCTATCACTTTAATAAGAATAACTAAATCATTTTCTTAAGATGTATATACATTCCCTTATATTTAAAGTAGTACTGTACAACTTCACTGAATACATAAACATTTTGGGTGGCTAAAAGAAGTGAAGTCTAGACTGTTTGGAGGCTGAAGACGGAGGTTTGGATACTGCCGGTCAAGAAAGAAAAGAAAAGAAAAGAAAGAAAGGTAAAAAAAAAGAAAAAAAAAATATATATATCTCTATTTAAGGATATATATATATATATATATATATATATATATATATGTATATTGGCTCAGTTTATAGGTAAGCCAATATCGTTTAAAAATATTTATAGTTTGAATTTTATTAAATTTATACTAAATGAATTATCGATAATTGAAGGTGTAGAAGCAACAAACTCGGTGTACGTGCAAAAGTATGTGCACGGGTGCGAAGTTCAAGATTCACACACATCGAGCTTTAATCAGTAAGACAACTCTGTAGTGCTGCATATTATAAAATTAAGTCAGGAAATAACTCTGGTAAATTGGCACTAATTTGGAACAATTGTGTTTAATATCTAACAAGGCGCTAAGACGACAAATCGAGTTTGGTTTAGGCTCAACGCATGAGCCCTGAGCATAGGAGCCGGTAAGACTTTTATATAAGCTTGTGGTAGATTTATATTGTATAGATCATATAAAATTGTTAAATTGGATAATGATACAATATAACATGAAATTGAATATTGAATTGGTAATTATATAGTCGAACACTAAATTGTGGAATAATTGACTTAGTCGGATAGGTGGTGGTGATTTTGAAATTAAAATATTCAAATAATTTTTCTGCAGCCTGGGAGTGAGTTGGTGACTTGGATTATACAAATTTGATTTTTGAATACCAATTGCAAGACTACTTGATTTGGCTGCGATTGTACTTGATTGAGGTAAGAGATATATATCGGAACGTAGGGGATACTGGATAAATTTTAAAATCAACTGTCTTGTGGTTTTTATAAACTGTATTTTCTTGCAGGGGTTTTTAAGAAAATTAAGTCGTTATGCTATCGGATTTTTGTAAAAATATCAGTTTTGCGAAATAAGCTAAAGTTAAGAAAACAATTTGAAAACAACAATTCTCTAGCAAGCTTTGTTTTGAAAAAGAATGTGCAATAGCATGATTTTGAATATTTATGGAAATTTTATCTGAAACATCGACTTTCATGGAAAATTACCAAAGTTTAGTATTTTTAGAAAATATATATAAAAATGTTTTGAAACATAACTAACAATCATTTCAGTATTGTTTTGGACTACTGTGCGACCCTCATCCAGTCTACAATAGTATTTCTAGGCTATGTGACCTTGATCCAATCCACAGTGGGCCCAATTGACACCTGATCAGTGCTCAGTGTGGACCCTCTCGGGACTATGGCCATATGTCTGACTAACTTGCACTTTCCTTCAGGGGAATATTTGAACTGCATGATTATTGCTTAGTCGTTAATGTCTCCAGCTTAATATGTATTTGCTTTTCGTACTTATTTCCGTATATGAATTCTGAACATTGATATTTAGATTTCAAAACCTATATGGTTTATTTCGAAGATTTATACGGAAAGCAAATATGACAAATGTACCCATGTTTGGATTTATGTTTCGAATTACATTGCTTTATTATAGTTTTGAATAAATTATTTTCTGATGCATTGCATAAGCATGGTTTGGTTTCCTAAATGTATAAATTTTGATTTCAAGCTTTAATAAATGTTTTAGAAGCTTGCATATAAAATTTTGGTATTTGTCTCTTATATATATTTCTTATTGGGTTTTATAAGCTCACCCTCCCTCTCTCCACCTTCCAGAGTAATTGCAGTAAGTGCTAGGTAAGCGGAGTTTAAATACATCCTTCGAGGCTTTCGTACCACCCTTGAAGGTATGTGATGTATAGTTATTTATTTTGTATTCAGACTTGTGTTTCAGTACTTTTATAGTAGGGGATGTAATTAAAAGAAATACATTATATTTTTTGGTTTATGACGATGCATGCGATATTGGTGGATAAATATTGTCATGTAGAATGACTTAAAATTGTGAATGCATGCTTAGTGAGAGATTTTGAACTGGGACCAAACTAATTAAAGGATAATGATTTAGCTAATGTAAAGCTAGCTAAAGAATAAATTAGTGACACTATGTACAGCCCAACCAAGTAAGTGAAAAAAAAATTTGGTTCGTATTTTTGTTTTTGGTAAGAAGGGTCGTTACAATACATATACACACTAGCAAGACTAGTTCAAAGAGTACTAGAAAGGGAATTAAGAACAAATCATTCTTCCTTTTCACAGCCAAGCCGAATGTTTCAGCCATGTCCAAATCTTCATTCTTCATCCCATTTGGGAGCTCCCAATCAAAATGGTATAACAGATTTGCAAGTGGTAACTCAATGCTTGGTTGAGCAAATGTTATTCCAGGGCAAATCCTTCTTCCAGCACCAAAGGGAATGTATTCAAAGCTTGTTCCTCTGAAATCGACTGAGCTGTTCAGGAATCTTTCCGGATGAAACTCCTCAGCTTGTTCCCAGTAACCAGGATCTCTACCTATTGCCCATGCATTTATCAGGACTCTAATTTTGGCAGGGACGTCATAGCCGTTAATCACACAATTTTCAGAACGTTCTCTTGGTAATAAAAGAACAACAGGAGGATGTAATCTCAGTGTTTCTTTAACTATTGATCTTAAGTACTTCAATTCATGAATCCTTGCTTCATTTACACCACCGTGTTCACCAAAAACCTGTCTTACCTCATTCTGTGCCTTTCTTATCAACTCTGGATTTTTCAGCATTTCAGACATTGCCCATTCTACTACTGTTGCTGATGTCTCACTCCCAGCCGCAAATACATCCTAGAAATAATTATTGGCATCAAGTTCAATTGGTACTAGGCAAACCAAAACAGAAATCAGCAATGTAAAATACTAACCTGGATGACTGCTTTTATGTTGTCTTTTGTCAGAGGGAATTCAAGGTCACCCTGCTGCTGTATCCTTAGAAGAACGTCAACTAGATCTGCCTGTCCTTGTTCATTGCACCCTCCTGTCTTGTTTCTCTTCTTCCTGTGTTCATTAACAATATCTTCAAGGATCTTGTCTGAATCATCATGTAACTTCTTTAGCTTAACCCTGATTCCACTAATCAATTTAAGGACTTCACTGGAAGGATACATATCAGCTAAACAAAACCCACCAGCTAGTTTCACAGCTGCCACAATCCTTATGAACTTATCTTGCTCTGCGGTTTTCTTGCCAAAGGCTGCTCTTGCTGTTATCCCATATGAAAGTGAAAAAATTTCTTAGTAAGATTGACTGGAGACCCTTGCTTCAAAGCTATGGATTTGATGAAATCTGATACCTCTTCTTCTCTGATTGATTGGAATGACTGGACTTGGCTTGCGCTTAGAAGCTCCAGCGTGCAAATTTTTCTCATCTGTCTCCAGTAGTTTCCGTATGGTGTAAAGCCAATTCCTTTGAAATTGTAATTCATTATGTCAGCTGCAAGGACATACGGCCTATGAGAAAAGATGATATCATTGGTTTTCATAATCTCTTCTGCAATCTTTGCCGATGATACTACGATTGTGGGAACTTCTCCAAGCTGTAGATACATCAAAGGTCCATATTTCTCGGCTAAAACTCGCAGGGTCTGATGGGGCAAAGGACTAATCAGTTGGTGTAAGTTGCCTATGAGAGGTAGCTTCCATGGCCCTGGAGGAAACTTCACGGTGGACTTCTTGTTGGCTTTTGTTTTTCTCAGAATTCTGACCACCATGAACAAGAAAAGGACGATGAGAAACAAGGTGACATATGGAAACTGAAGCTCCATGAAGCTCATTGAAATCTATTGAACCTGAATCGACTTGAATTAACTTCAAAAAAGAAATTCAAACCCATCTTTAGTTCAAAAATTAAAACCACGAAATCCCACTTGCGAAATGATTTTGGAGACTTTTTGTCCAAATGATTTTGGAGAATGGATTCTTAAATTTCATTGGGCCAAGAGTCCGTGTCAAAGGGAAAACCTTATCAACAACGTTTAAAGTTTTCTTGTACTGTCTCCATCACAGTGAACTCCATGTCTAATTAAATCATAACAAAATAGAAAGCGTGCATTAAATAATTGTTCAAAGGAATCCAACACGCAAATTGTCTTGTGAAAAAAAAGAAAAAGAAAAAAGACATACGACATTACCATTGATTGCAAAATGCAAATAAAATTAATCTCAAATAATAAAATAAATTATCATAAATAATTAAATTTACATTTAAATATTAATTAAAAATAAATATAAAATATAATTCAAATAAAATTAAAGAACATGAAAATTAATAATGGAAAATAAAATTTAAAACGAATGCAAATAAAAAAAATTGTAAACATGAATGTAAATTACTAAAATCTAGTACCTAAGTATATTGGTTAAGCTAACTATATTGGTTAAGCTAACTATTATAAAACAATAAACTAAACAGAATTATTAACTTAATAAACTAATCTAATCTTATCTTAATATAACAGTATATACTGACCATGAAAGTAAAAGTGCATGTAGCCTTTGTATGTGAAAACCAAGAAATGGTCTCCTGGCAGCCACGTTTTCTGCCTAATCGTGTTTGCCATCCATGCACTCACGCCACCTGCACTGCCAGCACACAAGCGGACCAGCCGCAATCCTCAGCCACCTCCTGCTTCAGTCGCTTACATGCCACGTGTTACGTCCTGTTGGACTCCATCGAGACTTGCCGCACACCATCGAGGCTTCCCGCACACCCAACCTCAAGCTCATCCTGCCACATGCCCTTCCAGCAGCATGCATGTCCAGCCGCATGAGGGCCCGAGGCATCGAGCGGGTGCGCACACCAGCGGCCTGAGTGCGCACACTAGCGGCCATGCGAACAGACACCAGCGGCCCTGAGAGCTCACCCCAACGGCCACAAGGGCGCCCATAGAAACCACCTGAAAACCACTGGCGCCTGACACTGTTTCCTGCAGAACTCTGCCCTAGACTGCTGCAATGATCGGGATATTTATGTACTAAGTAGTCTAGAAGCCATACACTTGATTGCATGTAAGCCAAACATTCTTTAGAGGGTTTGTTTATATAAAAGGGCACCCTCCCCTTTCATTGTAACACATGTATAGGATTTTTACAGCTAATATACTCCCATTTTCCTTAGCCTTTCTGCCTTCTATTTTCTGCTGCTTTCTGTGTGTTTGTGTGGAGGTGCTGCAGGTTTAGCCTCATTTGAGGGACTTGAGCTTTCCTTTGCCACGCACACCACCTTGAGGTTGTAGTAGGTTGACTTAGGTGCTCAAAAGTTGGAAGAACCAGCCCTAAGGCTACACGTTACTGAGCTCAAGCAATTGGGACGTGACACACGCACCAGCACCAGCAGCCAACACACCGCAAGCAACAGCTTCTCACTGCTTCAGACCATGCACGCTTCAGCTCGATCCCGCTTTGTGACAACCGAGAATTTTCTACAAATGATTATCAATTTATATGATATTAGAAGTATATGATTAGTAAAATTTATCAAGGATGTTGGCTCTATAAGCTATATCGAGAGAGGGGGTGAATCGGTTCTTAGCTAACCTTATGCCCGTTTTTCGATTCTTCTAAATTCTCTAGCCTATTTGAGTGTTTTCTAAGTTCTCTAAGCTAGGCAATTATATAATATAAATTCAATACAATAAACACAAATATAATTGCAAATAAGTAAAGAGAGTAAGGATAGAGAAATGTACGCAAGCGATTTATAGAGGTTCGGCAACCTTGCCTATGTCCTTTACCTTGAGACGTTCCCAAGGATTTTTCCCAAATTCACTATACTTCAATTTGTGTTACACTCCCTCTTTTTGCAGGCTCAAGAGAAACCTCTCTTCTGGGCTCAAGAGAAACCTCCCTCTTTTTCTAAGGCTTAAGAGAAACCTCCCATTGACAAAGTATGATTGGGTTTACAATGGGTGTAATCAAAGAAGACTTCTAAGTAGGTAAATGATTACAGAAATTAGGCACAAAAAAAGCCTATACAATATTTGTGCTAAGCAATACAAGATATATGTGAATGATGGAAGATGAAGACTTTGTAGCTCTTGATTTGTTGTTGAAGCTTGCGGATTTGAGGAATATGAGTTTTGGAGTTGCTGAGTAGTTCCTCTTGCTTCCTTTAGCTTCTAAGCCTCTATTTATAGTCCCTTGGATGTGTTCTAGACGTTGGTTGGAGCCAAAACTCGAATATGAACGTTGTCTCACAAAAACTAGCCGTTACAGGCTATTTTCGGGCAAAGGGATCGATCCCTTCCCATAGGGGATCGATCCCTTCATTCCAAATTCGATTATTCTGGGCTGGGGGACCTTTTCTGCCGTTGGGAGCCATTCTGCCAAGAGGGGATCGATCCCTTCCCTTAGGGAATCGATCTCTTCATTCCAGAACTGATTATTCTTGGTTGAGGGACCTTTTCTTCCACCAAAATGCTTACTACCACTAGGGGATCGATCCCTTCCCTTAGGGGATCGATCCCATGCTTCCAAAAAGCCTATTTCCTGCACTTTTGGGTTAGAAATGATGTGGCCTTTGATCCTAATCCAACCCAAAACATTTTGACATTTTTGTGGGAGTTTTTCTTGACTTTCTCTAATGAAAACATGGTCCAAAAATTCATCAAGTAATTTTCTAAAATATTCAAAACATTTTATAGAGTATTAAGACCAATAAGAATATGTAATTAAATCATAGTCTTAATATTTGATATGATCACTTGAAAATGGATTGAGAAAATCATATGTGATAAGGCAAATTTACAATATGAATTAAAACATCAAAGCTTATTTAAGTTTTTGTCATTTCAAAATATATATGGCAATTTAAAGCTAACAATCTCCCCCTTTTTGATATAACAAAACTTAATGTAAATTTGCTTTGAAAATTTTTTAATAAAATACTCCCCCTTAAATAAAGCAGGATTTTATAAAGCTCCCTCTTAATGTAAGCATGGTTTGAAGAGAATTTTCCAAAAAAGAGATTTTCAAACTTTTTCTTCCCCATTATCTCTTCCCCTTAATACCTTAATATCTCTCCTCCTTTTTTGTCATAGCAAAAAGAAGGAAAAATAAAAGGTATGCTCCCCCTAAAATTATGGCTATATGAGAACAAGTAAATAGGTTCCATCCAACAAGAAACATATTAGTACATGGGACTCATAGCACAAATAAATAAGTCAATATCCACAAAGAGTATGAAATATTCATGCAGAGAATATGACTTATGATCCTATACCAATTGTTTATAAATAATTTCACAAGAAGTTTCCAATTGGTAAGAGATTAAGCAAGCACCTAAGTATATCAATTGTTCTCTAAGGTCTAACTAAGGTGCATAGCAATACATCTTGATTATGAGCTAAAATTAGATGACATATTATATGCAAAAGCTCATAAATCACGTTCAAGCAAGAATGTGCATAGAATTAAAACATATAGCAATTAACTACAAATTCTAGCACACAAGAGTTTCATGCAAAAATATCCTAAATGGATTCTTCTCTATTTGTCATTTCAAACTAATGAGCACAAGAAGAATTGTCAATTTAAAGTTCATACCAATTGTCAATTTAGTTTTGGCTTATCAATTGTTGAAAGTATGGTTACCAATGATACCAATTGTTATTTCAATCTAAATACCAATTGTTACTAATGGTTGACTTAGATATTTTGCATGAATCCAATATTTATGTGTAGTGTGTTCATGTCAAGAAAATAATCATTCTAAATATGCAAGAACACAATCACACAAAATTATACCATATGGAAGATTCAAAAATCAAGGTATTCAAGCAAACACATTTTCTTCCATGGTTTAAAGCACAAAAATCCTATGCTCATTTTTCAATTCAAGTCCTTAAGCAATTATGAGCAAGGAAAGCCTCAAATAATAAATGCATGGATATTAATCAAGGTACATATGTTCAAGTTTGCATTATCTTTGAATGTTGGTGTTGTCATTAAAGCCCAAGTTCTTTAATAATTTGGCCATAAGAAAATTTTAAGTACATGGATGATAAAGTTTCATGCATTTGAACATTTAGGATCCATTTACCATCACACATTATAGGCCAATGACCATTACCAATTGTTGAATTTACATTTGAAATCACTCCACTAGATGTATAATTATCATGAAACCTAGTGTGGAATAGATAAGTCAAGCTAAGAGACATACTTTTATAAGCATGCTTGACCAAGATGAACAAAAGGAATGAAGGATATTCATTATGCACAAGTTCATCAAATTCTCAAA
Source organism: Heritiera fomes (assembly GCA_032173925.1). NCBI lineage: Eukaryota > Viridiplantae > Streptophyta > Magnoliopsida > Malvales > Malvaceae > Heritiera > Heritiera fomes. The sequence continues at coordinate 1,474,110 of JAPDPM010000023.1, read as the reverse complement.
TATATCCACAAATCATTGAAATAAATCTCAAAATTATGTTTAAGCATTCATTGAAAATATATTTCAAGATTATTTCAAGATTTATGTAATTCATGACCATGTTTAATGAGAAAATTGATTTTGCACTTGTGAGCACAATGAAAAATGATATTGATTGTTGAAAGTGATACCATTTGATGGAAATAAAACAAATTGATGGAGTTGAGGCATGATATTAATGAAAAATGAATTTTCATATTGTAAAGATCATCAAAAAGAAGTTAAAACAATGAATTTTAAGTTGAGAAGAAAGAAGAGATCAAGAAAGTGAAAAATCCTTCTCAAATTCGGTTGAAAAAGTGCAGGAAAGCCCTTTCTGGCTTGGGAGATTGATCCCTATAGGAGGGGGATCGATCCCTTAGTTCTAGAATGCACAAATTATGCATTCTATTCAAGAGGGATCGATCCTGCTTGTTGAGAGATCGATCCCTCATCCTGTTTCTGCAGTTTTTGACACAAAATCCAACTTTTGAGGTGCCAAAACTTCGTTTTTGAGTATTTTAAGTCCAAGTAATGGTTTAAACATTTGTGGAACATGATTTTGGACTTGTATGAATGAAAAACATGAATGAAAAACCATTTTACAGAAGATTTTGTAATTTTGGAAGAATTTTCACAATAAAATGCATTTTTGGCCTCAAAGGGGGTCATTTTGAGAGTTATGCATGTTTTGGCAAAACTAATGCATTGGAACACACAAATATGTCAAAACAAACTTGTTCACATAGGTTTTAAGCACATATATCATCAAATCATCATACTTGTGAACATTATGCCATGATTTCCAACATACAACTTCTTCATTAATGCTCATGACATGGCATTTTGCATAAATGACATATTTGGTAATTTGAGACAAGTAAATACATTATCAACACATAGAAAACTTGCTCAAATTGCAAAAATCCAATAATCATTTCAAAATCACTAAACATGCCTTTCATCCAATCATCAAGATTTGTTCATCAAACACTTAACAATCATTTATCATGCTTTTTACTTAATCACAATGCATCATGATCCATTAACCAATTTTCCCATCAAAGCACAACTAATCAAATAAAAAGTTTAAGGAGTAAGGAATTAAGCTTAGAAAACTCCTTTGTTTGATAGTGCTTTGCCATGATTTGTTGGATCCACCATTAGCCATTCTTTGAGAAATTGTTGTGATCTTTGCCAAGGGTGAATTCTTAAGCTCTTCCTCTTTCTCATTGGCATAAGCAACCTCCTACACCAAACAAATTTATGCATGTTTTGGCACCTAAATTTTCTTGGGTCCATGGGAGTTAGTGCTCACAATTTTTGATCCTTTTGGGGTCCATTTCAAGCACAATTCATCATTATTTATAGCATGCTTTGGGATCCACATCTTCCTAACTACTTTTCCTCTAAATGTAGTTTTTCTATATGTGTATACTTGTGAGGTGTGGCCTATCCTATTGCATAATGAACATGTAAGAGATGTATCATGCATAGAATTTTTGCTTACTAAGAAATTCCTAAGATGAGTTTCTTTTTGATTTGCATTATAACCTAACCCATCTTTACCAAAGAAAGCTCTTTGGGTCTCAAGCATGTGATCTAATTTTTTTTGATCCATATAGAACCTAGTAAATGAGTTATGCAAATTTGTATTCTTTTTATTTAACTCATTTATCTCTAAGTTAGCCTCTTCTAATTTCTTTTCAAATTCTATCTTAGCATTTGTCAAGGCTTCATTTTCTATTTTTAATTTAGCAATGATTTTCTTATATTTTGAGTTCATGCATTGAAATTCATTTGCTAAATCATTAAAGGCATTTTGTAGCTCATCAAATGTAAAGTCATTATTTTCACTAGAGCTACTACTAGCCTCATCATCACTAATGGCCATATAGCATGAGTAGGCTACCTCTTCATCTACATTTTCCTCATCGGAGCTATCACTATCGCTCCATGCAGCCACGAATGCTTTCTTCTTAAGTTTCCTATCCTTTTCCTTCCTAAGTAAGGAGCAATCTAACTTAGTACAACCCAGTTCATTACACTCATAAACACACTAAGGGGTCTTTTTCTCTCCTACTTGACTCTCCTCTCATTACCTCTCTTTTTTGATGTCTCCTATCATTCTCACTCTCTTTCATTCTCATGAACCTATTAAATCTTTTGGCAAACATTGCCATTTCCTTTTCTTCCTCATTTCCACTCTCATCACTATCATCTTCAATGACCTCATGAGTGGAAGACTTAAGTGCTACCCCTACTTTCTTTGAAGGCTCTTCATTTCTTTTTAACTTCATTTCATATGTAAGTAGGGAGCCCATAAGTTCATCTAGAGACAAGGTGTTAGGATCCTTAGATTCTTCTATAGCAGTCACCTTTGCCTCCCAAGATTTTGGCAAGCTATTTAAGATTTTCTTAACTATTTCTAGATTGGAATAGCGCTTGCCTAATGCCTTAAGTCCATTAATTATGTTATTAAACCTAGTGTACATTTCACTCATGGACTCATTTTCTTTCATTCTAAAAAGCTCATAATCATGTGTGAGCATTCCTACTTTGGTTTCTTTCACTTGATTGGTCCCTTCATGTGTGATGGCCAATTTGTCTCATATTTGCTTAGCATTTCACATAGAGAGACTCTATTATATTCATTGGGACCTAATGCACAAAAGAGAGTGTGCATAGCCTTGGCATTCAATTGTGCCACTCTCATGTCATTTGTGTCCCACTCATCCTCACCTTTAGGGACATCTTTTCCATCAACTTTCTTCATTGGGATTTTAGGACCATTTACTATTACTCTCCACACTTCATAGTCATTTGATTGCACAAACAACATCATCCTTGTTTTCCAATAAGAGTAATTCTCTCCATTGAAGAAGGGAGGTCTAACTAATGATTGTCCCTCTTCTCCTAGGAGTGTGCCTAGATTCAAGTGAGCCATTTATGATCGTTTTGCTTGATAAAGGTTAGTCTAAATCAATCTCGAGCCCAAGCTCTGATACTAATTGTTGGCTCTATAGGCTATACCGGGGTGAATCGGTTCTTAGCTAACCTTATGCCTGTTTTTCGATTCTTCTAAATTCTCTAGCCTATTTGAGTGTTTTCTAAGTTCTCTAAGCTAGGCAATTATACAATATAAATTCAATACAATAAACACAAATATAATTGCAAATAAGTAAAGAGAGTAAGGATAGAGAAATGTACGCAAGCGATTTATAGAGGTTCGGCAACCTTGCTTGCGTCCTCTACCTTAAGACGCTCCCAAGGATTTTCCCCAAATTCACTATACTTGAATTTGTGTTACACTCCCTCTTTTTGCAGGTGCAAGAGAAACCTCTCTCTTTTTCTATGCTCAAGAGAAACCTCCTTCTTTTTCTAAGTCTAAAGAGAAACCTCCTTCTTTTTCTAAGGCTTAAGAGAAACCTCCCCTTTACAAAGTATGATTGGGTTTACAATGGGTGTAATCAAAGAAGACCTCTAAGTAGGTAAATGATTATAGAAATTAGGCACAAAGAAAAGCCTATACAATATTTGTGCTAAGCAATACAAGAGATATGTGAATGATGGAAGATGAAGACTTTGTAGCTCTTGATTTGTTGTTGAGGCTTGAGGATTTGAGGAATATGAGTTTTGGAGTTGCTGAGTAGTTCCTCTTACTTCCTTTAGCTTCTAAGCCTCTATTTATAGTCCATTGGATGTGTTCTAGACGTTGGTTGGAGCTAAAACTCGAATATGACCATTGTCTCACAAAAACTAGCCATTACAGGCTATTTTCGGGCAAAGGGATCGATCTCTTCCCATAGGGGATCGATCCCTTCATTCCAGATTCGATTATTCTGGGCTAAGGAACCTTTTCTGTCGTTGGGAGCCATTCTGCCAAGAGGGGATCGATCCCTTCCCTTAGGGGATTGATCCCTTCATTCCAGAACTGATTATTCTTGGTTGAGGGACCTTTTCTTCCACCAAAATGCTTACTGCCACTAGGGGATCGATCCCTTCCCCTAGGGGATTGATCCCTTCCCTTAGGGGATTGATCCCATGCTTCCAGAAAGCCTATTTCCTGCACTTTTGGGTTAGAAATGATGTAGCCTTTGATCCTAATCCAACCCAAAACATTTTGACATTTTTGTGGGAGTTTTTCTTGACTTTCTCTAATGAAAACATGGTCCAAAAATTCATCAAGTAATTTTCTAAAATATTCAAAACATTTTATAGAGTATTAAGACCAATAAGAATATGTAATTAAATCATGGTCTTAATATTTGATATGATCACTTGAAAATGGATTGAGAAAATCATGTGTGATAAGGCAAATTTACAATATGAATTAAAACATCAAAGCTTACTTAAGTTTTTGTCATTTCAAAATATATATGGCAATTTAAAGCTAACAAAGGAAATATGATTTAACAAATTACATGGATGAATTAAGCGAATGGTATGGTTTGGTGATTTTAAGAATCACTATTTAATTAAGAGCTAGGAAATTCAAGCAATGATTTATCAAGGAATTTAATCTAACAAATTATATGGTTGATTAAGAGGAATCTAACATGTGAAGTAATGTTATGGACTAATTGCAGAATTAGTTATAAGGTCAATTTGGAGATTTAAATTATAGGAATTTAATTTTATATATATATATCTTTAATTACATAAGGGATTAAATTAATAATAAATAATAATAATAGTAATAAATAAATAATATTATATGGTAAAAAAATAAAATAAATAATAAAAAATAATAATAATAATAATCGACAAGCTCCTTTTATAAGCTTGTCAAGATTTGGTGGGTTTCATCCACCAAATCACGTCTGCTTTGAAACAGACTTAAAGGCAACTAAAAAAATAAAATAAAATAATATAATGATATTAAAACAAAGTGGCTTCTCCGAAAAGCCACTTCATGCCACCTACTCCCACTATCCCATTTCCTTAGCGGCCATCTAGATCCTTCACCGTCGCCGTTCATCACCATCATTGTTCTAACCATAAACCATTTCAACCCTTTCTTTAGCCTTCTGCTGGAATCGAGAGCCTCAATCCCCCTAGCTCTTGTCGCCATTTAGCTCTCTCTTGTGTGTCGACTAACAATGCTCAAGGAAGGAAAAAGTCTAAGATAAGAGAAGATTCAAAGGCTAGTGACGGACCATTTCGGGAAACAAAAACAGGGGCTTAGGAGGCTGGTGTTCGAAGGCAGTTTTGGGGTGCCTGGAACAGGGAAACGCAAAGGCTTTTGATGCTGTATGGGTGGAGTCTTCAAGGTTGTCGAAAGAGAGAGGGAGTCGACAGCATCGGACAAAGCAACAGAGGCGCAGTTCAGGGCCAAAACAAGGAGCTTTCGGGTGGCATTCTTGGCCCTGAGCATGGCTGGGTTTGGTAGCTTCTTTAGGCACTGAATGCTCGGAGTTCCAGCAGTGTTTAAGTTGGTCACGGTGGCTTTTGGCTGGTTGAAACAAGATTGTCAGTAACCTGAGACAAGGGCTATTTAAAGTTGGGCTAGTGACCAGTTGTTGGCAGTGTTCCAAAGGTTGAGAAGGACAGAGTTGAGCAAGGCGTTTGGGCTTGCCTTTGGGCGGCTGTAATGGAGATGATTAGGGGCTGTAACAGGGAGCAAGTTAGGATAATTCGGGGTTAGGAAAGGTAAGGTGCGTGACCAAAGTTGGACACCAAACCGAGGCTATGTACAGTGGCAGAAAGGAGGCTTGAAAAGGCTGCGGTTGGCTGCTTCAAACGCTGCAGTGGGCGTTGATTTGGCTGTCTGGTTGGTGTTCTTTTGGACGCTGAACAAGGGTGTTTTGTATGTGAGTGAATGCTGGCCTAGAAGCTCTTATAACAGGCCTAAGAGAGAGGACTCGAGAAGGCTGGAAGCATTATAGCTATTGGAAATGGAGCAAGGTATAGGGTAATTTAGGTGTTGTTTGAAGACATTTCGAGTTACTATTGGGACAGTGTATGAAGGGCTGAAACCGACGGAAATATAAGGGTAAGAACTTTCTAAAACCGAGCCTATAAAGCTCGTATAAGTGTGTGTGTGTGTGTGTGTATATATATATATATATATATATATATATATATATATATATATATATATATATATATATATTTATATATATATATATTTGTAAATATATAAATACATGAAAAGTATATAATGAAGTGATAAGTAACGGCACACTCGGTTTTTGTTGGATTTTGAGTTGTGTTGAAGGCATAGGGACCATGTTGACGAGAGTTTAAGGATAGACTCTTGATAAAGAGGGAAGGCAATAGCAAGTTCAAGTTTGAAGAATTTTAAAGGTAAAGATTAATCGAAGGTATAAAGACTTGTATAAGTACATTGTGCAATTATATATGATATAATTGGATAATATTTATATGAGTATGGGTGCGTAAACATGGATAAGGTGGAGTTATATGTATATGATATATATATAGGTATAAATAAACATATACCATGAATTTGATGAAGAAGAACAAAATAGGCTTTTATTTAAATAGTTGCACTTTAAAGCAAAATGAATATATTGAATACTTATCAATATCTAAGTGCTATTAAATAGGATATGGAATAGATGTAATCTTGGTATAGGAAATATTTTGGAAAATATTAAGGGGAATCTTGATATGAGAAAGTAATTTTGGAAATTACATTGTTTTAATGATTTTTTGCAGTCTGGAAGTGAGGTGGCGTTTGGGTGGCTTTAGACTTACAACTGCATTTTGATTTCTTAGACTGATTCGGATAAGCTGCGTTACGACTATTAGGTAAGAGATATATATCGGAATGTAAGGGATATTAGATAAATTTTAAAATCAACTGCCTTGTGATTTTATAAACTGTATTTTCTTACAGGGGTTTTAAGAAATTTAAGTTGTTATACTGTTGGATTTTTACAAAAATAATGATTTTGTGATTTAAGCTTGACTTAAGCAACCATTTGAAAATGGCAATTTATCTAGCAAGTTTATTTTGAAAAAAAGGTTAAATTTTACAAATTTGATTTGCTTATGAAGTTTTTAGCCAAAATATTAATTTTCATGGAAATTATCAACTGATGGTATTTGTTTGAAGATATTATGAATATGTATGAATTATTTGCTTTTAAAAGAAAATATATACATATTCTTTTGTGAACTTTCATGAAGCTCGAAAATACTTTTTTTTTGAATTCCGAAGAATATATATATAAAATGTTTTGAGACATGACTAGCTAAGTCACTGTAGTATTAGTTCTAACTACTGTGTGACCTTGATCCAGTCCGCAATAAGTATTTATCTTTTGAGCTATGTGACCTTGATCCAGTCCACAGTGGGCCCAGTTGACACCTGATTAGTACTCACTGTGGACCCCCTTTGTACTATGGCCATATATTTTTCCGACTTGCACTTTCTCTCACGGGAATATCCGAACTACATGATTAATACTTAGTCGCTAATATGTCTCCAGCTTAGTATGTATATGCTTTGTTATGCTTATTTTCGTATATGAATTCTGAATGTCTGATTCTTCGACTTTGAAACTCATACAGTTTTAATTTGACGATCCGTATTGAAACTAAATGTAAAAAGCACGTATATGTTTGGATTATGTTCGGAATTCAATTGTCTATGTTTCGACTCAAATGAAATGCTTTCTGATGCATTGCATAAGCATGATTTGATTTCCAAATCGAATAAGTTACGATATTTGAACTTTAATAAATATTTTAGAAAACTTGCATATAGAAATTCGGTATCTATCTCTTATATATATTTCTTATTGAGCTTTATAAGCTCACCCCTCCTCTCCACCTTCTAAATAACTTGCAGTAAGAGTTTGTACGAGGAGTTTTACACGTCCTTCGAGGTTTTTGTCTTCCCTTGAAGGTATGTGATGTATAATATTCTCTTTTATATTCAGACTTGTAATTTCAGTACTTTTATAGTATGGAGACGTAATTAAAGAAAGTATATGATATATTTATGGTTTATAACAATGCATGCAGCTTGGGTGGAGATATATTTAGTCAAGTAGAATGATTCGAAATTGTAAATGCATGCTTAGTGAGAGAATTTGACTAGGACCTAAGGTAATTAAAGGATATTGATTTAGCTAATATAAAGTTTGCTGAAGAATTGATTTGTGACACTACTTATAGCCCAACTAAGTAAGTGAAAAAGGAAAAAATTTGGTTCGTATTTTCAATATGAAGGGTCGTTACATGCTTCCACTTCTGAAAGATTGACAATGATTGTACTTTTTGCAAGTTAAAACACAGATCAAGTGATCAAAATCACTGTTGGATGATAAACTTGTTGAAGCAGTAAAAATAGACTTTAATATGATTTATTTGGATTGCATCTTAACTTTTTCTATAACAAGTATGACAGAAAATTTCATGCAATTTGGTGGCATGTAATATTTGACAAAAAGGAGAATGTGTTGTGCTTGTAAGATGACAATAATGAAAAGGTTAACAAAGACATGCATAGACATGCATGACTTGCTAGTAAAATTTCGCTTTCCGAATAATTGCTAAGAAAAGAGGACAACCAGGAAAAAAATCATAAAATTTAAAATCTATATCCTATTATAACCTACTTGATCGACTTTATCAAATTGAAGTTTGAATTGAAGAAAATCGAACACTTTGGCTAACTTTGAATTTTTGGTTCATAACTTTTAAAGATTACCGAAAAACTTCTTATAAAAAGAATCAAATTATTAGAATGATTAATTTTTCAGTGTAATTAAAGATTCGAGAAATGTAAAATTGTGCCTTTCTAACTGATCTTCTAGTATTATTTTATCGAAATATTACAAGTATATAATTCATATATTTTGTGTTAGTCTTTTATATGTTGCTAATTACTCTGTGACACCACTAAAAGATTTCTGGCTCCACCAAATATGTGGTTGGTGCAAAGGAGTCTTCGTCACTTGTTCTAAGTAATACAAGTTAATTTTGGTTCAAAGCTTCTGTTCGTTTGTTGGTCAGCAGAGATTTTGGAGATGGAAAGGGACTGCTTCGTGTTTTCTCCCTCTTTCTTGTTCCACTAAGTTAAGAAGGGTTGGTAAGTCAAGAAGTAGGGTTGATGATTTTAACAAAAGCTAAACCATTATTATGTTGAAATGTCAATATGAATTATAACATGATTTTTTTTTTAATTTTAAGTGATTTGATACAATAAGAATTTGAAATATATTCATGAATTATCTTGAAAGATAATTCGACATACAGGTTCAGAAACGACAAGAAGAATATATCTTTAGGCCAATCCATAGGAGCTGATCTATGACTAGTGACTACTTCGAAATAGCAAGATCAAATTTTCAAAACTGACTACAGCATTTCATTGTAAAAAAATATATCTATGATTGTGACTGTTTAGCCTACCTTTGCTGAATACATGTTCGTATTTTCTACTATTTCAACAACTTAAACTGCAATTCTCTGCGAATTTTATACTTGACTGTGGAAATTTTGCTTGAATTTTATTTAAATACATGCATGAGTCTGCAAAACCCATATCAAGTTTTTCGACTTGAGTAACTTTGACAATTCCTGCATACAAAAGATAATATTATAACCACCTACTGCTTTGTAATCGACTCATTGTTGCAGGTTCTCGTCAGTATGGACCCCAATTTCTGCACCATGTGCATAGAATGGCTGTTGAGCCGAAGACTTTGAAGATCTGTTGTCTCTGATTAGAATCACACTTAATATTGACAGCAAATGTCTGCAGACTGCAGCTCCGAGTCTGAATTCTGGCAGAGGTGCTGGTCAAAGCTGCCAATTCTTGATCTCCGTTAAGAAATACAGAGCAATGATGAAGTTATCAATTGGCAGCCATTTTTTCCTTGGTGACCAAGCTGCTTGAAGTTTTTTATATTGTAAAATACAATTGTTCTTGACAATAGTAGTTCCCAGTGTAATCCTTCGCCAGGTAGCATCTAGGAACTCAGGATGCTAAGGTGCTAAGAATTAGAATTTGCAATCCTATATATGACACGGTACCGATCTTTGAGTATTATCAATACCCGTTCTTGATATTACAATGACCAAGAACAAGTTTAGGAATAAAGTTTTGATATAAAATAACCCAATAATTGTAACACATTATAGTTCACCTGTAATGCTATTATGTTTCAAAAGTTTTATCTACATAATATTAATAATCGTAATTATTTTCAAGACTTATAGGTAAAAAAAATACTTCTTTATAATTATCAAAAGCTCAAAATGATAATCCATAAATAAAAATAACATATAGAATAACCATAAAGTGTTTTACAACCATGACAAGTCCTGATGGACTTGCAAAGCTTACACTAACATTTGATTTTCACATTCAAGCTATTTTAAATATTATCTATTTGCTAAAGATACATCCAAAAACTCAAATGTTTCACAGGTTCAAGGTTTTATTTTCTTTTGATTATTTAAGTTGTTCTATAGGTTTCGGAATTTTTATATATTTCATACATATCAAAGTCAAGGCAGGCCTGAACTTCTGTTGTTCACCAATGCAGAAAGAAACCGCGTCCAGCAAGGCCTCATGTAGTTGTAAGAGAAGAATAAGGGGTTGGAACCAAGCACAGATCATTTTTTCTTCTAACCACAGCCCCGAAAACCTCATCCATGTCAAGATCTTCCATCTTTCTTCCACCTTGAAGTTTCCAGTCAAAGTGATACAGCAGCTGTGCAAGAGGTAACTCAACATTGGCAATACCAAACACCATGCCAGGACACATCCTTCTTCCAGCACCAAAGGGGATGAATTCAAAGTTAGCCCCTTTGTAGTCAATTGAACCATTAACAAATCTCTCTGGATAGAATCTCTCAGCTTCTCTCCAATAGTTAGGATTCCTACCAATTGCCCATGCATTAATGATGACTCTGGACTTGACTGGTATATCATATCCATTAATTTTGCAACTCTGTGAGCATTCTCTTGGAACTAGCAAAGGCGAGGGAGGGTGCAACCTCAAAGTTTCTTTGATGACAAGTTTCAAGTACTCTAATTCATGTAGCCCTTCACCATCAACTTTCCCCTTTCTATTGAAAACCTGCCTCACCTCTGCCTGAGCCTTCTGCATAACTCTTGGGTTTTTCAGCATTTCTGACATTGCCCATTCTACTGTTGTGAATGATGTATCAGTCCCCGCAACAAAAACATCCTGAAGTGGTATTAACAATTAAACAAAGTAGGATTAATTAAATTCTTTGTAAATTTTGCCTCATGAGTACATAAAACTAAAATAGTAACATCAGAAGATCATTAATCAGTCAAGCAAACTTTGCAATGCACATGTAAAAGCATATGATACTAACCAAAATTACTGCTTTGATGCTATCATTTGTTAAAGGAATTTCAAGGTCACCATTCTCCTGAAGAGTCAAGAGAACATCTACAAGATCATCTGCTTTCCTCTCATTATTCTTTGGCGTTTCCTTGCTAGCTTTATGTTCATTGATGACATTTTCAATAATCTCATCTAACTCTTGGTGCAGCCTCTCAAGTCTAGTTCTCAATCCGCTGAGGAACGGAAGCAATTTGACTGAAGGAAACAAATCTGCAACAGTGAAACCTGAACCCAACTCTATAACTTCCCTGACAAGTAATGTAAATCTCTCTTTCTCTTTGCATTTCCCACCAAAAGCAGTCCTTGTAACAAGTTCATATGTGAGAGAATATAGCATCTTAGTAAGGTTGACTGGTGATTCTGCTTTTGAAGAAATCGCCTTAACCAGCTTCGACACCTCTTCTTCCCTGATTGAACTGAAAGATTGCACACGTTTTGAACTTAGCAACTCCAACACGCAAATCTTCCGCAGCTGTCTCCAATAGTCTCCATATGGTGAAAATGCAATGTCTGTTGCATTATATGTTATAATATTTGCAAAAAGTAGGTGAGGCCTATATGCGAAAATGATGTCATGGGTTCTCATCACTTCTGCTGCAATTTTTGGACATGAAACAACGATGTTTGGAAGTTCTCCTAGCTGAAGGTGCATCAAGGGGCCAAATTTCTTGGCCAAATCGCTTAATAAACGATGGGGTTGAGAGCCAGCAAGGAGGTGTAAATTCCCGATGACGGGCAATTTCCATGGCCCTGGTGGTAGATTTAGAATCAAGTTGTTGGTCTTGAATCTCTTCCCTAGTTTCAGCAGCGTGAACAAGAAGATTATGAAAGGAAAGAGCATTGCAAAGGAGAAGAATAGGTGCTCCATGAATGTAGAATATCAGAGAGTCCTATGGCTGTTGGTACTTAAGTTGCAGTCCATCTACTTATATCTAGGTAATCGGTAAAATGGTTCTCCCTTGTCTTTGGCAATTCCTGTATACATAAGAATATTATAACCACGCGCATGTAAAGAAAGAACTGAAAGGAATGAGTGTTGACTGTTGAGCCGAAGACTTTGAATATATCTGTTGTCTCTGATTTACCATCACACGCAACTAGTGTGGTAGCGTCTGCAACTCTCCAGCTCCAAGGCTGCTTAATTCTAATTAATTTGCTGTATCTTTCAGGAATTTTGGTGCTTGTATGCAATTGTTTCTCGATATTAGGTTCTCTATTTTAATACTGACCGCAATTGTCTGCAGACTGCAGCAAACTTGTGACATAATCCTAGTCTGAATTCTGGCACAGGCGCTGGTCAAATCCGACTATTCTTGATCTTCGTTAAGTGAAAGAGCAATGATGAAGTTTTCAATTGGCAGCCATTTTTCCACAGTGACCAAGCTGCTTGAAGTTTTTTCTATTCTAAAGTTCCCAGTGTAATCCTTCACCAGGTAGCAATTAGGAAGTAGCCTATGCTAATCAAAGTAGATTTGGTACTTTTAGACACTACAATACTATGAGGTGAATAAAAGATAAAAAAAATAATATGAGTTAAAATTCAATAAAAGTTTTATATTAATATGACAAAATTAAAAAAAAATTGTGTTTAGCATGTTGACATAAATTTTGAAATTTTTTGTATTTTACTTCATTTTATATGACACAAACATAAATTATATACGCAAATTGTTAACTCTACTGAGATCCTGTTTATTAGTTTAATCAGTTTCATCTTCAACAACTCTACTTCATCCATGTCTCTACTTGCTTGGATAACATTTCCCCTTTTGCTTCAAAAACCTACTGCTTACCTCAGCCTTAGGCCTTTTTTCAACATTTTTGAGGCACTCTGCAGATAATGTAGATGCATCAAAGGTCCATATTTCTTGGCTAAATCTCTTAGGCTCTGCTTGGTACAGCAGAAAAATGGAAGGAAAGAAAATGGTGGAAAGAAAGCAAATTTTGAGATTGTTTGGTTAAAGAAAATGAAAAGGAAAGAAACGGGGGTGGAAAATTGTTTTCTGTCATTCAAAAGAAACTAATCTACCCAAAATGGACAAAAAAGTGAAGAGAAAATATGGGCATGAAATTAAATAAACTGAAAGTATACAAATACCCCTAACAAATTTAAAAATTAGGTTTTTTTTTCTTCTAAACCATCTCACCACAACTATCCTTGATCTTTCTTTCGCAGATATCAATGAATATCTCATTGAAGAAATGTCACTGCTTATGATTACCATTGATAATCATCACAAATAAATTAGAAATAATAAATTAATTATTAATTTGAAACACCACTACTTGTAATCATCACAAATAAATTAGAAACGCCACTGCTTATTAATTTATTTGTGATGAAAACTCAATAATATATTTTTGATGACTATAAGTAGTAGCATTTCTAATTTACTAAGAATATCTCATCACAAATAATTTAAAAATAATAAATTAATTATTAATATATTATCTTCACAAATTTTTGTTTTAAAAATATCTCATTGAAAATGAAAACTCAATAAGTGTAATAAAAAAAATTACACATATAAATTATACTATAAGAAGTAAGATGATAAAATTATTTTATTTCTAATTTTCTTTCCTCTCATTTTTTTCATTTTACCATGTGATAAAAATAAAAGAAATTTATTTTCTATCCATTTTTTCATCTTTTCCACCAAGCATACCTAAAGAAAAAAATTAATGTTTTTTATCCCTCCATTTTTCTCTCATTCTAATTTTCCGTCTCTTCAATTTTCTTCAATTTTATAATTAATAATGAATAAATTAATTATTATTTAATTATTTAATTAATTATTAATGAATTATTTTGACTAGATTTTGTTTTTAAAAAAATATCTCATTGAAAATGAAAACTTAATAAATGCAAAAAAAATCCAAAAACAATTGTCATAACGTGTCAAGTTCTAAAACCTAACCCGCTAGACTTAATATCAAGGAGTCGCCACCAACCATTCAAACCTAAGGTGTGATTGGTCACTTATTCTTATCTAAAGATAAGGCTTGGTTTACATTCAAAGAATCTTAAGTTCGAGAGTACAGTTACGCGTGGGGAAGGATTAGCACCCTCACGACTCCCATCCTAAAATGATACCAACTACTTTAGGTCATTCTAAATTTACCTTATTTTGAGTTAATTTCGATATGCTTAAAATATTGAAAATTTACTTAAAATCCTTCCATCAATCTGTTCAAACAATAAGTAAATCCCCTCACCTCGGAGTATTCAAGTAGTACCGATTGACTTGCTCGAAGAGGCTCTATCGTCGGATCATTTAAATACATTATGAAAATCCTAATATTGACTCTATACCCAATAGGTCATTCTAAATTTACTTTAATTTGGATTAATTTCGATATGCTTAAAATATTGGAAATTTACTTAAAATCCTTCCATCAATCTGGTTCAGACAATAAGTAAATCCCCTCACCTCAAGAGTGTTCAAGTAGTACCGATTGATTTGCTTGAAGAGGCTCCGTCGTCGGAATATATTATGAAAATCGTAATTTTGGCTCTATACCCAATTCTTTACTAATTTTTTATTTTTATTTTAACTGTATTTATTTCAATATCTTATTTCTATTTTATTTTAATTGTCTTTATTATTATATTTTATTTCTAGTTTAGAAAATGAACACATATTATTGTATTGAAAATTTACTCTAAACCTTCCATCAATCTGGTTCAGTCTAGAGCAAACTCCTCACCTAGAAATTCCCAAGGAGTACCATTTGACTTTCTTGGAATTTTATCATCGGATAATTTGCATTCATCTTCTTAATATAATTTTATTATTTCCTTATTCAATCTTTATTCTATTTTATTCTTATTTGCATTTTTTTCCTTTAATTTATTTTATTTTTATATTGTTTTATTTATTTAACATCTATCATACTAAATATACAAAATATAAATATATCATACAAATTAAACTAAACAAATCATATCAACATACAAATTGTTTATTCAATATGTATTAATCAAATATTATTAAAGTAATTAAATCATGCAACATTAGTATTTTAATATACAAATTATTAATCTAATATTAATTAACTATCAAACCATCCTCTTAAATTATTGACCAATTAATATAATAAAACAAAAAACTTACCTGGGCAATAACCTCACCTCTTGCTATAGCTCTTCTTTAATATTCCCAAAGTGGCGTGCCTCAAGCATTTTCACAAAGCTTTCCTATTTTCTTGCAACAATCATCAAGAGCAACAAAAACGGAGGCTGTGCTAACTTCCACGTGATGGGTCGGCAACCTGCAGTAGCTGTGCGGTGACTGGGCTTGCAACGGTGGCGCGAGAGGAAGGCAGAAAAATGAGCTGACAGAACAGCAGCGGTGGTGATCGGGTTGAGTGCTTGATTGTCCTTGATTGTATGTCCTTAATCCCTTTTTATAGCCACAAATTTATTAGAGTTCTAATACAACTAACTTATTCTAATAATTATCTCCTATTTTTAATATTTTATTTATTTAATTCTTATATTAATCCTAATCTAACTCTACCAAATTTAATATTAATCCAAATAATTATCCTAAAAAATCTAATTATCCTATCCTAAAATTATTTTTATTTTTATTTCTTTTTATCTTTTTCTCTTTTTTTTTATTATTCCTAAATCCTATTTTAATTTTAACTTCTTAATTAATGTTAATTCTAAATCTAAAAATTCTAATTTAATTCTAGCCTAATTCTAAATTGTTAAATTAAAATACAATGCCACTCAACCCAATTAATTATTTATACAAATCAAGACCCCGGACAAAATAGAGTATCTACAGCTGCCCCTCTTTGTGCATTTGCTGTGAAACAGTAATTGCGCAAAGACATAGACACCTATTTTGTTTGACTTCTCCTTTTTTTTTTCAAATAGCTCCATCTAAATAGAAAGGCAGTAAAACTTTAAAATCTTGTCTAAAAAGCTCCCCCTAAACAAGTAGGCAGTCAAACTTTAAAATCTTGTCTAAAAGCTCCCCCTAAACAGACAGACAGTCAAACTTTAAAATCTTAACAGGTAGGCAGTCAAACTTTAAACTCTTGTCCAAAAACTTTGATTTTTCCTTTTTTGAAAATTTTAGGAAACTCCTCTAAAATTTTTCTTATCAAATTTGGAATTTTAGGAAACTCCTCTAAAACTCCTTTTCTTGTCCAAAATTTGAAATTATGGGAAACTCCTCCAAAACTTCTCTTGTCTAATTTTTGAAATTTTAGGAAACCCCTCTAAAATTTCTTTTCTTATCTAATTTTGAATTTTAGGAAACCCCTCTAAAATTCTTTTTCTTGTCAAATTTTGAAATTTTAGGAAACTCCTCTAAAATTGTTTTCTTGTCAAAATTTGAATTTTAAGAAACCCCTCTAAAATTCTTTTTGTTGTCAAATTTTGAAATTTTGGGAAACCTCTCCAAAACTCCTTTTCTTGTCAAAATATGAAATCTTGGGAAACCCCTCCAAGACTTCTTTCATGTCCAATTTCAGAGATTTTATGCAATTTATCCTCTCCATGTAATGCCATTCATGCAATTTATCCTATTTTATGCAATATCATTCATGCAATCTAGTCTATCCATGCAATATTATTCATGCAATCTATTCTATCCATGAAATGTTTTCTTTGAAAAATATTTCAACCTCAATTGTGGCAACAAGGTTTTTCTTCATCAATCTATTTTCATGCATTCTCCATCCTTCATTTGTCATCCTATCCTTATATTTCTTATTTCTTTTCTCATTTTCCTTCTTCCATTTTTCTTTCCCAATGAAGCTCTTGTATTCGTGCCCTCTTTATCTTATCTTATCCCTTATTCCTTCTTTTTACTTTCCTCTCTATCTGGTCATTCATTTGCTTCATTGAAAGCCTTATTGAAGCATCATTATTCACTTTTCCTTATTCATTGGTTTTTCTTGATTTCCAATTTCTATTCATTCATAAGTTTCCTTTTCTTTCATTTTCCTAAATAATATAGGTGTCTTTCACATATTTTGCCAAGCAAACATTCATTATCATTCTAGTTTCAAGATCAATGCAACACAATTTCTCAATCCCTCAAGGTTAGGGATATAGCAAAGAAATGATAGGTGAAAAGAAAAGTGGTATTATTCAAAATTTGGACAGATTTAACAAGAAATTGCTAGGCTTAAAAGGAAAGTAGGCTTGAATGAAAAACAAGAATTTTCAGGATTAAGTTTCAGGTAATAGTATCCAAATAACAACAATTTAAGCAATTCTAATCAATGAATACAAAATCCCCTTCAAAGGTCCATTTATTTGATCATGTTGAGTTCATCAAAATATCTTCTTGCCCCAGTATCGTTGACATCCACCTTTCTTGGTATCTAAGTCGCCTTTTCAGGTTTTCAACTTAGATGCACTCCATTGATCCAAACCGCCCTTTTTGGGTTTTCGATCTGAATCTTCATTTCATTTTTTCTCTTTTTTTTTCTTTTTTTTTCTTTTTTCTTTTTTCTTTTCTTCTTCTTTTTCTTTTTTCTTTTTTTATTCATTTTTATTCATCTTCAACTTCATTTTCCTTAATGAAACTTCTTCTATCTCTTCTCTATTCTGATTCATGCCCCAACAACAGATATTTCTTCACCCAATTTAATGCTCACATGGATTCAAGGCAATTTTCGAAATCCCATTAGTTCCATCTAGACTAGATCCTTTTGTTTATCTTTTTCTAATTCTATCCAAAGGATCATCATCTTATTGTGTAAGTATGCCTTTATTCAACACATGATTCTTCAATGGGAGTACTCATATTTGATCAAAATGGACTTTTAAGGCACGTAACATAGGCTCAAGTGAGTGTTTATGAAAAAAAGGATAATATAGGCCTAAAATAAGTGTTTCAGGGTTCATCAAACCAAGAATCATTTTTCATGAATTATTTAGGCATTTTGCCTTGTGCTCCATTCTAATTGCTTTTTTCTCTCCTTTTTTATTCAAATGTGACTAGGGTTTTCACTTTTTTGATTCAAACCCTCTTTCATTCTTCATTCTCTTTTTCTTTTTCGTTCTTTTTTCCACAAAAGGGTTTTTTTCTTTGCCCCTTTTATATTTTTTCTTCGCCCCACTGATCTTTCATCTTCTATTCTCTTTGCCCCCCAGTGTGGAGGGTGATTCTTGGTGGGTTATATCAAAAAGAATATAATAGGGTCAAAAGGGGTAATCAATGGATAATTTTAGTCACGCTTGAAAGGTAGTGAAAGAAGGTCATTTCTTATCTCAATACAAGTACTCTCATTAAAGGTCATCTATTGAACAAAGACAAACCCATTATAATTTCATGTAGAGATTCACCTTTCTTGAACAATCTTAGCGCACAAAAAATCCATTCAACCAACCAAAGCAGTCCTTTTCAGAATTGAATTTTATACTTATTGCCATCATCATTATCATGTTCATTATTTGGATACTTTTAAGCTTGGTAACAATATAGAGAATATGGGTATTAGTGTTTTGCCTTAAAGAACAGGATTGGAATGATGAATTAAGAAATATGCATCGCACTAATCTTTTATTGAAAATAAAAATAAATGAGAGTTGGCCCAATACATAAAAGAAAATCTTAGTGCTTTTGGGCACAAGCACTCCTACATTACTTAAAAACTGAAAGATTTTAAGAAACCTAAGACAAATGAAAATGAAAAGAAAAATCCAATTGGCATCTCATAAACAATCCAATTTCCTAGCTTTGCATCTGAAGGGTATACAAACTGATCAATATCAAACCCTCAATTCCCTTCTTCATCAACCACATTCACCATTGCCCCAGCATGATCAGGCAATGGGTTTACATTGACATCTGGCTCACCTTTCTTCCCAAAACTTAAGAGTCCAGCTTGGACGAGCGATTGGACTTTCACCTTCAAACCCATGCAATTCTCAATAGAATGACCAAAATTGCCGTTATGATAAGCATGCTTTGCATTAGGATGATACCACTTTGGGTAGGGAGACTTCAAGGGCTCTACATAAATAGGGACAATAAGGCATTTCGCTCAATTGCCCCTTCATCTGTGTATTATCCCTTTCCAACTTCTCTATCTTACTATTTTGATCATCTTCCATTATGCATGTTTGATACCTTGTATGATATCTGTGGAGGGTGGACCACCTAGTGGATGCAATTTTGATACTTTGAGTGCCACAATTAAGTTGAAATTATATTTCATGTGGCGATATGTTTATGCACAAAAATGAAAGCACATGGAATGCACTTAGGTCTAGCAATCTCTCCTAACAATCAAAGGTATGTTCATTCTCATGATAAGACAAATGCAAACTTATGTGCATGATATGTTATGCAATGCAAAATCAAACACAATTATGCATAACTTAATGATAGCAAATTCACCTTTTTTTTGTGTCCTATTTTGGATTTGAGTCTAATACTTCCAGGGTTTTGTAGGGCTCTATCTAAGGTTTGGGCTTCTTAGGTTTTCCTATATGCAGGGCCTGGATCATTTAAAGTTCTAAAGGTTCCCAAATTGTTCCTCACTGTCATCCACACTGGACTAGTAAGGCACCCAATCCTCACCCATTATAGGCTACAAGCAGAAAGGTTCAATTTGAGTGAGAGTTTTTCGCCAGCCCATGCGGAGGTTATCACCTCACGAAGGCGTAGGCACTTTTCTCCCTCCTAATAAGGATAGAGTCCGGGTTGAGGGCTTATGCATGTATGCATGTGAAGTGTGTGTGTATTAAATGATTATTAAACATTATGAAATCAACATTATTTCTAAGAAAATTTCTAATGACCTAAAATATATGTTGGCTTGACTCTCTAATGTCCCCAGTGGAGTCGCCAAACTGTCATAACGCGTCAAGTCCTAAAACCTAACCCGCTAGACTTAATATCAAGGAGTCGCCACCAACCATTCAAACCTAAGGTGTGATTGGTCACATATTCTTGTCTAAAGATAAGGCTTGGTTTACGTTCAAAGAATCTTAGGTTCGGGAGTACGGTTACGCGTGGGGAAGGATTAGCACCCCTACGACCCCCATCCTAAAATGGTACCAACTACTTAAAATCCTGAGAATGAAATATTGGAAATATTGGAAATTTACTTAAAATCCTTCCATCAATCTGGTTTAGACAATAAGTAAATCCCCTCACCTCAGGAGTATTCAAGTAGTATCGATTGAGTTGCTTGAAGAGGCTCCATCGTCGGATCATTTAAATACATTATGAAAATCCTAATATTGACTCTATACCCAATAGGTCATTCTAAATTTACTTTAATTTGGATTAATTTCGATATGCTTAAAATATTGGAAATTTACTTAAAATCCTTCCATCAATCTGGTTCAGACAATAAGTAAATCCCCTCACCTCAAGAGTGTTCAAGTAGTACCGATTGGCTTGCTTGAAGAGGCTCCGTCGTCAGAATATATTATGAAAATCCTAATTTTGGCTCTATACCCAATTCTTTACTAATTTTCTACTTTTATTTTAACTGTATTTATTTCAATATCTTATTTCTATTTTATTTTAATTGTCTTTATTATTATATTTTATTTCTAGTTTACAAAATGAACACATATTATTGTATTGAAAATTTACTCTAAACCTTCCATCAATTTGGTTCAGTCTAGAGCAAACTCCTCACCTAGAAATTTCCAAGAGTACCATTTGACTTTCTTGGAATTTCATCATCGGATAATTTGCATTCATCTTCTTAATATAATTTTATTATTTTCTTATTCAATCTTTATTCTATTTTATTCTTATTTGCATTTTTTCCTTTAATTTATTTTATTTTTATATTGTTTTATTTATTTAACATCTATCATACTAAACATACAAAATATAAAATGTATCATACAAATTAAACTAAACAAATCATATCAACATACAAATTGTTTATTCAATATGTATTAATCAAATATTATCAAAGTAATTAAATCATGCAACATTAGTATTTTAATATACAAATTATTAATCTAATATTAATTAACTATCAAACCATCCTATTAAATTATTGACCAATTAATATAATAAAATAAAAAACTTACCTGGGCAATAACCTCACCTCTTGTTGGCTTTTTTTTTCCCTTTATATTCCCTTTTCCACGTGTTCTCTTGCTATAGCTCTTCTTTAATATTCCCAAAGTGGCGTGCCTCAAGCATTTTCACAAATCTTTCCTATTTTCTTGCAACAATCATCAAGAGCAACAAAAAAGGAGGATGTGCAAACATTCACGTGATGGGTCAGCAACCTGCAGTAGCTGTGTGGTGACTGGGCTTGCAACGGTGGCGTGAGAGGCAGGCAGAAAAATGAGCTGACAGAACAGCAGCGGTGGTGATCGGGTTGAGTGCTTGATTGTCCTTGATTGTATGTCCTTAATCCCTTTTTATACTTATTCTAATACAACTATACTTATTCTAATAATTATCTCCTATTTTTAATATTTTATTTATTTAATTCTTATATTAATCCTAATCTAACTCTACCAAATTTAATATTAATCCAAATAATTATCCTAAAAAATCTAATTATACTATCCTAAAATTATTTTTATTTTTACTTCTTTTTATCTTTTCTCTTTTTTTTATTATTCCTAAATCCTATTTTAATTTTAACTTCTTAATTAATGTTAATTTTAAATCTAAAAATTCTAATTTAATTCTAGCCTAATTCTAAATTGTTAAATTAAAATACAATGTCACTCAACCCAATTAATTATTTATATAAATCAAGACCCCGGATAAAATAGGGTGTCTACAACAATTACACTTGAATCATTTTATTTTTAATTTTCTTTCTTCTCACTTTTCCACTCTATCAAGCAATAGGAGAAAAAAAATATATTTTCCTTTCATTTTTCCATCTTTCCTACCAAGAACACCTAAGGAAGATAATTAATGTTTTTTATCTTTTCATTTTTCCATACCTTCAATTTTTCATCATTCCATTTTTCTTTTCTACCTACCAAGCAAAGCCTTAGGGTTTGATGGGGCCAAGAACAAATCAGTTGGTGCAGATTACCTACCAGAGGTAGCTTCCATGGTCCTGGAGGAAGCTTCACGGGGGACTTGTTGACATTTTTTTTTTCAGAATTCTGACTACCAAGAACGAGGAAAGGAAGGTGAGGAACAAGGTGACATATGGAAACTGACGCTCCATGAAGCTTTTTGAAATCTATTGAAATTGAAAAAGATGTGAGCTTTTCTTGGTAGCCGGAGAGTCCTTTTGTATAAGCTCTAATAATTTTTTTTAATAAAATTTAGGTGTAGGAGAAATTATTTAATTTCCAAGGTCACGATATACTGCAATTTATTATTGAAATTGATGGATCAATTGGATTTTACCTACATATTTTTCAAAATTTACAGATTGCTTACCAACGAAGACCATGGGGATTAGAACTTTAGAATTTTGCACCCAGCATTCAAATATTAATCACATGTAAGCTCAAATTTAGACACAAACCACAAAGTTAGCTTTTCACTTTGTCGATAATCTCTCCTTTGATTGACACGTAAAATATTTTTACTAGTTTTTATTGCTGTAAGATCCGATTTTTTACACTACTGTAGAGTCTAAATTCATAAAATTGATAATGGAAATTAAATAAATAATGAATGTTAATTTCCAAAAAGATGAAAGCTCCTTCGGCCGGCGCGTACCATAAAGAAACGGCTCGCCGATTGGCGAGTAAAGTATGTGTGATCATCAATGCTGATGGCGAGTTGGACGAGAGTGTGGTCGCACAGGCGTGTTCGCCAACTTGTGAGATGAATCAGGGCATGGTTGGCGAGTTGAGCCATGCCAGGTGATGGCCCGAAAAGGGCGAGAACTTGTGATCGCCACACAGAGGACAAGGAGTAGCCCCATGGCTGGCGAACTGATTTAGTGTGGCGAGTTGATTGTTTTCCTTATTTGTTTGGCGAGTAGTTTAGTTCGCCAACTTCGTGTATAAGTGATGGCCGCTTGTGGCGAGGACTTGGAAACGCCAATGCATTTGGCGAGTAAAGTGGTCGTCCAGATAGATGGGAAAATGAAAACAGAATTCAACCTAACAGCCAAAATTGACTTGTAAGTGATACGGTTGAAGACAATTAATGGTGAAGAGGTTGAAGTCAGTAAGGAATTTACCTGATTGGTTGAGGAAGTAAACAAAGGCTGCAGTAGAAGAAAAAGCCGTGTGAAAGGGAGACTTCCACGCCACTTTGTGCTTCAGTTTTCTTCATGCATTAAAGACATGAAGGACGTGAACAATGATGAAGGAAACAGGATAAGGGCCAGGCGGTGGCTATTGATTGGCTGAGAATGTTTATATAAGCAGAGACAATTGATGAAAAACGAGTTAGCCAATTTCAGTTTCTTCACGAGAGCTATTTCTCTGTTTCTTCCATTTCTCTGCCATGTTTGATCTACTGAGTTTCACTCTTCAGTTGGCTAAAACAGTAAACATGCTTATAAAACCTTTCTTTCTTAGCCTGGTGAGCTGAAGGAATAAGCAAATAGAGGCCAACATGAGACAGAAAAACAACGTGTTTTGGAAGTGCAGTTGGTTGAGGTGAGTTTCATATTTTCTGAGGTGTTCTTGATGTTCACTGATAGATTTCTATGATTTATGCAGTAATAAACATAGATACAGTCTTTGTTTTAGTTAGATCCTTGAAAATTGGAAAACAAGGAAAAATTATGGAATAGGTGACGACAAGGGCGACTACAGTGATCGCCCAAGTTGAAAATAGTAATCGCCAATGATGCGAATAGATATTAAGTACTCGCCAAGGTAATTTTGTGGGCGAGAACGCCCAATTCTAGTGAAGTGAATGACGGGCGAGCTCTAATGCGAAGGCATTGGGCGAGAAGGATTGTGGGTGAACTTCCACAGTTAGCCAATGAAGGCTTCGTGAGTAATGGCGGGCGAACTAATTGGGAATCTGATTGGGCGAGTAGTTATTTGATTTATTCTCGCCAAGTGATATATAAAGAAAATATTAATGAAATTTATATATAATTTGCAGCCGATAATTGGGAATAGCTATGGGCGAACAGAGTGCCGGGCGAAGCAAGACTTCGTTGAACAAGGTAAGGGAAGTGTGTGTGAAGTGATGCATGTCCTGTGGAGTAAATTTTATGAAAACATTAAGTTAAATGTTTTGTTTTCTGACATGCATGATTTTAAGAAGTTAATTGATAATTGTTTGATCGCGGGCGAGCTGATAGCCGCCTTTTGCTGTTTTGTTGGGTGAAATGATACAGGGCGGGCGAGCGCTTTGTATGTTTTATGTTGGGCACGCCCTTTGTGATTTATGTTGGGTGAATTGGTATTGGCGGGCGAACCAATCCCTTTTATACGTTTTAAACTCATTTCTATTTTTAAAGGGCGGGCGAACTTTCTTAATAGAAAGCTATAAGTTAAGCCAAATGGCGAGCTCTCTTTTATGAGAACTGGGCGAGTGCCCTTGTTTTAAAGAGTAATACGGGTAAAGCCATAGTCGGGCGAACCCTTTTTAATGAGTTTGGGCGGGCGACCCTTGTTTTAAATGAAAAGCGGGCGAACTTTTATCAGCCAGCCGTACTTGTGTTTTTAAAACTATGAGGCGGGCGACTATTATTCGCCGTCTTGTCGAGTTAGCCATGGGCGAGCTGCTTCCATGGGCAAGCCATATCGGGCGAGCTGACCATGGGCGAGCAGGTTTTAAAACTTGAGATTATGGGCTGTTTTGGTGTTTTATTGTTTTATAAGAAATCAAATCATTTTGTGGAAATGATATATGAGATATAAAAGTTGATTTTGAGACTTTAGGCCCTGAGTTTATGCGTTGCTAGTGCGTGACCTACCTGGGGCGGTGGCTCGGTCAATGGACCAATGAGTGCACCTCAGGGCGTCACAGGGCTGATGGACCCGCCAAGTCATCAGCGGTCTCGAGGTCACTTGGCAAGTGGACCCGAGAACCCCTTTAGATTATGGCCATAGATCTGAGATAGCCGTGAGGGGCGATGGCCTACGGGTGCACCCCAAAAGCGGCAGGTTTCGTTCTCCCAAGGTGGAGGAGGAACGATGATAGCATGATTTATTTGTTGCCTAGTCTCAACTTATCAGTTTCTATTTACTGTGAGGATTTGTTGAAATCCTCGATAGTGTTTACTACATTTTAAAGTAAACTGTTAGTCGGTGATTTAATGGTGTTTTAAGAGAGTTGTTTACTATATATCCACTGTCTTTTCTACTGGGTTATTGTTAAGAAAAGAACAAATGAGTTGTGATATATAGTTTTGCTTTATTTAAAGCAGCATATGTTTCCTTTACTGAGCGTATGAATCGCTCACCCCTTTGTTTTAACTCCACAGATAAGAAGTACACGGAGTCGAGAGAATTAGTTCTCAGATGGGTATAGCTATGCTTAAAGCACTGAGGCATGGCACGTTAAACGTGACAGGTACGGTCTTTCCTCTTTTACATTTCAGACATGTGTATACAGTACTACCTTAGTGCAATAAAGGTTAATAGGGGATGTCAGATGTAAGGAATAATGAAAAGAAATTTCATAGTCCATAATTAATAGATAAATGTTTATCATTTATCACTATTACTATTGAATGTTAATGGCATCGCAGACAGCCCAACCGGTAAAGTTGTATGGAAATACGTTGAAAATGTGGTAACGGGATGTTACAGATTTAATGGTATCAGAGCTTGAGTTGGTCTGATGTCTGTTGATGCCTTTAGCATGAGAAGTGTTGAGAAAGGTTAACATCCCCTGTAGTACTGTATAGTCTGAATGTATAGAGGAGTCGAACGACTGTGAAATGAATTAAGTGGTGAAATATGATGAAAGTTGACTAATTAGGGGTTACTAATAGAGATAGTAATCCGGAAATTTTGCATGAGATAGGCGATCTTATCATCATTATGTCGGGTCTATTCGATAAGGTACAGTGAGGAACTCGGTGAGGGCCCCACCAGGACTTCTCTGTCCATATCGAATTAAGATTCTGAAAATAATGATATTGAGATGAAAAGGGGTAATATTAGCATATAAGTTCTAAGATCGCGTGTTTGGAGTTATACTGATGAGAGAGAGAATTAAAGGGGAATTTATGAATATACTCCTATATTGACAAGTTTTCTTTCGAAGTTATAAGGGATTGAATGGATTTAAAATACAAATTGATGGTGAAATAGTATGAGTATTTGATGGTATAAAGGATGAATTCTACTGTGGACCCCACTGATATATTGATAAGTAAGGCGACCCAGAGTATAAGTTATGAGAGGTCGCGAGATAGTCATACTTGTTGTGGATTTTGGGGTTTGAATTTAAAGTGAATTGGGTGAGAAATGATGTAAACTGGTTATATATACTCCTTATGTTTTAGGAGAATGGATATTAGTAGTGACTTGACATTTGAGGAAGTCAAGTGTTTAAGTCTGTGGATGAGAAAGAAAACCTTGAGATGAGCGAACTCGAGCACGGTTGGAAGAACCGGGCAATTGAGGTGATCACCAAAGAGGATAGTATGTATGAGTAGCGATGTCACAGCAATCGTTGTCGATGGGCCCAAAAAGGGGGTTGCCATGGCCGGTTGGGCTGGTCCGTTACGATATCCATAGAACCGTGGTATTATAAGATTTATGAGAAATACTCGATGGGCGAGAACTACATTGGGATAGCTCGCCAATGGGCGTGCAAATGTATGATCGCCAACGGTGTGGGCGAGTTAGATGATGGCGAGAACTAACACTAGTCCGCCAATATAACATGAATTGCTAAAGTGGGTAAGGATACTGATCACCCACTAATTTTAGTGATGATCGCCCAAAGAGTATGGTGAGTAATCTGACCAACAAATTGTGGTGGAAATCATAACAATGTGGCGAACAGAACAAAAGCTGTAATCGCCAAGAAAATGAAAGGTCTCGTAGTTGCCAAAAATTATAAAGTTGGTATCGAGATTTAGTTGACAAGCTTAGAGGTTGGTGAAGTGAAATAGGAATTGTTTGTAAGTTCTTACCAGTGAATTAGTAGAGCTTGAGAAATTACTTTGAGAGATTGATAAGTAAAGAATTAAACTAGTTTGTTATAACTGGTGAAAACGAAAACTTTACCGTTTAAAAAAAAATGGGAGTACTACTCTCTACAGTTGCTTCTAGGTTCCGGAACAAGTATGGTATTCTAAAATACCTATCATATTCTATCTGGATCCCTAGCCGACTGTAGTATCCTTCCTATTTGTGTGCCTAGAGCCAAATAGGTTGATTTTAAAGAGAAGAAATATGTATATTAGAGACGTGAGGTCTCAACTGATTAAGTGGACATTAAAATTGTCTGAGTAAATGATTTTACTACTTAAGTGAGGTTAAAGTGTGCTTATTGGGGTATAAAAATTATGAGTTTTACCCGTACAGCGCAAAGGAATTGTTGAAGAGGTTGTGGAAGTTGCTACCTTATTAATCCAATACTTAATTGGGAGGAAGTAGAAGTGACTGGGTATATATGAATATAGTATTCGAAACATTTACGAGATAGTGACAGTAAAGTACTATGTTAAGTGGGAAAAACAATAGTGGTGATGAATATAAAAGAATGAAATTGTCTTGAGAAGACAAGTCATATGATGACTAGGGAACACAAGTTATGAGGTAGTTCCCAAGTATATGAATAAATGTGATTTCCTCTGATCATGATGTAGATATGACTGGAATTAATGACAAGCCATGAAAGTGTCATACTCAGATGAGCAGATACAAGAAGTACTGCTAATCTCGAAAATGATCACTAGAGATAAGAGAAGTGATCGAGGGGAAAATGATTACCGAGACGTAATCGGTGACTAATATTAAGGTCTGCAAAAGAAAAGTCGTCCTAGATTAATCATGAAACAATCACTGTGAGATAGTGAAGAATCCGAAAGAACCATGATGTTATAGAAGTGATTATGGTTTCGGGATATATTAAGTGCCTTAGTCGATATACATTGGTGGAAACAGAGAGGAAGTATGTGAAGTTCCAGTGAGTGGGTACTTGTGATAGGGATCCCTGATTTGCCGTATGCTTTGAGAGAATAGCAAGAGACTTTGAGATTCCAAACTTTTACTGATTTGCACCGCCTCAGATGGATATAGATATCCGAGCGCATTGTGTGGACGCTCCGGGATATATTGAGAGCGAGTGCGTGGTATTTTAGCGACTACTGGGACAATTACATACGAATGATTAAAATTTTAATCGACCAGCACTAAATGAGATGATAAATGATAAATAGTATAGATGAGTTACTAACTCTCAAGGAGGATAAAGACTTGAGGGAGTGTAAATTGGTTTGAGAAAAGACACCCGAGATTCTTCAGGACTGAGAGAAAATTCGGGATGGGCGACCCACGAGTGGGGTGATCGCTCAATACCGGATAACATGTTGTGAGATGTGGGCGAACTGGTGGTCGCCAACTCACTTGAGAGAATAATCCTAGAGCGCGGAAGAGCGCCAAAAGGATGATTATTGATGGCTTGAAGAGACGAGATTAAATAAGAGTTGAAAAAGTGATAAGGAAAAAAAAATACCTATATTAGAGGTACTTCCCATACTCAGTGAAAAATTGAAAAGAGTAAATTACTATCTGGATGGTTGTGGATATATTAGTAAGTCTGCTCATTCCTTGATTTTGGAATTTGTTGAGCTAATTGATGCCTTGGCCGGATTATATGTCAGGGAAATGGTGAAGTTTTATAGTATTCCAGTGAGCATTATAGTTGATAGGGAGTCCCACTTCGTATCTCAGTGTGAGAGAGATTACGGGAAGCTATGGGATCCCGATTGAGTTTCGCACCGCAGTTTATCCGCAGACTGAGAGACAGTCCGAGCGTATGAGATGGACGCTCGAGGATATGGTGTGAGCAGGTGCAGTTGATTTTACAGGCTCCTGGGATAATCCTCTACCCTGGCAGAGTTTGTTGATAATAATGGCCACAAGAGAGTATAGACATAGCACTTGAAGGAGGTTATTTAGCAGACGATATAATCCACGATAGCATGCGAAATGGGAGACCGAAAACTATTTTCGACTTGATCGAACAGACTTCTTGAGATATACAAGAGGTTATGGTTATGTATATTAAGGTCTCACCATTGAGATGCATAGTAAGAGGGAAATCGAGTTTCCGATGTATTGGATCGTCGGAGATCTTAGATCATATGAAAGACGTGCACTACCACTCGAGTTGCCAGGAGTGCACAATGTGTTCCATGTTTCAATAATGAGAAAGTATTATCCATATCCTTCTCACGTGATTCGAAATGAGTCCTAGAGATTAGAGAGGACATGAATGACGTTGAGAAATTGATACGGATTCTGGATAGGAAAGATAAATTGCAGTGATAAAGTGCTGTGATCTAAGATCATGTTATGGCTAAAGTGCTTTGATGGTATCATATTAAGAATAAGGCAACTTAAAAATTTAAAAGCCTTATGCATGAGAACTATCCAGAGTTTCTTCACTGATAGGTATGGTTGAAATTTGGAGGACCAAATTTCTTAAGGTGGGGAGAAATGTAAGATCCGATTTTTTACACTACTGTAGAGTCTAAATTCATAAAATTGATAATGGAAATTAAATAAATAATGAATGTTAATTTCCAAAAAGATGAAAGCTCCTTCGGCCGGCGCGTACCATAAAGAAACGGCTCGCCGATTGGCGAGTAAAGTATGTGTGATCATCAATGCTGATGGCGAGTTGGACGAGAGTGTGGTCGCACAGGCGTGTTCGCCAACTTGTGAGATGAATCAGGGCATGGTTGGCGAGTTGAGCCATGCCAGGTGATGGCCCGAAAAGGGCGAGAACTTGTGATCGCCACACAGAGGACAAGGAGTAGCCCCATGGCTGGCGAACTGATTTAGTGTGGCGAGTTGATTGTTTTCCTTATTTGTTTGGCGAGTAGTTTAGTTCGCCAACTTCGTGTATAAGTGATGGCCGCTTGTGGCGAGGACTTGGAAACGCCAATGCATTTGGCGAGTAAAGTGGTCGTCCAGATAGATGGGAAAATGAAAACAGAATTCAACCTAACAGCCAAAATTGACTTGTAAGTGATACGGTTGAAGACAATTAATGGTGAAGAGGTTGAAGTCAGTAAGGAATTTACCTGATTGGTTGAGGAAGTAAACAAAGGCTGCAGTAGAAGAAAAAGCCGTGTGAAAGGGAGACTTCCACGCCACTTTGTGCTTCAGTTTTCTTCATGCATTAAAGACATGAAGGACGTGAACAATGATGAAGGAAACAGGATAAGGGCCAGGCGGTGGCTATTGATTGGCTGAGAATGTTTATATAAGCAGAGACAATTGATGAAAAACGAGTTAGCCAATTTCAGTTTCTTCACGAGAGCTATTTCTCTGTTTCTTCCATTTCTCTGCCATGTTTGATCTACTGAGTTTCACTCTTCAGTTGGCTAAAACAGTAAACATGCTTATAAAACCTTTCTTTCTTAGCCTGGTGAGCTGAAGGAATAAGCAAATAGAGGCCAACATGAGACAGAAAAACAACGTGTTTTGGAAGTGCAGTTGGTTGAGGTGAGTTTCATATTTTCTGAGGTGTTCTTGATGTTCACTGATAGATTTCTATGATTTATGCAGTAATAAACATAGATACAGTCTTTGTTTTAGTTAGATCCTTGAAAATTGGAAAACAAGGAAAAATTATGGAATAGGTGACGACAAGGGCGACTACAGTGATCGCCCAAGTTGAAAATAGTAATCGCCAATGATGCGAATAGATATTAAGTACTCGCCAAGGTAATTTTGTGGGCGAGAACGCCCAATTCTAGTGAAGTGAATGACGGGCGAGCTCTAATGCGAAGGCATTGGGCGAGAAGGATTGTGGGTGAACTTCCACAGTTAGCCAATGAAGGCTTCGTGAGTAATGGCGGGCGAACTAATTGGGAATCTGATTGGGCGAGTAGTTATTTGATTTATTCTCGCCAAGTGATATATAAAGAAAATATTAATGAAATTTATATATAATTTGCAGCCGATAATTGGGAATAGCTATGGGCGAACAGAGTGCCGGGCGAAGCAAGACTTCGTTGAACAAGGTAAGGGAAGTGTGTGTGAAGTGATGCATGTCCTGTGGAGTAAATTTTATGAAAACATTAAGTTAAATGTTTTGTTTTCTGACATGCATGATTTTAAGAAGTTAATTGATAATTGTTTGATCGCGGGCGAGCTGATAGCCGCCTTTTGCTGTTTTGTTGGGTGAAATGATACAGGGCGGGCGAGCGCTTTGTATGTTTTATGTTGGGCACGCCCTTTGTGATTTATGTTGGGTGAATTGGTATTGGCGGGCGAACCAATCCCTTTTATACGTTTTAAACTCATTTCTATTTTTAAAGGGCGGGCGAACTTTCTTAATAGAAAGCTATAAGTTAAGCCAAATGGCGAGCTCTCTTTTATGAGAACTGGGCGAGTGCCCTTGTTTTAAAGAGTAATACGGGTAAAGCCATAGTCGGGCGAACCCTTTTTAATGAGTTTGGGCGGGCGACCCTTGTTTTAAATGAAAAGCGGGCGAACTTTTATCAGCCAGCCGTACTTGTGTTTTTAAAACTATGAGGCGGGCGACTATTATTCGCCGTCTTGTCGAGTTAGCCATGGGCGAGCTGCTTCCATGGGCAAGCCATATCGGGCGAGCTGACCATGGGCGAGCAGGTTTTAAAACTTGAGATTATGGGCTGTTTTGGTGTTTTATTGTTTTATAAGAAATCAAATTCATTTTGTGGAAATGATATATGAGATATAAAAGTTGATTTTGAGACTTTAGGCCCTGAGTTCATGCGTTGCTAGTGCGTGACCTACCTGGGGCGGTGGCTCGGTCAATGGACCAATGAGTGCACCTCAGGGCGTCACAGGGCTGATGGACCCGCCAAGTCATCAGCGGTCTCGAGGTCACTTGGCAAGTGGACCCGAGAACCCCTTTAGATTATGGCCATAGATCTGAGATAGCCGTGAGGGGCGATGGCCTACGGGTGCACCCCAAAAGCGGCAGGTTTCGTTCTCCCAAGGTGGAGGAGGAACGATGATAGCATGATTTATTTGTTGCCTAGTCTCAACTTATCAGTTTCTATTTACTGTGAGGATTTGTTGAAATCCTCGATAGTGTTTACTACATTTTAAAGTAAACTGTTAGTCGGTGATTTAATGGTGTTTTAAGAGAGTTGTTTACTATATATCCACTGTCTTTTCTACTGGGTTATTGTTAAGAAAAGAACAAATGAGTTGTGATATATAGTTTTGCTTTATTTAAAGCAGCATATGTTTCCTTTACTGAGCGTATGAATCGCTCACCCCTTTGTTTTAACTCCACAGATAAGAAGTACACGGAGTCGAGAGAATTAGTTCTCAGATGGGTATAGCTATGCTTAAAGCACTGAGGCATGGCACGTTAAACGTGACAGGTACGGTCTTTCCTCTTTTACATTTCAGACATGTGTATACAGTACTACCTTAGTGCAATAAAGGTTAATAGGGGATGTCAGATGTAAGGAATAATGAAAAGAAATTTCATAGTCCATAATTAATAGATAAATGTTTATCATTTATCACTATTACTATTGAATGTTAATGGCATCGCAGACAGCCCAACCGGTAAAGTTGTATGGAAATACGTTGAAAATGTGGTAACGGGATGTTACAATTGCATAGGTGAGATTCCTAATTTCTCCTCTGTAAATAATTTAATTTCAAACGTAAAGTGATTAAACTTAAAGTTGCTAAGTAATTCTCTTGTGAAGTGCTATGATAGGAGACAAGCGAATCAGGGGTTCCATTAAGAATTCCAAGGTCTGGAGAAGTACGGATCCTACCATGATGATTTTTGGAGTAGACTATGACAATGGTAAGTACTCGCACCTTGAATTTTCTCATTAGTGCATGCCTTGGGAAACGTGTCAAAAATTATGCAAAATTATGATTTTGCCCCTAGGTCAAGAAAGTGCTATCTAATATAGCCAATGATAAATTTAAACATATTGAATATGATAGGTGAACCCTCGTGTGATGATATCTCACTCTGATTCGATTTGTAGACTGCTACCTACAAACGCAAATATGGGTATTTTAGTAATTTCTCACTTTGACAGGTCAAACTTTATCAAGAGTCAAGGAATACACCACCTTATGTAAATAGGTTTAATTTGTAGTGAAATAAATGTATTTAGTAATTTAATTAATAAAGTCAAATATGTGTTTATTTATATATATATATATATATATATATATATATACATGCCACTTATATATTAATATATGAATATAAATAAATAATTCTACTTCTTTAAATTAATGAATGTAGAAATTATTAAATGTTAGTGAAACAAATAATATTTAGTAAATGAATTTAAACTATTTAGAATATATATATATATATATATATATGTATTAAATATCAATGTAGAGTTAAAAATAAATAAATAGGTTAATAAAATATAGAGATAATGGGTATGAGGCTACTTGAAGAAGCTTTGACACCACCTAATCCCACAATCTCTATGTTCTACCGGCCACCTAGATCATTTTCATCACCGTCCATCATCATCATCGACATAACCTTAGCCATCTCACTCCCTTTTCCCTAGTTGCTGTTGAACCGAGAGCATCACTTGCTCACAATCTTGTCGCCAATCAGCTTTCTCTTGTGAACAATGCTCACGGAAGGAAAAAGCCTAAGATAAGAGAAGATTCAAGGCTGGTGACAGACCATTTCGGGAACCAAAACAGGGGAGAAAAGTTAAGTTTAGGTCGTCACTTTGGATGATGGAAACACAGTTGGTTTTGAGGGGTGTAATGTGAGCGTAAGGGCTGAACTAAAGAGGAAATGGAGGGTTGATCAGACGCTGAAGTGAAGTGCAGAAAAGGGGTGTCGATCAGTGGCAGAAGAGAAGGAAGAAGAAAGGAAAAAGAGGTACATTGGCTGCATTTGGGGGCTGCACATGTTGGCTCTCGGTAGAGGAAGAAATGACAAGTGGAGGATGTTTTTTTTTTTTTAAGCTGTTGTAAATTGAGGCTGAAAGAAGCTTCATTCTCGGGTCCTTGAGCAGAACAGGGGCGTGAGGTACGATCAAGGTGGAAGGGAAAAGCAGCTGGAAGTGTGGAAGATTTTCAATTTTGGATTTCTCTATTTATGTGGAAGCTGATCAAGGGCAAAGGATGGTCTGACCGAGAGGTAAGGTGGTCAATGTGGGAGTTAATTAAGTTTAAATTAAGGAATTTATTCAAGGAAACAAATGATGATGATATAAGGCTGAACCGTGGCAGATTTTTCTTGTTTTGGACTGCTTCATTAGCGTGGAAGATCCTTTTATTTTGGGACTACTATATCCACGTGGAAAGAGGGCTAAATTAAGGTAGTTTTAAAGCAGAAATGGGAGCTGTTAGAGAGGCAAAAATACAAGAAGTGGAATTGGCTGTTGTAAAGCCTTGAAGGCAAGGAAATTGCTGCATATTTTGAAGTCCATAGCAGCTCTAAAATCATAGAGATCCAAGCTGCATAAAAGGGCCCTTGGTTTTGATTGGTAACAAGGGGTAAGGATTTGATTTTATTATAGATTTAAATGATGAATGTTGAGTGAAATAAAAAGGTTAAAATATAATCTTTGATGTAGGTATTTGAGTGAGAAAAGATCACTTAGGGAAGTAAGGGCATGTTACAACCAAGATAAAGTTGCAAGGTAATGTACTTAAGGGAGACTTTAAAATATAAATCTCCTAAGATGATTTAATGACGTGAATTTTGTGCCTTAATGTAGGAGAAAATCTTATAAAGTAGGGGACCCTTAACACCCTAAACTAAAGAATAAAGAAAAGAAAGTCAAGGAGTAATAGAAAGCTCAGACAATACAAGGATGCAATAGCAAACACTTGTGGTGCACTTTAAGTAAGAGATATATATAGGAACGTAAGAGATACCGAATAATTTTAAAATTAACTACCTTGGGTTTATAAACTGTATTTTTCTTGCAGGAGGTTTTAAGAAAATTAAGTCGTTATGCTGCCAGATTTTTATGAAAATATTAATTTTGTGATTTAAGCTAGAACTTAAGTAACCATTTGAAAATAGCAAATTTTCTAGCAAACTTGTTTTGGAAAAATGTTAAATTGCATGATTTTGAATATTTATGAAATTTTTATACAAAATTTTGATTTTCATGGAAATTGCCAACATTTTGTATTTTTGGAAAATATGTATGAATATTTATGAAATTGTCTACCTTCGAAAGAAAATATATATGTATTCATTTGTGAACCTTGTGAAGTTTTGAGAACACTATTTTAAATTCAAAAACTATGTATAAAAATGTTTTGAGACATGACTAACTAAAGTCACTGCAGTATTAGAACTTTCGGACTATTGTGTGACTTTGATCTAGTCCGTCGTAGTATTTGACTTCTGAATTGTGTGACCTTGATCGGTTCACAACGAGCCCAATTGACACCTGATCAGTGCTCACTGTGGACCTCCTCTAAACTATAGCCATATGTCTATTTGACTTGCACTTTCCCTCATGGGAATATTTGGACTACATGATTGTTACTTAGTCGCTAATATGTCTCCATGCTTAGTAAGTGTATGCTTTTCGTACGTATTTTCGTATATAACTTCTAAATGTCTAATATTTAGATTTCGAAATTGATATGGTTTTATTTCGATTATTCATATTGAACTAAGTATGATAAGTACATATATGTTTGAATTTATGTTCCAAATTGAATTGCTTTATTTTGGCTTAATTGAATTGCTTTCTGATACATTACATAAGCATGATTTGGTTTTTGAATCGTATGAACTCCAACTCCTAGATTTAAATAATGATTTAAAAAACTTGCATATAGAATTTCGATATTTGTCTCTTATATATATACATTTCTTATTGGGCTTTATAAGCTCACCCCCTCTCTTCACCCTTCCAGATTACTTGCAATAGGAGCTCGTACGAGGGGTTCTACACGTCCTTCGAAACTTTTGTACCACCCTTGAAGGTATATGATGTACAGTTATCCTTTTTGTATTCAGACTTGTATTTTAAGTACTTTTATAGTATGAAGATGTAATTAAAGGAAGTACATGATATATTTATGGTTTATAACGATGCATGCAACTTTGGTGGATAAATATTTTGTTAAGTAAAATGATTCAAAATTGTGAATGCATGCTTAGTTAGAGAATTTGAACTGGGACCAAGGTAATTCAAAGATATTGATTTAGCTAATGTAAGTTTAACTTAAGAATAGATTTGAGACACTACGTATAATCTAACCAAGTAAGTGAAAAATGAAAATTTTGGTTGGTGTTTTCTATAAAAAGGTACGGTACAGCATTAGTCTATAAAAAACCAAAAGAACCAACTTTCTCATTTTTCAGAGCTCTCTATGTTTTATCTTTTCACAAAACTCTTTTGTTTTTCACTCCCTAAAAAATTAACTTGAGAGGCATAGAGTAGACAAAAAAAATTATTATCCTAGAACTTGTCGCTATCAATCTAAAATCGAATTTAAATCGACTTGAGTTAAATTAGAAAAAATAAATATTTAAACTTGTCAGTTCGAACAAAAAATTTTAAATTCGAAAATATCCTAACTCAAAACGAATATTGGGAACAAGAACTTGTTTAACATTTTATAACTATTAAAAAGTCTAACAATAGATATTTTCTAGTTTTCCCTATTTGCAGGAATGGTTTTGGGCTTACGGCCTGGGTGGGGCAATTTTGAACAAACTACATTAAATCCTTGAAATCCCATTTTCCCAATTTATATAGCCATAAATGATTACGGAGTTACACCAAAAAAAATGATTAGGGAGATTTTTTTGTTCTGTAGATTTTGGACATTAATCACTTGAATGCCCAAATTTAAACATGAAATTCACTTTTCATTTTTGTTACACCCAAAAAAAACATTTCATTTTTGGATAGTTTCTTTTTTGGTTGACATGTACAATATTTTTACTAAATTTTGTTGCATAAATATAAGAGGTCTAAAAAAATCAAAATAATCAACTCACTTTTTCATTTTCAGAACTCTTTATGGTTTATCTCTTTATAAAACTCTTTTTTTCACCCCCTACAAAATTTAATTTAGTGTTATTGTAGAGTTTTCATCCGTATTTATTTATGATCGAATTTGAATCAACTTGAATTAATTAAAAGAAAGATAATATTCAAACTCAACTCAGATAAAAAAAAATTCAAAATATTCCCACCCCAAAAACTGAAGTTAAGAAACAAGAACTTCATGTCATTTTATTTTAATAGCATATAGTGTTAGACTTTTGTGCAATATATTAAAGCTCATTGTAAAGGAAACTAGGAGACAAAAAAAAAAAGAGTGTGTGTGCTGCAAAAACAGTGTACAAAACAAAACCATAGTGCGGAAAAAAAATGTGAAGAGCGAAACGTGAGTTTAAAGGAGAAAGGGTTTTTCTTTACTTGGTATGAAAAAAGGTGCAAATTTTCTTGTAAACATTCTTTTACTCTATTTATATAAATATATTTTGATACATTTGAAAGTGAAAATATTATAATATTGTTGTTGTTTTACATATTTGAAAATGAGTTATGTTTGACGGTTGTTGTATGGATATTCTTGAAATTTGAGATTGGTTGTTGTGAGTTAATTTTGATGAGATGTTGATGTTAGAATCTGTGTATGTTAAGTTGAAAAATTGTGAACTTGATGGTTGTTTAGAGCTTGCTTTAGTTGTTTGTTAGAAGCCTAAAGAAACGTGCGTGCCAAATGTTTGCATAAATGTCTCTTAGACCTCTCCTCCCAACAGTTTTCCCCATGTGCAGTAAGGTTTTGGGCTTATCGCCTAGATGGTACCCTTTTGAACAAACTACATTAAAACCTTGAAATCCCATTGTGGCATTATCCTAATATCCATAAATGGTTATGCAGATTTTTTTGTTCTATAGATTTTGGAGATTGAAATACTGAATTTCATTGGACCAAGAGTCATGTCAAAGGGAAAACCTTATCAATAATCGTTAGGCTTTCTGGTATTATAGCCATCACAGTGA
Organism: Heritiera fomes; assembly: GCA_032173925.1. Taxonomy (NCBI): domain Eukaryota; kingdom Viridiplantae; phylum Streptophyta; class Magnoliopsida; order Malvales; family Malvaceae; genus Heritiera; species Heritiera fomes. The sequence continues at coordinate 1,435,690 of JAPDPM010000023.1, read as the reverse complement.
ACTCTATATCTAATTAAATCATAACAAAATAGAAAGCATTACTCTACTGCCTTTGATCAACTTGCACAATTCTCAGTCACTTATCATGGATTTCGTCTTAGCAATTTATTAAGAATGCATGCATTGTTAACTGCCTGGTGACAGATTCACATAGAGAACATACATATACACACTAACATGACTAGTTCAAAGAGTAATAGTAATGGGAATTAAGAACAAATCATTCTTCCCTTTCACAGCCAAGCCGAATGTTTCAGCCATGTCCGGATCTTCATTCTTCATCCCATTGGGGAGTTTCCAATCAATATGGTATAACAGATTTGCAAGTAGTAACTCAATGCTTGGTTGAGCAAATGTTATTCCAGGGCAAATCCTTCTTCCAGCACCAAAGGGAATGTATTCAAAGCTCGTTCCTCTGAAATTGACTGAGCTGTGCGGGAATCTTTCTGGACGAAACTCCTCAGCTTGTTCCCAGTAACCAGGATCTCTTGCTATGGCCTATGCATTTATCAGGACTCTAGTTTTGGTAGGGACGTCATAGCCGTTAATCACACAATTTTCAGAACATTCTCTTGGTAATAAAAGAACAGCAGGAGGATGTAATCTCAATGTTTCTTTAACTATTGACCTTAAGTACTTCAATTCATGAATCCTTGCTTCATTTACACCACCATGTTCACCAAAAACCCGTCTTACCTCACTTTGTCCCTTTCTCATCAACTCTGGATTTTTCAACATTTCTGACATTGCATATTGATGTCTCACTCCCAGCCGAAAATACATCCTGCAAATAATCATTGGCTAATGTAATCAAGTTCAATTTGTACAAAGCAAACTAAAACAGAAATCAACAATGTAAAATACTAACATGCATGACTGCTTTTATGTTGTCATTTGTCAGAGGAAATTCAAGGTCATGCTAATATTTCTTTTGTTCAGTTTGTTTATAATGTACAGTTGGGAGCTGCGGAACTAAGAGAAACTTTTGCTAAAACTGAACCGCAAAAACAGAATCCGAAATTGCTAAGCTGGTCTCCTCCTCCACTAGGATGGGTGAAGCTTAACACTGATGGTGCTGCGAAAGATAATCCGGGAAAAGCAGGTGCTGGTGGTCTTATCCGTTATCATTCTGGTCGATGGATAACTGGGTTTCAAGCTTATCTGGGATGGTGCTCGAACACTGTTGCTGAACTGCAAGCTCTCAAACTTGGTTTGCTGCTAGTTTGGTCCGAAGGCTATAGATTGGTGGTTTGTGAATTGAATGCACAGGTGGTCATTCAACTAGTTAAGACTGCGGACACTCAAATGCACCCCCATGGTTGCATTATTGCTGACATTAGAGAGGTCCTAAGCAGGTCTTGGAACGTGGTTCTTCGCCATGCGTATAGGGAGAGTAACTTCTGTGCTGACAAATTAGCCAAGTTAGCATGTGATCTGGATATTGACTTCCTAAAGTTGGATGATATGCCTCAAAGCCTAAATGGTTTGATTGATGCTGATGCGTGTGGAGTTTCCTTCCCACGGGGTTTTGTAGTTTAGTTTAGTTTAGTTATCTTTCTTTTTACCTTCTCTTGTAACCAAAAAAAAAAGTCGAATAGACATTTGGCCATAGTTTAAAGGGGGCTCGCAGTGAGCACTGATCAGGTGTTAAATGAGCTCATTGTGGACTAGATCGAGATCACACAGCTCGAAAGTCAAATACTACTGTGGATTGGATTAAGGTCGTACAGTAGTCCAAAAGTTCTAATACTATAGTAATTTTAGTTAGTCATGTTTCAAAATATTTTTATATATTTTCGAAATTCGAAATTCAAAATAGTATTTTCGAACTTCACAAAAGTTCACAAACAAATATATATATATATATATATATATATATATATATATAATTTCTTTCAAAAGTAGATAATTCATAAATATTCATAAAATATTTTCTAAAAACACTATATCTTGGTAATTTCCATAAAAATCAGAATTTTAGAGAAAAAAATTCTTTAATATTTCAAAATCATGTAAATTAATACTCTTCAAAACGGAATTTCCTAGGAAAATGCTATTTTTAAAAAATCACTTAAATTCTAGGCTAATTCGCAAAAGTTAATATTCTTACGAAAATCCGATAGCATAACGGTATAATTTTCTTAAAACCTTCTACAAGATAAATACAGTTTACAAACCCAAGGCAGTTGATTTTAAAACCATTCAGTATCTCCTACGTTCCATATATCTATCCCTTACGTTAGGCACTTAGCAAGTATCTTCTTCAAGTTTTTGAATCATGGCTCAAGCTCTTAGCTGCTCTAAGTCACTACAAACCAAAATCATCACCATCTCAAAACAAATCTTACTCACATTTAATCATCTACCAAAATCGTATATCTTAGAGCGAAAATTTAGTCGGCTTTACTTCTACGTCAAAACTAATGATTCATTATCGTACCAATAATATATATTTATATATTTGTGCACCCGTACTCATACAAAAATTATCTAACCATATCACGTATAATTGCACAATGCACTTCTACAAATCTATATACCTTCAATTAATCCTTACCTTTAGAATTCTTCAAAGTTCAGCTTTTGACCTTTTTGTTTTTTTAGATTTCCAATCAACTCCTACGTTACAAATTCACTTCCTTAATACCCTATCCTTATCAACATTTAAAATCAAATCACAACCAAACACTTACCTTTCAACCTTTTGGTTTTGGCTTGCATTTGGTGTTTCCTACTCACATTTCCCTTACCACTTTCCCAACTGAATATTTCCTTGAAACAGCAACTGTTCCTAACCTTAAACGACCACCTTGCTCGGTCTTGTTTCCCTTACTTCATTGCCCAGCCAACAACCCGTAACAGCCTTTAAGATTGCCACCTAATCTCTGCAAAGTAACTCCCTAAAATAGCACCAACGACAACCTCCAATGCTAGCCTCGATCCTCTGGCCTACAACCACCGAATGGCACCTATTTCAAGCTTCTTCTTGGCCCCAACTCAGCCTTAAAACTAGCCAGTATCCAATACCAAAGCTGAAGTTTTCCCCTGCTTCTCACGTCACTTTTAGCATGAAAATGCCCTCCACAAAGCCTTACCGAGAGTCCCCTATTCCAACTTGCCGAGAGCCCCTGTTCAGGCCATTTTCTTCTTTTGTTTTTAGTCCTCAGCTCAGTCTTCATTAACACTGCTTCAGGCCCCTTAAATGCCGTTGTTCAAGGCTGATTCCAGCCTTGGTTCTGCATTCCAGCCTTGGTTCTGCCTTCATCTCAACCCTTTAAAATACCACCGAATCTAAGCTCCAAAATAACTTCTTCAGCAGCGATTTTTCTGCTCTTCATGTGAGCTCTTCTTCTCTTTCCTATTTCTTTTCTTTTCCATTTTTTTTTTGCTTTCCTTCATTCTCAACCTTCTACACTCTCTCGATTCGCTTTTCTCGCAGCAACTGTGCTCTTCCTCTTTTAGTTTTCCTCCCCTTTCTCCTCCGCTGCAACTTTCTTCCTCCTTTCGGTCGCAGCTCACTCAATCTTCCTCTCAACTCTCACACGTGCCCTACATTTAGCTTTGTTTCCGACTCCACTTTCTCTCGTCTCTCCACCTCTTTTGTCTCTCTCATTTTGCAGACAACCCCACGTGGTTGGGGTTGGTAAGAACAGAAATTGGTTATATTATATTTTATGCATAATATTTTATAGGCTTCATAGTCAAATGTGTCCTTCACATTTACCACAAAATGGAATTAAATCTTCAACGTTTAAATGCATGAAAATCAGTCTTCAACGTTACAAAATAACTAAATTAAGGACATTTCTGTTAAATCCTTTAATTTCAGTTATCCCTACCAGTAATAAAACTTAACGGAAATTAGAGGATTTAACGAAAATGTCCTTAATTCGATTATTTTGTAACGTTGAAGACTGATTTTCATGCATTTAAACGTTGAGGACTTAATTCCATTTTATGGCAAACGTGAAGGATACATTTGGCTATTAAGCCTATTTTATATAGTTATATTATGTTTTAATATATTATATAGTTATATTATATTTTATGCATAATATACATATACTATGTATGTACTTTATATATTAGGCTTGTAGGTTTTCTTTAATTATATGGTTTATTTATTGTATATATATAGTTGTACATTTTTCCTTAATTTAACTAATATATGAATATATATATATATATATATATGTTTTCTTAATTGAATTAATATACTCATATCTCTTATATATTTAGATTAAACTCAATCGTATTTCATGATCACTTCCCAACAAGTGTACCAAACTCAATTTTTTTGATTTCATTGCTTAAAAGAATATGACTCTAAAACACCTCTTAATGCTTATTTTAATTCATTTATACATATCTACAAATCCAGTTTGAAAAATTTGCAGTCTTCACATATATACATAAAAACATACATATACTAAGCAGTGGAGACATAATAATGACTAAGTAACAATCATGCAGTCCGGATATTCTTATGAGAGAAGGTGCAAGTCGAACAGACATATGGTCATAGTCCAAAGGGGGTCCGTAGTGAGCATTGATCAAGTGTCAACTGGGCCTGCTACTGGATCAAGGTCACACAGCTCGAAAGTCAAATACCACTATGGATTGGATCAAGGTCAAACAGAAGTATGAAAGTTCTAATACTATAGTGATTTTAGTTAATCATGTCTCAAAACATTTTTATACATATTTTTAAATCTGGAATTCAAAATAGTATTTTCGATCCTCATAGAGGTTCACAATTAAATAAATATATATAATTTCTTTCAAAAGTAGATAATTCATAAATATTCATAAATATTTTCTAAAAATACTTGGTAATTTCCATAAAAATCAGAATTTCGGATAAAATTCATGAATATTTCAAAATCATGTAAATTAATACTTTTCAAAAACGAAATTTCCTAGAAAGTTGCTATTTTTAATTTGTCACTTAAATTCTAGCTTTATTCGCAGAAACTAATATTTTTACAAAAAATCCGACAGCATAACAAAATAATTTTCTTAAAACCCCTGTAAGGTAAATACAGTTTATAAACCCAAGACAGTTGATTTTAAAATCATTCAGTATTTCCAACATTCCTTATATATATCCTTTACCTTACGCATTTTGCAAGATCTTTTTCAAGTTTTCAAATCACGACTCAAGCTCTGAGTTGCTCCAAGTCACTACAAACCAAAATTATCACAGTCTTAAAACAAATCTTAAACACGTTTAATTATTTACCAAAAACCTATAACTTGGAGTGACTTTAGTCGACTTCACTTCTACGTCAAAACTAATCCTTCATTATCATACCAATAATATATATTTATATATTTGTATGTATATATACGTGTGTATTTATCTAATCATATCACATATAATTGCACAATGCACTTATATAAATCTTTATACCTTCAATTAATCCTTACCTTTAAAATTCTTCAAAATTGAGCTTTTTACCCTTTTTTAGGATTTCCAATCAACTCCTACATTACAAATTCACTTCCTTAATACCCTATCGTCTTCAACATTTAAAATCAAATCACAACCAAACACTTACCTTTGGACCTCTCGGTTTTTGGCTTGCATTTGGTGTTTCCTACTCACATTTCCCTTGCCACTTTCCCCACTGAATATTTCCTTGAAACAGCCATCGTTCCCAGCCTTAAACAACCACCTTGCTCAGTCCTGTTTCCCTTACTCCATTGCCCAGCCAACAACCCGTTACAGTTAAGACGCTACCTAATCTCTGCAAAGTAACCCCAAAAATAGCACCAAGTACAACCTTCAATGCTAGCCTCAACCTCCAACCTGTAACCATCGAATGACCCCTGTTTCAAGCTTCTTCTTAGCCCCAACTCAGCCTTAAAACTAGCCAAGCATCAGCCTACTTTAACGCCCCAAAGCAGCCCTAAACAATACCTGTACCAGCAAGGAAATCACCCTGTTTATAGCCTCTTTTTTACACAACCAAACTCAACCTTTAAAGCACCCAGTATCCAGCACCAAAGTTAAAGTTTTCCCTACTTCTCACGTCGCTTTTAGCATGAAAATGCAAAACACAACCCCCCCCCCCCCCCCCCCCCCCCCCCCCCCCCACAAAGCCTTGTCGAGAGTCTCCTGTTTGACACTCAGCACAGCCTTTCAAAGACCGTTAATCACTCCTTCTCAGCCTCCTAGAAGCAGCATTCAATGGCCTAAAACCTCCTCTATTTTGCCCTTGTCTTAACCTTTTGAAGCCTCACGAAACCTCCCCTGTTTATTGCTTACAACCAGTCACCAACCCAACTTCCAAACTCAACCCTTAGCATAACCTCTCATCCACGACTGCACCTCAACAAGCTCTTGCCTCACTCCTTCGTGTCCCTGCTCTATTCTAGCCTCGCAAAGTGCCTCTTTTCCACACTATTTTGCCGCTGCTTCAGCCACACACCATGGTCCAAGAGTCCAGTTGAAGGCTGTGCATTTGCCCAGAATTTTCCTGCCCTCTGTTCACGTCTCTCCTCATTTCTTTTAGCTGTTGCTTGGTTCAGCGGCAGCTTCTTTCCTTGTGAATATACCTAATCATGGGCGGGCGGGCCTAAACAAGATATTCGGGCCGACCCAGCCTGATATTTGGGCCTTAATTTATTTCCAGCCCATTTTGAAAATTACAAAAATACCCAAGCCTGCCCAAGCAAATAAAATTTTATAACAAAAAAAATGTATATAATATAAATAGACATTCATTCTATACATTACATTCATTTTACACATTAGAAGTTTATAATACATGGTTTTCAAAGTTTAAGTCTAAGAAACACTTAATAACTAATATATACAAATAAACTCCCGTAAAATACTACAAGAACAGTAACATCAAAAACCAAAATGACTTGACATGTCTTCAAATATCTTTTTCAAACCTACAAAATACAAAACTATATTTTAATAAAATATTAAATTAACTAAATTATAATATAAAATTCAAACTAACTACTCAGTTGTGAAATCCCCCAATTTCATGTAATTTTCCCTGTTTGTAAAGTATTTCGAACAGAAAAAATTAAGTAAATATGAGAATTTTGATGTATGAATGATGTTAGCCACTCTCCAACAAAAAGTTTCAAGCTGCAACATTGCAACACATAAAAATAGAAAGGATTGGAGCAGTATATGAGTTAATAAAATTTTTCAAGTTTGTGCAAGATTAGAAGATATACCAGACTTTCTAGTTTCAATTACTACAACATATATCAGTTTAGTGCAAGACATTTTGTAATGAGTTGACAAATCAAATATTTCTTAACAAAAAAAGAATTAAGAAGCTAACCTAAAAGGCCATGGCGGTAACATCACTATCATCATCATCATTCTCGTCATCACTAAAAACAAAAGTTTCATCTTCCAATGCCAATAAAAGAGAGAGAGAGAGAGAGAGATTAAACAATTAGAAATTCCAAACTAGTAAAAGTGTAATAATAAAAAATAAAAAATGGAAAAATAGCACCTGCTAAAAAACCTTTGGCACGCATCCAATCATTAAAACAAACAATAGCTTGCACTGTCTTTGGTTTGAGTGAACCCCTTGAACAAGTAAAAACTTTCTTTCCAATACAAAAAGCTGACTCAGAAGCCATAGTAGATATTGGAATTGTCAAAAGATCATGAGGTAATAATGAAAATTCAGAATATCGAATTGAGCTTTTACTCCAATAATCCAAGATGTCAATATCACTATTCAACTCAATGCTTTTTCTTCCAAGTAAAGATCCAATTGTGACTTTTCAATATTAACTTTTCAATCTCATCTGAACCTATTCCCCCATCAACCTCACCCACATTAAAATTGTGTAAGCTAGAATCAACCATATCAGCCCCATCACACTAGTTGAAGTATTAGGTTTGGAATCCTTCACATACTCATCAAGTAAGAGTCTAAGAGACTCAAAACACTTTGTACAAACTTTGAGGCATGACTACCATAAAGCTTAGTATAAAAATATTCCAAATAGTTCAACTTGTAACAAAGATCTAAAATGGCAGCACATGATAACACCAAACTATACTCAGCCCAATATTTGTTGAATTTTTCTTGCATCCCCCTAACCATTGGAGTTAAGAATGTATGTGGGCCTTTAAGAGTATCTAGCAAACAATTGTGGACCTTCCATACTCCTTTAAAATAAATATTTGCTATAGGCTGTTTAGAACCAGAAAACACACAAGTCATATCATAGAAAACTTTTAAATACTTACAAATAATTCAAACATTACCCCATTCCTCCTCTGAAAGTGCAAAGAGTTGAAAATCTTTATCATGTTGCCCCCAATAAATTAACACATGCTTGTAATAAAGAGCAGAATCAAGCATCAAGTATGTAGAATTCCATCTCACACACACATCTAGTCACAACTTCTTGGTTACATTCACTTTAAAACTTTTTTCAACAATATCATAAAATCTTTTATTGCGAGGACCAGACTTTTTTATGTATTTAATACCATTACGAATTTTACTAGCAACATCATCAACAAGATTTAAACTAGCTTGAACAATGAGATTTAAAATATGCCCACAACATCTAATTTGAAAGAAAGCACCATCACATAAAAGGGCCCTATTGGCACGAAACCGACTTTTAAGAGAATAAGCCAAGACATCATTGTAAGATGCATTATCCAAAGTGATGTTGAAAATTTTTTATCGATATTCCACTGAGCTAAGCATAAAAAAGTTCATTTGCTATGTTCAAACCATCATAAGGAGGGGTTAAAGCTTTAAACCTTATTATTCTCTTCTGCAATTTCCAATCATTATCAATCCAATGAGTAGTAATACAAATGTATTCATCATTAGTATGCTCAGATTTCCAATTATTAGAAGTTAAACATATTCGACCAGGTGCTTCAACCAACAATGCTTTGACATTCTCTCTTTCCTTTGCATAATAATTCAAGACATCCCTAGTAGCTGTATGTCTACTTATATTCTTATAGTGAGGACTTACAACACTCATCACGTATCTAAACCCCAATTCCTCAACTGTACTAAAAGAATGTTCACCACAGATAAGAAAAGTCGATATAGCTTTACGACATTCTTCTTGGTCATACTTATAATTTCTTAACCCTAAACTACCTCCTAAAGGTGTTTGAGTTGCTATGGTATATTGAGTAATATCCTTATTTTTCTTCTTAAGGCAATCATTTAAATGCATAGTAAGTGAGAAGTTCCACTAGAAGATTTTGCTGAAAGAACAGTCTTACAGTAGTTACATTGTGCCTTTGTCATATCTTTGTCCTCACATTCAAGTTTAGTCATACCATTCCACACCTTGAAGAAGATTTTTTTTGGCACTTAGAAGTATTTTCATACTCATTATACCCATTGATGAATAAAAAGTTATATTCTCGTAAGTGCACGAATCAAGGTAGTATAGCGTGCAAGTACAAGAGTCGATCCCACAGAGATTTGCTAAATTTATTCAATTAAAATTCAACTACTTATGCTAAAAAAAAATTATGAAAGTCAAAGAAATTACCTAAGTATCTAATTAATTACCAAATTAACTAATTAAATTAATTAACCTAATAAGATCAAGAAATTAACCAATAGAGAAAAGCCTAGGAATTTGATTTCACCAATACATTGCAATTTTATGTCTTTAATTCTAAAAATCGCAATTCAATTCTAGGGTTCATTCTTTCTAATATATGATTACTCTGTTTGATGGCAGTTATAATCAAGTATTTTTAATCATTAAATTATCTATGATGTGTAGCATAATCAATGACTAAAAATCCATTAAGAACAGAAGAACATCTAACAAGATCAAAATAAATATTCTAGCTTGATGTATGCATCAAATATTTATTCAATCATTCAAGAGAGCTATACATGGCTTAGCATATGATGTGTATCCTTACCATGTCTCAAACAATCAATTAATTTATATTAAAAGTAGCCAAGCAATAACAGAAATTAAAAGATTGAATTAATCACAATGAATAATACTAAAATTTAAGAATTGATAAATTAATCATAAAGACATAAAATATGCAAGTAAGCTTAATCAAATTCCTTGTAAAAAAAATTAGTTCATGTTTAATCTATCAAAACACATTATCAAATAAAATTGAAACATACTTTAAATAAAACAATAACCAATTCAATATATAAATATAAGAGTATAAATAAAATAAAGTTAAAATAATAAATTAATAGCCCCTGGAAGCAAACTTTAATGTGCACATGGACAAATTAGCAAAAGGGCTTTGACATTCTTGACATATGGGCATAATCACGTGAACAGCATTGAACTAATTCTCTTTTAGCAATCCACGCCAATTTACACCGTGTCGCACCAGCTTCAAATCTGTTCTGCAGCAAACAGCAAGGTGATTATGATGGATAGCAGTTTTGGTGGTGGCAGTGGTGCTTGGATGTTGCAGTGATGGTGCGGTTATGGCATCAGGAGCGGTCTGGGGATGACGATGGATGCAGGGCAGCGATAATGCGCGCAGCAGAGGAAGCGATGAAGGCAACCCGGCAGAGCACAACTTACGGGCAGAGTGCTCCTCTTTTATCTCTGCAAAATAGAAAGCAAAAACACAGAACAGAGACCCACAAAACAACCCAAAAACCGTTCCTCTCTTCTAACTCCTTCGATTCTATCCTTTCTTTTCTCCCCAAATTGCTCTCTGTGTCTTGATTTTTTTTTCTCCCCTTTACTGACGCCCCTCTCTTCCTCTTTGTAATTTCTTTCCTTTCCTTTAAAAATTTCTAGGGCTTCTTCTTCATCAAGAAATAAATCTAAGCCCTTTATTCTATTTAATCCTATGGTCCCCTAAAATTCTTAAAACAAATCAGAATTTAATTACAGCTTTAAAAAAAGTCATACAATGTATATTTTAAAAATTTATTCCAATTACAAAATTTATTGTTTGATTTCATGCCATAATTTTCAAAATTAATTTCACTTCCTCTAAATTAATTCAAAAGATACATTAAACAATTAATTTTCACAAAAATATAGCAATAAATGTGGTAATAAATAATAAAATAATATAACAAATATATTATTATCACCCATCCTCCACATTTATGAGGGTATTTGAATTTGCCATTGCCACATATGTCTATCTAGTAAGTTGTCAAAAAAATACAAAATAAAAATTATATTTTATAAATCAATAAGCTGACTTTTAAACTACAATCAATTTAAAATTATTGCATCCAATACAGAATATTGACTATTACTATTGACAAATTATTTTAAAAATTAAATCTAATCAATAAAAGCCTCCATGTTTCAAGCCAAATCTAATAACTGATAACCAATTATCTAGCATATATTCAAAGCATTTATCTAGCATTCTTACTAACCAAATATGATAGCCGATAACCTACAAAAAAACCATGAACTCAAATCTCAAAACAACTAAAAAAAGAGTAAATTTTAAAGCTTTTGCAACAAAAACCCATGAAACTCAGAAACGTGATATTTTCAAGTCAAAGCAAAAAAAAGAGTCTATTTACCCAAAATAAGAGCTTGGCTTATGAAATGAAACTTCCAATAGGACTTTTGACTTGAAGACCGAAGAAGATGAAGATTGAATACCAAGAAAGTGAAATTTTAAGAAAAATCTGTGAATTTTTTTTACTTGCTAGAATCTTCAAATGACATGACTTAAAAAGAATAGGGTTTGGAGAAAATAGGGTTTCAAGTGTTATCGGGTTCCTTCGTTCATCAGACAACAAAGGAAAAGGTAGAATTGTACTTGGTATTGGTAGAATAATCTAGATGTGGGTAGGTTAAATGGATACAAGGCTTATTCTTTAAATGGATGGCAGTGGCCGGTCCCTAAGTGGATTTTTTTAATGGGTTTAATGGGTTTTCTTTAAGTATTTAATGGGTTTTATATGTATTTTTTAATGGGTTGTCTTTAATGGGCTTATATATAATTTAATGAGTTATCTTTAAATATTTAATTGGTAAGTAGTATATTTAATGGGCTTAAGTATATAGGCTTATATATATTGGGCTAATAAAAAACATACAAACAGTATCGAGCCGGGCCTAAATTTTAAAGAATAAAACCAAAGCCTAACCTGAATTTTAATTAGACCTTTTTTTTTTGTCGAAGTCCGTTTAATGAGTTTAATATTTTGTTCAAACTCAATCAAATATCAAGCGAACTTTCGAACTAGACAAATAGCCTTACCCTTGAGTAGGTCTACTTGTGAATTTGGTAGGGGAGATGAGGAAGAGACGTGTATGGGTGTAAAACGGGCCGAAGCCCGCGGGCTTATCCGTTAAGCCCGCGGGCTTTTAAAGGGCCGGTTTTAATTTTTTAGGCCCGTTTAAAAACGGGCTTAAACGGGTTGGCCCGCGCGGGTCGACGATCCGCGCGGGCCGGTTCATAAGCCCGCGGGCCAGCTCGCAGGCCGGCCCCATTTTAGGCCTTTTTTCATTTTTTTAATATAATTTGTTTTTTAATTATATTATTAATGTATTTTTATTTCTTACAAAATAATAAATACATGATATGATTTTATTGTATTCTAGCAAAAAAATAAATTCATATAATTTTATTTTGAATTCAAACCATGACATTTTATATGTATATACACATATAATAATGAAAATAAGATGTTGGAAGATTTTAATGTTTAATATAAATTTATGTTTTTTTTTAAGATTGCAATTATTTATTTTAAAATATTGTAAGTGAATTGTAATTGTATTTAAATTGTATTTGTATATGAATTTTAATGATTTTTAAAATTTTATTTTATTTTTATTATTTTTTATTTAAAAATTATATGACCCGCGAACCAGCCCGGTCCGCATTAAAAACGGACCGGGCATGTAAAAATAGGCCCGTTTAAAAACGGGCCTAAACGGGCTTGGCCCGTTTTGGCCCGTATCCGTACGGCCCGGCCCGCACCCGCCCCGGCCCGCCCGTTTTTCATCCCTAGAGACGTGTGTGAATGGTGTGATGGGATGGTGCGGAAATGGAGTGGCAGAGGGTGCGAGAAGGAGATGAAATAAAATAGGGAAAAGTGAGGGTGAGCAACTATGTTGCTCTGCCACTATATTATAGGGTTGGTGGGAATTTTTTTTACCGACCCATTTTTTTAATTTTATTTTATTTTTTAATTTTTAATATATATTTATATTTATTCTATATTCTAAAATATACATATATATACATTTTATAAAATATATATTTCTATAAAAATATATATTTTATTATATCTATATATTATGTTTACCTATAATTTTATAAAATGAATATCATGTATATAGCTATATTTCTTCATTCTTTCAATTACTTCTATATTTATACATGTAAAAATAGAATATATATATATATATATATGTATATAGACACACACACTTATATATATATATATATATATATTTATATACATACCTTTCACTCATGTATTCATTTATATATTTATATATACTTATATTTATATATATTTTTACCAATGTGTATCTCTATACTTAAGTTATTTAATTCTTTCATTTACTTACAAATTAGGTACAAAAAATTTGCTGTCTTCACATATCCTCCTGCCAGCCCCAAATGAGATAAACTCAAAGTTTGTCCCCATGTCATCTACATTCCCTTTTTTATAGCACATACCCTTCATACTTCGGCTTGTGCTTCTGCCATAACCCTTGGGTTTTTAATCATTTCTGACATTGCCCATTCTACAACTTTTGCTGAAGTCTCGCTTCCACCACTGAAAACGTCCTAAAAGCATGATAAATAACTTTAGTCCACTAAATTTAACAAAATTTTCCCAAAATTGTGGTAGTTAACTCTACAAAACAAGTACTTTGTGCATGAAATTGACTCACCAGGATGATGGCTTTGATGTTGTTGTCAGTTAAGGGAAATTGATCTTTCTCTTGAATCCTTAAAAGAACATCAACTAGATCTTCCTTTACGTCTTCAGTACTGCCTTTGGTGTTCAAAACCTAAGCTCTAACCTTATCCCTCATATCCATAAACTTACCCATTTTCCATGCCCCCAAAACCTTTAACCCAAACTCCACCATAACCCATTTAAATCCTATCTCATTATCACATGAAGCCCAATTGATTTCATGGGGACAAACTTTGAGTTCATCCCATTTGGGGCTGGGAGGGGGAAATGTCCAGGCGTGTTGTTTGCACTACCAAATGTGGAGCTACCACTTGCCCAATTGCTGTTCCATTTTGATTGGAAATTGCCAAATGGAATGAAGCATGAAGTTCTAGACATGGCTGAGGTCTTTGGCTTGACTGTCAGGAGGAAGAATGAACTTCTCCTTTTTCCTACTCCATAGCATGCTTCAACCGTTGCATAGAAGCACAAGGAAGAAGATATTAAAAAAATATAGTAGTCAGTCATCAGTAATTTTCTTTTGTACTGTTCGATTACATTTGTAGGTGGAATGGTTGGCTTTCAATTGTCAATCCATCAGCTTTGCTGTAGACTTTAAGTTTGTGATGTAAACAAGGATTGACATGACAAATGTGTAGAAAAATAAGACAATGAAAGCAAATATCTTATATGTTTATGTAGCTAAAAATAATTCAGGAATTTTTCTTTTTTGAAATCTTAACCTATCCTATTGACAAATGCTGCGTTTGGTTGTATTCACAATTTTATTGTCAAAAACCAAAAGTCTATAGAAAACAGCCAAAAGAGAAATTCTGAGATCTGAATCAGTCAATCCGGGCTTTGCATGTTTGGGTCATCATCTGCCAAGACCTGAAACTAAAACAATGTCAGAAAATCTGTCAGATTAAGATTATCTGCTCTTGAAACAAAGCATGAGAGTATGTCACAAGTAATTTGATGATGGCATCAAAGCAAAGGTAGCCATGGTGCGATAAACTATTTAGTAGAAGTTAGTTTCTTTGATGAAATCATGAAGAGTAGTTTCTTTCTCATAAATTGATCAACGGTAGCTAATTATTCCTCGAACAATTTTAAGGAGCACGAGGAAAAAGATATTTTACGTGGTAGTATTTGGGCCACAACTGCAGTAGTCGGTCACCAGGGAAAGTCTTCATGTAACATTTTCAATAATTTTCACTGATCCGTTCAGATTTTTCACACATGCCCTGCATGCTTCAACTGTTGCCTAGGAGTAGGAGGAAGAAGACATTTTACGTGGTAGTATTTGGGCCACAACTGCGGTAGTCAGTCACCAGGAAAAGTCTTTATTTATCATTTTCAATAATTTTCAATCCATCAGCCTTGTTGTATAGGTGAATAGAGGTGGCAAATCGACGGATTCGGATAAGTTTGGTCTGGATTATATTTAGATTCGGGTTATTTTGGTTACATATTTTTTTTATTTTGAGTTTTTTCGATTTTGAGTTTTTTCGATTTCGAATTTTTTCGAGTTCGGTTATTTTCGGTTTCGATCCAGTTTCAGGTTCAGTCTTATTTTAATCAGGCAAGCTTAGTGGGCTTAGTCAAATTATTTTAAAATTTTATAAATTATAAATATTTTATAATTTTGAATGTAATAATTAATTTAATTTTATATAGTTAAATAAAAATATAATAGAAATGATAAATTAAAGTCAAAATTTAATAAATATTTATATAAATATAAATATAAATTTTTACATTTTAATGTTTTTATTACTTGACAATCATTATTTTTTTTAATTTCATGTAATATTCACATTTGTTATAAAATATATAATTATATATTAATAATTATATAAAAATTTATTTTTTAAGTGAGCCAAATATATATATAGTAAAACTAAAAGTGAAAATCTAAAAGTATTAGCTATACAAATAAATAACTAACAAATTATAAATAAATCACACTAAACAATTAAACATTTATATAAATGACTTTATACTCTTAACAATAACTTATTGGGTTATTGTATTTTTTTTTCACTATTGGGTCATTGGAACTTAGACACTCTTAGTTCAATAAATTTCTTTTTTTTTACTTTGTTTTATTAGCTTTTTTAATAATTATATTATATTTTTAATGAAATTTTAAATTTTTAAGAATTTTTTTACATTTGTTCTGTCTTTTAAATATCAACATAATTAGTAATTAAATTAACTCTAACCGCATAACTAGTTAACTAATTGTTCAATTATAATATTGAATAAAATTATAGTATACATTAAAAAAAATACTTAATATTATGAATAATTGGTCAATTAATTATCTCAATTTTATATTTATTTTGTTGGTTTGTACATAAATCATAATATAACATTATTATATTAAATATAATCGTACTCATACACATTAATTAATCAAATATCTCATTAAAAATTTAGAACGTTAAATTAAATAAGTTATATACACCAATTGACCTTATATTATAAATAATAGCATTTGATATAATCAAATCATATAGAATTATACACTAATTGAGTACTAATTTTTTCATATTCACATTAACATAATAATATTAGATATATACCAATTGATCGAATATCTAATTAAAATGTTAAATAATAGATATTACTAAATTAATTAATATAATGCTAGTTATTTAAATATAATTAATAATATTAATAAAATATAAACAACAAATTTTATTAAAATTACCACTTACACAGTAATACTACTCTAATATATTATTAAATTATACTTTAATTTACTATTAGAATTATTATTTTTATCCACACTTTAATTTTACATTTAATAGATAAATATATAAATAAATTATTTTTAATAAATACTTAATTCTATCAAAATAATACTTACACACTAAGAGATAACATAATTTATTCTTGAAAGATTATTATAATATAATATACAAATCATTATTATAAGATACCAAATTGGTTTATGTAGGATCCGATTTTACGCTACTGTAGACTTTAATTTCATGAAATTGATATTGAAAATTAAATAAATAATGAATATTGATTCCACTTAAGTGAAAAGCTCCTTTACTTAAGTTGAGAATGGAGCAAATTTCAGTGAAATAATGTATGGGCGAGTATATGGCACAGTTCGCCAAAGGGCGAGTAAGATAAAGGCTTATCGCCAATGGTTGAGGGTGAGTATGAATAATGGCCTTAGTGGCAAATGTGTTCGCCAAGTGAGTTTGTTGGGATGATCGCCCAAACGGGCGAGAACATGTGATCGCCCATATACATATATATATATATATATATATCGAATAAACCTAAAAAGATAATTGTGATCGCCAACAAAGTAACAATATCTGTGATCGCCAAACCTATATGTAATAGTCAAGAAAAGGAAATCATTTCATAATTTTCAGATATTGAATTGGCGAATTGACATGGAGTTGTCGAGCTGAAGGTCTCCAAATGAGGAGGCGAACTGGAATCAGCATGGACAAAATGAAAATAGATTTAAAACATTTTGCAGCCAAAATTGACTTTGTAAGTCATACGGTTGAAGACAATAAATTAAGAAAGAATAAAGTCAATAAAGGAAGTAACCTTATTGGTTGAGGAATAAGACAAAAGGAGTAATAAGTCAAGAAAAAAGGCTGTGGACTTCACGCCATTAGCTTCTCTCGACAGTTGGTTTAGACAATTAATGGCAAAGTAAGTAAGTCAAAATGTGCAGAGAATAGCTTCTCATAGCCGTTTCTTTTTGTTGCAGTTTTTCTTCATGCATTAAAGGAATGAAAGACGTGAAATGATGAAAGAAACAGGATAAGGGACAGGTGCTAGATGTTGATTGGGAAAGCATGGCTATATATATATATATATATATATATATATATATATATATGAAGATTGCATGTAAAACCGATTCCTTGTTGCTACAAGTTCATGTTCGGTTCCTTCCATTTCTACCATGCTTGATCCACTAAACTTGAACCTTAAGTTGGCTAAACAAATAAACCAACTTGCAAAACCTTTCCTCCATAGTTGATGAGCTAAAGGAATAAGCAAAGTAAGGCCAACATGAGACAGAAAGTGTTTTGTTCTGGAGGTGCAGTTGATTAAAGTGAGTTTTCATATTCTACGGTTATTTTGGTATTTGATGATATCGTTTGATGTTTTACAAAGTAATGAACATAGAAATAGCCTTGTTTTAGTTAAATCTTGATAGAATATAGCAAAAACTAGAACAAGGTATCGTCTGGAAAATAATTGAGAATAAGTAAGAAAAGTAGTGGAAATGTTGTAAGAATGATGAAAATGGCGACTATGGTGATCGCCATGATTGAAAGTTAGTGATCGCCAATGAGACGAGTAGGTAATATGAACTCGCCAAGTCCAAGAGGGTAAGGTCGCCCAACTTAGTTTAATTCTTGGGCGAGCCCATCCCTGAGTAGAAAGCCGTATGGTGAACTCACATGCATAAGATATTGGGCGAGTAGAATTGTGGGCGAACTCCCACATTTAAGCCAATGTTGGCATGACGAGGTGAATGTTAGGCGAGCTCCCAAATAGATTAATGGTGTCTAATGGCGGGCGATCTCCCATGTATAAGCCATTTGATGAATGGCGAGCTCGGTTGGGCGAGCTAGTTAAAGCTCTGTGGGCGAGCAGTTGATTTATCTTAAGTCTCGCCAAAGTGCTAGAATTAGTTGGAAAAAGAAATATTAATGGAATTTATAAATTATTTTGCAGCCGGGAATTATGAACTCGGTGAATGCGATTTGGTAGGCGAGCAGGAAGCAAGGCTTCGTTGAACCAGGTAAGGGAGATGTGTGTGAAAAAGAATGCATGTCCTGTGGAGTTAAATTTATGAAATTACTGAGAAACTGTTTTGGTTTATGACATGCATTGTTTTGATAAATTGCTTTGATTTTGGACGAGCTACAAAGCCGGCCCTATGATATTTAGGCGAACTGGTATTGGCGGGCGAGCCAAACCTACTATATTGTTTTAGACGGGCGAGCCCTTCTATGAAAATTGGGCGAGTGACCTTGTTTTAAATAGAATCCAGGCAAGCCACAGATGGGCGAACCCTTTTGTAAATGTATTTGGGCGGGCAATCCCTTTTGTTGAGAAAATGATGGGCGAGCCTTGAGGGCGAGCCAGGTTTACTTAATGTTTTAAAAGTAAGGAGTGGCGGGCGAATACTTGTTGACCCCACTCCAGTTGACCATAGGCGAGCTAGACTAGGCGAGCTGACCATGGCGAACAGGTTTCTATTTACATTTTCATAACGATAAATTAGCTATTTTTGATATTTTTGAAAACAGAAAATATAAATTCTTTCGGACGAGTTGGCCATGGTAATGCCATAGTTGGGCGAATTGACCATGGGAATTGCCATAAAGGGCGAATTGGTCGTCTGGTGAACCGTTATGAGTGAGCTAGTGTTTTGTTTTAAAAAGGGTGGCGGGCGAACACAAGTTCACCGCATTGGGCGAGCTGCCATGGGCGAGCAGGTTTTAAACGTTGAGATTTTGGAATGCTTTCAAGGTGTTTTGTAAACAGAAAACCTAAACCTTTTTGGAAATCAAATCATTTTGAGAAAAGGATAATATAGATGAGATAATTCCATAAAGGTTTTCATGAGAGATAAAGGTAAATTTTGAGACTTTAGGCCCTGAGTTCATGCATTATTATTCATGTAATTGCGTGACTCACCTGGGACGGTGGCTCGGGTCGATGGACCTACGGGCGCACCTCAGGGCATGTCACGACCCGAAGGCCGCGACGGTGTCTCTTACTTGTAAGGATGCGTAGAAATTAGGGCTAATTTTTTTTGATTTCCTATATTTACTTTGTCTAAGTGCAATGTAGTGAATTTTTATTTCGGGACGTTAACTCCCTCGCCTATTTTTATGACTTTACCCAGGTTATTTTCCTGCATAAAATTTACAAGTAATAATCCAGCTCATGCTTCCCAGAATGACAGTTAATCATATTCTAGCATTCCTATGACCAAGTTCATTTCCATATCATAGCATTTCCTCTTATGGTTCACATTTTTCCTACTTGGTCACTTGTTCATGCTATTCAATCCACAATCCATACTCATGCAAAATCAACATTTCATACTTCATCATTGCTAGTCTAGATGCTATTCTCTATATTATATTACATCCCATCTAAGTACTAAATCAAAAACAGCCTGAATTGATAATGGAGATAAAAGAAGAGTAAGTATACCCAATGTTTACAAAAAAAAAAAATCTCCTTGGAGAGTTGGGACTATATTTCAGGCTCGAGACTATTCGGAAGGCTCCGAAATACTCCCCCAACTCCGTGCTCAATTTGAAAAATTTAAATAGCGTTTAATGAGCAAGGCTCAGTAAGTCATTTATATAAGTGCAGAGTTAGACTTATACTGTTCTATATGCCATGCATGATGTCATGTGATCTTGAACATGTAATTATGAATGAAGCAGTTACAATCATAAAACATGTAATACATATTCTTCTAAACAAGTTCAAGACATGTACAATATCAATACATTTCATGTATTCTTTTAAGATGTGCTTGAAATATGCAAGCTTTTTCATTTCATGTCAAGTATGCTTTTTGAAACATATGTCATATCACATGTACATTTTTGAAATACATTTCATATCACATATACTTTTTGAAATACATTTCATATCGCATATATTTCTTTGAAGCACATTTCGTATCTTATATACTTTGAAAGTATATTTCATATCACATATAGCATCAAAATGCATTTCATATACTGTAAATCAATGTCGAGTTTAGAGTTCATTTTCATTTTAAAGGCATACTCTAAACTTCATTTCATATCATTTGAGACTAGGCTAAATCCCTATCTCTCTATCAATAAAGACTTAGTTCACTGTAGCTAGCAGTGAAGAATCATATCATCGTCCCCTGGAAACCACTAGGGCGCTATCTATGGCCATAGACCTCATATCTCTCAGTCCCACTGATCAGGCAAGACTGAGACCTGTCCACGACTATTGTCGGACAAGCTTTTATACCTAATGAGTAATCTCGAATTAGGCGGCTTCCACTATGCTTTGTTGAATTTAATTCTCTTAGGGTGCCTAAAGTCTCATAAAACAATTCAATATTTCGTATAAAAATAGTTTAATGTACGTAATGCTTTTCTGAAGATCATTTACATGTATATACGTACATATGTGAAAACCATCATTTCATTCTTTTCAAAACCATATAAGCATCAAGCATTCTGATAAGTATGGTAAGAATAAACCTTTTTCGTATTTCATGCATAATAATAAAGCATGCTTAATGGTAAAAGAATTCAAGTTGACGAAATGAAAGCAGTATAATGTAGTGCTCATGATTCACATGAATGCCTATCATTCCATCTCATGATATCTATAAGTTTCTACCATAACGATTCATTTACGGTTAATATCATACCATTTTGGCACTTTATCGAATCTAACATCGTACCTGCATTTCATTTCGTTAAATCTAATCTCTAAGTATTCAATTCATTCTATAGTAAGATTCAATCCTATACAGGATAATCCTACTTCTACGTTATATAAACGTCTTACCTAAGGCGAGGTTAGTTCGAGCGTGTTCCGTGTCGAGCTAGATCGTGTCTGTCGTCCTCTTGGCGCACTACACATTCACAAGGAAATTTCAACTTAATAAAGTCTAGCTCAAGCTTTCTATACACTTATGTAAAAATTATATTCCAACACAATATCTATATATAATTTTCTTTCTTGTAATTTCTTCTCTTTCCTTTTTAATTATTTTTCTTTTCTTTCTCTTTTATTTCTTTTCTTCTTCTTTCTATTTCTTTTACCTTAGTGAATCACGGCAGCTTGGTGTGGAAATGTCACCCACGGCAGCTCTTGTTCCCACGTGAAACAGCCCTCTTCTTGTGTTCTGGTCAGTATCCAAACCAGCCACAGAAATTCCGGCTTCTAGTCCTTAAAATGTCTACAGATCAGTCAAGATTTAAGCTTCCTCCTCAGCTTTGTTCTTCCTTCTTGTGGCAGCCTATAATCCCTCTTCAAAACCATTTCTTTCCAGCTTCAAACACAGCTCCACAAGCTGTCCACGGTCAGCCCTCTCCCTCTCGTCTGAACCAGTCTACGTTTCAACCACTATAAAACTCTTCTTTCAGTGTTCTGTTCCAGCCTCCTTAACCCTAACCTAACTTTCAAAAACCATAGCCTTGATCTACCCCTGGTCGAAATCCCAGCTCAGCCTTAAATAATTTTCGTTTTGCCCTATTTTCGCTGCTGCTAAGCTTGTTTCTCCAGCCCGTAATGCCCTGAACAAGACCTCACTTTTTAACAACTAAAACACTCACACCAACTCCTCGTATTGCTCTCAACTTTAGCCACTCACACCCAGCCTGATTCTTCTTCGCCGAATGCTACTGCTGTGTCCAATTTTTTTTGGGTGTGAAATTTGGGAATGAAGGTAACGTGAGGGAGTGGAGAAGTAGGTGGCTTAAGAGTAGATATTGCCGTGTAAGAAAGGAGGGATCAGAGAGTATTATTATTATTCTACATATATATATATATATATATATATATATTTTTATATGTAAATATAGGCATATGTTGCTATTAACAATTAAATGCTCTGCCGAATGGCAGAGCACTTTAGCTTTTGGATGGGATTTTTCCCATCAGATCTAATTATGCCCACGTTTTTGCTTTCTTTGCTTTTTTTTTATTTATTCATTTATTTCTTTATTAAACATATATACACTTTGTGTTTTATTTATTTAAATCTTTATTATTATTAATATCTTGTATATGTGTATAAACATATTTTTAAGATATCATTTTTTTTTATATATATTAAATACATAAACATATATACATCTCATATATATATTTATTTCTTTCTTTCTTTGTTCTTACAACTATGTTTTGTACTTATATACGTATATTCCCGAATACGTATATGTTTATATAAATACATTTTACATTTTATTATCGTATTTATCTATGTACTTGCACTTGCACATGCACGCATATCGTATACATGTACATTGTATGCGTTTTTAAATTGGTTCACGGTGTATACAATCGATCCTTTACATATAGGTACAAACTCCTTTCGTGTCTATTTAATGTACCATAATCTTATACTTGAAATTTCACGAATACATTATCTCTTTACGTTTGCTAGATTACACAAGAGGTACACCTTTAGCTAAAAATTACGGTTCTCACAGGGCATCACAAGGCTGATGGACCCGCCAAGTCATCAGCGGTTTCGAGATCACTTGACAAGTAGACCCGAGGACCATCTATAGATTATGGCCATAGATCTAGTTGAGATAGCCGTGAAGGGTGTTGGCCTATGGGTGCACCCCAAAAGCGGACGACTTGTGTTCCTGTGGGAACAATGAGAGCATGATTTATTTGTTGCCTAGTCTCAAATTATTGATTTCTGTTTACTGAGGGGATTTGTGAAATCCTATTTACTGGTTACTACATTTTAAAGTAAACTAATTATCATGTGATTCTGAATGGTGTATTGAGAGGTGGTTTACTATATCCACTGTTTTCCTACTCGGTGTAATTTTAAGGAAAAATAAATAAATTGTGGTATATAGTTTGGCTTTAATTAAATCAGCATACATTTCCTTTACTGGGCGCGTAGTTCGCTCACCCCTTTGTTTTAACTCCACAGATAAAAGACAAGGAGTTAGAGAATTAGCTCCCAATTGGATATAGCTACATATAAAGCTCTGGGGCAAAGGATGCTAAACATGACAGGTACAGTCTCTTCTCCTTTACATTTTGGACATAAGTATACAGTACTACTTTATTGAGATAAAGCCAATAGGGGATGTCAGATGTAAAGAAATAAAGAAAAGTATTTTCATATTCCGTATTCGTTAAATAAATGTTTATCATTTATTACTGTCACGGTTGAAGGTTAATGACATCGCAGATAGCCCAACCGGTAAAGTTGTATAGAAATACGTGAAAAATGTGGTAACGGGATGTTACAGTTTATTCATGTATAAGATTGTTATAATATAATAAATAATTAATTAATTACCACTAGCTTGATTTATTAATGTCTTTTGTGTTAAGGCTAAAAATAAAATTACCACTGACTTGATTTATAATTTTCTCTTTTAATGATGCCCAAGCTTATAAAAAAATTGTACTTGTATTGTTTAATTTAATTACTTAACTTTTTCTAATCTTAAAAACTTAAATTTTAATTTTAAGATTAGGTTTTTTTTAAATCTAAATTTAATATCTTTCTATACTTGAAACTTTAAGAAAATATAATTTAAATTTAATTTTATTAAAAATATTTTTAATGTGTTGCACAAAATATCAAATTCAAAGTTTCAAACAAATATTGAAATTATATAATTTTTATATATATTGATTTATTATTGTATTAAAATTAAAATTTTATTATAAAATAAAAATAATAAAATGTTAAAAAGATTTTTATAATAAAGTCAAATGTTAAATTAATAATATATTTATTATTATAAATGCAATAAGTATAATATTAAAGATTATTGGATATCATATGTTATGGTGTTTTAAATTAATTTAATTTAAATGAATTAAAAAGATTCAATATTTATTTTGCTGGTAATACATAATTGATAAAATTGTATAATATATAATAATTTTTTTCAAAATTTTAAACTTTTTAATTAAAAAAGTATATCAATTATTTATTTATTTTTAAATAATAATTATATAATTATAATTCGGATTTTTTTGAATTATAAATTCAATTTTTTACAGGTTTCGGATCGGATCGGTCTCGGCTTTAGATCGTATCGGGCTCGGGTTATGTTGGGTTCGGGTTGTGCCAGGTTCGAATTTTTTTTGTTTCGGGCTTTTTCGATTGCAGGCCTTTGACTTTTTTGGTCAATTCGAAGTACTGATCCTGGGTCTATCTCAAACGGATTTTCAAGCTCGGACCAGTTTTTGCCACCTCTATTGGTGAACCAAATGTGCTACCATTTTCTTTGACTTTAAGGTGTTGTTTGGTTGGGGGAATTTTTTTTTCCGTCAAATGATTCCTGCATTTGGTTGGAGGAATCGGATTCCGGGGGGTAATTTTTTTTACCAACGTGTCAAAACAGTGCCAAACAAGTGTCAAATTTGGGAAAAAAAAATTCCCCCCTCTCCCTGAGGTTTTTTTTTTCCAGGGGGAATTTAACTTTTTTTCCAATTTTACCCTCCAATAATTATATTTTGTTTCCATTTTACCCCTAAACCTATCTAATATTACAACCATGTTTTTTTCTTATTTTGATGAAGAGAAAAATGAATTTAAAATCAAATGGACCAATAATAAGATGGACCCTATGATTTTTGATTAATCAAAATCAATTTAATATAGTAATAGTTTGTTATATCAAAATAATTTACATAACAAAAACCTTATAAAAAAGGGGCAAAATAAATAAATAAATAAGTATATTAAATAAATAAATAAGTAATTAATTTAAATATAATTTATTTCAAGTGTTATTCACTCTACATCAACTAATAATATGGAGGGTATTATAGTAAAATAAATAATTTTACTCTCTTACTTTCCTTTAACCAAACACAGAAATCTTATATTCCCACCAATACAACCGAACACAGGAATCTAATATTCCTAGTAATTCGTTAAGTAAAATAATATTCTGATAATTTAATATTCTCAGTAATCTTAAATTTCCCGAACCAAACGCCCCTAAATGATGTAAAGAAGGATTGAAAAATACGTAGAAAAATAAGAACAATGAATAATGCAAATATTTTAGTGTAGGGGATGGTCTTGAAAGGAAGATGCCAGAAATTATTTAATAAAAGTTGGTAAATAGTGGAAATCATGCTGACTTTATGCAATTAATGTTTTGAAGTGCCCATTGATTAAGCACTAAGTCCTTGGATGAAATTAATGAGGCATTAAGATTCATTGACTTTCAATTACCAATCTTTTTCCAAGCCACCAATCTCATCGTGCACTTGACAGATTTTCCAAAGTTAGTTTAAATGGCAGATTTTGACATTTAATTTTAGTCTAAAATTATATATACGTATGTTTTTTATTTGAGTTATATCACTGTGCTCTAAGTTTAATATCTAAATAAATCTTCAAAATTTACTAAAATGTAAACAAGTTCTTGATCTTTTATTGCATAAAAAAATTATATTTCATTGTAATTATACGCATTAAATTTAAAAATTGGGTGAATAATGTTCAATTGACAAAATTTTTAAAATAGATATTTTTTTTCAAATATTAATTTTGCTCTTCCAAAAAACTCTAAAAAGGAATTTTTTACAAATTAAATCATTCAACTAAAAAAATTCAACAAATAATTGAATATTTTATACCTTCAAGGTTCTATTTACAATACGATAAAAGTTCATGATTTTAATTTTATGTGATAAAAGGTTCTAATTACAATAAAATAAAAGTTCATGATTTTAATTTCTTGCAATAAAAGATTATAGACTTATTTGTATTTTTGATTAAATAAGTTTGAAGGCTTATTTGAATAAATTTTTTTTTGCAAGTAATATATTAATAAAATATAAAAAGCTTATAAAATCAGAAATTTTATCAATTCATAAAAAAGCATAAAAAAGAAAATAATATTAAAAAAATAATCTTATCAAAAAATTATGAGCCACTTTTAAAAAAAAGATTTATATATTTGTAATGAATCAATTAATTTTAAGTGTTTAGAAAATTAAATTGAATTTTTTAAAATTTTATACGATTTTGATTTAATATTCATGACAAATTAATTGATTTTAAGTGTTTGTAAGAACGGCCTCTGGTTGGTTTTCTACAGTATCTGTAAGCATCCACCTAGGAGAGTAAAAAAAAAATTAATAATTTCTGCTATTGTCAAAAGATAATGGAGTAGACTCCAAGCTTCTTCGAAGCCTGCAATTTTAGGATACCCGACTCGGTAGTTTTTGGGTTTTGGCGACTTTTCTGTAAATCCAACGCCTTTGCTTTGCTTGCTTGCTTCTAACTTCTAATTTCTTCGTTTTCCTCTTACTTTTCACAAATAGCCGGAGTCAACAGAGCTATAGTTCAAACTTTACAATTAAGCCCTTTTTATTTCTTATTGATACAACTAATCTTTTTAGTCTTTAATAATTGATACTTTCTCTTACAACCATCAAAAATACAATTATGGATTATTAATGACCAATTGGATCGATCGTTCAAAAGAATCAAAGCATTGGTCGAATTAACACAGTAGCTTGATGTGTCTTTACACTCCTTGTCCTTCCTTTAAGGATATGGGAAACAGAAACTTTAGTTTTTCTCAAAGAAATGATAATGCTGAATCTGTCTCCTCTATGTCCCAAGAAAATCCTATCTTGGTATCGAAACTTGACACATGGCCATGTATCAAGATATCGGACAAATATCGTGATGCCATTCGCAAACAGTGGAAAGACTGCTTGATTGTGAAGCTATTAGGGTGCTCTTTGGGGGTTCAAAATCCTAGATGAAAAATTTCATAAGCTGTGAAACCCTAAAAAGGAGTATGAATTGATTGATTTAGGAGAAGGGTTTTTTCTTGTCAAGTTTGGAAATATGTTAGATATGCAGTTTGCACTTGAAAAAGGGCCTCGGATCATCTTTAGCCATTACTTAAAAATTAGAAGATGGCAACCTGATTTTCATCCAAGTTATGCTTCAATTGACCCTATGGCGGTTTGGATACGATTTTCAGAGCTCCCAATCGAATACTATGATGGATGTGTTGGATGTTTGGATATTTTTAAAAGGATTTATATATGATATACTGACCGTGTATAATTTCTATACACTGTCAATGCATTAGAGATTGACACCTCATCACTAAGCTCTTATAAGCAAATTAAAAAAATTTATTTATATTTGCTTTTAAGGGCTTGGCATATTTTTTAATTTACCAATTGATGAAGTGTCAACTTCTGATGTATTGACAGTGTATAAAAACTATACATTGTCAATGCATCATATACAAACTTTTTTTAAAAAGACTTTTACCATACTTATTTTTTATTTAATTATTTTTCAGTATTTAATCTTATTTGGAAAACTAGTGTTTTGATTTTTCTAAAACTTTGACAAGATTTGTTTCAGATTTAATTAAATATTCTCTCAAATTTAGTCAAATTCTTGTCTTGATTTTCTCTAGATTATGTGTTGATTTTATTATGATTTTATTACGATTGAATCCTGGGTGATTACACCTATTGGTGAAATAATCCTTAAGGACAGTGCGATTGCAGCATGCCTTTTCACTTGTCTGAGTTTCATGGGTTTTTGTTGCAAAAGCTTTAAAATTTACTTTTTTTAGTTGTTTTGAGATTTGAGTTCGTGGTTTTTTTGTAAGTTATCAGTTATCATATTTGGTTAGTAAGAATGCTAGATAAATGGTTTGAATATATGCTAGATAATCGGTTATCAGTTATTAGATTTGGCTTGAAACATGGAAGCTTTTATTGATTAGATTTAATTTTTAAAATAATTTGTCAATAGTAATAGTCGGTATTCTGTATTGGATGCAATATTTTTAAACTGATTGTAGTTTAAAAGTCAAGTTATTGATTTATAAAATTTAATTTTTATTTTGTATTTTTTGAGAACTTACTAGACATACATATGTGGCAATGGCAAATTCAAATACCCCCATAAATATGGAGGATGGATATAATGAGTATGAAAATACTTCTAAGCACCAAAAAAAAATCTTCTTCTAAGGTGTGGAATGATATGACTAAACTTGAATGTGAGGACAAATATGACAAAGGCAAAATGTAACTACTGTAAGACTATTCTTTTAGCAAAATCTTCTAGTGGAACTTCTCACTTACTATGTCATTTAAATGGTTGCCTTAAAAAGAAAATTAAGGATATTACTCAATATACCATAGCAACTTAAACACCTTTAGGAGGTAGTTTAGGGTTAAGAAATTATAAGTATGACTAAGAAAAATGTTGTAAAGCTATATCGACTTTTCTTGTCTGTGGTAAATATTCTTTTAGTACAGTTGAGGAATCGGGGTTTAGATACATGATGAGTGTTGTAAGTCCTCACTATATGAATATAAGTAGACATACAGCTACTAGGGATGTCTTGAATTATTATGCAAAGGAAAGACAGAATGTCAAAGCATTATTGGTTGAAGCACCTGGTCGAATATGTTTAACTTATACTAATTGGAAATCTTAGCATACTAATGATGAATACATTTGTATTACTACTCATTGGATTGATAATGAATGGAAATTGCAGAAGAGAATAATAAGGTTTAAAGCTTTAACCCCTCCTTATGATGGTTTGAACATAGCAAATGAACTTTTTTTATGCTTAACTTAGTGGAATATAGATAAAAAAAAATTGTCAGCATCACTTTGGATAATGCATCTTACACTGATGTCTTGGTTTATTCTCTTAAAACTCAGTTTCGTACCAATAAGGCCCTTTTATGTGATGGTGCTTTCTTTCAAATTAGATATTGTGGGCATGTTTTAAATCTCATTGTTCAAGCTGGTTTAAATCCTTGAGATTCCAATTGTACTGATAGCACCGCTCCATACTGATGTATATATATAAGCATAAGATGTAAACGCTCCATAATGTTTAGAGAGCGTGTGCATGAGATGTGAAAGCTACTAGGACAACTACATATAATTGATTAACGTGTAATTGATAGTTTTACACTATATCGACTTGGCACTAATTGAGAAAAATGGATATTTAGATTAGCTGTGATATGAAAAATGGGAGGAATGGATTTTTATGTGAAAGAGTGGAAATGAATAACTCCTGATTTGAGAAATAAACTTACGGGAGTATAGATATATGATGAGACACAGCATGTAGTGGTCAAAGTGATGCTGATGTTAAGAATATGCTGGCAATATTATGTAAAGGTTGATCTAAAGGACAAAAGTCGAAAGTATACGGAATGTACCACCTTCTGACTTAAGTTAAATTCAAAGGACCGAATTTCTTAAGGTGGAGAGAATGTGACAACCGCAAAATTTCTACTGTTTAATAGTGGAAATTAATATTAAGGAAAATGTAAGTGGAAATAAGAATATTTTGAAATTCAAAAAATAATGAGGAAAGGAAATTTAATTTGGATAAATTGAAATCCAAATTAAATAAGAAAATGAGAAATAAAAATGATATATAATTATATAATTATATATTATGTAAATGTATTTTTATACAAATACATATGTATCTAAATACTGTATAGTATATAGTATATATTAATATACATTGGTGTATATAGATATATATATATATATACTATTTTATACATTTAAATAGTACATATGTATATCTTATGTATATATAAATATATACATATATGAGAATGTAAATATTATTTTATATTAAAGGGTGCATAATTATATATTGTAAATACAATATATATTGTGGTATAATATATATATATATAAATATATATAAAGGTTATTTATTTTTAAAGTATATAAATATACATATATATACTATATATATATATGTATTTTGTAATACACAATATATATCTTTATACATATAATTTATATATAGTACAATATATATAAAATAATAATAATATTATATGTATAATATATAGTTTATAAATATAATTATGCGTATAATTATATTAAATATAAACAAAATAAAAAGAAAAGAGAAGGAATCGGGGAAGGACCCGATCCTTCCCAGCCAGAGGGACCGACGACGGCGGCGCTGCCACAGTTGGCAAGGGAGAAAAGGAAAGAGTGAAACGGTACCGGTAGAGAAAGGAGAAGCCAGTGACCGATGGAAGAAAGGAGAAATAGAGAAGGAAAACAAAAACTAGCGGAAGCCGAGAAGAAAAAGAGAAAAGGGAAAGTGGCGGTGCCAGCCGATTCGGCCATCGCCACTACCACCGAAGCTTTGCCGGAGGAAGAGGAAGACGTGGGAGGCCATCGGAGAGGCGATGAACGGCGGAGGAGGGAGAACGAAGAGGCGGAAGAAACCGAACCTAAACTGAGTAGATCTGCCACCGTGTCGTCAATTCGGGATGGACGGAGGCCAGATCCAGGTTCGTCGTGGCGTCGGCCAGCGGAGGGGCCACCGAATCGTCAGAGAACCGACCACCGGAGGAGAATCGGCGGTGAGGGGAGGTGACCGGTTCGACTAGGAAAGGAGAAAAGGAAAAAGAGAAAAAAAAAGAAAAGGAAAAAGAGAAAAAGAAAATGGAAAAAGGAAAAAGAAAAGAAAAGTAGAAAAGGAAGAAAAAGGAGAGAGAAAAAGGAAATTTTCGGACTTCGAAAATTTCGAGAATTTCGGGAAATCTCGAAAAACTCGAAAACTTGAGAATTACGGGAATCGGTAAGAAATCCCAGAAAGTGTTGAAAATATTTAAATAATTTATTTATTTAAATAAATTGAGAAAAATTCTAAAATTTAGAATTTGGTTTCCAGAATCGTCTTCGGTGAATGAAATGATGGAATCGGGAGAGGTGAACACAGGCACAACCTTTGAGAGGCAGTCGCCGACCCGAGAAAGGTAAGGGAGACATGTACAGCCTGTAAGGATATTTGGCACCCATGTTTTAAATTATGCATTTAATTTTTATAAATGCTATTGATAATGATTGGTTGGAAAATTGTGGTGAATTACTAGTTGAGATTTTAAGCTATATTTTTCGTACAGGAGGCTAGCCAATCGGCAGCTGTTATACTGCCCAAAATTATTGGAAAAATTAATGAAAATCATAATAAATGATTTTTCATCACGAGTGTAACATCCCAAATCCACTATTTAACATAATATGTACTTATAAACTCCACTTACTTACCGGTTGGGCTGTCTGTGATGCTTAACAACTCTTAACATTTTAAATAAGAATTAGAACTCTTATTATTTATACTAATATGACTTGCTACATTAATACTCTAAGGTATATATACATTCCCTTCTATTTTAAGTAGTACTGTAAAATTTTTCTGAATATATAAAAGAAATAATATACCTTCGATATCGAATATCCACTAACAGTCGATATTCTCTGGAAAGTAATTCTCTCAATCCAAAATAAACAATCTATGGAGTGGAAAATGAGGAGTGAGCGATAACATGCTCAGTAAGGAAGATGTACAATGCTTTAATAATCAACCCTATTTCCCAAAACTTTTATCTTTCTTAACAGTAAACTCAATGCATATAGAAAACAATTTACAATATCATGTAATAAACATTGAATAGGATATAACAAAATCCTCTCTGTAAACAGAAATTAACAAGTTGAGACTAGGCATCACCCTATAAATGAATCATGCTATCATCGTTCCCCCTTCCCTTTGCGAGAACGGCATAATCATCCCGATAAGGATACAGTAGATCTATGGCCACAATCTATGGGTGGTCCTCGGGGTTCACTTGCCAAGTGACCTCGAGACCGCTGATGACTTGGCAGGTCCATCAGCATTATAACTAATAACAATGCATGAAACTAGGGGCCTAAAGTCTCAAAATCATATTTATAACTCAAAATACCTTTAAGGAAACACATCATTGAATTTAAATCATTTGAATAAATAATAATTCCAAAAAGGTATTATTCTCATTTTCGTAGAAAATATAAATTGAAACCTGCTCGCCCATGGTCAACTCGCCCATTATGGCTCGCACATGGTCAACTCGCCCAATGGTCAACTCGCCAATTGGATCAACTCGCCCAAAAGGTTTCGTATTTTCTATTTTCAAAATATTAATCTGTCTCATTTTTGGTTTGAGAAAATGTACTTTAAACCTGTTCGCCATGGTCAGCTCGCCTATCACGGCTCGCCCATGGTGAACTCCAAGGTGGGTGAAGTAGTATTCGCCCGCCTGCTTTCCTTTTTAATCAACAAATAAAACTGGCTCGCCCTTAATGGCTCGCCCATTATATGAAAAGATAGTCGCCCGCCCCAGAAAACATTGAAAAGGGTCCGCCCACAATGGCTCGCCCGGATTTTCTATTTAAAACATGGTTACTCGCCCGCCAAAATATCACATGAGGGCTTTTCGCCCAAAACACAACGAAAGGTCAACTCACCCGCCCTTACCAGTTAGCCCAACAGCAAGGCAATTTATCAAAATAAAATGCATGTCATAAACTAAAACCATTTCTCGGTAATTTCGTAAAATTAACTCCACAGGACATGCATTCTTTTCACACACAACCCCCTTACCTCGTCTGATGAAACCTTGCTTTTCGCCCGCCTTATCAATTCTCACTACTCGACTGCAAGGTGAAATATTAATTCCATTAATATTTTCTCTTCGAATTATTTCCTAAAATTATTAATATTTTCTAACGCTTTGGCGAGATTCTGTGACTACTCTCCAACTCGCCATTCGCCCAACAGCGCTCGCCAGTCGTCATTGAGCTTACATGTGGTAGCTCACCCGGACCTATTCGCCACTCACTCATTGGCTTATTCTGGGAGCTCGCCCAACCTGCGATTAGCCATTCATAATGGCTTAAATGTGGAGTTCGCCACATCCTTTGGGCGAGTACTCGCCCATTTTGACTAACAGCTTTCTACTCGCCCATCGTGTTTCCTTACTCATTCTTGGTTATTTTTCCATCTAGTTTCTTATATATTAAACAATATTTAACTACAACCAGGCTGTATCTATGTTTATCACGTTGTAAAACATAGAAATCTATCATTAAATATCAAGAGAACTATAAAACTATGAAACTCACCTTTACTAAGTTGCTCTTCCAACAACAGAACGCTTTCTTGCCTCCCTTAGCTTTACTTCTCCTATTCCTTGCCTCACCTTTAACACTGCGGGAGAGTTTGGCTAGCTAAAAGATGAAATTGTATGGCTCACCTATGAGAAAAACGGAGGAATGAAAGATGAATTTGCAGAGAAACAGAATGGGTTAGAAGGTTATTTGAGAAGATGAAGTTGGCTAAATCATTATCCCTCACGTATTCCTTCTTATATACCCATATTGATCCTGTTAGAAATTACCACCTGTTTCCTTATCACGTTTCTTTCATTATTGCATGCATTAAACACCCAAGAAACTACAGCCAAAAGAACGGTGTAAAATCCTTACTAAAACCCCGTTTTGACCGACTTTTCCTTGCCATTTATTGTCTAGCTCAATTTGTCAGAAAAAGAGAAGTGGCGAGAAGTCCACTGCCGCCCCTTTCCTTGACTTTTCTATTTCCTTTTTCTTCTCTTCTCCACGCCCATTTCTCTTCCAGCCAACGTTGATTGGCTATCAACCCATTCTTTTCCTTGTTTTTGTCCTCTAGCCATTTATCCCTTCATTTAATGCTTTCATATCTTTTAAATTCTAACAATTTCTTTCTTTAAACACCATACTATAATTCATCACTTTAATTGAAAAGTGAAAATTTACATTCGGTTATTCTTTAATTTCACTAAAAGAATTTATTTCCACTATCAATAATGTACACATATGGTATACAGTATAATAAAAATTCGGATTTTACAACGAGAAATGATTTCTAACACGAAAATCGAGAAATCGATTAGTTTTCATAAAACATGAATATATTAATAATTAAATTTAAAATATTCATGTTTTTGAGAATGGTGAAAAAGGAAATCATCGAAATTTATCCCGATAGGTGATATTTCACGTGAAATGAGGTGAAAATGAAAAAGGACCAAAGTGAATATTTTAATAATATTTCTCCAAATATTCACTTGATTTTATAAATAACCTTTATGGGTTCAATTGAGAAAATAAGTGTTTATAGAAAATTTCATAAAGGTAATTAAAGGTGAAAAACAGTATTTTGAGACTAGAAAGTCTCCGCATGTGTTTACAGAGAAAATATGGGACGGGAGTGTTGATTTGGAAAATAAATATTTTAATTTTTCATAAATCATAAAAATAATTGATTTGAATCCCGATAACCTTGAAAATCATGTTTTCGATAAAAAGCACGGAAAAGCGTGCGTATATGTTTTACGGTGAAAAATGACAGTTATGATCTTTTATATTTTACAGTGATTATTTTATAAACTGTTTTCACCATATGGAAAATATGATTTATACTATTCTATAATATTCAGAACATTTTCGAGAGTGATTACCCCAGTACGAATATTTTATAAATTGTTATTCATAAGATGAAAATATTTTCCTTATGAATATTTATGGATTGATTGAATTTATATTCAATGAAATTGATTTCATAAATGAGGTTTATATCACGTGTTTACTATTTTGAGACTGTTAGGCCCCATATCATGCTCACGTGTCACGTGTTAGTGCTGATAGATACTGATCCTATTATCAGCGTCCCAGTGGACATCTGATCAGTGCACACTGTAGACCTCATAGACTATAGCCATAGATCTCATGTGTTTCCCCTATTTGGGATGATATTATAGCATGATATATTTAGGGTGTTGCCTAGTCTCCATGATACTGTACTGATGATTGTGCTTTTCACTGAACTTTTGCTGGTACTAAATTATCTATAGCTACTGAGCTTTTGATATATTACATGTTAAACTAAATATTAGACAATGTTTTACAAGTGTGGAAATGAGTATTTGTGAAAGGAACATTAATTTCTTATTTAATTACTTAAGTGTTTTATCACGTGAATATTTAATGTTTTACTGGGATTTGAATATCAAAAGAAAACAAGTACTCTCTACAGTTGCTTCTAGGTTCTGGGACAAGACAGGTATTTCAAAATACCTGCCTTACTCCATCCAGATCCCTAGCCGACTATAGTATCCTTCCTACATGTGAGCCTAGAGCCTTTAGGAAGATTTAAAGAAAGTGAAAAAATTATTTTCAGCATATAGGTAGCTGAATATCAAGTGTTGCATATAACTCTCTTACTGAGCCGTGGTTTGCTCACTCCCCAATTTTAACATTTCAGATTTTCGGTGGCTAAGATCTGACATTTGAGGATTTCGAGTTTCGCATTTAGAGACACTGTGACAGCTTGATTTATAATATGAGGTATGATCATTTATTTTCTGTATTTAGACTTACTTTCAGTACTACTTTCTTAAGAATTAAGATAGGGGATGTAATTGATATTACTAATTTTATAGTTAATAGTTAAATGAGTATGAAAAGTAAAGTATCACAGACAGCCCAACCGTATAAAATGTATAAAAAAATAGAGAAAAATGTGGTCACGGGATGTGACAAGAGGTGTTTTAGAGTCATATTATTTTGAGCAATGAAATAAAAAAAAATTGAGTTTGGTACACTTGTTGGGAAGTGATCATAGAAATACGATTAAGTTTAATCTAAATATATAAGAGATATGAGTATATTAATTTAATTAAGAAAATATATATAGATATTCATATGTTAGTTAAATTAAGGAAAAATGTACAACTATATATATATATATATATATGCAATAAATAAGACTAGGAACTTAGCTTGTTTGAAGGCTTTTTTTTAGGGGTAAGGACATGGTTTTATTTTAGATATTTAAATGTTAAATATAGAGGGACTTTAGGTTTAAAAATATTGTTTGATGTAGGTTTAAGTGATAACCTAAAAATTCAAGAAGGATAAAGCCAAAAGGAAAATTTGGCAGCCAAGATAGAAATTTACAAGCTAATGATTTTTATGGAAAGCCTTAAAAAAATATGAAATTTCTCAAGGTGGATAAATAACAAAAAAATTTTGGTGCCTTAATGTAGGAAATTTTTGAGATGGTGGATGTTTAATATCCTAAACTAAAGGGCTTAAGTGGTAAGGTGTACGAGTGGTAATCCATAATCGTAATGTGGTACGCACTAGGTAAGGGAATATACGGTAAATGCTTGTTAGTCCGCTATGTTTATGTATGTCTAAATTAATGTTATTTAATACTTATGGATTTAAATGCATTCTTGGTTAAATTTCAAATTATATTGGATTGAGCTGAAAGTGCAAAATGTTGGAATTGGTAAATTAAATATATATTGCTTGATTGAGTTTTCTACAGGTATTTGGTTGTGGTTATGACACTGGGTAGTGTTCTACCTATGTCGTTATAATGCTGAAATTTCTTTAGAAATTGTTTAAGTAAATTTCTTGTTATTAATTTAGATTTAATAAATGCCTTTAAAACCCCATGCATATTAAGCATCGTTACTTGTTATCGAAATAATGGTTTTAAGTATGAGTTCATACGATGAGATTTTAAAAAACTATAAGTATTTAAAACTTTTAAAAAACTATAAGTATTTAAAACGATTCATGCTTTTAGTACTCAACTTATAATGTAAATGCTATTTTTACTTTCATAAAAAAATGTTATTTTTACATGATTTTTAACTCATGAGACACGTGATGCTATGTAATGCTTGTGTGGCATTTATTATGCATGTGTGGCGTTTATTATGCATGTGTGGCGATTATTAAGCCTGTGTGGCATTGAGGCACTGTATACGTAATTGCGTCATAGATCTTGCTTGTGTGGCAAATGGATAGCGTTAATTACATATATGGTCCGATAACTAGTCATGACTTGTATTTCAGCGCATTTAATTGTGCCTGTGTGGCACTTAGTGAGCCTGTGTGGCATTAAGGCCATAAATGATTATGGACCTTGAAACCCCATTATCCCAATTTATATAGCCATAAATGATTATGGAGTTACACCCAAAAAAATGATTATGGAGATTTTTTTTTGTTCTGTAGATTTTGGACATTAATCACGTGAATGCCCAAATTTAAACACGAAATTAACTTTTCATTTTTGTTACGCCAAAGGAAAACTTTTCATTTTTGAATAGTTTCTTTTTTGGTTAACATGTACAATATTTTTACTAAATTTTTGTTGCATAAATATAAGAGGTCTAAAAAATTCAAATGTCAAGTTCTGCGATTGAAACCAACTTTGGAAAATCTGTCAAGTGCACAATGAGATTGACGGCTTGAAAAAAGATTGATAATTGAAAGCCAATGAATCTTAATGCCTCATTAATTTCATCCAAGGACTTAGTGTTTAATCAATGGGCACTTCAAAACATTAATTGCATAAAGTCAGCATGATTTCTACTATTTACCAACTTCTATTAAATAAATTCTGGCATCTTGACTTGAAGACCATCCCCTACACTAAAATATTTGCATTATTCATTGTTCTTATTTTTCTACGCATTTTTCAATCCTTGTTTACATCACTTAAAGTCAAAGAAAATGGCAGCACGTTTGGTTTACCAATACAGCAAGGCTGATGGATTGAAGGTTATTGAAAATGATACATAAAGACTTTCCCTGGCGACCGACTACTGCAGTAAAGGTTTTGGGCTTATCGCCTCGATGGTATCCTTTTGAACAAACTACATTAAAACCTTGAAATCCCATTATGGCATTATCCTAATATCCATAAATGGTTATGCAGATTTTTTTTGTTCTATAGATTTCGGAGATTGAAATACTGAATTTCATTGGACCAAGAGTCATGTCAAAGCGAAAACCTATCAATAATCGTTAGGCTTTCTGGTATTATAGCCATCACAGTGATCTCTATATCTAATTAAATCATAACAAAATAGAAAGCAAGTGGATTACTCTACTGCTCTTGATCAACTTGCATAATTCTCAGTCAATTACCACGGATTTCGTCTTAGCAATTTATTAAGAATGCATGCATTGTTAACTGCCTGGTGACAGATTCCACATAGAGAACATACGTATACACACTAACATGATTAGTTCAAAGAGCAATAGGAATGGGAATTAAGAACAAATCATTCTTCCTTTTCACAGCCAAGCCGAATGTTTCAGCCATTTCCAGATCTTCATTCTTCATCCCATTGGGGAGCTTCCAATCAAAATGGTACAACAGATTTGCAAGTGGTAACTCAATGCTTGGTTGAGCAAATGTTATTCCAGGGCAAATCCTTCTTCCAGCGCCAAAGGGAATGTATTCAAAGCTTGTTCCTCTGAAATCGACGGAGCTGTTGAGGAATCTTTCTGGACGAAACTCCTCAGCTTCTTCCCAGTAACCAGGATCTCTTGCTATTGCCCATGCATTTATCAAGACTCTAGTTTTGGCAGGGACGTCATAGCCGTTAATCACAGAATTTTCGGAACACTCTCTTGGTATTGATAGAACAACCGGAGGATGTAATCTCAATGTTTCTTTAACTATTGATCTTAAGTACTTCAATTCATGAATCCCTGCTTCATTTACTCCGCCATGTTCACCAAAAACCTGTCTTACCTCACTTTGTGCCTTTCTCATCAACTCTGGATTTTTCAACATTTCAGACATTGCCCATTCTACTACAGTTGCTGATGTCTCACTCCCCGCCGCAAAAACATCCTAGAAATAATTATTGGCGAACGTAATCAAGTTCAATTGGTACTAGGCAAACCAAAACAGAAATCAGCAATGTAAAATACTAACCTGGATGACTGCTTTTATGTTGTCATTTGTCAGAGGGAATTCAAGGTCACCCTGCTGCTGTATCTTTAGAAGAACATCAACTAGATCTGCCTGTCCTTGTTCATTGCAGCCTCCTGTCTTGTTTCTCTTCGCCCTGTGTTCATTAACAATATCTTCAAGGATCTTGTCAGAATCCTCATGTAGCTTCTTTAGCTTAATCCTGATTCCACTAATCAATTTAAGGACTTCACTGGAAGGATACATATCAGCTAAACAAAACCCACCAGCTAGTTTCACAGTTTCTGCCACAATCCTTATGAACTTATCTTGCTCTGCGGTTTTCTTGCCAAAGGCAGCTCTTGCTGTTATCCCGTATGAAAGTGAAAAAAATTTCTCAGTAAGATTGACTGGAGACCCTTGCTTCAAAGCTATGGATTTGATGAAATCTGATACCTCTTCTTCTCTGATTGATTGGAATGACTGGACTCGGCTTGCGCTTAAAAGCTCCAGCGTGCAAATTTTTTTCATCTGTCTCCAATAGTTTCCGTATGGTGTAAAGCCAATTCCTTTGAAATTGTTATTCATTATGTCAGCTGCAAGGACATAAGGCCTTTGAGAAAAGATGATATCATTGGTTTTCATAATCTCTTCTGCAATCTTCGCCGATGATACTACGATTGTGGGAACTTCTCCAAGCTGTAGATGCATCAAAGGTCCATATTTCTTGGCTAAATCGCGTAGGGTCTGATGGGGCAAAGGACTAATCAGTTGGTGTAGGTTGCCTATGAGAGGTAGCTTCCGTGGCCCTGGAGGAAGCTTCACGGTGGACTTCTTGTTGGCTTTTGTTTTTCTCAGAATTCTGACCACCATGAACAAGAAAAGGAAGGTGAGAAACAAGGTAACATATGGAAACTGAAGCTCCATGAAGCTCATTGAGATCTATTGAACCTGAATCGACTTGAATTAACTTGAGAAAGGAAATTCAAACCTGGCTTTAGTTCTAAAAAAAAAAAATGAATCCAAGATATCCAACAAAACGTTAAAACCTTGAAATCCCACTTGCTAAATGATTTTGGAGACTTTTTTGTTCTGTAGATTTTGGAGATTGGATTCTTAAATTTCATTAGGCCAAGAGTCGTGTCAAAGTGAATGTTGAACCGTAAACTTGTTGAAGCAGCAAATATGGACTTTAGGATGATACTTAAATTGCATGTGGATTTTTTCTTTATTTTTTTTTACAGCAAGCATGGAAGTAAATCTTGCCTATAAATATCATGTAGTGTGACTGATGAAGTAGAGTAGAGTGAAAGAAGAAAATAAAGAGTGTTTTGAAAGTATGCCGTGAGTTGCAGTGTAAGTGAAAAAAAAGAGTTTATTGTAAGGTAAAAAATATTGGAGTGAATGTATTTGAATGCATTTATAATATAAAATTGTTGAATTATTCAACTCGTATGTGTCATTCTTTTTTTCTCCACCTCAAAATCAATTTCTACACAAAATTAATATCACACACAACCTATTTTCCAACCGGAAAAACCTTATCAACAATGTTTAAAGTTTTCTTCTATTGTCTCCATCAGAGTGAACTCCATGTCTGATTAAATCATTAACCAAATAGAAAGCATGCATTAAATAATTGTTCAAAGGAATCCAACGCGCAAATTGCCTTGTGAAGAAAACAAAAAAGACATACGACATTACAACTGATTGCAAAACCCAAACAAGATTAATTTAAGATCATAAAATGGATTATTACAAACAACTGCATTTATGTCGTAACGTGTCAAGTCTTAGAACTTAACCTATTAGACTTAAATTTAATAAGTCGCCACCAACCATTCAAACTTAAGGCGTGATTGGTAACCTATTCCTGTCTAAAGATAAAGCATGGTTTACGTTCAAAAAATCTTAAGTTTGGAAGTACGGTTATATGTGATGAAGAATTAACACTTCCACAACGCCTATTCTAAAATGATACCAACTAATTTTGTGATATCCTGAGTAATTCTTAATTAAATGGTCTTTAATCTTGTTAAATTCAAATATTTAAATATTCAAATATCAGTTGATTTTCTTATTCAATATTAAAATATGGTAACATAAATTAGATGAAAACATTAAACATATAGATAAATAAATAAATAAATAAATAAAACACATCATAATCTTGTTAAATATTGGACAATTTCTAAGAAAGTCTCCATCATGCTGGTAAAATTTCTTAAATTTCATCCTCATCTCAAAAGTATCCAAGAAATCCCATTCGTCTTTCATGGAGAGACTTGGTCGTCGGATTAATTTTCTTATGAAATATCTTAATTTTATTTTCCATTTATTATTCATATCTTATATTTTATCTTTATTTTATCATATCTTTTATTTTCTATTTAATTTTCCTTTATTTATTTTTTATTTCGTAAGTTTTATTTTTACTTTAATATTATTTATCTTTTGAAAATAAATGTCGATTATTCTTATTGAAAATTTCCTTTAAGTCTTCCATCATACTGGCGAAATTTAAAGAAAACATATCACATAAGAATTTAAAAATATCAACCATTCGTGACATTTTATAATTTCATTATCGGGATAATCTTCACTTATTCTCAACTTATTTTTATTATTTTTTACTTTTATTACAAATCATTATATCCTAATTTCTTATTATTAA
Source organism: Heritiera fomes (assembly GCA_032173925.1). Classification (NCBI taxonomy): domain Eukaryota; kingdom Viridiplantae; phylum Streptophyta; class Magnoliopsida; order Malvales; family Malvaceae; genus Heritiera; species Heritiera fomes. The sequence goes on along the minus strand of JAPDPM010000023.1, from coordinate 1,393,766 downwards.
TATTTATTCTATATTATTATTTTTAAATAGATTGATTATATTATATATTTATATTTTCAAAAATAAATATCGATTATTAATATTGAACTCTAATCTTAAATCTTCCATTATGCTAGCAAAATTTAAGATAAATATTCTCACCTAGGAATTTTCAAAATGGCAATCATTCGTAACACTCAGAATTCCATCCTCATTATATTCTCAATTTATCTCTAAATTTTATGATTTATTATCTATTTATTATTTATAACCTTAAAAATTTTCTTATTATATTTTCCTAAAAGTTTGTATTTCCCTAAATTCTACTTTTTATATTTTAAGTCAGATTCTAGTTATACATCCTACTATTCATGCAAACTAAATTAAAAACTACAAATTTAATAATTAATTGCAACGACCCTTTATACCAAAATATACGAACCAAATTTTTCTTTTTCCACTTACTTGGTTGGGCTGTATGTAGTGTCTTTAATCTATTCTTAAGCTAACATTCCATTGGCTAAATCAATATCCTTTAATTACCTTGATCCCAGTTCAAATTCTCTCACAAAGCATGCATTCACAAATTTGAATCATTTTACTTGACAAAATATTTATCCACCAATGTTGCATGCAACGTTGTAAATCATAAAAATATTATATACTTCTTTTAATTACATCCCCTACTATATAAGTACTGAAATACAAGTTTGAATGCAAAATAAATAAATGTACATCACATATCTTCAAGGGTGGTACGAAAGCCACGAAGGATGTGTTTAAACCCGCATACCAAGCACCTACCGCAATTAATCTGGAAGGTGGAAGGGGTGAGCTTATAAAACCCAATAAGAAATACATATATATATATATATATATATATATATATATAAGAGAAATATCAAATTTCTATATGCAAGCTTCTAAAACATTTATTAAGGCTCGAAGTTGAAATTTATACATTTCGAAAACTAAATCAAGCTTATGCAATGCATCATAAAATAATTTATTCAAAACTATAATAAAGCAATTTCATTCGGAGCATAAATCCAAACATGGGTGCATTTATCATATTCACTTTCCACATAGATCTTCGAAATAAACTATATAGGTTTTGAAATCCAAATATCAACGATCAAAATTCGTATACGGAAATAAGTATGAAAAGCAGATACATATTAAACTTGAGACATTAACAACTAAGCAATAATTATGCAGTTCAAATATTCCTATGAGGAAAAGTGCAAGTCAAATGACATATGGCCATAGTCCAAAGAGGTCCATAGTGAGCACTGATCAAGTGTCTACTAGGCTCGTCGTGGACTGGATCAAGGTCACACAGCTCAGAAATACTATTGTGAACTGGATCAAGGTCATACAGTGTAAGATCCGATTCTACACCACTGTAGAGTCTGATTTCATAAAAGTGATAATGGAAATTAAATAAATAAAGAATATTAATTTCCACTTGGGTAAAAAGGCTCTTTAAATTGAGTCGTGAATGGAGCAATTATGGTGAAATAATATATGGGCGAGTATACAGAATAGCTCGCCAACAAGTGAGCAAGAAATTTCGTTCGCCAATGGGCGAGCAAATCGCCAATGGTGATGGCGAGTTGAGGATGACGAGTACTAATGGAAGAGCTCGCCAATGGGCGAGCAAGGTAGGACGTTCGCCATTAGGTGAGCTGATCGCCAATGGATTTTGGCCAGGGCGGATGGTAAGTTCGCCAAGTTAATTGATGGGAGATAATCATCCAAATGAACTTTGAATTGATCGTCCAATGGGTGAGAGGGCGAGTAGGATTCAGTGGCTTTATTGGCGAATAGATGAGTTCGCCAATGCTGTGATTAGATGATGGCCCGTGTGTGTAGAAGTGGCAAACGGGCGGGTTTGGGCGGGTTTCGGTCCGAGTTTTTTCGGTTACGAGTTTTTTCGGTTACGGGCTTTTTCGGTTGCGGGTTTTCTCGGTTGCGGGTTTTTTCAGTCTCGGGTTTTCTCGGTTGCGGGTTTTTTTGGTCTCGAGTTTTCTCGGTTGCGGGTTTTCTCGGTTTCGAGTTTTTTCGGTTACGGGTTTTCTCGGTTTCGGTCCGGTTTTAATCGGGCGGGCTTGGCAGGCATAGTCAAATTATTTTAAAATTTTATAAATTATAAATATTTTATAATTTTGAATGTAATAATTAATTTAATTTTATATAATTAAATAAAAATATAATAGAAATGCTAAATTAAAGTCAAAATTTAATAAATGAAATTGTATAATATATATATATATATATATATATATATATATATATATATATATATAGAAATTTGGTTGGGATGATTTTGAAAACATTGGGAGTGGACCAATAAAAAATATAGTTATCTACAATAATAAAAGAGAACATATCATCTATAACTATTACATTACAATTAATTAATCAAAATTTAAAGTCACGTGAGATCTATTGGGTCAATATTGGGTCATTGGAATTTAGATACTCTTAGTTCAATAAATTTTTTTTACTTTTTTAATTAGCTTTTTTTAATAATTATATTATATTTTTAATAAAATTTTAAATTTTTAAGAATCTTTTTTACATTTATTTTGTCTTTTAAATACCAACATAATTACTAATTAAATTAAATTTAATCGCATAACTAGTTAACTAATTCTTCAATTATAATGTTGAATAAAATTATAGTATACATTAAAAAAAATAATTAATATTTTGAATAATTTGTCAATTAATTATCTCAATTTTATATTTATTTTGTTTTTAGTTTGTACATAAATCATAATATAACATTATTTTTATTAAATATAATCATACTCAAACACATTAATTAATCAAATATCTCATTAAAAATTTAGAACATTAAATTAAACAAGTTATATACACCAATTGACATTATATTATAAATAATAACATTTGATATAATGTACCAAAAAAAAACATTTGATATAATGATGTAAATTGGTAATATATAATCAGGTACCCGACACTACCCGACTCTATAATCAAATAATTATAGGGTTCGAATAGTGTTCTTATTACCCGTATCGGATTCAGGTAGTACCCTTAGGGTATATAGTACCCTTAGGGTATACTATACCCGATTAACTTTTGATCAAGTAGTATCTGGTACCTGAACTTGTTTATCAATTATATGAAAGTAATCAAAATTATATGCTTGTATAAAGATTTGAACTATGGCTTCTTATATTTATTGTTATATGTTTAATCACATGAGCTAGATTGGGAATTTGTTATATTTGTTGTAAATTTTATTTTTATTTTAACACAACTTGCAATTTAAAATTTATTGAAACATTGTTGGCCAAAAAAATAGTTTACTGAATAATAATAATAATAATAATAATAATAATTTATTCTTAAGATAATAAGATTTTAAAATTTTAGACATAAAGTACTAAAATTAAATTAATAGAAATTTCATAATATGTTAAGATACAATTCTTAAGATATTGATAATTTAACATATATGACATTTTATTATAATGTAAATCTTAATATATATATATATATATATATATATATATATATATGTATGTATATATATATATATATATATATAGAGTATATTATGTTTATTATTTTATTTGTAACTCATTATAATAAATTAAAAAAAACACTTTTATATATATATACATATATATATATATATGTATATATATATATAGAATATATTATGTTTATTATTTTATTTGTAACTCATTATAATAAATTAAAAAAAAACACTTTTTTGACTAAAAAAGTAGTTGAGAAGGTCAATATCTATTTAATCATCCAATATTATGATTATTAATTGATCAAGTTAAATAAAATTACATGAATACATCATAAGAGATTAAATGTTTGAAATTAAAAACAAGAGTATATTCTAAAAGCATGATAAGAAATTAGAATGAAAAATGTCTGAAATTAAAACTATAATATGCTATGAGAGATTGTTTAATTTATTCTATATCACATGGTAAGAGATTATTATAATTTAACATACAAATCATTATGATAAAATAAACATATTAATAATCTATTTTATATAATTAAGAGTTTGTATAGTTGATTATATATCACATGATAAGATATTATTTTTAAAGTTATAATAACATACAAATCATTATGATAAAGCGTTATTTATTAACTATATTATGTATTTTATTTGCTATCAAAAAAACTCTTCCAAATTGAGTACTAATTTTTTTTCATATTCACATTAACATAATAATATTAGATTAACATAATAATATTAGATATACACCAATTGATTGAATATCTAATTAAAATGTTAAATAATAGATATTACTAAATTAATTAATATAATGCTAATTATTTAAATATAATTAATAATAATATTAACAAAGTATAAAAAATAAATTTTATTAGAATTACCACTTACATAGTAATACAACTCTAATATATTATTAAATTACACTTTAATTTACTATTAGAATTATTATTTTTATCCACACTTTAATTTTACATTTAATAGATAATAAATAAATTATTTTTAATAAATACTTAATTCTATCAAAATAATACTTACACACTAAGAGATTATATAATTTATTCTTAAAAGATTATTATAATATAATATACAAATCATTATTATAAGATACCAAATTAGTTTATTCATGTATAAGATTATTATAATATAATAAATAATTAATTATCACTAGCTTGATTTTTTAATGTCTTTTGTTTTAAGGCTAAAAATAAAATTACCACTATAATTTTCTCTTTTAATGATACCCAAGTATAAAAAAATTGTGCTTGTATTGTTTAATTTAATTACTTAACTTTTTCTAATCTTAAAAACTTGAATTTTAATTTTAAGATTAGGTTTTTTTTAATCTAAATTTAATATCTTTCTATACTTGAAACTTTAAGAAAATATAGTTTAAATTTAATTTTATTAAAAATATTTTTAATGTGTTGCACAAAATATCAAGTTCAAAGTTTCAAACAAATATTGAAATTATATAATTTTTATATATTTGATTTATTATTGTATTAAAATTAAAATTTTATTATAAATAAAAATAATAAAATGTTAAAATGATTTTTATAATAAAATCAAATGTCAAATTAATAATATATTTATTATTATAAATGCAATAAGGATAATATTAAAGATTATTTAATGATATCATATATTATATTATATATTATGGTGTTTTAAATTAATTTAATTAAAAAGATTCAATATTTATTGTGCTAGTAATATATAATTGATAAAATTGTATAATAAATAATAATTATTTTCAAAATTTTAAACTTTTTAATTAAAAAAGTGTTTCAATTATTTATTTATTTTTAAATAATAATTATATAATTATAATTCGGGTTTTCTCGGGTTATAAATTCGGTTTTTTCGGTTTTCGGTTCGAGTCGGTCTCGGTTTCGGATCGTATCGGGCTCGGGTTATGTCGGGTTCGGGTTGTGTCGGGTTCGAGCTTTTTCGGTTTCGAGCTTTTTCGGTTTTGAGTTTTTTCAGTTCCAGGCTTTTTCTGTTACAGGCTTTTTCGGTTACGGGCCTTTGACTTTTTTGGTCAATTCGGGCTGGTCCCGGTTCGGTCTCGGGCGAATTCGGTCGGGTTTTCGGGCTCGAGTCAATTTTTGCCACCTCTACGTGTGTGGCGAGGACTGTGATCGCCTATAGAATGTATTTGGCGAGTAGTGTGGTCGCCCATATAGAAGCACAAATGATAGCCTAGCAAAGGAAATCATTTTGTAAATTCCCGATATTATGAGGAGGCGAACTGAAATCAATGTGGACAAAACGAAAAGAGAATCAAACCATTTGGCAGCCAAAATTGACTTATAAGTCACACGGTTGAAGAGAATTAATGGAGAAGAGGTTGAAGTCAATAAGGAACTTATCCTTATTGGTTGAGAAACAAAACAAAGTCAATAGAAGCAGAAAAAGGAGTGTGGAAGAGAGACTTTCACGCCATTTGTGTTGCAGTTTTCTTCATGCATTAAATGCATGAAAGACATGAAATAAATGAAGGAAATGGGATAAGGCCAAGTGAGGGGCTCTGATTGGCTAGCATGGCTATATAAGAGGAAATGCTTGAGGGAAATCCATTTAGCAAACTTCACCTTCTTCACGAGAGCTATGCAACTGCAAATTTATGTTCTGACTTCTTCCATTTCTACCATGCTTGATTTACTGAGCTTCACTCTTCAGTTGGCTAAACATGTAAACCTGCTTGCAAACCTTTCCTCCTTAGTTTGATGAGTTAAAGGAGTAAGCAAAGGAAGGCCAACGTGAGATGGAAAGCAACCTGTTCTGAAAGTGCAGTTGGTTGAGGTGAGTTTCATATTTCTGAGGTGTTCTTGATGCTCAATGATAGATTTCTATATTTTATGAAGTAATAAACATAGATACGGTCTTGTTTTTAGTTAGATCCTTAGAGAATATGAAAACAAGGAAAATAATGGAATAAGTGATGAGAATGGCGACTATTGTGATCGCCAATGATGAAAATTAGTAACCGCCAATGAGGCGAGTAGGAAATAAGAACTCGCCAAGCATAAAGTTTTGTGAAATGGGCGAGGTCGCCTAACGTTAGTGAATTCATGGGCAAACTCAAACGCATTGGCTTAGGGCTAGTTAAATTGTGGGTGAACTCCCACATTAAAGCCCTTGTGGCATGGCATGTTGGTTGAGGGCGAGCTCCCTCTGAATAGCCAAAGTATGAATGGCGAGAATGTTGGGCGAGGTGAAAATATGTTAATGGCGAGTAATGACTGCGAGCTCCCACGTGTAAGCCATATTATGATTGGCGAGCTCGGTTTGGCGAACTAGTAAAATGCCTCTGGCGAGCTGGTTGATTATCTCATGTCTTGCCTAATTAATAGAAAATATTAATACAAATTATATATTATTTGCAGCCGAGAATTGGGAATGGCTATTGGCCAGCAGGAAGCAAGGCAAAACAAGATTTCGTTGAACTAGGTAAGGGAGATATGTGTGAAGTGAATGCATGTCCTGTGGAGTAAATATTATGAAAATATTGATAAATGATTTGTTTTATGACATGCATTGGTTTTATAACTTATATGCCGATTCGGGCGAGCTAAAAGCCGACCAATATATTGTTTCTGGACGAATTAGTGAAAAAGGCGGGTGAGCCTTTTTGTGCCTAATTTGGGGCGAGTAACCCCTGATATAATAAAAGGCGGGCGAGCCAAATGTTGATTATGTTTTGGTGGACTGATATTGGCGGGCGAGCCAATTCTTTTATAATATTTTTGGGCGAGCGACCTGTTTTGTTAAGAAAGTTATGGGCGAGCCAGTGTTTTGTTTTAAATGTAAAAGGTGGCGGGCAAAAACTTGTTCACGCCTTTTTAAAATTGACCATGGGCGAGCCGGACTGGCGAGCTGACCATGGTGAACAGATTTTGATTGTATTTTCTTAAGGAAAAATGAGCCATTTTAATATCTTTGAAAATAGAAAATATAAACCTTTTGGGCGAATTGACTAATGGGCGAGCCACTGAGGGCGAGCCAGTTTTGCTTTCTGATTTTAAAAGCAAAGTTAGGCAAGCGAACACAAGTTCTCTGCGCTGGGCGAGCTGCCATGGGCGAGCCATATTGGGCGAGCTGACCATAGGCGAGCAGGTTTTAAAAGTTGAGATTTTGAAATGTTGGCAAGGTGTTTTGTAAACAGAAAGGATAAACCTTTTTGGAAATTAAATCATTTTGAAAAATGATAATATGGTGAGATAATTCCATAAAGGTTTTCATGTGAGATAAAATGATTTGAGACTTTAGGCCCCTAGTTTCATGCATTTGTTATGAGTTATGAGGCTGATGGACCCGCCAAGTCATCAGCGGTCTCGAGGTCACTTGGCAAGTGGACCCGAGGACCACCTAGAGATTGTGGCCACAGATCTATTGTATCCCTTTTTGGGATGATTATTCCGTTCTCGCAAGGGGGAGGGGGAACGATGATAGCATGACTTATTTATAGGGTGATGCCTAGTCTCAACTTGTTGATTTCTGTTTACTAAGAGGATTTGTTAAATCCTAATTACTGTTTACTACATTTTAAAGTAAACTGATTAGCCAGTGATTTGAATGCTGTTTTGATAGTGTTGTTTACTATATCCACTGTTTTCCTATTTGATTTAATGGTATATAGTTTGGTTTTATAAAGTAGCATATGTTTCCTTTACTGAGCGTATGAATCGCTCACCCCTTTGTTTTAACTCCACAGATAAAAGACACAGAGTTGAGAGAATTAGCTCTCAGATGGGTATAGCTATGTTTAAAAGCGCTGAGGTATGTTATGTTAAACGTGACAGGTACAGTCTCTTCTCTTTTACATTTTAGACATAAGTATACAGTACTACTTTAGCAAAAAAAAAAAATCAATAGGGGATGTTGGATGTAAGAAATCATGAAAAGAATTTTCATATTCAGTATTTGATAAATAAATGTTTATCATTTATTACGGTCATTGTTGAATGTTAATGGCATCGCAGACAGCCCAACCGGTAAAGTTGTATAGAAATACATGCAAGAAGTGGTAACGGAATGTTACATACAATAGTCCAAAACAATACCTACTACGAACTAGATCGGGTCACACAGTAGTCCAAAACAATACTGAAGTGATTATTAGTCATGTCTCAAAACATTTTCATATATATATATATATATATATATTCTAAAAATATAAAACTTTGGTAATTTCATGAAAATGGGTGTTTCAGATAAAATTTCCTTAAGTATAAAAATCATGCTATTTTACATTCTTTTTCAAAACAAGGCTTGCTAGAAAATTGTTATTTTCAAATTGTTTTCTTAGCTCTAGCTTATTTCGCAAACAAATATTTTTACAAAAATTCGACAGCATAATGGCTTAATTTTCTTAAAATCGCTTGCAAGGAAAATACATTTTATAAAACCCAAAGCAATTGTTTTTAAACTTTATTTAATATCTCCTACGTTCCGATATATATCTCTTATCTCAATCGAGCACAGTCGTACCCAAGTCAAGCAATCCGACGATTAATATTTAAAATCAAGCTCGTATAATCCAGTTACCAACTCACTCCCAAACTGCAGAAAAGTCATTTAAATACTTTTAATATCTAAAATTACCTTTACATAATATTATAAATCTTAGAGATCACTGAAAACTCATAATACGATAGTAATTTAGTCTATTTCCTAACTAGCGTTAAAATTGCAACCGCTACCAAATCATCTTCGTTTTTGAATTTGACTTCACCAACAGTCTTCTATTATTCCATACATTATTTTAGAACCCATTTTGTATCAAATTGGGCATGATTTCATATGTCCCTTCACTTGGCCAAAACACCTTCACACACCTATTGTCTTTGCTAATAGTTTTTTCATCAATCGAATGGTATTCACTAGCTAAATACATCGAGAACACTAACATAAAATTTAAAGAAATTAAAACAAAAATCACAAGCTTGTACATATATACCCAAGTGGCCAAAACTTAAGAAGAGCTTTTCCATCTTGATTATCCACTGTTTTTCGGCCTTAAAACAGCCCTTGTACAGCCTTGTTCTTTGGCCCCAAAACCGCTCAACACATCCCTTAAGTGTTTAGTTTTTAGAGCACCACAACTCAGGCTTAAATACCTTGGACAACCCCTGCACTAAGCTCTTTCTCCATGTCAAGTCGTCCCTACCTTCAGTCTTCTAGATATCCAAAAATCCAGCCTTGAACTAGCACCCAAAATGCCATCTTAAGCCTTGCTTTCACATCATCTACAGCAACATCTCCTTTCTAGTTTCAAATTTTCCCGTTCAGTTTTGACTTAATCGAGAATGGAAGCTTCAATAGCAACTAAGCACTTGAGTTTCCTTAGGCCGAGAGCTTCCTTGTTTGAGTTGAATCAGCATCCCTCCCTCCCCCCCTTTTTTTTTAACACCAAAAGAAACCCTTCTATACAACCCTTGTTTTCCTCTGTTTCAGCCCCTTAATGCACCCTCAACAACACACTCAAATCGCCCCTAGGCACGAAGCTTCTAGCCCGTAAACTCGTCTTTCAACCTAAAAGATCACCCCCCGCAGCAGCAGTCCTTCCACCCCTGTTGCTCTCCTCTTTTCTTCCTTGATTTCCCTCGGCTTTCATTTCTTTTCCAGATTGTTCGCTGCTGTTCTTCACACCACTATTCCTGCTTTGTAACCTGAGAGTGAAGCTCTCATTTTTTTCCAACACTTTCCCTCTTCCTCTCTTTCCATTGCTCGCCATTCTCTCTTTTTGCTCGATCGCTTCTCCTCTACTTCATCATTTTCTTTTCTGTTCTCTTCTTCACCGAATGGCTGAACTCCTTTTCTTTCTCGGCTCTTTCCTTTGCTGCAGTTTTCTTGATCTTTCTTGGTTCACTCTCCTAATCAAATGGGAGATGAGGTTGAGAGCAAAATGGCTCCCTCACTGCTTTGCTCATCAGCCTCTTTCACGCCTCTCTTCTGTCTTTTCTCAGAGGCCAAAAGCCTCTGTTTTTTTGGCCTTTCAAATTGCACGTGGGAGTAGTTGAAGCCAAACGATAATAATAATAATATTATTATATTATTTATTATATATTTTATAATGATATATATCTTGTACTCCCATGTACTAAATTCACACACACACATAAATATATATATATATATATATATTCTTGTTTGTTATTTATTTATTTATTTATTTATTTATTTTATTCATTTATTTATTATATATATTTTTACCTTCACATTTAGATTATATTTATTTTAATGTCATTATGTCCCTTATTAAATTAAATATATATACATATATATTTTTTTGTTCTTTTAATTGGTTAGTCACTTGTGTATAAATATATATATATATATATATATATATATATATGCACTTAGAATTGTAAGTGCATTTATATAACCATTATTTTATTTAATTGATATGCAAATTATCTATTTATTTTTTTTATTGAATTTAGATATATATACATCTCGAAATTATTACATCTAAATACTTAGGTTATTTAATTCCTTCATTTACTTACAAACTACGTACGAAAAATTTGCAGTCTTCACATTCTACCCACCTTAAGAAATTTGGTCCTCCAAATTTTATTTCCATGTCCATCTAAAAGAGGTGAGGGTAATTTTCTTTCTCATATCTTTTGTATCCATATAATCTAAGTCTGATAACTTCAAAGTCAAATTTACATATTATCTCTTATCTAAAGATCAACTTATTTCACATTAACCTTGTAGTTTGATGTTTGAAAAATCCAAGAATTGGATATATCTCATTGGTTCACACATTAAGACCATACATCTTATATTTCAAAAACCACCAATTGACCTAAGATAAATGTTATAACAAGATGATCTTGAGTTTCTTATCTCCCATCTTTACTTTACATCCTTTACGCACCAAGTCTAATAAGCTTCAAGGTCTAACTCACATATTATTGCTTATCTAGATATCCTAATTACTTCAAAATTCAAGTATTCGAGCATTCAACAAATCAAGGGTACTTCCTCATCTCACACTTTGCAATTTACAGTCTCCTATAAATCAAAAACCTTCAGCTGAGGTAAAATCAATGTTATGATAAAACTTTCAAGATCTTAACCCATTAAATATCTTTCTCTTTTGTATCAAAAGCCATATAATATGGTGTGTACTCATATCTCCATCATTCTTTCAAGGACTCACTTCTAACGTGTCGTGTTCAATCTCGACTTTACGCATGTTAATAGTGTGTAACAAGCCGTCTGTGTTCACAAAACTCACTTTTACTTTAGATAATTGATTTTCCGCTAATGATAATCTAGAATTGTTCTTTTGCAGTGAAATCCAATTTGATCAGCCTTGCAAAACCTCTCACAAAAGATGCAGCCATATACAGAGATTTTATTTATGCAGAGTATTACGATAAGTTTTGGAGCAAGAACTTAGACCAACAGCATTGTTTGGAACTTTTCAAGAACTAATTCCAGCTTCCTTGCCTGTCCCTTCAGTACTTAAATCTATAATTTTCTTGATTTGTCAGTTGTTGCATGCTTGCTGCCAGTTAAAATGCCACACGTTCTACATTACAGAGGCTTTTGTATTATTTTACCAAAATGCATAACTCTGGCATTTAATAGAATGCCCCCTAATTATTCATGCTAAGCATAAAAAAAGTTCATCTGCTATGTTCAAACCATCATAAGGAGGAGTTAAAGCTTTAAATCTTATTATTCTCTTTTACACTTTCCAATCATTATCAATCCAATGAGCAGTAATACAAATGTATTCATCATTTAGTATGCTCAGATTTCCAATTATTAGAAGTTAAACATATTCGACTAGGTGCTTCAACCAACAATGCTTTGACATTCTCTCTTTCCTTTGCATAATAATTCAAGACATCACTAGTAGTTGTATGTCTACTTATATTCTTATACTGAGGACTTACAACACTCATCATGTATCTAAACCCCGAATCCTCAACTGTACTGAAAGAATGTTTACCACAGACAAGAAAAGTCGTGTAATAGTTGCAAATTCTTTATTTGGTGGATTAAATAATGTGACTTGGAGACTAAATTATATATTGAAAGTTTAACTTGAAGCTATGAGGATTAAGAAAAAAATTATTTAGAATGAGCATGGAAAGAAATTAAATGGCATGAAGGACTATAGGATTTAAGAGACCATAGAAAGTATATAATTTAATAAAAATTGGAAATAATGAAAATATTAGTGAGATAAATATAGTTATGAAATAAATTTAACAAGCTAGAAATATAACTATGCTAAATATTAGAATAAGACAAATAGTAAAGGAATGAATATATTAGTATAAAAAAAATGGATAGTGGGAAATAAAATAGGTTTTTATTGGAATAAGGCTTCCTGAGGAAGCTTCATCAAAATCAATCCCACTAATTAGTTTTTTATTGTTATTTTCACATCAGCTACTTCTTGCACTACTCACCACCGTCCATCTCCATCATCATCCCAGCAGACACCATCTCATCCCCTTTTTCTTTATTTCTGCTGCACCGAAAATCCCAGCCCCTCTCGACAGGTTGTTCTTCAGCTTCCTCAAGGGTGTCGGCATTTAAGAGTTTGGGAAAGAGGAAAGCTTAAGCCATAGAAAAGGTTGTGTGGGGATCGAAAATAAGAAGGAAATGGGGTTTGAATTAGAAGGTTTTAGCTATGGAGAATAAGTATATTGGCTGGAACTAGTGGCTGCACTTGGTTGCTCCTTTAGACGAAGGAAGATAAATGGAGAATGGTTTGTTTAAGCTGCTCTAAATCGAGACTGAAAAGGGAGTTCCTCCTCGAGACCTTGAGCTGAAGCAAGGGTTCTCATTGGCTGTACAAATCAGGACAGCAAGGATGCAAGAGTTGAAGGTATGAAAATCTTTTGTTTTGGAAAGTTTACTGACGTGGAAAACTATTCCAAGTAGCTGCTACATCCACGTAAAAAATGATGTCTAAAGGAAGACCATTTTGAGGTTGAAAAACAGAGGTGGTTTCGGTGTGGATAAGTAGTGGAGTGGCATGAAAACTCATTGGTGTTGGGGTTAGCAAGAATAACGTGGGAGCTGACCAAGACCAAGATAATTTCTTGGCTGAACGAGGGGTGCTATCCTGTTTGGATTTGTGCTTGTTGTTCGAAAATGGGACAAAGAGAAGGGGAAGAAGAGCTGAACAAAGATGACATTTAAGGCAAAACAAGAGCTGATGGGGACGGTAAATAATGAGAATAATCATTGGCTGTTGTAAGGACTTGATGGTAAGAGAAATTGCTATAAGTTTGAAGTCAAAACAGCCTCAAATTGACAAGGAGTTAAGCTACAACTAAGGCTCTCGGTTTTGGTAAATTGTAAGAGGTAAGGATTTGATTTGTTATTATGAACTTATATGATAAATGTTTAATGAAATAGAAAGGTTAAAATATGGTATTGGTGTAGGATTGTGTGGTGAAAGGAGAATTAAGGAGACAAAGAAGTATTTGGCCAACAAGAGAGAAAGTTACAAGGTAATGTATTTAAGAAAAATAATTAAAATATAAGTTTCTTAAGGAAATTAAATAATGTAAATTTTATTATGTTCATGCTTTATTGTAGGAGGAGAGGATACAAGTTAGGGTGCCATAGCTATACTCGTGCTACATACCGAGGTGAGGGATATATATCGAAAACGTAGGGGATACTAAATAAATATTAAAATCAACTGCTTGTGGTTTATAAACTGTATCTTCTTTGCAGGAGGTTTTTACTAAAATTAAGTCGTTATGCTGCCGGATTTTTGTATAATATTGATTTATAAAATGAGCTAGAGTTCATGAAAATGATTTGGAATAATACTCCTCTAGCTAGTTTTGTTTTGAAAAGAAGTACGAAATGGCAGGATTTTGACTACCTTGGAAATCATATTCGGAAGCTCCCATTTTCGTAGAAACCATCGAGCTTCGTATTTGTTTTGGAAAGTATATGTACGGAAATGTTTTGAGACATGGGTAATAATCATAGCAGTAATGTTTTGGACTATTGTGGGACCTTGATCCAGTCCACAGTAGGTAATGTTTTGGACTACTGTATGATTTTGATCCAATCTACAGTAGAGTTTCGGTTGCTGTGTGACCTTGATCCAGTCCACAGCGGGCCCAGTAGACACCTGATCAGTGTTCTCTGTGGACTCCTCTGGACTATGGCCATATGTCAACTGTATCTTCCCTCACGGGAATAATTGAACTGCTTGATTTTGCTTAATCATCATGTCTCCAGTTTATGCTATATATAAGATTCCTTTCGTACTTATGCCAATATGGATTTTGAATATTATGATGAGAATAATGTTTCGAATGGAAATGTTTATTGATGTTTTGAAAGAAATGCTTCTGATGCATTGCATAAGCATGTTGATTTCTAAATTTTATGAATGACAATAGTTGAGTTTTCAATGAATGTTTCGAAACTTGCATATAGAAATTTAGTATCCGTCTCTTATATTTATTTCTTACTGGGCTTTCCAAAAAGCTCACCCCCTCCTCCACCTCTCAGATTATTTGCAGTAGGAGCGTATACGTGGGGAGCTATCGCGTTCTTCGAGGATTTTGGTTCTACATTTGAGGTATATTATATACAGCTACTTAATTTATATTCAGACTTATGTTTTCAGTACTTTTAGAATATGGGGATGTAGCAATAGGAATTACATGATACATATATTTATGTTAGATATCGATGCATGCAACTTGATGGTTATATATTTGTTAAGTATAATATTTTGTGATGATGAATGCATGCTTATTTAGAATATTTGGACTGGGACCAAATGTTGAATAATGTTTATATAGCTATTATAAATATAGCTTATGAGTTAATGATGAGACATTACATACAACCCAACAAGTAAGTAGAGAAAGAAAAATTTTGTGCACTTTTGTATATAAGAAGGTCATTACAAAATTGGTATCAGAGCAATGTTGGTCTGACGTATGTGATGTCGATAGGTCAAGAATTAGTTACGTCCCCATAAGTACTGTACATGTCTGAATATATACTGTACATAATTACGTAAATGGTACTAAATATGTTTGTTTTGTCTAGGCTATCTAGAAAAGAATGAGAGGACGAGGACGAGGACGTTATAAGAGTGTGAGGAGTGTCGGTAGTAGACAAGAAGTGCCGGCACCTGAGGTCCCAACTCCAGAACCTCCTCCTCCTCAGCCAGAGCCTGATGGAAATCGAATGGATAGGCTGGAGAGGACTATAGATGCCATGTCCCAGAATATGAATGCCATGTCCGCCATGTTTACTCAGTTCATGGCAAATTTCAATAACAATCAAGGACAGGCAGCCCCACCATTGGCACCAGCACCACCACCTCCACCACTGGTAGTGCCTCCTCCTGTGCCTCCACCACCACCTGCTCCTCAGCCTCCGGCTCAGCCTGTACCTCCTCCGGCTCAGCCAACCCAGCCCCAGGCTCAGCCTGAGGTACCTACTACAGTGCAGTCACAGGCAGGACCAGTAGAAAGTTGTAATCTGACTCGGCTTCGAGAGTTCAAAAAGTTCGACCCTCCTAAGTTCAAGGGGGAAAAGGAACCGATGGTGGCAGAGAGTTGGGTGAATGAGATGGAGAAACTTTTTGAGTACATGGCATGCTCTGAGGCAGAAAAAGTGGGCATGGCCACCTTCTTACTTGTGGATGAGGCAGAGCATTGGTGGAAGTCCACTAAGACAGTATTGAAGGCTAGGCATCCTGCAGTTACGTGGGATATATTTCTGGACTACTTTCGTGAACAGTACATTCCCCGTACGGCCCAGAAAAGGATGCAGACCGAATACTTGAATTTGACTCAGGGGAATCAGACGGTGGATCAATATGAGTCACGGTTTACAGCCCTTAGCCGCTATGATCCACAGACGGTGAGTAATGAGGAGCACCGTGTGGAGATGTTTATGGACAGATTACGACCATCTATTAGGTCCCGATTGGCCCCACTTGATATCTCTACCTACGGAGAGGCTGTTAGAAAGGCCCAGTTATGTGAACGAGATTACGAATTCCAACAAGCGGAGTATGGGTCCCGTTTTAAGGGTAAAGGGAAGGAGATAAGTAAAAGAGCCTCAGATGATAAATCTTTTGGAGTTGGGAGATTTACTAAGAAGCCTAGGAGAGATGAGCCCTTTACTAGGAGGCAGAGTAGGGATAGGACTGTTGGGGGTCGACCGACTAGGCCTATTATTACTGATAAGGGTGCGGATAGTCAGAAGAATACTACCGGGACAGCATGCAGTAATTGTGGAAGGGTGCATCCGGGTAGGCCTTGTCATTGGGTTACGGGCGCTTGTTTCGGGTGTGGACAAAAGGGGCACATGGTTAAAGATTGTCCGCTGAATAGGAATACACCAAAAGAGCCTGAGCGCCCTACTCAGCCCCAGAGTCGAGCCACCGCAGCAGATAAAGGCAAGAAAGCAGTGGTTCAAGGCCGAGTTTATGCACTGGATCAAGGACCTGCGGACACTTCTTCGGATGTTATTAAGGGTAAGATACTTGTATTTGAGGTTATGGCACTTGCATTATTTGACCCTGGATCCACGCATTCATTTATATCGCCTGTTTTTGCTATGAAAATACATGTAAAACCAGAACCTTTATGGCATATTTTACAAATTAGCACTCCTTTAAAGGAATCTCATACGACTGATGTAGTGTATAAGAATTGCAAACTTAAGATAGGTAAGAAGGAATCAGTAGCAGATCTAGTACTACTAAATATGTACGACTTTGATGTGATTTTGGGCATGGATTGGCTATCTGCCAATCGAGTTAATTTAGGTTGCTACTATAAGACTATAACCTTTACTTATCCCGAAAGATATGATGTAAAACTCAGTTCTAAGTAATGAAAGTGTGTTGTTTTTATTGATTGAATGTTGTGAATGATAATTTATGTCATCTATTTAATCATGAAGGGTTTCTTGCTTGTGTCGAGGATGTGGACAAACACCGTTTGAAATTACATGAGATCCCTGTGGTGAGGGACTTCCCTGATGTATTCCCGGATGAATTGCCAGGGCTTCCTCCGGATAGGGAGTTAGAATTCATTATTGATTTAATTCCTGGCACGGAACCCATATCTAAGCCACCGTATAGGATGGCCTTAGTCAAGCTAGATGAATTGAAGAAGCAGCTCCAAGAATTGTTAGAAAGAGGGTTCATTCGACCAAGCGTGTCTCTGTGGGGCGCTCCAGTCCTATTTGTCCGAAAGAAAGATGGTAGCCTTCGGTTGTGCATCGATTATCGGTGGTTGAATAAGGCTACTATTAAGAACAAGTATCCACTTCCCAGGATCGATGACTTATTCGATCAACTTAAGGGTGCTCAGATCTTTTCCAAGATTGATCTTAGATCGGGATATCATCAATTGAAGATTAGAAGCGATGATATTCTTAAAACAGCCTTTAGGACCCGATATGGACACTATGAGTTCTTGGTGATGCCATTCGGGCTTACGAATGCACCCGCGGCTTTTATGAACTTGATGAATGAAGTGTTCAAGCCGTATCTAGATAGATTTGTCATCGTGTTCATAGATGACATCCTAGTCTATTTTAAGTCCTGGGAAGAACATGAGCAGCACTTGAGGATTGTACTCTAGACTCTCAGGGATCGCAAGTTATATGCTAAGCTTAGCAAGTGCAACTTTTGGCTGAATCAGATTTCCTTTCTGGGTCATGTGGTGGATAAGGACGGGGTGTCTGTGGATCCGTCCAAGATAGAGGCTATTGTGCAATGGGATAGGCCAAAGTCAGTCACGGAGATTCGGAGTTTCCTTGGTTTAGCTGGTTATTATCGGAGATTTGTTGAGGGATTTTCTAGACTAGCTGCTCCTCTAACACACCTCACGCGTAAAGATGTAAAATTTGAGTGGGATGACGCCTGTGAGCGTAGTTTCCAAGAGTTGAAGCATCGATTGACCTCAGCACCAATCCTTACTCTTCCTAGTGGTTCAGGAGGTTTCTCGGTGTACAATGATGCATCGGCTCAGGGTTTGGGTTGTGTGCTTATGCAGAACGGAAGAGTAGTGGCATACGGGTCTAAACAGCTTAAAGATCATGAAAGAAACTATCCCACTCATGACTTGGAGTTGGCTGCAGTAGTTTTTGCTTTGAAGATTTGGCGGCATTATCTTTATGGGGAAAGATTTCAGATATTTACGAATCACAAAAGTTTGAAGTATTTGTTCTCCCAGAAAGAGTTAAATATGAGACAAAGGAGGTGGATGGAACTTCTAAAGGACTACGACTGTGAGATCTTATATCACCCAGGTAAAGCTAATGTTGTTGCTGATGCTCTTAGTCGGAAACACCTGGGATTGGTTTCTTATATGATGGTCCGAGAGTTTGATTTACTAGAACAGTTTGCAAGTCTGAGTTTGAACATCTCCTCTTTTGAGAGGTATGGTATGGTGGCGAGTATGAGAATTGAGCCTGATTTGATGGAGAGTATTAGACGTGCTCAGAGAGAGGATCAATATTGTGTGGATATGATTAGTCAGATTCAGACTAGAGAGCATATTGATTTTGCAATTGGGTCTGATGGTCTACTAAGGTTTAAAGGCCGAATTTGTATCCCGGATGATAGAGGTCTCAAGGATCTTATTTTGTCAGAAGCTCACTCTACTAAGTACACTTTACACCCGGGTAATACAAAGATGTATCATAATCTACGTAAAGTGTATTGGTGGTCTGGAATGAAGAGAGACATTGCTGATTTTGTTGCTAAGTGTCTCACCTGTCAGCAGGTTAAAGTAGAGCATCAGAGGCCAGCTGGGTTACTTCAACCTCTATCTATACCTACTTGGAAATGGGAGCATGTTACCATGGACTTTATCATGGGACTACCCAGAACTAGGAGAAATCATGATGCTATTTGGGTCATTGTGGATAGACTTACTAAATCAGCCCACTTTTTGGCTATGAAGTCTACGGATACTCTTAATGCTCTAGCAAATATGTATGTTAAGGAGATTGTACGGCTTCATGGAGTTCCAGTGAGCATCACTTCTGACCGAGATTCCCGGTTTACATCCCATTTTTGGGAACACTTTCAGGATGCCATGGGATCTTGACTGAACTTTAGCACCGCATTTCACCCACAGACAGATGAGCAGTCTGAGCGTACAATTCAGACTTTAGAGGACATGTTGAGAGCGTGTGCTTTGGTCTTTAAGGGCTCCTGGGACGATCATCTTCCTCTAGCCGAGTTTGCATACAATAACAGTTATCATTCAAGCATTGGAATGGCACCGTATGAAGCTTTGTATGGTAGAAAGTGCCGTTCTCCAGTTGCTTGGGAAGAAGTGGGCAAACGTAAGATACTTGCTCCCGACTTGGTAGAACAAGCTTCTGAGGATGTTCGATTGATTTGTGAAAGGCTTAGGACAGCTCAAAGCCGACAAAAGAGCTATGCTGACAGTAGGCGTAGACACTTGGAGTTCTCTGTAGGTGATTCTGTGTTTTTGAAGGTTTCCCCATCTAAGGGTATTATGAGATTTGGCAAGAAAGGAAAACTTAGTCCTCGTTTCATCGGGCCTTTTGAGATTCTGGACCGTGTAGGAGATGTAGCATACCGGTTAGCCTTACCTCCTGAGTTAGCTGGAGTACATAATGTATTTCATGTGTCTATGCTACGCAAGTACCACCCCGATCCGTCACATGTCATTCAATATGAGCCTCTGGAAATCAGAGAGGATATGAGCTATGTGGAGAAACCGATACGGATCGTGGATAGGAAGGAGAGAGTACTACGGTCTAAGAGTATTCCATTGGTAAAGGTGCTTTGGCAATATCATACAACTGAGGAAGCAACATGGGAACTTGAAAGTCTTATGAAGGAAAAGTATCCAGAGCTATTCGATCAGAGATTACCCTATGTTAATTTGGAGGACCAAATTTTTTAAGGTAAGGAGGATGTAATAGTTGCAAATTCTTTATTTGGTGGATTAAATAATGTGACTTGGAGACTAAATTATATATTGAAAGTTTAACTTGAAGCTATGAGGATTAAGAAAAAAATTATTTAGAATGAGCATGGAAAGAAATTAAATGGCATGAAGGACTATAGGATTTAAGAGACCATAGAAAGTATATAATTTAATAAAAATTGGAAATAATGAAAATATTAGTGAGATAAATATAGTTATGAAATAAATTTAACAAGCTAGAAATATAACTATGCTAAATATTAGAATAAGACAAATAGTAAAGGAATGAATATATTAGTATAAAAAAAATGGATAGTGGGAAATAAAATAGGTTTTTATTGGAATAAGGCTTCCTGAGGAAGCTTCATCAAAATCGATCCCACTAATTAGTTTTTTATTGTTATTTTCACATCAGCTACTTCTTGCACTACTCACCACCGTTCATCTCCATCATCATCCCAGCAGACACCATCTCATCCCCTTTTTCTTTATTTCTGCTGCACCGAAAATCCCAGCCCTTCTCGACAGGTTGTTCTTCAGCTTCCTCAAGGGTGTCGGCATTTAAGAGTTTGGGAAAGAGGAAAGCTTAAGCCATAGAAAAGGTTGTGTGGGGATCGAAAATAAGAAGGAAATGGGGTTTGAATTAGAAGGTTTTAGCTATGGAGAATAAGTATATTGGCTGGAACTAGTGGCTGCACTTGGTTGCTCCTTTAGACGAAGGAAGATAAATGGAGAATGGTTTGTTTAAGCTGCTGTAAATCGAGACTGAAAAGGGAGTTCCTCCTCGAGACCTTGAGCTGAAGCAAGGGTTCTCATTGGCTGTACAAATCAGGACAGCAAGGATGCAAGAGTTGAAGGTATGAAAATCTTTTGTTTTGGAAAGTTTACTGACGTGGAAAACTATTCCAAGTAGCTGCTACATCCACGTAAAAAATGATGTCTAAAGGAAGACCATTTTGAGGTTGAAAAACAGAGGTGGTTTCGGTGTGGATAAGTAGTGGAGTGGCATGAAAACTCATTGGTGTTGGGGTTAGCAAGAATAACGTGGGAGCTGACCAAGACCAAGATAATTTCTTGGCTGAACGAGGGGTGCTATCCTGTTTGGATTTGTGCTTGTTGTTCGAAAATGGGACAAAGAGAAGGGGAAGAAGAGCTGAACAAAGATGACATTTAAGGCAAAACAAGAGCTGATGGGGACGGTAAATAATGAGAATAATCATTGGCTGTTGTAAGGACTTGATGGTAAGAGAAATTGCTATAAGTTTGAAGTCAAAACAGCCTCAAATTGACAAGGAGTTAAGCTACAACTAAGGCTCTCGGTTTTGGTAAATTGTAAGAGGTAAGGATTTGATTTGTTATTATGAACTTATATGATAAATGTTTAATGAAATAGAAAGGTTAAAATATGGTATTGGTGTAGGATTGTGTGGTGAAAGGAGAATTAAGGAGACAAAGAAGTATTTGGCCAACAAGAGAGAAAGTTACAAGGTAATGTATTTAAGAAAAATAATTAAAATATAAGTTTCTTAAGGAAATTAAATAATGTAAATTTTATTATGTTCATGCCTTATTGTAGGAGGAGAGGATACAAGTTAGGGTGCCATAGCTATACTCGTGCTACATACCGAGGTGAGGGATATATATCGAAAACGTAGGGGATACTAAATAAATATTAAAATCAACTGCTTGTGGTTTATAAACTGTATCTTCTTTGTAGGAGGTTTTTACTAAAATTAAGTCGTTATGCTGCCAGATTTTTGTATAATATTGATTTATAAAATGAGCTAGAGTTCATGAAAATGATTTGGAATAATACTCCTCTAGCTAGTTTTGTTTTGAAAATAAGTACGAAATGGCAGGATTTTGACTACCTTGGAAATCATATTCGGAAGCTCCCATTTTCGTAGAAACCATCGAGCTTCGTATTTGTTTTGGAAAGTATATGTACGGAAATGTTTTGAGACATGGTTAATAATCATAGCAGTATTGTTTTGGACTACTGTGGGACCTTGATCCAGTCCACAGTAGGTAATGTTTTGGACTACTGTATGATTTTGATCCAATCTACAGTAGAGTTTCGATTGCTGTGTGACCTTGATCCAGTCCACAGCGGGCCCAGTAGACACCTGATCAGTGTTCTCTGTGGACTCCTCTGGACTATGGCCATATGTCAACTGTATCTTCCCTCACGGGAATAATTGAACTGCTTGATTTTGCTTAATCATCATGTCTCCAGTTTATGCTATATATAAGATTCCTTTCGTACTTATGCCAATATGGATTTTGAATGTTATGATGAGAATAATGTTTCGAATGGAAATGTTTATTGATGTTTTGAAAGAAATGCTTCTGATGCATTGCATAAGCATGTTGATTTCTAAATTTTATGAATGACAATAGTTGAGTTTTCAATGAATGTTTCGAAACTTGCATATAGAAATTTAGTATCCGTCTCTTATATTTATTTCTTACTGGGCTTTCCAAAAAGCTCACCCCCTCCTCCACCTCTCAGATTATTTGCAGTAGGAGCGTATACGTGGGGAGCTATCGCGTTCTTCGAGGATTTTGGTTCTACATTGGAGGTATATTATGTACAGCTACTTAATTTATATTCAGACTTATGTTTTCAGTACTTTTAGAATATGGGGATGTAGCAATAGGAATTACATGATACATATATTTATGTTAGATATCGATGCATGCAACTTGATGGCTATATATTGGTTAAGTATAATATTTTGTGATGATGAATGCATGCTTATTTAGAATGTTTGGACTGGGACCAAATGTTGAATAATGTTTATATAGCTATTATAAATATAGCTTATGAGTTAGTGATGAGACATTACATACAGCCCAACAATGTAAGTAGAGAAAGAAAAATTTTGTGCATTTTTGTATATATGAAGGTCATTACAAGTCGATATAGCTTTGCGACATTCTTCTTGGCCATACTTATAATTTCTTAACCCTAAACTAACTCCTAAAGGTGTTTGAGTTGCTATGGTATATTGAGTAATATCCTTATTTTTCTTCTTAAGGCAACCATTTAAATGGCATAGTAAGTGAGAAGTTCCACTAGAAGATTTTGCTGAAAGAACAGTCTTACAATAGTTACATTGTGTCTTTGTCATATCTTTGTCCTCACATTCAAGTTTAGTCATATCATTCCACACCTTAGAAGAAGATTTTTTTTTGGCGCTTAGAAGTATTTTCATACTCATTATACTCATCCTCCACATTTATGGGGGTATTTGAATTTTTCATTGCCATATATGTCTGTTTAGTAAGTTGTCAAAAAAATACAAAATAAAAATTAAATTTTATAAATCAATAAGCAAACTTTTAAACTACAATCAATTTAAAAATATTGCATCCAATATAGAATACTGACTATTACTATTGACAATTTTTTTTAAAATTAAATCTAATCAATAAAAGCCTTCATGTTTCAAGCCAAATCTAATAACTGATAACCAATTATTTAGCATTCTTACTAACCAAATATGATAACCGATAACCTATAAAAAAACCACGAACTCAAATCTCAAAACAACTAAAACAAAGTAAATTTAAAAGCTTTTGCAACAAAAACCCATGAAACTTAGACAAGTGATATTTTTAAGTCAAAACACAAAAATGAAATAAAGAAAAAAGAGTCTATTTACCCAAAATAAGAGCTTGGCTTATGAAATGAAACTTCCAATAGGACTTTGACTTGAAGATCGAAGAAGATGAAGATTGAATACCAAGAAAGTGAAATTTTAAGAAAAATCTATGGATTTTTTACTTGCTAGAATCTTCAAATGACGTGACTTAAAGAAAATAGGGCTTGGAAAAAATAGTGTTTCAAGTGTTATCGGGTTCCTTCATTAGACAACAAATGAAAAGGTAGAATTGTACTTGGTATTGGTACAAGAATCTAGAAGTGGGTAGGTTAAATGGATACAAGGCTTATTCTTTAAATGGCTGGCAGTGGACGGTTAGATTTTTTTAATGGGTTTAATGGGTTATCTTTAAGTATATAATGGGCTTTATATGTATTTTTAATGGGTTATCTTTAATGGGCTTATATATAATTTAATGGGTTATCTTTAAATATTTAATTGGTAAGTAGTATATTTAATGGGTTTAATTATATAGGCTTATATATATTGGGCTAATAAAAAACATGCAAACAATATCGGGCCAGGCCTAAATTTTAAAGAGTAAAACCAAGGCCTGGCCCGAATTTTAATCAAGCCTATTTTTCTTGTCCAAAGCAGTTTAATGAATTTAATATTTTGTTCAAATCCGATCAAATATCAAGTGAACCTTCGGGCTTAAACAAATAGCCCGACTCTTGAGCAAGTCTACTTATGAATTTGGCAGTGGAGATGAGGAAGAGACGCGTGTGAATGGTGTGATGGGATGGTGCGAAAATGGAGTGGCAGAGGGTGCGAGAAGGAGATGAAATAAAATAGGGAAAAGTGAGGGTGAGCAACTGTGGTGCTATGCCATTATAGTATGGCGTTGGACTAGTTGGTGGGAATTTTTCCCACCGACCCATTTTTTAAAATTTATTTTATTTTTTTAATATTTTAATATATATTTATTTTTATTCTATATTCTAAAATATACATATATATTTTATAAAATATATATTTATTATATATATTATGCTTACTTTTTATAATTTTATAAAATGAATATCATGAATATAGTTATATTTCTTCATTCTTTCAATTACTTCTATATTTATACATATAAAAATAGAATATATATATATATATGTATGTATGTATGTATATACACACACACATATATATATATATTTATATACATGCCTTTCACTCATGTATTCATTTATATATTTATTTCCTTGTACCTATATTTATACTAATGTGTATAAATATCAATAGATATCTCTCTATATTTAAGTTATTTAATTCCTTTATTTACTTACAAATTAAGTATGAAAAATTTGCGGTCTTCACATATTCTCTTGCTGGCCCTAAATGGGATAAACTCAAAGTTTGTCCTTGTGTCAACTGAACTGGTCAGAAACATTTTAGGGTAAAACTTTTCAGCTTCAAGCCAATGATTAGGATCTCTTCCGATTGCCCATGCATTGACAATGATTCTGGTCTTGGAAGTAATCTCAAATCCATTAACCTCATAGTTCTGGCTACATTCTCTTGGAACCAACAAAGGTAAAGCCGGGTGCAACCTCAAGGTTTCTTTTATAACTAGCTTTAGATTCTTGAGTGCATGAATGTTTGCTTCATCTACATTCCCTTTTTCTGCAAATACCCTTCGTACTTCGGCCTGTGCTTTTGCCATAACCCTTGGGTTTTTAATCATTTCTGACATTGCCCATTCTACAACTGTTGCCGATGTCTCGCTTCCACCACTGAAAACGTCCTAAAAGCATGATAAATAACTTTAGTCCACTAAATTTAACAAAATTTTCCCAGAATTGTGGTAGTTAACTCTACAAAACAAGTACTTTGTGCATGAAATTGACTCACCAGGATGATAGCTTTGATGTTGTTGTCAGTTAAGGGAAATTGATCTTCCTCTTGAATCCTTAAAAGAACAACAACTAGATCTTCCTTTACGTCTTCAGTACTGCCTTTGGTGTTTAAAAGCTAAGCTCTAACCTTATCCCTCATATCCATAAACTTACCCATTTTCCATACCCTTAAAACCTTTAACCCAAACTCCACCATAACCCATTTAAATCCTATCTCATTACCACATGAAGCCCAATTGATTTCATGGGAACAAATTTTGAGTTCATCCCATTTGGGGCTGGGAGGGGGAAATGTCCAGGCATGTTGTTTGCACTACCAAATGTGGAGCTACCACTTGCCCAATTGTTGTTCCATTTTGATTGGAAATTGCCAAATGGAATGAAGCATGAAGTTTTGGACATGGATTAGGTCTTTGGCTTGACTGTCAGGAGGAAGAATGAACTTCTCTTTGTTCCTACTCCATACCATGCTTCAACCGTTGCATAGAAGCACAAGGAAGAAGATATTAAATAAATGTAGTCGTCAGTCACCAGGTAAAATCTTTATGCATCATTTTCAGTAATTTTTTTTTGTACTGTTCGATTACATTTGTAGGTGGAATGGTTGGCTTTCAATTGTCAATCCATCAGCTTTACTGTAGACTTTAAGTTTGTGATGTAAACAAGGATTGACATGACAAATGTGTAGAAAAATAAGACAATGAAAGCAAATATTTTATATGTTTACGTAGCAAAAAATAATTCAAGAATTTTTCTTTTTTGAAATCTTAACCTATCCTATTGACAGAAGCTGCGTTCGGTTGTATTCACAATTTTATTGTCAAAAACTAAAAGTCTATAGAAAACAGCCAAAAGAGAAATTCTAAGATCTGAATCAGTCAATCTGGGCTTTGCATGTTTGGGTCATCATCTGCCAAGACCTGAAACTAAAACAATGTCAGAAAATCTGTCAGATTAAGATCATCTGCTCTTGAAACAAAACATGAGAGTATGTCACAAGTAATTTGATGATGGCATCAAAGCAAAGGTAGCCATGGTGCGATAAATTATGTAGTAGAAGTTAGTTTCTTTGATGAAATCATGAAGACTTGTTTCTTTCTCATAAATTGATCAATGGTAGCTAATTCTTCCTCGAACAATTTTAAGGAGCACGAGGAAGAAGATATTTTACGTGGTAGTATTTGGGCCACAACTGCAGTAGTCGGTCACCAGGGAAAGTCTTTATGTACCATTTATCTATCTATTAGGTAAAAGTTGTAGATGAACGCTCCACCACCATCCGCCACGTCTTTTGGCCCTTTTATGTCGTCCTATGCCCTTTAATTGTCAAGCTCCTTTGTTTAGGTTGTGTGGAAATCTGTAATTTCGGAAAAGAATAAGTAGGCACGCTCCATATAGCGCGTAACTCTTCTTCCTCTGTTCTTCAACATCTTCCAAATTTTTCCTCTTTTTAATCACACTTCAATCTACTGACCCCATCTACATCTCTCATCCCTCTGTAGCTCTGTCGATTTCATCTTTTCCTTCTAGCCGCAAACCCAAAAGCAAAGCCGGTGTCGTTGATATGAATTTCGTCCCTTTTCGTCGCCATAGTAGATCTGAGAGAGGTAGGAGAGGAGTGTGGTGAGGGAAACTAATGATAGATAGTTTATGGGTGCGGTAGTTTGTTGGAAGTTATGTAAGCAGTCATTAAGACCCAAAAGAAAACCAAAATGCATTATTGTTTTCATCTTTTCTGTTTATATGCTCTGCTTATCTCTCTTTATTGTCAAAACCCAAAAGAAGTAAAAGAGAAACTCCTATTGAAACCCCCAAAGTTTGTGAAGAAAATTTGTAATTTTTCTTGCTTGCTTCTTTTTGCTTTCTCTTCATGTGTCCAGATTAAACAATTTTCCTCGCTTTTGTTGGTTGCTTTGTAAATTGATTCTTGCTCTCTCACCAATTTTGTTTCAATGAAGGAACTTAACTTTGCTTCTCCTTTTCAAACTCATTCACTAATCCTCACCAATCCAAACATATCCCACCTAAACTCCTCTCATCAGTTTTCTTCCCAATCTCTTCTTCTCCTTCACCAGCACGACTAGAACTTTTGCCAATTTCCATTGAGATGGCAAAGAGGAACTTGAGGGGTATATGGAACTTCACAAATCCTAGGGTTGTGAGCCACAATGAGATCCTGGAGATGCACAAGACTTATATTGGCCCCAAGTTTCAGTGGGTTAACTTCACATTGGAGAACAAGCCAAGGCTATAGTTTCCCCTCGAAGCAATTATGAGTTGGATACATCCAAGTTGAAGAATGAGTTTCTTGAGCTGCTATCAATCAATGAATCATTGATTAAGTATGTCTTTTAACCCAATAAGAGAGCTTGGGCCTATTAAACAGGTTTCAACCATAGAACCTCAGTATTTGCCTCTACTTTGTTCTTCTGTTTAGAAAAATTCAAATTTTTTGGAGAAAAAAAAGCACCTATGTCTTTGGATAAGGCTTTCAATTTATGTTGAAAAAGTTCTCAATTTAATTTTTTTTGATATATTTTTCTCCATATTGTGTTCCTATAGGATTTAAAATTATGTGGATGATTGGTTTTTGAGTAAAGTTAAGAGCTTTGGGGATTTTAGTTTTTGGGTTTTTTTTCCTAAAATTGGAATGAGAAAAGGAATTTATTTTCCCTTTGGAGCAATATATTTGTTTTATCTGTCTTATATTGTAAATTAATTTTCAAATCTTTGTTTTGTATTTTTATCCACCTAACCCATTTCACTAAAACGTCCCTTTCTCTCAATTTTATCTTCTTATTGAGTCTCACTGTAATTGTTATTTTTGACATCAGAATTCGTCAAATTCTACCGAACTACTGAACAGGAAAAGGTCATGGTTTCTCAAATGTTGGTGGGTAGGATTAGACGGCTATTAAAAAAAGGTAGTATTGGTAACATTTATAAAAATTAATTAACATATAATTTAGTTTTTATAAAACAATATATTAATTATAATTTCTTAGATATTATTTTAATGATATTATTAATTATTTTCATATTTTCAATAAATAATTCAATTTAAATACACCAAATACATTATTAATATATTAAAAATATAGATTAAAAAAATAATAGGAGGAATTGAAATGTTAAATCATATTCATAAAAAGTAAAGGTAAAGGGCAATAGGAATTGTTATTATAGTAGATGATTAAAATCTTTATGCTTTTACAAAAATATTTCATACATTCTAAGTATTCTAACAAAGTATGTACTTTGAAAGCTAATAATAGCTTCTTAATGTAGAAAATAAATTTTTGTAGGCCAAATATTAATTTCTAATTGCTCACAAAAATTGCTGCGCTGCTCACGCTAGGAAAGGTATGCACCGTATAAATTCCTATTCAGCCTAGCTCCCACCATTGATTAGATGCATAGCTTTGATATGAATTTGTAATGTACAACTCCTTTTAGTGGTGTAACATGTTTCTTTTTCAGTACAGGAGTTGAAGTGATGTTTTTAATCTAAGGCATTTCTTTATATAATTTGTACAGGTAAACTCTTCCATTAATTCATCTTTGGTGCTTCCTTGAAGAATGGTCTTAATTTTTCATTTACTAAATGCCTCTTATAATTAATTAGTGTTCCGTGCTTAGATTGCCTTCATTTTGTAGTGTATCATTTGGTAGAAGTACTTAAGTTTCAATGAAACATCCAATTATCTATCAACTAAATATTGAAAATGCCATGCTGTATTTTTTAATAGAGGTTGGAGTGAATTCATAAAGTTTTTTTTTTTCATTGATTTTTTATATGTGTTTTCTTTTGTTGTTACTAATTATAGTAAATTTTAGATTGATCTAGAATTTAATTTACATTAGTATTCCCATACTTTAACCATGTGTTTATTTTAATTCAAGCTGTGCAGGATGGTTTTTTTTCTTTTTCTTGCGGCAATTGGAATCTAAGAGACCCTTGGGCATGATGAGTTGACTCAAGAAAATTGATTTTATTAAAAATTCCAATTTTATTTTTGCTTCTTATCAAGTTTAGTTTTAAAGTTTTATTTTTTTTCCTCAAATTCCATGTTTTTAAAATTTATATTGGAAGTTTGGCACTATTTACTTAAGTTATGTATGTATTAGTTGCATATATTATAGAATTTTTTTTGTTTTGTTGTTTTATTTAGGATTATGGGAAGTGTCCGATTATAGGGGAACCACTTACTACAGATGACATTATCCTAATCGAAATCGGTAAGGTGATGTCAGTTTTCCTTAGCAAGTAAATGTTTCCATTGTTTCCTTATGAACAGACTTCTTTGTTTTTATGTTCTCGGATCGTGGATAGGAAGGAGAGAGTACTACGGTCTAAGAGTATTCCATTGGTAAAGGTGCTTTGGCAATATCATACAACTGAGGAAGCAACATGGGAACTTGAAAGTCTTATGAAGGAAAAGTATCCAAAGCTGTTCAATCTGAGATTACTCGATGTGAATTTGGAGGACCAAATTTTTTTAAGGTAAGGAGGATGTAATAATCGGAAATTCTTTATTTGAATGGAATAAACATTATATAATATGGGATTAAAAATATTCAGATATAAAATAACTAGGCAATAAGTGGAGTAAAGTAAGTAAATAAATAAATTATTTTAGCAAAGGAAGAAACGTTGGGAAATAAGCATGGCTTACTGAGGAAGCTTCATAACAGTTGCTCCACCAACATCCAATCAGCCACTTGCATCTCATTTTCATCGTCCATCATCATCAACATTCAAACCACAGCCATTTCAATTTCTCCTTTCATTTACCTGCTATGTCGACAACATTTCCTTTCTCTTATTCATGATCTTGTTGCAATTTGGTTCTATTTTTTAACGGCAGATAAGGTTCAAGGAAAGAGTTACGGCAAGAAGGAAATTAGGTTTGGGTTTTGGAAGCCAAAACAGAGGATTTTCAGGGTGCATAAAGTGCTTATCGTGACTGCCATTGGGGTGATGCTTTGAAGCTGATTTCAAGAGTTTAAAAGGAAGCATGATGACTATTTTAGTGGCTTGAATCGTAGATATTAGAAGGGTTGAAAAGCAATGATACGGGGCTGACTTTGAATGAATCATGGATGGGAGATTTAGGGCTGTTTGAGCTGTGGTTTCATGCAGGAAATAGTGTTGTACAGGTGGTGTTTTAGGAGTTGAGAGAGAGACTTCTAGGGACGGTAAAGAATGGTGAATGCTGAGCCTTAAGGGGCTGTTGAAGGCTGTTTTCCTAAGTGCAGAACAGAAGCTCTTGACTGAAGGAAACTCAAGTGCTTAGTGTTATTTAAGCTGCCATTCTCGATTAAACCAAAACTGATCAGGAAAGTTTGGAACTAGAAAGAAGATGTTGCTGTAGATGACGTGAAAGCAGGGCTTAAGATGGCATTTTGGGTGCTAGTTCAAGGCTGGAGAAAGGGTTGGTTCTCTTGGGTTTTTCATGGACAGAAACGGAGGAAAGTCAGTAGCTAAAGCAGTGAAGTACAAAGGCTGTTTTGGGTTTACAAAGGGAGCTGCAAAAACGTGGGATATTTTCTGTTGGGAGTTTCCTATCCACGTGGGAATTGGCCAAGATCCAAGGCTGGTCTGACCAAAAAAAAAGAAAGGTAATGTTAGAAATTTTTAAATTAAACTAAGAGATTTATATAAGGAAATAGATGATGGTAGACTAAGGTTAAACTATGACAAGTTTATTCCTCTTGTATTAGGCTACTTTAGTTGTATGAGAATTGAACAAAAGGGCGAGGACAAACAATGGTCTGAACAAGAGGGATCGTAGCTGTATTTTGCAAAGATGATTGAAGCCCTCAAAAACCGAAAAGATTGAGCTACATTATAGGCCTTCGATTTTGACTAGTAGCTAAAGGTAAGAACTTGACTTTCTTACGAATATTTAAAGGATATTGATAGGGTAAGAATATGGTGATGAAACATTATTGTTGATGTAGGTTGAATGAGAAAAGAACCATCATGTAAGTGAATAAGCATTTGACAACCAAAGGGAGATTTTGTAAGGTAAAGCACTTAAGGGAAATTTTGAGAAATATATACTTCCTTAAGTGACTCAAAAGAAAATGTAACCTTATTTAAGATAAATTAATAATATAAATTTTATTATTTTTATGCCTTAATGTAGGAGGAAAGGACACAAGGTGGGGGACACTAACAACTAAATTAACAACTAGGCAAAAAGGCAATCAAGAAGAAAAAAAAAAGGGTGTCATTACTATACTTGTGCTACATACCGAGGTGAGGGATGTATATCGGAAACGTAGGAGATACTAAATAAAATATTAAAATCAACTGCTTGTGGTTTATAAACTGTATCTTCTTTGTAGGAGGTTTTTACTAAAATTAAGCCGTTATGCTGCCGGATTTTCATATAATATTGGTTTATAAAATGAGCTAGAGTTCATGAAAATGATTTGGAATAACACTCCTCTAGATAGTTTTGTTTTGAAAATAAGTACGAAATGGCAGGATTTTGACTACCTTGGAAATCATATTCGAAAGCTCCCATGTTCATAGAAACCATCGAGCTTCGTATTTGTTTTGGAAAGTATACGTACGGAAATGTTTTGAGACATGGCTAATAATCATAGCAGTAATGTTTTGGACTACTGTGGGACCTTGATACAGTTCACAGTAGGTAATGTTTTGGGCTACTGTATGATTTTAATTAGAGGTGGCAAAAGTTGACCCGACCCGAAAAACCCGCCCAATTAATCCGAATCCAAACCCGACCAATCTGATTTGACTAAAAAAGTCAACAACCCAACTCCAACCCGATCCGAATCCGAATTGATCCGAAACTAAATTTATCCGAATTTACATTAATCCAAACCCGACCGAATCCGAACCCGAATTGATCTGAATCCAAATTCATCCGAATTTAGATTAACCCGAACCCGAATTGATCCGAACCCAAATTGATCTGAATCCAAATTTACCCGAATCCAAATTTACCCAAACCTAAAAAGATTCAAACTTAAATTTAATATTATCAATAAATATTTAAATGTTAAAATTAAATATCAAAGTATTTTAATATAGTAAAGATATAATTTTTTTCAATAATATGAGTGTTATATATTTTTTTTAATCTAGTTAAATTTAAATATTCACTTTTATATTGCATTCATTTAAACCTAATGTATAATTACTTAATGGTTAATCTATAATAGAGTACAGAAGCTATATTATTTACATTTATGTCTCCAATTATTCTATAAAAAATCAAAATAAATTAAAGAGATATATAGTTCTCTTTTATGATATTTAGTGGGGATTATTAAATCACTTTGATTCAAAAATTATTAATTATTGTAGATAATAAAAATAAAATGAAAAAATGTAATTAATTTATGACTATTGTTAAATATATTATAAAGAAAACTATCATACAGATTATTAAATATTTTGATTATTTCAATTACAATTGTACTCTAGGTCATATAAGAAGAAAATTTTATTTTCATGAGTTTTGTAATTCTTAGAAATATGGTTTTATTGATTTTCATACCAGATAAATCACATCAAGATGACCAAAGCTTAATCCAATAAATCTGTCCAATCGACCCGAATCCAAATCCGACCAACCCGAATCCAAATCCGACAAATCCGAATCCAAATCCGACAAACCCGAATTGACTAAAAAAGTCAACAACCCAAACCCGACCTTATCCGAACCCAAAATGATTCAAACCCGAAATAGACCGATTTTTTCTTGACCCAAACCCGACCTTATCCGAACCTGAAACGATCCAAACCCGAAATAGACTGATTTTTCCTTGACCCAAATCCGATCTTATCTGAACCCGAAATGATCCGAATCTGAAATGATCCGATTTTTCCTTAACCCGAAATGATCCGATCCAAAATGATCCAACCCAAACCCGATCCAACCCGCCCATTTGCCACCTCTAATTTTAATCAAATCTACAGTAGAGTTTCGATTGATGTGTGACCTTGATCCAGTCCACAGCGGGCCCAGTAGACACCTGATCAGTGCTCACTGTGGACCCCTTTGGACTATGGCCATATGTCAACTATACTTTCCCTCACGGGCATAATTGAACTGCTTGATTTTGCTTAATTATCATGTCTCCAACTTATGCTATATATGATTCCTTTCGTACTTATGCCAATACGAATTTTGAATGTTATGATGAGAATAATGTTTCGAATGGAAATGTTTATTGATGTTTTGAAAGAAATGCTTTTGATGCATTGCATAAATATGAAAAAAATAGTATTTGAGTTTAAATGAATGTTTTGAACGTGCATATAGAAATTTAGTATCCGTCTCTTATATTTATTTCTTACTGGGCTTTCCAAAAAGCTCACCCCCCTCCTCCACCTTCCAGATTATTTGCAGTAGGAGCGTATATGTGGCGAGCTATCGCGACCTTCGAGGCTTTTGGTTCTACCTTGGAGGTATATTATGTACAGCTACTTAATTTATATTCAGACTTACATTTTCAGTACTTTTAGAACATGGGGATGTAGCACTAGGAGGGACATGATATATATAGATATATATCTACGTTAAATATAGATGCATGCAACTTGATGGTTATATATTGGTTAAATGTAATGTTTTGCGATGATGAATGCATGCTTGTTTAGAATGCTTTGGACTGGGACCAAATGTTGAATAACGTTTATATAGCTGTTGTAAATATAGCTTAAGAGTTGATTTGAGACATTGCATACAGCCCAACAATGCAAGTAAGAAAAAGGAAAAATTTAGTGCACTTTTTGTATAGAAGAAGGTCATTACACATCATTTTCTTTATTTAATTATTTCCTACCATCCTTTTAAGTAATCATCAAGATAGGATTTGGAAGATGATTAAAGAATGTGCTTTGGATAATAGAAAATACCTTGGGACTATCCAAACAACCTGAATGAATCATTACTGAAGCAAAAAGTTACTTAAATCATCCAATTGCATACTGAAGTTATGAAAAAATTTAGGTAACAAAAGTGAGAATAGTTTTAGATTTTTAGTCAAAACTTTGAAGATCAATCTAAATTTCATCAATAAGAATTGAAATTTCATCAATCAAATCCACAAATGTGATTTTTATGCATTTACTTATGATTTCTTGAGGGTGTTTTTTTTTCCCCCTGTTGATTTTAATACTCTTAGATTAAATGCTTTAGCTCTCTGTTAAGAGTTTTATATTTGTTTAAGTCCAATATCTGATTTTTCAAAAAAATGAATTTACTTTGGTTGCTTTGAAATCAACAAAATAAAAGTATGTAACAGTATGGTCACAGTGAAAGACCTACTCGACAAATGACCAGAAATGGTATCTATGTAAGAGTACTGTCTTCAAAACTATGTATGTAAACTTGAGAAATATAATGTTCAGCATTGTTTTCATATTGTTTTGTTGCATAACTTTATGTGAAAATAATGGCCCTAATGATAAGTTTCTGTTTGTAAGATTAACCCTAATTATTTGCTTAAATAGAGAAAAAAGTAGAATGAGCTTGGTGAACTTACAAATAGCACATAATATTGGAAAATTTCCATCAGGAGACTTCCTTGCAATATTTACTGGTAGGAATAAACAAAAACACTATTTCTTTGCTCTGTTTAAGGAAAAAAGGTCCTGGGCTTTAAAGAATGCTCTAGCAAATGTTCGTGTTTTATGGATTAGCATCTTTGAAATAAAAGATAAGTTTTCATTTTAATAAAGTTATAATATGGACTTGAAATTGGCTTTTTAGGGATCGGTGTGTGCTTTAAATGGAGAGAAATGAGTAAAATTGAAGATTATCATAGTAGTTTAAATAATTTCCGAGATGATTGTCTTCTGTTTATTGGTTTTGTTTTATGATTTTTCATTCAAATATCAACTGGAAAATTGTATTCTTATTTACATGATGAAGTTGTCCTGCTGCAATACTTTGCATTATGTAAATAACAAGAAAAGAATAAAGATCGCTTTGATTTGTGATAGTAGAACATTGATTCAAAAAAGTTTTCAAGTTTTGCCTTCATATGGAAAATCCCTACAAAGGTAGGGCTTTTTTTTCTTTTCATTTTTACTTCTCAACACTTTCTTTGTTGTTCTGAACTAACTCTGTCACAATCCAAGATTAGCATGAGCATGATTAGATTCCTCACCATGAAAAGGATATAAGGTAACATTTTCTTTCCCATTTTTTCGACATCTATCTTGATTTAATCAACATGAGCATGATTAGATTCCTCACCATGAAAAGGATATAAGTTAAACTTTTTCTCTCACATTTTTTCAGCATCTATCTTGATTTAATCATTCTTTTCCTCGAAAAAGCGAATCCACTTTCTCAATAACTTTGTATTTGGTTCTCACTAATCTATATACTAATGTTGTCGGTAAAAAGTTTACTAGAATCTTACATCTCTTATCTGTTTTGCATATTCACATGAGAATTAAAGATAATGATTTGTGCCCAAATGCACGACGGTCTAGCTATTAAACAATGAAATTGCGCCATAAAATACTCTTCATTATTTTCCTTTTGATGCTTGATAGTGCTGCTGATTCATAATCATTTACTGCATCATCTTTGTGTTCTATTCATATTTATCATTGGTTTACCATCAAGCTCATTGATAATGTTGATTAAACAGAGCTTGGACTGATTTGGTTCAGTAAATAAAGCTAGCAGAATGCTAGAGAAAGGAATCTTAACATCATTTAGCATTATCATTCTTTTCCTCTACCATAAGCATCTGGTTGGAAGGCGGGTGACAAAGATCTCCTTAAAGCCTAATCAAACCACAGGTTACAGATGGTTGAACCCCATTAGCACAAGAAAAAAAAAACCTTTCAATTAATTGAAACACAATTCTTTTCAACATGTTGAATTGCATTTGTTGTAAACCGTTCGTATTTGTATTCCAAGCCCATGTGAAATGGAACATACAAAACTATAGTTTCTATGATGCAATGATAGTATTATATAGTTAGAAAAATAAGAATATCTTTTTTGTTCCTTGGTGTTTCCTTTTATGTTTTGAAATTAGTGTAGTGTTTTTTAGTTAATAGATAATGAAGTATAATTAAAGAGTGAATGATTTTTTGAATTAAAAAAAATTTGATCTCGCGGCATCACGCGGGGAACATTCTGTTTTAAATAATTTTCACTGATCCGGTCAGATTTATCACACATACCATGCATGCTTCAACAGTTGCGTAGGAGTACGGGGAAGAAGATATTTTACGTGGTAGTATTTGGGCCACAACTGCGGTAGTCAGTCACCAGGAAAAGTTTTTATTTATCATTTTCAATAATTTTTCAATCCATCAGCCTTCGTGTATTGGTGAACCAAACGTGCTGCCATTTTTTTTTGAAGTGATGTAAACAAGGATTGAAAAATACGTAGAAAAATAAGAACAATGAACAATGCAAACATTTTAGTGCAGGGGATGGTCTTGAAAGCAAGATGCCAGAAATTATTTAATAAAAGTCGGTAAATAGTGGAAATCACGCTGACTTTATGCAATTAATGTTTTGAAATGCCCGTTGATTAAACACTAAGTTCTTGGATGAAATTAATGAGGCATTAAGATTCATTGACTTTCAATTGTCAATCTTTTTCCAAGCCGCCAATCTTATTGTGCACCTGACGGATTTTCCACTTTTATTGCATAAAAAAATTATATTTCATTGTAGTTATACGCATTAAATCTAAAAATTGGGTGAATAATGTTCAATTGATAAAATTTTTCAAATAGATTTTTTTTTCAAATATTTGTAATTTTGCTCTTCCAAAAAACTCTAAAAAAGAATTTTTTACAAATTAAATCATTCAACTAAAAAAATTCAACAAATAATTGAATATTTTATACCTTCAAGGTTCTATTTACAATACAATAAAAGTTCATGATTTTAATTTTTATGTGATAAAAGGCTCTAATTACAATACAATAAAAGTTCATGATCTTAATTTCTTGCAATAAAAGATTACAGACTTATTTCTATTTTTGATTAAATAAGTTTGAAGGCTTATTTGAAAAAAAAAATTTTGCAAGTAATATATTAATAAAATATAAAAAGCTTATAAAATCAGAAATTTTATCAATCCATAACAAGAGCATAAAAAGGAAAATAATATTAAAAAAATAATCTTATCAAAAAATTATGAGTCACTTTTAAAAAAAGGATTTATATATTTGTAATGAATCAATTAATTTTAAGTGTTTAGAAAATTAAATTAAATTTTTTTAAATTTTATACGATTTTAATTTAATATTCATGACAAATTAATTGATTTTAAGTGTTTGTAAGAACCGGCACTGGTTGGTTTTCTACAGTATTATGGATTTTAACGGAGATGGATTCTCTCATTAAGTCTCATGGTGGTAGGACCAAGAAGGAAGAAGACCAATTGGATCGATCGGTCAAAAGAATCAAAGCATCGGCCGAATTAACGCAGTAGGTTGATGTGTCTTTACACTCCTCGTCCTTCCTTTAAGGACGTGGTTATGGGAAACAGAAACTTTAGTTTTTCTCAAAGCAATGATAATGCTGAATTTGTCTCTTCTATGTCCCAAGAAAATCCTATCTTGGTATCGAAACTTGACACATGGCCGTGCATCAAGATATCGGATAAGTATCGTGATGCCATTCGCAAACAGTGGAAAGACTGCTTGATTGTGAAGCTACTAGGGCGTTCATTGGGGTTCAAAATCCTAGATGAAAAATTTCATAAGCTGTGAAACCTTAAAAAGGAGTATGAACTGATTGATTTAGGAGAAGGGTTTTTTCTTGTCAAGTTTGGAAATATGTTAGATCTGCAGTTTGCACTTGAAGAAGAGCCTTGGATCATCTTTGGCCATTACTTAAAAATTAGAAGATGGCAACCCGATTTTCGTCCAAGTTATGCTTCAATTGACTCTACGGCAGTTTGGATGCAATTTTCAGAGCTCCCAATCGAATACTACGATGAACGCATATTGTTAGCAATGGGAAACACGCCTTGAAGGTTGATTCCAACACTAAGTATGCAACTAGAGGGAAATTCGCCAGGGTTTGTGTGGAAGTGGACTTGAATAAGACTTTAGTCCCGAAGCTATGTCTTGATGGTCATTGACAACCAACAGAATATGAAGGCTTGAATCTCATTTGTTTCAAGTGTGGCCGTATAAGGCATAATGGTTTCTCTCGCTTTGTGGCGCAAGAGACTCTTGTTGCAGAAGGTAGAAAGAAGGATAGTGTTGAGGTGGGTAGAGCAGTTGTGGAGAATACACATGAAGCTCCTGTGCATCAGAGGTGAGGGAATTTGATCCCTTGATGGTTGCTCAACCACGGTGGCAGAGGAAGGCAGCCAAAAATAGTGCTGAAAATCAAGGGGGATATCGAACATGGGATTAAGATTTGCTGTATTATTGGATATGATTGTAGAGCAAGATAATCAGCCAATCAACAATCTTCAAGCCGAAAAGAATGCAACCGCCATGCAAGGTGGACATGAAAAGAGGCCAAATAAGAATAAATCCAAAATGGGCCAGACAGGTGATAAATCAATTAATGCTAACCCTCAGCTACTGAGTCAACAAAAAGGGCCCAATGTGGAGTTGTTTAATAGGGTAGTAAGCCCAACCCGGGAGCTTCATATGTCAACCCACTTGAGGAAAACTCATGGTGCAATAAGTCGGCAAGGGGCAATGATTAGTAGTGTTGGGTACAGGGGTGAAATTAATGAAAGCATAGAAGAAAATGATATTATTATGGATAGTTCCAGTTAGTTCAAATAGAACAACGATGTTAGACCAAAAAAAAAAAATAGAACAACGATGAGACTTTCAAC
This sequence comes from Heritiera fomes, assembly GCA_032173925.1. Lineage (NCBI taxonomy): Eukaryota > Viridiplantae > Streptophyta > Magnoliopsida > Malvales > Malvaceae > Heritiera > Heritiera fomes. The sequence continues at coordinate 1,353,964 of JAPDPM010000023.1, read as the reverse complement.
ATCTGCAAAGCCAAGAGAAGAGACCTGCCGCTCTAGAGGGCTGATAACTCTAGGACAAAAAGAAGCTTCTTCTAAATGAATATTTTGTTATGGAATAGTAGGGGACCAGGTAATAATAAGTTTCTGCAAAAACATGAAAGATTTATTGCGTATGTACAAGCCAAGCATTTTATTAGTGGTGGAAACTCGAATAGCAGGGGCTAGAGCGCAGAGAAAGGTAAAAAGACTTGGGTTTGATGGCTTCTTTATTGTCTATGCAAGGGGCTTCTCTGGATGCCTTTGATTGTGTTGGAACAAACAGGATGTGAATCTGGAAGTCTTATCTTATTCTTCCCAATACATTCATGCGTTGATTCATAGTAAAAGTGGTAAGGACTGGCTGTTGTCTTCCATATATGCAAGTCCTACTACTAGTGTGCGGCATTTGCTGTGGGATCATTTGGAGGAATTCGCTCCATCAGTGACTATTCCTTGGTTGCTGTTGGGAAATTTCAATGATATATCCAATAATGCTAAGAAATCTGGTGGCTCATGTATTTCAATAAACCGCTGTACTCAGTTCAAGAATATGATAGATAATTGTAATATTCTTAACCTTGGTTTTCAGGGAGTGAAATACACGTAAACAAACAAGGATAGGGCTTGCTCGAATCCAAGAAAGATTAGACAAAGCTCTAGCCACGGCAAGTTGGAGATTACTATTTCCAAAGATGGTGGTTAAACATCTACCATGCACCTACTCGGACCATTACCTAATCTTGTTGCAGGGAATTGACCATGGAAAGGATGATAACATAACAAAGCCTTTCAGATTTCAAACTATGTGGTTGACAAAGCAGCATTTGGCCCAGGATGTGGAGAATAGCTGGAATTTTTGTGGAGAAAACAATCAAACTAACGGAGGAACTTAAAGCTTGGAATCGTACATCGTTTGGAAATCTTTTTGGTAACAAACAGCAATTGCTTTGTAGAGTTGCTGGAGTGCAACGGGCCTTGGCAAAAAATGGACACATCAATCACACTCTGGAGAAACAGCTAGTTCGTGAATTTAATATTATTCTATTCCAAGAAGAACTTTTTTGGCTTCAAAAATTAAGGGCAAAACGGATTGGTGATGGCGATAGGAACATTAGATTCTTCCTTCTATCAACCATCTACCGTAGAAGAAGAAATAAAGTGGCTATGCTAAAGGATGAAGATGGTTTTGGGTCCAGAGAATGATGCTTTAAAAAATTTGGTGGTCAGCTATTTCAAAATTTGTTCACTGTAGAAAATGATAGTACAAGATTGGAGGATAGTGGACCAAAACCATGTTTAACTGCTAAACAAGTGGGTGTCCTAATTGCAAAGTTAACTATGGTATAAGTCAGAACAACCTTGTTTCAAATGAAAGCATGGGCAGCTCTTGGAGTCGATGGTTATCAAGCAGGGTTTTTCCAACAGTTTTGGGAGGTATTGCAAAACTCTGTATTTGATCTGGTTGATCACGCAACTGAGTTGGGTTCTTTTCCTGTTAATTTCAATACCACATTAATCTTTCTGATCCCAAAGGTAGAGAACCCTGAAATGGTGAGACAATTTAGACCCATCAGTCTTTGCTGTGCAGCCTATAAGCTAATGACAAAAGTGTTAGTGAATAGGTTACGTCCATATCTGAATGATCTGATAGCACCGGTTTAATTCCAGGGTGACAAGCTGCTGATAATATTGTTATAGCTAAGGAGTTAGTCCACTCAATTAGAATATCAAAACGAGACAAGGGCTAATAGCAATCAAGATAAACCTTGAAAAAGGATATGAGAGAGTCCGCTAGGATTTTTTGGAGGATACACTTAAGTTATTTGGCTTTCCCTCTAAAGGGATCACTTTAATCATGTTTTGTGTTAGAAGCACTTCTATGTCTGTCTTGTGGAATGGAGAGCAAACTGAATCTTTTCTTACTTGGTGTGGACTAAGACAAGGAGATCCTTTTATCTCTCTACTTATTCATTCTTTGTATGGAACGTCTTGGGCATATTATAGATGATTCTATAAGGAAGGGCCTTTAGAAGTCAATTGCTGTGATAAAAGAGGGACTAAGTATATCTCACTTATTCTTTGCTGATGATCTATTCTTTTTTGGAAATACGACAATCTCTCAAGCTATTAAAATAATAAAAGCTACTTATCAGGATATCATGGAGAAGGTGAAAGGTCGTCTTATAGGTTGGAAATCAAAAGTTAAGCATCACTGGCAGAGTGACTCTAGTCCGATCCGTTATTTCTTCAATTCCAAACTATAATATGATGACCTCTTTACTACCTATTGGAGTTAATAAAGCCTTAGACAATTACATAGGCAATTTATTTGGGTGGCAGTGGTGATAAACACTTTACATTGTTGGTTAAATGGCAAGATGCGTGTCGTCCTACTAGTTTGAGTGGTCTGGGTATATGCAGCATGATGGCTCATAATAAAGCTGGCCTGGAGGTTTATGACTAAACCAGATAGCCTTTGGGGTAGATTACTTAAGGCCAAGTATAAAGTTAGTGATGAAGTAATTAGCTTTGCCTATGGGAATAATCATGGGAAGTCTGGTTGGTCTCACTCTTGGAAGGATCTAGTGGAAGTGCTCCAGTTACTATCTGGTGGGTTGCAAAAAAGAGTCGAAAATGGTCATAATACTTCCTTTTGGCAGGATTGTTGGCTACAAAAGCCATTCATTGAACAAGTTACTAGTGGACCTGCTAATATGGAGTTGAGTGCTACAGTTAGTGATTTTCTAGATTGTAATGGAGATTGGAATCATAGTTTGCTTTTCTCTCAATTACCAAAGGAGATTGCCTTAAAGGTAATTGGCTATCCACTTCCGCAGTTTGGTCAGATGCAATATAATTGGATTCGGCATCTTACTCCCGATGGTGTTTTCTCCTCAAGATTAGCATACCAAGCTTTTTGTAGACCGGAGCAAAAATCAGTGTTAGAAGACTTGAGGTGGATTTAGAAATTACAAGGGCCTCAACGCTAGTTGTTCTTCTTATGGCTGGTACGGAGAGACAATATTATGACTAACCAATTCAGATTCGAGGGAGGAATGTCTACTACACCTAACTACTCTCTGTGTGGTAATAACTCAGAAGGATTGCAAAATCTCAAAGCAAACTTGGTAGCTACTATTACCATATAGTCATTGGGACTTCTTCAATTGCTCTTTGATTGAATGGCTGGATCAGAACTTACATGGAGAAGTCGCCATTGAGAAAGATATTGATGGTTGGAAATGCATCGTTTTGACAACTATGTGGAAGATTTGGACAAGAAGATGTAAAGCTGTTATGGAGATAACTGAGGTGACGAAATGTTTAGTGACCCATTTCAATTATATAACTTCATCTTAGCAGAGGCCAAGGAGATACAGTAGGTTTACTCGAAAAAACATAAAAACCTGATGAACAAGGAAGATATTTGTTGGATTGTGTCGCCTGATGGAGTAGTAAAATTGAACACAGATGATGCCTCGCATGGGAATCCAAGCAAATCAAGTGGAGCTGGCTTAATTCATTCTGCTGCTGGTGAATGGATTGTGGGATTTCGAATTTCTTTGGGAGTTTGTTCTAATATTGTAGCTGAACTACAAGCTATTTGAACAGGGCTCCTAATTGCATGGCAAGAAGGTTTTACTAGAGTTATTTGTGAGATTGATCCCATGATGGTGATTGACATATTTAAGAATGCTAAAACCGGTTCCCATCCTCTGGGAAATCTTATTGCTTATATTAGAGAATTGCTTTATAGATCATGGTGCGTGGATTTGCAGCACGTTTTAAGAGAGGGAAGCGCCTGTGCTGACTTTCTGGCAAAGTCAGCATGTCATATGAAAGCTTACTTTGAGATTCTCACAGAACCACCTCCTAAGTTACTAGGTCTTCTTCGTGTAGATTCTTGGGGAGTAGCGTACCCTCGTGGATACAAAGCATCTTAGTCTTCTTTTTTTTAGCTGTTTATTTAAATTCCCTCTTGTAACCCAAAAAAAAAAAGATAAGAAAAGTAAATGTCGTTTTCTGGTTATGCTTTATAATTATGGAATAATCAATGTTTTCGGAAGAACATCTCGATATATAAAGGGTAGACTGAAGATGAATTTACCTCCTCCATGATCTAAAAACTAAGAAAAAGTCAATAAAAACTCAGCTTAGTGATAAAGAGAAGACTTTGAGACTTCAAGTGATGTAAACAAGGATTGTAAAATGTGTAGAACAATAAGAACAATGAATGCAAATATCTTACATATATATGTAGCTAAAAATAATTCAGGAATCTTTTTTTCTTTTTGAAATCTCAAACTATCCTATGGACGGAAGCTGGGAAAACAACAAAGAGAGAAACTAAGATCTGAATCAGTATATTTGCATGATTGGTATCTTTATAATATACTTAAATTAAGATTATTGAAACAAAGCATCTGAGCATGTCCAAATTAATGTGATGATAGCATCAAAGCAAAGTTTGCCATGGTGCCATAAATTATTTAATAGAAGTTGGCTACTTTGTCAACATCATGGTGAGTTGTTTTTCTTTTTTTCCTTAAAATGGTCAATGGTAGCTAATTGCTCCTCGAACAATTTTAAGGATACTCTTTTTTATGCAATCATTTGGTCCATGTAGCTTAAACGGAATGACAACATTTTTAATAGTAAGGAGATCTCGTTGGATCAGATTTGTCACGTGTAAAAATCGAATTTTGTCCGAACAATTTAAAAAAAATAAAAATAAAAAATAATATATATATAATAAAATAAATTTTTTTGTCGAAATTTAACCCTAAACTAAATTACCATTTAAAGAGTTGACTTGAAAGATTTGTTTCTTAAAGGAAATAAATAAATAAACCAAAAAAAAAGGGAAAATAAATCAGGCAAATTAAGGAGATTTGGTGCCTAATAAAAAGAGTTGACCTGGGATGATTTAGTACCAAAAATGAGAAAGGCAATGATCAGCAGAAAGGAGAAACAAAATCTGAAAATCTAGATGCCAAAAATAAAACGACAATTCCATGGATCTGGCCACTATTAAGGGATTTAAATAATTCCTTTCCCAAATGAATATTGAGGCTTGGCTGTAAAAGGATATGCAGTTGACACTCGCTGAGGGATTTTTCCTACGACCATGCTGCCTAGTCCACCTTATAGCCAACCTTCATCTGTGATACAATTCCAAAAAAAACAAAAAACAGAACACACAGAGAGAAGACCAAAAAATGAAAGGAGCCTGTTCTACAAATACGAGTCAAAGCAAGGATTTGTCAAAAGGTTCTTGTCAGTTTTTGGCATTCTAGGAAATTCTGAGCTAAGGCATTTAGGAAGCAATTTCATAGTTTGGATGGTGGAAAGCCAATCTGCTTATGGTGATTTGCAGGCCTTTTTGGGATATTTGATTGTTTATATATCTGGGTAGTACACTGGAAATTAATCTGTTTTGGGGTTTAATCGACTAAATTGGCGTCACTGATTAAAAAAAAAATTGGAGAAAAACAGTGGTGCTTAAGGCAGGTAAAAAATAGGGGGAATTGAAACAGTGCCCGACATCCGATGGCTCTTGATTGCTGAAGGAAGCTAAAGCTTAGGCTTGTGAAATACTTTGATCTTGAAAGCAATTGGTGTCGTAGTGGAGAGCCCCATTAATTCATTGGTTGTCTCAATAGTGATCTAGACCATACGTTGGTCTGTACAAGGTATGGCTCTCTTATTTGTTTATATTATTTCAATACTCATTTGTCTATTTGATGTTTACTCATTCTCTCATTTATTTACAAGCATAGCTAGATTTTTCTTATGTATTAATTGAACTATATAATGGTTAAGGTTGAATATTTGTTATAAAGATTAAACGATTGTAAAATTAATTTAATAAATATAGGCTTAATAAAAATTATTTAATAATATGAGAATAAATAAAAATTATTATGATGATAAGATTGCGAAAAAATCACAAGTAGTGATTCTCCGATAATATTTAGGATCGAGAAAATTCATTAGATGTTACCAGCGTATTGGAATATTTAATTGGTTTTATCTCGATATCAAAGTTTCCTATAAATATAAAAAAATAAATAAAAAAGGGTAAAAAAATATAAATATAAATTTAAAATAAATAAATGTAGATATAAATTTTAAAATAAATAAATATAGATATAGGTTTTAAACACATAAGTAAAGACGACAAATTTTAAATTTCCGATAATAGGATTTTGTAGAAATCACAAGTAGTGATTCTTTGATATTTCTTAGAGTCGAAATAAAATCTTTTCATGTCACCAACGTATTGAGCTACTTAAGCATTTTTATCTCGATATCAAAGTACTACAATTAATCTTTTGAAATATAATAACAATAATGATAAAAAATAAAAAATAAATAAAAAATATAAATTTTAAAGATTTTTCCGATAATAAGATATTACGGAATTCACAAGTAATGATTTCTAACTGATATCTAAGTGAGAGAAATTAACTAAATGTTACCAGCGTATTAGAATATTTAGTATGATTTTTCAATAAGAATAAGAGTCTATAAAATAAATAAATTTCAAAACAGTAATAAAAATATAAATAAAATGAAAATAAAATAAAGCAATAGATTTTCCATATGCATCATTCATATTTGTTTGCATGATCTGCATTCATGAAACTCTAAGATAAATATGGATCTGTCGATGATGGGATTCTATAAAAATCACAAGTAGCGATTCTTAAGAAATCCATAGGTGAGAAAATTATCTGAAATACTACTAGAAGTATTGGGGTATTTCAGAATAATTTTCAATACAAAATATTCTCATTTATTTCAAATAAAAAAATAATAAAGTTTAATATATATATAATAAAATATAATAAGTAAATAAATGAATGATTTCAAAATATATGGAGTTCTTTTTAAATATTTAATTAAGACCATTTTATTAAGATCAAAGGATAATATATGATTAAGTGGTACCATTTTTCAACGAGCGTTATGAGGGTGCTAATCCTTCCCCACGCGTAATCGAACTCTCGAACCCAAGCTTTATTTTTGCATATCAAAACCATCTTTTTAATAAAACTTAATCACTTTTAAGATTTTATTTAAAAGGTAAATATTTTTAGGTGATCAATCACACCTAGCCAAAAAAGATTGGTGACAACTCCTCTTTGTGTTTTTCAAAACTGTCTAGCGATCAAGTACTTGGACGAAATCGTTACGACAGCTTGATGACTCCATTGGGGACATTAGAGAGTCGAATCATGATTAATCATGTCTTATTCAAAATCTTAGTTAATGGTCTTAATAAATATTTAATATAACTCTTTATAAAAATAACAAAAAAAAAACAAACAAAATACAAACAAAAAAATGTGTGAATCATTTTCATCATTTGCATTTTGTTGCTATGCACTTTAAATTTTGTTCCTTTGCATACGTCAACCCTACACCCGAGTTTGTCCCTTTTAGAAGAGAGTAGAGTACCTTTACTCTTGTGAGATGATAACATCCGCAATGACACATGAAATACTCTCACTCAAGTTGAACCCTTTCCGTCAATAACCTATCATGGGTGAGGATTGGGGTGCTTTACTAGTCTAGTATGGACGCCAATAAAGAACAATTTAGGAACCTTTTACCCATTAGAGACTTAAACCAAGCATGTATCGAGCCATAAAGAAACTAACCTTAGTTAGAGCCATACCAACCTTTTGTAAGGGTTACCTTAAATTATGGCACATGAAGGAATACTTTGATTTAACACCTTTACAGGAAATATAACAAAGTGAATGTTGAAATTGTGAAAAAATATAAAAAAATAAAATAAAAAACCTTCTCATTCAATTTTATTTGTGATTTCAATAGTATGTATATTCTCACAAAAAAAAAAGAAGATGTTTTTCTTTCATTTTTTTTGAAGGGGGTGTTTTGTAAAATTTTTAACTTGATACATGCATCTCATCACATGTGTAGTAGATATTGAATTTCATGCACATACATGCATTTAGCATGCATACATACATTTCATCCTGTGCCCACTTATGAAAATTTTTTGTGTCAAATCTTGAAAGTAAAAAGTTAAGATCTTTAAAATCCTCACCAGCATATTGGGATGATTTTAATAGTCTTTTCTTTTATGGCACAATCTAATATGCTCCTAATTGTGATAAATAAATGTCAAAAGTCCCAAAATAAAGAGGCCATTGCATTTTGAACAACTTATTCGACATGTTACAATACTTAATCAAAGACCATAAGCCATGGAAAATGAACATGTTGAGCGAACAAAAAGTATGGAAAGAATTCAACAAGAACTTGTTAAATCTCATGAAGAGTCTCGAAAGCAAATGACGAAGATGATGGAGATGATGATGACTTTGATGAAAGGCAAAAAGGTCACTGAAGGATCAAGGAATCAACCTTAACCTATGAGAGAGAATCCATTGTACCCACTGGAGTTTACAACCCCTCAAGCATAAACTTCCCAAAGGTCTCGGAATGCATAGCGATTGATTTATCAAAGTGATAGTGTTTTGAATTTAATCGAAATACCTAGTGAATTGATTTAATCGAAATGCATAGTAAATGTGATATAAATAAAGTGCATAATGAAAGTGTTTTGAACTGAAGTGCATGGCGAAAGTGTTTTGATTTAAAATAGTAATTGAATACTATGCATACATATTACTTTAGCATTGCTTTTTCTATACTTGCATGTAGATCGGCATGAGTCTAATATGTATTTACTTAAACTACTTACTGAACCATGGTTTGCTTACCCCTTTCTAACATTATCATAAATCATACGAGTTAGAGTCCACGCTTGGAGTTTTATGTGGGCCCTTAGGGACTGTACCTAGTAGGAGTACTTGATTAAGTCCTTTGAGCACTACTTTTATTACTTTTGAGGTATATAAAATTTTGTACATCATGTTGGTTGTCATATATAAACAATATGCAATGCATAGTAATGTTTATTGGAAATATGTTGGGATGTAACTTAGGATCACTCTAGATTATTATAGACAATTATGATTATCGAGTGTGATCTGGGATGTGTTTGTGGTATGATAATTATGAACTTTATGGAATGTGAATATGATAATTGATGATTCTGGGAGTGTAATGCCTTCAAATGCTAGGATTTTCGAGCTAACATTTTTGCTTTACTTACTATGTTTGTCACTTGCTCAGTGTAGTTGACATCTAACAAGTAGATTATTACTCGTTTATTTGTTTAAGACTAATTGTCTAAGGTCCCATTCAGTTGCCTCATAATATGTGCCAAAATCGAAACTGAAAAACTTCGTCCCTTTTTATATGCTTATTGTCCTGCCACACACTATAACACAACAATGATTTAACCTATGCCGCAATAATCATATCAAGAAATCTAGAATATCACATTTTCATCAAGATGCACTATCGAGTTACTATTCATCATAAGGCCAATTATATATAATTTTCGATATAAATCCTAATACTTACATCCCAATCCGTGTACACTGTGTATACCAAAAATCTTATCATCTGGAATATAAACAAAAGAAATGAAAGGTTATACCTTAATACAAAAAGCGGTAATTTAGCAGTATGTAATGCGAGCTCTTAGTGCAGCACTCTAACACTCGAGCTTATCTGAAGTAACCTGTGAAGTGAAAGAGGGGAGTGAGCTAATGCCCAGTAAGAAAAATATACGTTGAGTGATGTTAGGCTCCTACTATGCTTAATGCATGTTTATGCATAAACAAATGCACAAAACTTAAGTTTCAATGCGTTTTATTGAAAATAGTGTAAAGTCAATATACCATTGTTTATAAGCTATAAAACGCTATACCGAGTAATTTTCAAATATATTAGTGCTCACGCATTCTCAAAATTGAGATACAATAGAAATAGAAATGATACATTCATTCATTTTTGTAACAGTATTGAGATATACATTTAAAAGCATTTTCATGAGACGGGCATACATTTATGAGATTTTATAACGTAACCGGGATATCTGAAAATATAACCAAGAAGCTTTCCATGAAACCATGTAACATCCCGTTACCACATTTTTCACGTATTTCCATACAACTTTACTGGTTGGGCTGTCTGTGATGCCATTAACATTCAACAGTAACAGTGATAAATGATAAACATTTATCTATTAATTATGGAATATGAAATTTCTTTTCATTATCCCTTTCATCCGACATCCCCTATTAACCTTTATTTCACTAAGGTAGTACTGTATACATATGTCTGAAATGTAAAAGAGAAGAGACTGTACCTGTCACATTTAACGTGCCATGCCTCAGTGCTTTAAGCATAGCTATACCCATTTGAGAGCTAATTCTCTCAACTCCGTGTACTTCTTATCTGTGGAGTTAAAACAAAGGGGTGAGCGATTCATACGCTCAGTAAAGGAAATATATGCTGCTTTAAATAAAGCAAAACTATATATCACAACACATTTATTCTTTTCTTAATAATAACCCAGTAGAAAAGACAATGGATATATAGTAACCAACTCTCTTAAAACACCATTCAAATCACTGGCTAACAGTTTACTTTAAAATGTAGTAAACACTATATAGGATTTCAACAAATCCTCACAGTAAACAGAAATTCGTAAGTTGAGACTAGGCAACAAATAAATCATGCTATCATCGTTCCCCCTCCCCCTTGCGAGAACGGAATCTGCCACTTTTGGTGTGCACCCGTAGGCCATCGCCCCTCACAGCTATCTCAGATCTATGGCCATAATCTATAGATGGTCCTCAGGTCCACTTGCCAAGTGACCTCGAGACCGCTGATAACTTGGCGGGTCCATCAGCCATGTGACGTCTTAAGGTGCACTCGTTTGTCCATTGACCAAGCCACCGCCCCAGGTAGGTCACGCAATAGTAATGCATAAACTCAGGGCCTAAAGTCTCAAAAAAATAACTTTTATATCTCATGGAAACCTTTAAGGGCTTATCTCACCTACATTATCATTTACTCAAATGATTTAATTCCTGAAAAGGTTTTAGGTTTTCTGTTTACAAAACACTTTGAAAACTTTCCAAAATTCTCAACTTTTAAAATCTGCCCGCCCATGGTCAGCTCGCCTGTTATGGCTTGCCCATGGAAGCTCGCCCATGGCGGAGAACATGTGTTCACCCGCCCAACTATGCCCTTTAAATCGAAAAACAAAACTGGCTCGCCCTCAGTGGCTCGCCCATTAGTCAACTCGTCCAAAAGGGTTTCATATTTCTATTTTGAAAATATTAAAATGTCTTATTTTTCGTATAAGAAATTACACTTTAAAACTGTTCGCCAGAGTCAGCTCGCCCTTCATGGCTCAACCCTGACTAACTTGACAAGACGGTGAATTAGTATTCGCCCGCCACTTAGCTTTTCAAAACAGAAGTATGTCTCGTTGATAACGGTTCGCCCGCCTTATATTAAAAAGAAGGGCCGCCCGCCCAAACACATTAAAAAGGGTTCGTCCAACTATGGCTTACCCGGATTTCCCTTTAAAACAAGGGCACTCGCCCGAGTTTCTGCCTAGAACAAAGATACTCGCCCGCCTTAATCAGTTCGCCTAACAAAACAACATATGGCGGCTTGTAGCTCGCCCGATATCAAAACAATTTATTAACTAAATAAATGCCATAAACCAAAAATAATTTCTAAATATTTTTATAATATTTCTACTCCACAGGGCATGTATTTTACTTCACATATATCTCCCTTACCTGGTTCAACGAAGCTTTGCTTCGCCCTGCTTCCTGCTCGCCAATAGCCATTTCCATTTCCAATTATCGGCTGCAAATAATTATAAATTCTATTAATATTTCTTTTTATATCACTTGGCGAGATTAAGATAAATCAAATGACTACTCGCCCAATAGAGCTCTAACTAGCACAATCGAGCTCGCCATTCAATAAATGTTTTACACGTGGAAGCTCGCCCGCCAGCCAACTCACGAGGCCTTCTTTGGCTTAATTGTGGGAGTTCGCCCACAATCCTATTCGCCCAAAGCCTCTGCATTTGAGCTCGCCCATTAATTCACTTCACTAGAATTGGGTGTTCTCGCCCCCTGAACACAGACTTTACTTTGGCGAGTTCCTTATTATCTACTAGCCTCATTGGCGATTACTAGTTTTCAACATGGGCGATCACTGTAGTCGCCATTGTCGTCACTTATTCCATTACTTTCCTTGTTTCCATATTCTCTAAAGATCTAACTAAAACAAGGTTGTGTTCTATGTTGTAAACATATAAGTCTACCATTGAATATGAAGAACACCTCAGAAATATGAAACTCACCTCAATCAACTGCACTTCCAGAACAGATTGCTTTCCATCTCATGTTGGCCTTCCTTTGCCTATTCTTTTAGCTCATCAAGTTAAGAAGGAAAGGTTTGCAAGCTGGTTTATGTATTTAACCAACTTAAGGTTGGAGTTTAGTAGATCGAACATGGCAGAGAAATGGAAGAAACAGAGAAATGGCTTTCATGAAGAAGTTGGAGTTGGCTAACTCTGTTATCCTCAATTGTTTCTTCTTTTATAGCTGTGCCATCCAATAAGAACTCATCACTTGGCCTTATCCCATTTCCTCCATCATTTCCACGTCTTTCATGCATTTAACGCATGAAGAAAAGCTGCAGCACAAGTGGCGTGAAAGTCTCCCTTCCACACTCCTTTTTCTGCTTCTATTGACCTTGTTTTATTTCTCAACCAATAAGGTTAATTCTTTACTGACTTCAACATCTTCACCATTAATTGTCTTCAACTGTATCACTTACAAGTCAATTTTGGCTGCTAATTGTTTTGAAGCCATTTTCCTTTGTCCACACAAGCTGATTCCCGGTCTCCACCTCGTCTTGAGACCTCAGCTCGCCACACTACATCAGTTCGCCAGCCATTCAGCTTGCCAGCTTTATCTTGGCAATTACAAGAAATTCCTTTTTCTTGGCAATCATATTAAGATTTAGCAAGTGGCAGTTGCCTTTCTCGCCAACTAGACTATTCTTTGCCTCTCAGTATGGCGATCACAAGTTCTCGCCCAATTAGGCGATCACCAGGTATGCTCAACTCGCCAACCTTGTTCTGATTCACCTCACACGTTGGCGAACACACCTATTCGCCCTTGACACCATCCAATTCGCCATCACCATTGGCGATCTGCTCGCCCATTGGCGAACATCCTTTCTTGCTAAATCGTTGGCGAGCTATTCTGTATACTCGCCCATACATTATTTCACCATAATTGCTCCATTTACTACTCAACTTAAGGAGCTTTTGAACTAAATGGAAATCAATGCTCTCTATTTATTTAATTTCCATTATCACTTTTATGAAATTAGACTCTAGAGTAGTGTAGAATCAGATCTTACAAACCATCCACTGTAGCTAGTAGTGGTCACAGTCCCATACTAGGGCTTTATCCATGATCATGAATCATCCCAGCACCAGTGATCATCTAGTAGCTGAGGTACAAGTCACGACTAGTTGTCATACGCTTGGAAGATCACAAAGCATCCAGGATATTTCACAATTCATATATATACACAGATATCCATTAACACATAGGAGGAATTTGAAATATGTATATATAGGTAGGCTCCTCAATGCCACACAGGCTCAATAATTGCCACACAGGCATAATTAAACGCCACACAGGCGAGTTAAGTGCCACACAGGCATTATAAATCATCACGTCTCATGAGTCAAAACTCATTTAGAAATAAAACTTACAATATAAGTTGAGTATCGAAAGCATAAATCATTTTAAATACTTATAGTTTTGAAAATTTCATCATACAAGATAATAAGTAACAATGTTTAATATGCATGAAGTTTTAAAGGCATTTTATAAATCTAATTTAATACCAAGAAATTTACTTAAACATTTTTTAACGAAATTTTGGCATTATGACGGCATAGGTAGAATACTACCCAGCGTCATAACCACAATCAAATACCTGTGGGAAAACTCAATCAAGTAATATATATTTAATACACCAATCCAACACAATTCAAATCTCAAACATTTTTCACTTTAAACTCAATCTAATATATTTTGAAATTTAACCAAGAATGCATTTAAATCCATAAGTATTAAATAACATTAATTTAGACATACAGGAGCATAGCAGACTAACAAGCAATTACCGTATATTCCCTTACCTTACGTTGCACGACACCAAGATTGGTGACACAACACTTGCAAGCCTTACCATTTTAGCATTTTCTCAAAATCGTTCTTCACTTAGCCTTTTTAAGACTCTTCTGAGAAAACCGAGCACCCTTGTAAACGTGTTCTTCCTCAAATCATTTCTATGTTTGAAACACCATTAAACCACATTTCAACATTATTTTCAAGAAAATCTATCAATATATACGATCACTATCTTAGCATATTCCAAACAAATACCAAAGACACTAGCGACAATATCTAATAATTCTAACATCCTCGCATCAATATTTTATATCACCAGTCAACACCTCTACATTAGTATAAATATATTATATATTTTACTTAGCTTAGTAGGATAGTCCCTTACCCTTAATATTACCTCATGGTTGAACTTAGCTCAGAGAATAGCTGTTGGAATTCCTCCAAACAATAGTCACTTCAAGTTTCCAGCAAGCCTTGTTCCTTTTAAATGCCAGAAGTAGCAGCCCCTAACTTTCTTGCATTAGTCGATAGCTCTAGCCTCTACACCCTACCAAATTGTCACTTCAAAATAACTCCTTCAGCACCCTTTTTTTTCTGTTGTTTCTTCGAGGAAGGCAATCACGTTTTTCTTGCTAATACTAGGTTCTGTTTTCAGTTTTTTTTTTCTCAGCCCTCTTTACATCATCCACAAAGTTAACAAGAAATGAACAATGCATGAGGTTAGGCTTCCTCTTCCCTTCTTCTGTTTGCCTTCACCGATCAGCCCTCTTTTCCACATCTTTTGTTAATTATTTCTAGTTCAGTTTTGCCACAATTCAGCTATCGTTTGTTCCTCTTCAAGATTCTCTCCCTCATTTCAGTGCCATCTCAATGCAGCTCCTCCCTATTTCTCCTTTGGTTTCAGCCTCAATTTACTAATCAATGGCTTCTAAGATAAAACCCTTATGTCCCCTGTTCTGTCTTTAGCCTAAAGGCCACATTCTTCCTCCGTTTCAAGTATCCATTCTAGCCACTGTCCAGAACCAACAAGAAGCTCTTGTTTACCAAGCCATTTTATTTCTCATTTAACTGAAAGGAAGAGGCCACTAAGTAGCCTTCATTGTTGCTTGTTTCTGCACCATGAGAAGAGCAGTTTTTGGCTGTCGTGATGGCAAAGAAGGGTAGAGATCAACAGCTCTTTTTGTTGCTTTCTGGTTCTAAACCGAAATAGAGGTACTCCTGATGACCAAAATGCTCACATCATTCACTTCCAGCCTACAATGCCTGTTGTGCTTCCCTTCTTCAGTCGAGACACCCTTGCCCCTTCTCTCATCTGTCCTCTTTTCTGCCCTCACCCATTCTCTTTCCATTTCTTTCTTTTCTTTAATTTTTTCTTTGCTTATGAGAGTGGGTAAAGGTGGGCAGATGGGTACAAGGGGTTTGGTGGGGATGAGTTAGCTTCTTCAAGAAGCCTTTCCATTCCATGTACTTTACTTTTTTTATAATTAATATGTACATTTTATTTTCTACATTCTTTCATTCATTATGTTAATATATATTATATTTATATATTTCTTTTATTTCTCTTAATATATATACATACTTTACATTTATATGTATATATATTTTCTTTACTTGATTAATATATGCTATATATTAATTTTATTTAAGCTCTCATAATTTATTTATCATATATATGTTTAAATCCTTGATTTCTTATAATATACTAAATTTCTAATAAAATTCAATTTCTACAACTCCATATCAAATAAATTAATTTAATTACTCCCAATAATTTTTTAATTGAATCCTTTATTTCACTTCCATATGTCCACTATCACCCTTAAATTAAATATCATAAACTTAATTCCATAAGTTCTTTTCCAATAAATTCATTTTAGTGTTAGAAAATGGAAATCTTGATAAGTCCATTATTTTGTTAATTTCTCATGATTCCCTAATCCTTAAACGTTTAAGTTGCCACATCCTAATTCACATAATTCACAAATAAATTCTCAATGCTCACTTTACTTCCAAATATCACGTTTACTTATTTTTCAAGTGTAGAAAATTCATGGTTATTACAGGGAGTGTGTATAGTGTATATGGTGATATAATCTATGAAATGTGAAATGGAGTTGTGTTGTTTAGAATAGATGTATATTTTGCAAGTTAATTAACTGAGAAAAATTAATTATGTATAAGGGGAGGTTTTCAATCTTTTTCTTTTGGTAGATTAAATCTTGAATTAAAATATTGAGGAAGTAAGTTGATTTGCTTTAGGAGTTAATAACTTAAATAGTAACGATAAGTCAAATCGTATTGAGAAAGGTGAAAATTATTTAGCGGTGACACTGACACCGAATACAAATCTTAAAGTGAGAAGAAAAATTTGGTTCGTAATATTGGAAAACTGTAATGAAGTGACAAATGTAAGATTGCAATTATACATCACGGCCTTCGGGTCGTGACATACCGTATGTATCAACTCTTTCTTAATTATTCAGTCAAAGATTGTTGATAATGTTGAGTGAATAACATGCATGTAATTAACTTGAAAGGGTGAATAATAAGTCTATATGATTGTTTTAGCTAGTATTGTTTATATTTTCTTCCTTCCTAGAATTTCAAGAAAATCTTCTTCTCTTTAGGTTTTATCAAAATGAGATATCGATTAATAATCTTAAGATTTCTTTTTTTTTATTTCATAATATCGACGAGTTTTATAAAAAGACAGATTTTATACCAATGTTCTGCATGCTCTTTGCGTAATTGAATGTTGAGACTTAAAGCATTCACTTGCCCTTTGGGGTTTGTTTCCGTCCCATATCGAGTGTGTTACGTGTGGCGTGTGAGTTTATAAGGAATTTCACACTAATCCAAACCAATCGATTTTGGAGTTATTGGTGTGTTCCTTCCGTGAGCAAAAAGACCCATGTTTTGCATGCTTTCAATGCAATTGAATGTTGAGAATTTAAGCATTCGCTTATCCTTCAGGGTTTATCTCCGGCCCACATCGAATGTGTTGTGTGTGATGTGTGAGTTTATAAAGAATTTTACACTAACCCCAACCAACCAGTTTTGAAGTTAGTGGTGTGTTCCTTCCCTTAGCAAAAAGAATATTTAAGGGGCTAAATATAGACTTAATATTTGCTTCAAGGATTAGTGTGGGAATATTCTAACTTCCAATTTCGATTAATTTCATAGATTATTGATCAATTTGATTAATAAAAAGGGTACTGCCTTTTTTTAAAGGAAAATTAGGAAAATTAAAATCATTAAAATATAATTTTTAATTGATTGAAGTTTGCAAATTGATTTAGCCGCACTTAGTTGATCTATCTAATTAATGTTGAGTAAAGCCTCTTATTTTGCAGCATAATTCCTAATTGTTGCTTTAAATTTTAATGTTCACAATAAATAGAGCTTGTTTTTTCTTTTTTTTATTATTATTAGTATTATTATTATTGGAAATAGAGCTCGTGATTTTATCATTGACAAAAAATTAAATGCGATTTTCAAATTTAATTAAATTGAGATTTGAAATTCAAATTAATTAAATTTTTTGCTATGATAAATAAGCAAAATATCATATATGAAATTCGAGTTAAGCACTTATATTTTTTTATCTAGATCAAAGGTTTTCATTGTAAAAAAAATGCAAAACTTTTAAAAATCAAGAAAAATTCTTCAATTTGGTATAAAAATAAAATTGTTGAACATTGATAATTATTCCATAATAAATAAATTCACATGGCCTTCTCTCTTTTAGGTGTGGGCAAAATATTCTTATATAAACAATATGTCAATTTCTTACAAAAGCAAGAGATTACTACATTAAAGGAAAAGTTAGTTGAGATATATGTCTCCTTGAAATTCATTTTTTTTTCTTTTGAAATTTAAAATGCTAGATCTTCTTTAATCTTCCTTTTCTTTCTAGCACGGAGGATTAATATTTTGAGAATTCTATACCACATAATTTTTGCTCCTTATATGTGACCCAAGTATTTTTAATGTTATAAAAAAAATACTTTTAAATAAAACTCAACTTATTCACTCTCCACCTTTAACTCTTCTCTCTCTAAAAAACTAACCCCACAAGTAAATTAAAAAAAATTCTCAGAAACCCATAATCAACCACTGTGCTGGCAGTCACTCCTGTCACGGAACATCACTTGTCAATTGTCATCGTCGGAAAATGCGAATTTTTTTTTTAAATTTTTCGGTGGGATTGATTTTTTAAAGAGTGTGTGTTAAAAGGCGGAGAGAGTGAATGGTATGAGGTTTATTTAGGAGTATTTTTGTTATAATATAACAAAAATTTTGGTTGTGAGGAGAAAAAAAGTTGTGATTAAAATTTTTATAGTACTTTTTAGAAATGGTTAATATCATATTTACCATAAATTATAGTGACTTGTGTGATGTGATATCTCAACTTCTAAAGGCTAGTTTGAGAGGGTGAAATTACCCTCTTGCCATTGTTTTTTAATTTTTTAATTATTTTATTAAAAATATATTCTTAAGCATTTTTTATTATTTTCAATATTATTAAAGTTAATTTTATTGTTTATTCAAACTAGACTTAAATCTTTAAAAATTTCGCTTTCCAAATAACTACTAAAAAAAGAGGATAGCATGGAGACAAACTATAAAATTTCAAAATCTATATCTTAATCAACTTTATCAAATCGAAATTTAAATTGATGAAAATTAAATATACCCTTCAAACATTGAACACTTTGGCTAACTTTAAATTTTTGGTTCATAGATTTTAAAGAAAGTAAGCTACTTAAATACCGAAAAACTTCATATAAAAAGAATCGAATTATTGGAACGATTAATTTTTAGTGTAATTAAAGTTCCGAGAAAAGTAAAATTAGGCCTTTCAATTGATCTTCTAGTATTAGTTTATCGAAGCATTACAAGAAGCATTACAAGTATATAATTCATATATTTTGTGTTAATCTTTTATATGTTGCTAATTACTCTATGACACCACTAAAAAAATTTCTGGCTACACCAAATATGTGGTTGGTGCAAAGGACTCTTCATCACTTGCTCCAACTAATACAAGTCAATTTTGATTTAAAGCTTCTGTTCTTTTGTTGGTCAGCAGAGATTTTGGAGATGGAAAGGGACTGCTTCTTGTTTTCTCCCTCTTTCTTGTTCCACTGAGTCAAGAAATAGGGTTGATAATTTTAGATCCGACATAAAATTGATACAAAAAGTTAATATTTTGATAAAAAAAAATGTACATGATTTTAACCGAAGTTAAACAATTATTTTGTTGACATATCAATATGAATTATAACATGATAATTTTTTATATTTTACATGATTTGATACGATAAGAATCGACGAGAAGAATATATCTTTAGGCCAATCCATACAAGTTGACCGCAGCATTTCAAAAAGTAACTACTTTGAAATAGCAAGATCATATTTTCAAAACCGACCGCAGCATTTCATTGTCAAAAAAATATCTCTATGATTGTGACTGGTTAGCCTACCTTTGCTGAATAGTTGTTCGTATTTTCTACTATTTCAACAAATTAAACTGCAATTCTCTGCAAGTTTTCTACTTCGTTGTGGAAAATTTGCTTGAATTTTATTTGAATAGATGCATGAGTCCGCAAAACCGATATCAAGTTTTTGGACTTGAGGTTCCTTTACAGAGGATGAAATTTGGTCTGCAATTGATAATTGTGATGGTGACAAGGCCCCAGGACCAGATGTGTTTAACTTCAACTTCTTAAAAAGGAATTGGTCCTTATTTAAAACAGAATTTATTGAATTCATGAATGATTTTCACAGGACTGGATCTATTCCCAAAGGCAGTCTCTATAAGATCCTTGCACAGACATTGGCCAATCGACTTAAGCAGGTTCTTGGTTCTCTCATTCATAATACTCAATCGGCTTTCATAGAAGGAAGGCAGATCATGGATAGTTGTCTTATTGCAAATGAAATTATTGACAGTATGAGAAGATCTGGGAACAACAACTTGCTTCTTAAACTTGATTTTGAAAAGGCGTTTGATAAAGTCAACTGGTCATTTCTTTTCCATATCATGGAACTCATGGGCTTTGGTTCTAAATGGATTAAATGGATTAAAAGTTGCTGCTCTACAGCCTCAGTTTCAGTTTTAGTTAATGGTTCACCTACTTTGCCTATCCAAATGCAAAAGGGGCTACGACAGGGTGATCCCCTATCTCCTTTTCTTTTTGTCTTGGTTGCTCAAGGCCTTAGTCTACTGTTGAGAAAAGCCACCAAATTGGGTATTTTTAATGGTGTTAAAATTGGTAGGAGTGAACTGGAGATCTCACATCTGCAATTTGCAGATGATACAATCATTTTTTGTGAAGCTAAAGTAGAACACCTTTTGGCTATTAAAAGAATTCTGAGATGTTTTCATCTGTCTTCAGGGCTGAAAGTGAATTTCTTCAAAACTGCTCTGTTTGGTGTCAATATAAGTGAAAACTGCCTGTCGAATTGGGCCAACATTATTCACTGTAAGCAAGGTTCTTTACCAAGCACTTATCTTGGCCTCCCTTTGGGTGCTAACCTGAGATTGAAATCAACTTGGCAACATGTCATCAACTCCTTCAAGAGCA
This sequence comes from Heritiera fomes, assembly GCA_032173925.1. Lineage (NCBI taxonomy): Eukaryota > Viridiplantae > Streptophyta > Magnoliopsida > Malvales > Malvaceae > Heritiera > Heritiera fomes. Next base: position 1,333,215 of record JAPDPM010000023.1, on the reverse strand, counting down.
AACTTAGTTTATGGAAGAATAAGATGCTTTCTATGAGTGGACGTCTAGCTTTGATTAAATCCACTCTCTCTAATCTGCCAATCTTCCATTTGTCATTATTTAAAATGCCAAGAGGTATATGTAGGGATCTAGAAAAAATTCAAAGGCAATTTCTTTGGGGAGATTCGGAAGATAGGAGAAAATTAAGACTCGTTGATTGGAATACAATTTGCAAAAGTAAAAGTTCTGGTGGATTAGGTATAATGAACTTGGAGATTTGCAATCAAGCCTTGCTTCTTAAATGGCCTTGAAGATTCAGCCTAAATGACAATGCCCTCTGGAAAGAAGTTTTATGCAAAAAATATTCCTTATCTGAAGAGGAATTGTGGCCTTCTTCCTGTTCGCTTGTTTCTCTTTCTCGTGTTTGGAGAGATATACAAACAAATTGGGGTGGGGGGATGTAACATCCTGTTACCACACGTATTTCCATAAAACTTAACCGGTTGGGCTGTCTACGATGCCATTAACATTCAACAGTAACAGTGATAAATGATAAACATTTATCTATTAATTATGAAATATGAAATTTCTTTTCATTATCCCTTTAATTTGACATCCCTTATTAACCTTTATTTCACTAAGGTAGTACTGTATACACATGTCTGAAATGTAAAGGAGAAGAGACTGTACCTGTCACATTTAACGTGCCATGTCTCAGTGCTTTAAGCATAGCTATACTCATCTGAGAGCTAATTCTCTCAATCCCGTGTACTTCTTATCTGTAGAGTTAAAAACAAAGGGGTGAGCGATTCATACGCTCAGTAAAGGAAATATATGCTACTTTAAAATAAGCAAAACTATATATCACAACACATTTATTCTTTTCTTAATAATAACCCAGAAGAAAAGACAATGGATATATAGTAAACAACTCTCTTAAAACACCATTTCGAATCACTGGCTAACAGTTTACTTTAAAATGTAGTAAACACTATATAGGATTTCAACAAATCCTCACAGTAAACAGAAATTGATAAGTTGAGACTAGGCAACAATTAAATCATGCTATCATCGTTCCCCCTCCCCCTTGCGAGAACAGAATCTGCCGCTTTTTGGGTGCACCTGTAAGCCATCGCCCCTCACGGCTATATCAAATCCATAATCTATAGTGGTCCTCGGGTCCACTTGCCAAGTGACCTCGAGACCGCTGATGACTTGGCGGGTCCATCAGCCCTGTGACGCCCTGAGGTGCACTCATTGGTCCATCGACCGAGCCATCGCCCCAGGCGGGTCACGCAATAATAACGCATGAACTCAGGGCCTAAAGTCTCAAAAATAACTTTTATATCTCATGAAAGCCTTTATGAAATTATCTCACCCATATTATCATTTTCTCAAAATGATTTGATTTCCAAAAAGGTTTAGGCTTTCTCTTTACAAAACCCTTTGAAGACTTTCCAAAATCTCAACGTTTTAAAACCTGCTCGCCCATGGACAGCTCGCCCTCATATGGCTCACCCATGGCAGCTCGCCCATGGCGGAGAACATGTGTTCGCCCGCCCAACTTTGCCCTTTAAATCGACAAGCAAAACTGGCTCGCCCTCAGTGGCTCGCCCAATGATCAACTCTCTCAATGGTCAACTCGTCCCAAAAAGGTTTAATATTTCTATTTTCGAAATATTAAAATAATTCATTTTTCGTTTAGAAAATTACACTTTAAAACCGTTCGCCAGAGTCAGCTCGCCATTCACGGCTCGCCCCTGACTAACTCGACAAGACGGTGAATTAGTATTCGCCCGCCATTAGCTTTTCAAAACAGAACTCTCTCGTTGATCGCGGTTCGCCCGCCTTAAATTCAAGACAAAGGGCCGCTCGCCCAAACACATTAAAATGAGTTCGCCCGCCCTTAAAACTAGAGATGGTTGAATAAAAATTATAAAAGAGCTTGGCTCGCCCGCCATTACCAATTCGCCCATCATAAATTACAAGGGCTCGCCCGTCCTGTATCAGTTCACCCAAAACAGCATAGGGGTCGGCTTTTAGCTCGCCCGTATCAAAAATAATTATCAAATAACTTTTCTTAAACAATGCATGTCAGAAAACAAAGCATTTAACTTATTGTTTTCATAAAATTTACTCCACAGGACATGCATCACTTCGCACACATCTCCCTTACCTGTTAGAAACGAAGCCTTGCTTCGCCCTGCTCTCTGTTCGTCCATAGCTATTCCCAATCGGCTGCAAATTATATAAATTCCATTAATATTTTCTTTATATAATATATATAATTTTTCATTACTTGGGCGAAATTAAAATAAATCAAATCACTACTCGCCCAAATAGAGCTCCACTAGTTCGCCCAGACAAGCTCGCCATTCACTATATGGCTACCACGTGGTATCTCACCCGCCATTACTCACCGTGGTTTTGTGAGCTCACCCATGAACTAAACTACCGTTGGGCGACCTAGCCCACATGAATAACAACATTGGCGAGTTCATCATTTCCTACTCGCCTCATTGGTGATTACAAACTTTCAACACGGGCGATCAACATAGTCGCCATTGTCGTCACTTATTCCATTATTTTCCTTGTTTTCATATTCTCCAAAGATCTAACTAAAAACAAGACTGTATCTATGTTTATTACTGCATAAAACATAGAAATCTATCATTGAGCATCAAGAAAACCTCAGAAAATATGAAACTCACCTCAACCAACTGCACTTCCAGAACAGACTGCTTTCTGTCTCCTGTTGGCCTTCCTTTTGCTTATTCCTTCAGCTCACCAATTATGAAAGAAAGGCTTTATAAGCAGGTTCATGTGTTTTGGCCAACTGAAGAGTGAAGCTCAGTAAATCAAGTATGACAGAAACGGGAGGAATAACATAAGCTCTCAGTTGCATAATTTTCGGGGGGAAGATGAAGTTTGCTAAATGTATTTCCGTCAAGTGTTTCTTCTTATATAACCTTGCTCAACCAATCAATAGCTACCGCCTGTCCCTTATCCTGTTTCTTTCATTATTCCTCATGTCTATCATGCATTTAATGCATGAAGAAAACTGCACTTACATGGGCGAGAAAGTCTTCCTTCCACACACCTTTTTCTTCTGCTGCAGCCTTTGCTTAATTCCTCAACCAATAAGGCTAATTCCCTTATTGACTTTAACTTTGCTTCATTTATTGTCCTCAACTGTGGGGCGTCCAAAGTCCATTTTTGCGGCACGGTTCTGATTTATTATTTCATTCTGTCCGTGCTAATTTCAACTCGCCTAGTCAAGCAGAAACCACAGTTCGCCCGATTTACTATCATATGGGCGATCAACAGTCCTCACCACGTTGGCAAACTCACCTATTCGCCCACGCCTCGTCCAACTCGCCATCAACATTAGCGATCACTTCTTACTCGCCCACTGGCGAGCTATTCGTACTCGACTCTAGTGTTTTTCACAAAAAATTGATCTCTTCTCATTTTAAATTAAAAATCTTTTCACTTAAGTGAAATCAATATTCACTATTTATTGAAATTCCATTTTCAATTTTATGGAATTAGAGTCTACAGTAGTGTAGAATCGGATCTTACATTTTCTCCCCACCTTAAGAAATTTGGTCCTCCAAATTTCAACCGGACTTATCAGTGTGAAAGCTGTGTATATTTCTCAAGTAGCCTCATACTGCCAGAGAATCCCATCAAAGAATTAATTTTTGATCACCACACTTTATCACAATACTTTATCCCTCCTATCCAAAATCCGTACCGATTTCTCAACGTAACTCATCTCGAATCTCTAGGACTCATCTCAAATCACATGAGAAGGATATGGATAGTACTTTCTCATCATTGGGACATGAAACACATTGTGCACTCCTGACAACACGGGAAGTAGTACACATCTTTTACATGATCTAAGATCTCCAACGATCCAATGCATCGGGAACTCAATTTCCCTCTCATTATGCATCCCAATGGTGAGACCTTATGTAACATCCCAAATCCACATTATAACCTACTATTAGCTTATAAATTCCACTTGCTTACTGGTTGGGCTGTCCGTGATGCTTAACACTCCTAAAACTTTAATAAGGATTAGTACTCTTATTACTTGTACTCATGTTGATTTATTCAATTAATTCCTTAAGATGTATATACATTCCCTTTTATTTAAAGTAGTACTGTACAATTTTACTAAATATATAAAAGAGAATAATGTACCTTCAATATCGACTAACTGCTGACTCTAGCAGTCGATGATCCCTGGAAGTTAATTTCCTTAATCCGAGATCAATAATCTGTGGAGTGGAAAAAAAGGGGTGAGCGACAATGTGCTCAGTAAGGAAGGTGTACGCTGCTTTATACAAAGCAACCCATATCCCCTCAAACATTTATTTTTCCAAAAATCATATCAATTAGGAAAATAGTGGTTATCGTAACCAGTACTCTCAATACATCATTCAAATAATTTGCTCATCAATTAAACAGTAAATAGGATTCAACAAATCCTCTCAGTACACAAAAATCAGTAAGTTGAGACTAGGCATCACCCTACAAATACATCATGCTATCATCGTTCCCCCTCCCCCTTGCGAGAACGGAATAATCATCCCAAAAAGGGATACAATAGATCTATGGCCACAATCTATGGGTGGTCCTCGGGGTCCACTTGCCAGGTGACCTCAAGACCTCTGATGACTTGGCGGGTCCATCAGACTCATAACTCGTAATGCATGAAACTAGGGGCCTAAAGTCTCAAAATCAACTTTATAACTCAAAATACCTTTAAGGAAACACAATTATGAATTTAATTCATTTAAATAAATAACAATTCCAAAAAGGTATTATTCTCATTTTCGTAAAGAAAATGCAAGTTGAAACCTGTTCGCCCATGCAACACGGTTTTTCATAATAATGCATGTCATAAAACAAAATAATTTTTCAATAACTTTATAAAATTTAACTCCACAGGACATGCACTCATTTCACATACATCTCCCTTACCTGATTTTACAGAACCGAGCTTCCCGGTTGTGTTTACCGAAATCGTCCTTCTTGGCTACAAAATAATTTTATCGAAAATTATTAATAATTTTCTTCTTATTTTTACTCCACTAAAATTCATAAAATGCAGCTACTAACTTCATGTTATGAATACAACCAGTATAATTCATACTGGTGTTATAACTCAATTTATTCATTCTAGCTTCTTTCTCAGTTTTAATTTCACCAACCGATTTCTTTCAATTTCTAAAATTATTCTCTACCAAAATCCTCCATTTTCAACATATCCTTGTGTCTCAAATGGTTATGACCGAATACCATTCTTGGCTACTTTCATTGACTTTTTAATTTAATTTTTTTTTCTATCTTCTTGGTTCCTATTAATTGCTTCTCTACGTGAACCCTCTTTACCATTTCTTTACATGAAGTCTTAAATGCTTTCACACTCATGAAATCTTAAATGCTTTCACACTCATGAAGTCTTAAATGCTTTCACACTTTCATGTTAACAGTAGCTCTCATTCTTCCATTATCCAACTTGGTTTTCTCATCATCTTAGTTTTCTAAGCTTCTCTTTCATTTTATCTAATTTCTTCTAATGATTTTACATTATCATGCTACCATTTTAGCTCAATCTCCTTGTTCATTCTCATGCATAGAAGGATCTAACTTTATTCTAATATTATGATTTAACTAGCTTTAATAAGAATTGGATCTATATCTATGTTTATTAGGAAATCAAACATATAAATAAACCATTGAATCACAAGAAAGTCATGGAACTCATTTTCTTTACCTTGACCGAATGATGTTTTCCAAAACAGAATTTTTTTATTTTCTGTTTTCTTCCTTCTCCACTTCAGCCCTCTAGCTTGATTCCTAATTGGTTTTAATATATATATATATGGTCTATGGAAGAGGTTAAGCAAATGATCTAGTAAGGGATGGTGGCTTGCTAAGGGATTTTATGGAGGAAGCAAGTGGAGACCGAAAAGAGTTTTAGCAATTAGGAATTTCGTGGGAGCAATGAAATTCGGTGGAAACAACCAAATTTATTGAAGTTTCTTGCTTCCACAAAATTATCTACTCACTATAATTTCTAAGCCTTTTTTAATTTACTTGTATTGTCCTTTATCTATACCTTTAATACACTAGCTTTTAACTCATTTTCCCTTTATATTTTCTGCTCATTAAAGTCATGTATTAGCAGCTTTTGAAAACCTGAAAAGAGAAGTGTAATAGGCAGCAAAGTGGCGTGCATAATAGTCCACTTTTACTGCTTTATTTTTGACTTTCATTTTCCCTTAAATCATATATTATATGCCATGAAAGTTTGCTTCTCAAGTGGGTTAACCGTGCAACCCAACAGCAGCAAGGATGACGTGAATATCAAATTCTCTTGGCTGCACAATTGTTGACTTAGTTCACCCTTTTTGGTGTGTTCAAACCGATGGAAGTTAACCATGTTCCCTTAGCTTCTTCTCTCATTAATTTCTCTTGTCTTGTAGTATATTAATTCTTGAAGAATTTCACCATATAAGTAATCGACTGGGTTCTCTTTTCTTTCCTACATGGTGTTGACTTGGTTGTCTTTCCTTGTTTGATGGCTACTTCATTCAATAAAATCCACCACTCCTCCAATCACAATTCCCTCCTTGTACTACCGATTAGGACTTTTATCTCATGCACGAAAAGTCCCTTTCATTTTGCATCATGCCGTATGGCACCTTACATGAGCATGTTGGCGTTTGAACCCTTGTGTTGCACCCTTTTTCTTGTCTTCCTCATCACCTCTTGTCTAATTCGATTATCTTAGTCTTTCATCTCATATTATTTTCATTAAATTCCCAGCTTCCTTTCACGTTCCACACCCTGCCCGTCTTCCTCTCTAAGTTTCATTATACTTAGCCACAATCGTTGACTATTTGTTTCTTATGTCATTTTCTCATAAATTCACTTCTTGGTTCTTTCTCATTTACATGGCACTTTAGTCCATTTTATTGACTTTCATAGCCCCATTCATTACAATCGGTCAGCACAATATATCAGCCTAAATTTCCATTCGGTTCCAAGCTCTCATCTTTAGTTTCCATGCTTTCATTTAATGTTTTTACACTATGTTCCATGCTTTCACATTTGCTAGAAGAATAACTGAACACTACATGCAACCATGTAGTGGCGTGATTCACCATTTCTTGTTGCACTTTGGTGCTTGTTTTTCCTTCCTTTGCACTTGCATCCAATAGTATTTAGCCAATATTCCAAGTACTAATTTTTCTCATTTTAATTCATATACTCTATATGGTAAATTAAAAATTCCAAAAATTCCATAATGTATATAATGTATAGTGGAATTTCATATTCCATGTTTGTTTAATTCCACTAAGTAATTTATTTCGGTTATCCATTCTTTACAATAGGCTATATAGTATAATAAAAATCGGGTCTCACATTTCTCCCCTCCTTAAGAAATTTGGTCCTCCAAATTTCACCTAGACTTATCATTGAAAGAGCTCTGGATATCTTTCACTCATAAGGCTCTCTAACTCCCAAGTAGCCTCCTCCTCGTTATGATACTGCCAGAGTACTTTAACCAAAGGAATCGTCTTAGATCGCAATACCTTATCCTTCTTATCCAATATCCATACCGGTTTCTCAACGTAACTCATGTCTTCTCTAATTTCTAGTGGTTCATGTCGAATCGCATGAGAAGGATCTGGATGATACTTTCTCAACATCGAGACATGAAATACGTTATGCACTCCTGACAACTCTGGTGGTAATGCTAACCAATATGCCACATCTCCCACGCGATCTAAGATCTCATAAGGCCCAATGTATCGGGGACTCAACTTTCCTCTCTTCCCGAATCTCATTATACCTTTGGACGGTGAGACCTTTAAGAAAACATAATCACCCGCTACAAACTCTAAAGGTCGGCGTCTAGTATCTGCGTAACTCTTCTGCCGACTCTGAGCCGTTCTGAGTCGCTCACAAATCATCCGTACATCACAGGAAGCCTGTTCGACCAAGTCGGGAGCTAACAGTTTACGGTCTCCCACTTCTTCCCACGCTATCGGGGATCTGCATCGTCTGCCATACAAGGCCTCATACGGTGCCATGCCAATACTCGTATGAAAACTATTATTATAAGCAAACTCTGCCAAGGGTAAGTGATCATCCCAGGAGCCTCTAAAATCCAATACACACGCTCTCAACATATCCTCGAGCGTCTGTATCGTACGCTCGGACTGTCCATCAGTCTGAGGGTGGAAAGCGGTGCTAAAATTTAGCTGGGATCCCATAGCTTCCTGAAATCTCTCCCAGAAATGAGACGTGAAGCGGGAGTCCCTATCAGATGTGATGCTCACTGGAACACCATGTAACCTCACAATCTCCCTGACATACAAATCAGCTAAGGCACTCACTGAATCAGTGGATCTCATGGCCAAGAAATGTGCAGACTTCGTCAATCTGTCTACTATCACCCAAATAGCATCATGTCCCTTCCGGGTCCGTGGTAATCCCATAATAAAATCCATGGTAACATGCTCCCATTTCCACGTAGGAATCGATAATGGTCGAAGCATACCTGCCGGCTTCTGATGCTCAATCTTAATCTGCTGGCATGTCAGACATCTAGCAACAAAATTCGCGATGTCTTTCTTCATCTTAGGCCACCAATATACTCTTCGGAGGTTCTGGTACATCTTAGTACTACCCGGATGTAACGTATATCTAGAGGTATGGGCCTCTGATAAAATTAAATCTCTAATCTGCTGATCCCCGGGAACACATATCCTGCTTCTAAACCTCAGTATCCCATCAGTGCCAATCTTAAAATCTGACTCAACTCCCATCTGAATCTGACTGGCAGTCCCTATGCAATAATCATCACTCCTCTGAGCTTTCCTAACTCGATTCATCAAATCCGGCTCAATACGAAAACTAGCCGTAAATCCATACTGGTCAGAGGAAATTACTGTCAAGCTGAGGTTAGAGAACTGCTCTATCAAATCATGCTCCCTGATCATCATGTAAGATACCATGCCAATATGCTTACGGCTTAGTGCATCTGCTACTACATTAGCTTTACCTGGGTGATATAGAATCTCACAATCATAGTCCTTTAATAGTTCCATCCACCGTCGCTGTCTCAAGTTCAACTCTCGCTGCGAGAATATATACTTCAGACTCTTATGGTCTGTATATATCTGAAATTTCTCCCCGTATAAGTAGTGCCGCCATATCTTTAGTGCAAACACTACTGCAGCTAGTTCTAAATCATGTGTCGGGTAATTCTTCTCATGATCCTTTAACTGTCTAGAACCATAGGCTATAACCCGACCATGCTGCATGAGCACACACCCTAAACCCTGAGCGGATGCATCAGTATACACCATAAATCCACCTGATCCGTTAGGAAGGGCTAATACGGGGGCAGTAGTCAATCTCTTCTTAAGCTCAAGAAAACTACGTTCACATGCATCATTCCACTCAAACTTTACATCCTTACGTGTGAGTCGTGTCAATGGAGCAGCAAGTCTAGAAAATCCCTCCACAAACCTGCGATAATATCCGGCAAGACCTAAGAAACTCCGTATCTCGGTAACCGTGTTAGGCCTTTCCCACTGAACAATGGTCTCTATCTTAGACAGATCAACTGACACCCCGTCCTTCAATACTACATGTCCGAGAAATATGATGTGGTCAAGCCAGAACTCGCATTTACTAAGCTTAGCATACAACTTCCGCTCTCTGAGGGTCTGTAAAACAATCTGCAAATGTTGCTCGTGCTCCTCCGAAGTCTTAGAATAAATCAGGATGTCATCTATAAATACTATGACAAATTTATCCAAAAATGGATGAAACACCTCATTCATCAAACTCATGAAGGCTGCAGGGGCATTTGTCAACCCAAAAGGCATCACTAGGAACTCATAGTGATCGTAATGAGTTCGAAATGCTGTCTTATGCACATCCGACTCCTTAATTTTCAACTGGTGATAGCCTGATCGAAGATCTATCTTGGAAAATATCTGTGCACCCCTGAGCTGATCAAACAAATCATCGATCCTGGGTAGTGGATACTTATTCTTAACAGTAACCCGATTCAACATCCGATAATCTATACATAACCGAAGGCTACCATCCTTCTTTCGAACAAATAATACCGGAGCTCCCCACGGTGACACACTAGGACGTATAAATCCCTTATCTAATAACTCCTGGAGTTGCTTCTTGAGCTCGTCCAACTCAGTCAGTGCCATCCGATATGGGGGTCTAGAAATCGGCTCCGTACCGGGTACCAACTCGATCTTAAACTCAATCTCTCGATCTGGTGGTAACCTTGGTAAATCCTCCGGAAATACATCCGTAAAGTCCCTGACTACAGGAATCTCTTAGATCTCTGGATGTTTCCTCTCTACATCCTCCACACTAGCAATATATCCTTCATAAACATTCATAGACAACCACAATTTCAGTACACATGTCATCTCACAAACATATAGTCACATACTTTTTATTAATTTACAATAACTTTACAATGTACTTTTCGGGATGAGAGAAGGTAATAAACTTAGTATTACAATCCAAACTAACATGGTTCGCAGCTAACCAATCCATACCCAAAATGATATCAAAATCATATATATTCAACAAAATTAGGTTAGCTGTCATAACCTTCTCTCCTATAGTCAATTTACAGTTCCTATATATAATATCCGTCCTCTGAAAATCATTAAAAGGAGTTTTCACTTGCAAAGTATACTATAACAACTCCGGCTCTACTGGGGTCCTGTTAGCATATGAAGGCGATAAGAACGAATGGGTAGAACCTGGATCAATTAAGGCAATTACGGGAATATCAAAGAGATAAACTTTACCTTTAATCACATCAATAGAGGCGTCAGCAGTCTCCTGATCCAATGCGTACACCCGACCCTGAGTCACAACCTTCTTACCCTTCTCTACGGCTGTCGCTCGCCTAGGCTGTGAGGGTGTTGCTTTCTCTGGCTCACTCTGAGCTGCCGGTGCCACTATCCGAGGCAATGTAGGAGGAATAGTAGAAGCAGCTGATTCTCTGAGCATCGGGCAATTCCTGATAAGGTGCCCCGTCTGTCCACAATTAAAACATGCCCTAGACATTAAAGGACAAGGACGTGACCCATGTGACCTTCCACAATGTCTACATACAGGCGCAACACTTCTCTGAGTAGTGGTGGGGCCACTAGCAGGAGTAGAAACTGCGGGTCTAGTAAATCTGCCCTCTGTAATCTGTATGCTCGTAGGTCTACTTCTCTTAGGCTGCTCTCTACCTGATCTTTCCTCTATAAACCTCTGAACCTTTCCCTTTACTTTACCTTTGTTCTTACTACTGAAATCGAGCTGGAACTGCTCGTAATCCCTCTCACATAGCTGAGCCCGTTTAACTATCTCATCATAAGTCCGTATATCAAATGGGGCTAACTTCAATCTGATAGATGGCCTCAAACCCGCCTTAAACCTCGAAATCTTATATCTGGTATTCGCACTCGTCTGTGGATCAAAACGGTTCAATGTAGTAAATTTGGCCTCATACTCATCCACTGACATGCTGCCTTGAACTAAATCCATAAATTCCTGCTGTAATTTTTCCTGAGCAGTGTCAGGAATGTACTGGCTTCGAAAAGCATCCACAAAAATGTCCCAGGACAGATCCTGATGCTGAGCAAATAATACAGTCTGAGTGGCCTTCCACCAATGTCTCGCATCATCTGCCAACTGGAATACTGCTAGGCTTACCTTCTCCGTCTCTGAACATCTCATAATCTTAAGTAACCTCTCAATCTCAATGATCCACTGCTCCGCCGCCAATGGATCCCTAGTACCTTTAAACTTAGGTGGATCCAACTTCTTAAATGATTTCACCAATGCCACATTACAATACGACTCCACATCTCTAGGCGGCTGAAACAATGGCTGTGGTGGACCTACTTGTGGCTGAGGTGCCGGTGGTGGAATAGGCTGAGGTTCAGGTACAACTGGTGCCGGCTGTGGTGATGTTGGCGCCACTACTGGAGCTGCGGGAGCTGTTACTCTCTCCCTCTCCGCTCTATCCTCGGCCCTATCTGCCTGATACATCGCCATGAAATCGGCGACTAACCTCTCTACTCGGCTCACGCGAATATCAATGCTCTCTGGCTGTATAGGATGTGAAGGTCCTGGGGTAGGTTCCGGTGTCTGCGGTTCCGGAATCGATGCTTCTCTACCTCGGCCTATACCTCTAACTGAGCATGTCACCCTCCTTCTTCCACTCATATCTGTACCACAGAGATCATTTGTCACTTACCATTAGTATGTCAATTATATATTCAGATTATACAGTACTATAGGGAATGTTTACTATTCGCTTTTTGTTTTAAACACCACTAGACATCCGACCAACCCTGCTCTGATACCATTAAATTTGTAACATCCCAAATCCACATTATAACCTACTATTAGCTTATAAATTCCACTTGCTTACTGGTTGGGCTGTCCGTGATGCTTAACACTCCTAAAACTTTAACAAGGATTAGTACTCTTATTACTTGTACTCATGTTGATTTATTCAATTAATTCCTTAAGATGTATATACATTCCCTTCTATTTAAAGTAGTACTGTACAATTTTACTGAATATATAAAAAAGAATAATGTACCTTCAATATCGACTAACTGCTGACTCTAGCAGTCGATGATCCCTGGAAGTTAATTTCCTTAATCCGAGATCAATAATCTGTGGAGTGGAAAATAAGGGGTGAGCGACAATGTGCTCAGTAAGGAAGGTGTACGCTGCTTTATACAAAGCAACCCATATCCCCTCAAACATTTATTTTTCCAAAAATCATATCAATTAGGAAAATAGTGGTTATCGTAACCAGTACTCTCAATACATCATTCAAATAATTTGCTCATCAATTAAACAGTAAATAGGATTCAACAAATCCTCTCAGTACACAAAAATCAGTAAGTTGAGACTAGGCATCACCCTACAAATACATCATGCTATCATCGTTCCCCCTCCCCCTTGCGAGAACGGAATAATCATCCCAAAAAGGGATACAATAGATCTATGGCCACAATCTATGGGTGGTCTTCGGGGTCCACTTGCCAGGTGACCTCAAGACCTTTGATGACTTGGCGGGTCCATCAGACTCATAACTCGTAATGCATGAAACTAGGGGCCTAAAGTCTCAAAATCAACTTTATAACTCAAAATACCTTTAAGGAAACACAATTATGAATTTAATTCATTTAAATAAATAACAATTCCAAAAAGGTATTATTCTCATTTTCGTAAAGAAAATGCAAGTTGAAACCTGTTCGCCCATGCAACACGGTTTTTCATAATAATGCATGTCATAAAACAAAATAATTTTTCAATAACTGTCGTAACGGCTTCGCGCTCGACGATTTTGAAAAAAACGTTAAAAAAACAAAAATGGGAGTCGCCACCAATCTTTTTTGACTAGGTGTGATTGGTCACCTAAAAATATTTATCTTTTTAACAAAATCTCAAAATTAATTAAGTTTTATTAAAAAGACAAATCTTTGGTCTGCGAAAACAAAAATCGGGTTCGGGGGTACGGTTACGCATGGGGAAGGATTAGCACCCCCACGACGCCCGTTAAAAAACGGTACCATAATAATCATGTGTTATCCTTTGGTTTTAATAAAATGGTCTTAACTTTATATTTATATGAAAAATTAGCGTATTTGCTTGAAAAATTGTTGTTATAATGGGATTCATTATGAAAATCAACATGAACACCGTTTATTGAAAAATTAGATCAAATATCCCAATCCTCTGGTAACATTTGAAATAATCCCTCTCACCTAGGGATCAGTCAAGAAATCACTACTTGTGAGTCTCATGACATCCCATCCTCGGTGGTGCTCACGCTATTTTATAATTAATCGTATACATGTAGTATGGATAAAGATGCGTGATGCATATGATACTTAAAGGAAATTTTATTTATTTTGATTTCGTTGATGAAACTCTTGATATTAAGAAATTTGGCTAAATATCCCAATCCTCTGGTAACATTTAGCTAATCCCTCTCACCTAGGGATCAGTCAAGAAATCACTACTTGTGAGTCTCATGACATCCCATCCTCGGAAGAATTCCATTTATCATTTTTCTTTATTCATGCACATGATGCTAACATATGTTTTATGATGCAATATGGAATTATGAAAAGAATTTTTTATTTTGATTTTTTATTAATGAAATTCTTAATATTGAGAAATTTAACTAAATATCCCAATCCTCTGGTAACATTTAGCTAATCCCTCTCACCTAGGGATCAGTCAAGAAATCACTACTTGTGAGTCTCATGACATCCCATCCTCGGAAGAATTCCATTTATTTTATTTATGTTATTATTATCCCTCATTTATCATTATTATTTTTTCCTTAACCCACGTTTCATTATCTAAAAAAAATTTATTTTTATTTTAAAAATATGTTTTTATGTATAATTTATGTATATATACATTTCTATATATTTGTTTATATATTCTATGTACAAAAGATATATTCATATGTTTTAAAGCTATATATTTTATATATTTATATGTACGTATTTTACACATTTATTTTCATACATTTTAAAACTATAGATTTGTTCATTCATTCATTTTTATTTATTTATTAATATATGTATTTTACAAAATTTATATACTTTAAAACTATGTATTTTACATATTTTATATTTATTTATCTTTTCTTTTAAAACTATGTGTTCATTTTATCTTATTCTATTTTTTATATATTGTATTATACTATTTATTTATTCATTTATTATTATCATTTATTTTGTTTATTTATTTATTTTTTATAACACCTAAAACAGATTATTCTATAAAACAAATAAATAAATAAAGAAAGAAATATACCCAAAACAACCCAAAAGAGGGCCCAAAGGTCAGGCCCAAACGGCAGAGGCGCGGACTGGAGCTGCTGGGCCGGAGCGGGTTGTGGCGCGCGGGTCGTACGCCGGGTCGGGTCGCGAGGGGCGAAGTGGAGCCGGGTCGCGATCGGGTGGCAGGGGCGGTCTGCGCGGATCTCGGGTCGGGTCGGGCAAGACACGCGGATCCTTCGACCTCAAAACGCTGCGTTTCGTCCGTCTATAAAAGGCCCTATTTTTTTGTTTCTTTCATTTTACCCGGCCTTTCCAAAAAAAAAGGTTCAGAAACCCCAAAATCCTCTCCACCCTCCTTCCCCGGGGCGATTTCCGGCCGCCGTGCGCCGCCGTGTGCCGGTCGCCGGTGATACCTTCGAAACCCTAAAATGCTTCCGTTGCCTCCCTCTCTTCAAATCCGACCTCCCTTCCTTTCAAAAGTTCCTCTAACCTCCCGGATCTGACAAACCGAAACCGTTCTCCCTTTTTTTTTTTTTTTTATTTTTGTGTTTGTTTTCGCCTCTGGTTGGATCTGATTGTGGTTGTGGTTGCGATATTGTTGTTGTTGTTTTTGTTTTGCAGGTATTAGGTCTAGATCTCAGATCTGGGATCCGGGGTCCTCGGATTCTAGGGTTTCCAGATCTGGGTTGGGGTTCATCGGGATCTAGGGTTTTTTTGGTGGTGGTGATGGTTAAGGTAATGATGAGGGGTTGGTGATGGTGATGACTGGTTGTGATTTCGGTGGTGGTGATGGTGGTCTCGGGTGATGGCTAGGTGAGGGTAGCTTAGGGTTTCGGTGATAACGGTGGTGATGTTTGGGGTTGGTGGTTCTGACGGTGATGATGGTGGTTTTTTCTTTTTAATTTCTGAGTGTTGTCTCTGGAGCGAAGAAGCCAAAGGCCGGGAGAAAATCTGGTCCTTTTAAACTAATCTAGGATCATTCTTTGGTCCCGAGGATAAGAACCAATCTGGGTTCCTTCTATTGTTTCCCAGTCTTCCGGACAGTGTCTGAGATGGGATGGAGGGCCTGGGGAAGGTGAATTTTGGTGATGCCGAGACCTAGGGGGAAGGGTGGAGGACGCCGGCGTTTGGGAGTGCTGCCGGTGATGGACTTGCATTAAATGTGACTGTAATATATTAGTAATAATAATAACAGATATATAAAAAATAATATTAATAAAAGTTAACAAATAAAAATAAGTAAAATAAAATAAAACAAATAATATAAATAATATATATAAGAATAAAATAATAATAATAATAATAATAATAATAATAGAAAAGATAATAATAATAAAACTAATAATAATAATGATATGAATAATAACAAAATAAATAAGAAAAATGAAAATAAAAGAAAAATAAAAAATAAGAATAAAATTTGTCAAAATAATTTGTGAAATCCGGACAAAATTAGGTGTCTACAGCTGCCCCTCTTTGCTCATTGCTGAGTATCAGGAATAGAGCAAAGACAATAGACAACAATTTTGTCAAACTCAACACCTAATCCTTCTCTCTCTCTCTCTCTCTCTTTTTTTGTTTTTCTCTCTTTTTTTTTTTTTTTCTTCTTTCTCTTTTTTTTGGTTGGTGTTTTTCTTACAACGGAGGTAGCGAAATTTTAAATTTTTTTTTTTTTCTAAAAATGTGCTCCTCTTGCAGCAGAGGCGATGAAACTTTAAATTTCTTTTCTGAAATGTGCTCCTCTTGCAGCAGAGGCGATGAAACTTTAAAATTCATTTTCTGAAATGTGCTCCTCTTGCAGCAGAGGCGATGAAACTTTAAATTTCTTTTCTGAAATGTGCTCCTCTTGCAGCAGAGGCGATGAAACTTTAAAATTCCTTTTCTGAAATGTGCTCCTCTTGCAGCAGAGGCGATGAAACTTTAAAATTTTTGCCCGGAGGACTTATGATTTATGCCCGGAGGACTTAAATTCCTTTTCTGAAAAGTGCTCCTCTTGCAGCAGAGGCATTGACACTTTAAAATTTTTGCCCGGAGGACTTAGAATTGGTGCCCGGAGGACTTATGATTTGTGCCCGGAGGACTTAAATTCCTTTTCTGAAAAGTGCTCCTCTTGCAGCAGAGGCATTGACACTTTCAAATTTTGCTCGGAGGTCTTAGAATTGGTGCCCGGAGGACTTATGATTTGTGCCCGGAGGACTTAAATTCCTTTTCTGAAAAGTGCTCCTCTTGCAGCAGAGGCATTGACACTTTCAAATTTTGCCCGGAGGACTTAGAATTGGTGCCCGGAGGACTTATGATTTGTGCCCGGAGGACTTAAATTCCTTTTCTGAAAAGTGCTCCTCTTGCAGCAGAGGCATTGACACTTTCAAATTTTGCCCGGAGGACTTAGAATTGGTGCCCGGAGGACTTATGATTTGTGCCCGGAGGACTTAAATTCCTTTTCTGAAAAGTGCTCCTCTTGCAGCAGAGGCATTGACACTTTCAAATTTTGCCCGGAGGACTTAGAATTGGTGCCCGGAGGACTTATGATTTGTGCCCGGAGGACTTAGATTCCTTTTCTGAAAAGTGCTCCTCTTGCAGCAGAGGCATTGACACTTTAAAATTTTGCCCGGAGGACTTAGAATTGGTGCCCGGAGGACTTATGATTTGTGCCCGGAGGACTTAGAATTCCTTTTCTAAAAAGTGCTCCTCTTGCAGCAGAGGCATTGACACTTTCAAATTTTGCCCGGAGGACTTAGAATTGGTGCCCGGAGGACTTATGATTTGTGCCCGGAGGACTTAAATTCCTTTTCTGAAAAGTGCTCCTCTTGCAGCAGAGGCATTGACACTTTCAAATTTTGCCCGGAGGACTTAGAATTGGTGCCCGGAGGACTTATGGTTTGTGCCCGGAGGACTTAGATTCCTTTTCTGAAAAGTGCTCCTCTTGCAGCAGAGGCATTGACACTTTCAAATTTTGCCCGGAGGACTTAGAATTGGTGCCCGGAGGACTTATGATTTGTGCCCGGAGGACTTAGATTCCTTTTCTGAAAAGTGCTCCTCTTGCAGCAGAGGCATTGACACTTTAAAATTTTGCCCGGAGGACTTAGAATTGGTGCCCGGAGGACTTATGATTTGTGCCCGGAGGACTTAAATTCCTTTTCTGAAAAGTGCTCCTCTTGCAGCAGAGGCATTGACACTTTAAAATTTTTGCCCGGAGGACTTATGATTTGTGCCGGAGGACTTGAAATTTGCTTATCTTCTGAAAATCAAACTTTAATCTTGATTAAACATTGCACTGGTAAAACTAGATTTGAAATTTTCTTTATCATGAGCAAACTTGCCCCTCTTTTTTTTTTCTCTTTTTTTCTTCTCTTTTCCCTCTCTCCTTCTTTCTTCTCTTTTCTTTCTTTCCTTCTCTTTTTCTTCTCTCTTCTTTCTTTCTCTTTTCTTTTCTCTTCTTTTTTTCTCTTCTCTTTTCTCTTCTCCTTCTCTCTTTTTTTTCCTTTTTTTTTTTTATCTTGGAAAAGGTTGCATAACCTTTGAAATCTAGATTAAATGATGTTAAGTCTTCAGCTTGAGAAACATGTTTTAATCTCAAAATTTTACACAAAAACTTTCAATGTTGATGCTGTATGATATTGTGTATGTATGCATGTATGCATGACACTCAATCCTGTACATTCTATGACCTCAAAACTCTTCCCTATCTTGCCCAAGAGGCACATCATTTGCCTTTTTTGTCTCCTTTGCCCCCAACATGATCATGAAAGCTCCTTTCTGTTTCTTATTTCTGCAGATTTCTTGTGCTCATCATAGCCTTTTGACGAAAAGCACTGAACATTTTCTCATAACTATTTTCCAGGGGGGAATTGAATCTAAATTTCACAAGTGATATTTCGTTCTTTCAAAATATTAGATGATTACTTTTCAAGATGAGTGAAATAAATCCTACTCGGATCTCTTCAACTGGACAATTAAAAGTTTGATGCACCAGGTGTTTTGTTTGGGGAATACTTTGCCACTTATCCAAAAACGATGGTTTCTTTCTTGGCTCAAAATGGTTTTCTTAAAATACCATCGTTTTTCTTCCCTTCTTTTTTTTTGAACAAAATTTTGAATGAGAAAAGAAACAAAATATTTTCAATTTGGTTTGACAATCTCTTAAATTCTCAAATAATGACGTCCTACAAATGCCAAGATCGGGCATGAATGACTGAAGGCTTTTCTATTTTAGGAAGGGTATGTACAAGAAGAAAGGTTCAAACTTTTTCAAAAAATGTCGGTTAATCAAGTGACATCAAAATCTTTGGATATCTCAAGGATTTCTCAAGGCTTGTTAATTCTTTTTCCACATTTTCAATTCATGTCACTGCTTGACTTGGCTGCATGAAAAGTTCATTGTTCGCTCTAGACTGCCCTTTTCGGGTTTTCACCCTAGAGCCTCATTCTTTCTTTTGTTTTCTTTTCTTTTTTCTTCTTTTTTTTTTTTTTTGAAATGATTGATTGTTCTACCATGCGTTCAAGAATTCGAATTTCATTCAAGCCAAAAAATTGGGAGAATCTTCCAAAGAAGAGCTCTTCGATACAAACATCCTTACTTGATCAAAACGGACTTTTAAGTACGTAATGTAGGCCATGGTTCAGGGTTCTGAAAGAATAGATAAACAGGCCCAAAATGTGTTTGAAGGTGATCAATCCAAGGATCATTTCTTCTGATATGGATGTCTATCAATTTCCTTCTTCGAAGCATCTTTCTCTTTATACTTTTCCATGTATCTCTTCCTCTTTCTTTTTTTTGTTTTGTTTTTTTTTTCTTTCTCTTTCTTTTTTCATGATTTTTTCATTTTTCTTTTTTCATTGATTCATGTCCAAATTTTCAAATCTAATTTGCCCCCAAATTATCCTGCATAGTAAATCTTATTTGATCAAAAACAAAAGCTTAATCATTTATTTTCTTCGAAAAGATACTTTCTACACATGCCCCCCAGTGTGGAGGGTGATCCTTGGAGGAGGTTTATTATGAAAGAAATTATAAGGCTCAAAAGGGGCAACAACAGGATAATGTTTATATTTGTGAATGGGATGTGAAAGACGGCCATTCATCATCTCAAATTAAGATGCTTCCATTGAAAAGCAATTCTTATGATAAGTTTTTCCTTTGGCATTTGAAATCCTCTGAATATCATGTTTGCATGATGTCACAATCAATTTCATTTTTTTCTTCTTTTTTTTTTGTTTTTTTTTTGTTTTTTTTTGTAATGCAACACTTTAATATGACAGAGCTTGACCTCACACCAAAAATTCATTTAAGGAAAGAACGACTCAAGGTATTATACAGATGGACAACAGTGAAAAATCCCCAACTTTGGCTCTCTCTCTCTTTTTTTTTTTTTTTTTTTTTTTTTTTTTTTGCCCTAAAACATGGGCAAAAAGGTATTTCGGGAATACAGGATTGAAGAATTTGGGATTTGTACAAGAATCTAGGTGGAAAGGTGTTTCAAAATGATCTTGCCACATATTTGACTGCCATTATCCAGAATCTTTGAGACTGTCATTGATTTCCAAAAAAATTCTCAAAAAGTTTTGTAAATCGGTTATTTCTTGAAAATCATTAACAATAAAGCCCTATCATGGTCAAAGTGAAAACAAAGTCGAACTTTCAAAAATTTATGCCCCAATTTAGCTTTTTGGCTCTCGACTGACTTAGATTTTATTGAGATGTGATCCAAGAATGATTCAATACATTCATCTTTGACAGTAATCACCAATTTTCTTGGAACCATATATCATTATTGTGAAGAAAAGAAACATTCTTGTCATATGCCACTGGAAAAATAATTCATGCAAAAAGTTGTGCTCATACAATTGTCACCTAGGCCAATAGAAATGACAAGCATTTTCCAACAACGTACAGTCTTCAAAATCTCTCAATCTCTTTTTCTTTCCCTCCAGATTGGTCTGCCCAAAATGCCATAACTCTACACCAAAGTGGACTTCCACTGTTCCATGAGTTCTTGAGTCAAGATTTCACCATCGATGAGCTCTTCAATCCTTTCCTTCAACTGTCTGCATTTTTCCGTTGCATGCCCAATTGCCCCCATGTGATAGTCACATTTGCTGTTCGGGTCATAACTCTTGGCCAATGGGTTCGGTGCTGTTCTCAAAGGTATAGGGGCCAAGTATTGGTTTTTTATCAAAAAGGACAAAAGATCGGAGATTGGAATCGAAATTTTTCCTTGGTTGCTTCTCGATCTTTTTCTGTTGTTTATTGATGGTTGGGGAGGTTGAGCTACTGGCTTAGGCATGAAGATAGGCGCACGAGCAACCGTTGAAAGGTAAGGGTTTGCTTGGAATTCTGGTTGCGGGATTGGTGAATAAAGATAAGGAACATAGGGGACACTGCTCAAAGTTGGACGGTATGATGGGTGAGACAAATAGGGATTATATGGAATGGAATTTTTGAGAAATTGCCCCTCAAATGTCGCAGCTTGCACTTCTTCATCCATCCTTTCAAGTCTGTTATCAGCCATGTCGTCTATCTTGATCTTGCCCCTCTTAATTGCATTCTCGATCATCTCTCCAGAGGCTACCATGTCGGCAAAATTCTTAGTAACATTCCCAATCATCCTATCATAATACGGTGCCTGAAGGGTACTAAGAAACAGAGTTGCAATCTCTTTTTCTGAGAGGGGAGGCTGGACCTGAGTGGCAACATTCTTCCATCTCTGGGCATATTCTCTAAAGCCTTCAGTAGCTTTCTTCTCCATGGTTTGTAAAAATAAACGATCTGGGGCCGAATCCACAATATGCTTATATTGGGCAACAAATGCCCTTGCCAAATCTTCCCATGAATGAATATCGCCCCTGCCCAGTTGTGTATACCACCTAGTAGCAGATCCTTTAAGGCTGTCTTGGAAAACATGGATCAACAGCTTGTCATCATGCACATGTGCTGCCATCTTTCTACAGTACATAGTGATATGGGCCTTTGGACAAGTGGTCTCATCATATTTCTCGAATTCTGGAGGTTTAAACTTTAAAGGAATGACCACACCAGGTACTAAGCATAATCCGGCAGCATCTAAAGATCCATGGAAATCCATTCCTTCAACAATTCGAAGTCTTTCTTCTATCAGCTCTATCTTTTGTCGGGAACTTGAGCCTCCTTCCACTTGTGGCATCCCTTGCTCTTTGTGACTATGCAGATTGGCAACGCTGACTGGTTTGAGGGGGTTCATGGTGGGAGTTGCGTGCACTTGAAACTGACTAGGGTTGACTGCAGACGGCATATTAGGGTACACATAACCCTCGGTGGGCATTAGTTGTGGCTCTTGAAATGATTGGGTTTCTCGTGAGCCGTTGTTAATTGGACAAAAAGAATTCTCGGCATTTCGCAACTGATGCCCCTCTTGAGTAGCTAATTCTCCCATTTTTTCATTGTTCAGTTTCTCCCACAAACCTGCCATCTGTGACAATTGCTCTCTCATCTCTTGTTGAGCTCTTTCCATCCTTTCCATCCAAGTCATTTCTGTCTCTTCCATGTCCCAAAACTGTCTCTAAAGCTTTTCAATGATCAAGCTATATCTACACCAAATCCTGTCACAACCTAAAATTAGATGTCATGCTTGCCATGCTAATGTGATGCTTTTATTGTATGGAAATTGTGAAATAAAAAGAAAATTCAACCTTGTTGTTATTTCAGAGTATCACAAGCTGTATACTAAAAAAGCAAAAAAGGGGAATTATAAACTGAAAATTGTCATTTGTCCCTTCCTTTGTTTTGATCCACTATTTTTCTTTCTCTCTTTTTTTCTTTATATTTTTTTCTTTCAGGAAACAGTTATTGTTAGCCTTATTATTTTCTGTCAAAATCATGTTGTGCACATCTGAATGAAGTGAATGCAAACCTATAAAAAATCTTGTAACCACCTCCCTTATATCGAGGACTTTGCATCAATCAGTCCTTTCTCCTTATATGACAAGTCAATTGGTCTCCATTTGCTAATGATTCAACTTGTAGTCGTTTTGGAAACAACAATGATCCTTGAGAATGAACCAATTTAGCCTCTCCAAAACTTTCAGGCATCTGCATTATCCTAGCTAGCTTTCCCTTCATCTCTCGTATATCTCGTCCAAACTCCTCTCGATTATTCTTCAAAATAGTCTAGCTTTCTAATTAATCTCCTATATCTTTGACATCTTTAATCCAAAAATACAAATACTCTCCTTATTATGTGATGTGAATGCATTTATGTAATGACACATGCTATGCCAAAACTTAAGAATAAAAGAATCAAAATTTTTTTCTCATTTAAATTCAATGAATTCTTTCTTTCTTTCTTTTTTCATTTTAGAATTTGATTATTTCTCCTCTTTTTTTTTAGAATAAATTTTCTTTTTTCAAAATTATCTTATTTTCACACCACAATTTATTATCTTTAATTTCCCTTTTTATTTAATTTATTTTTAAAAGAATGTGACAATGCACTTACCTTTTATTTTCTCATCAAAATTCCTCTTTCTTTTTAATATCTATGCATTAGTTTAAAAAATTTCAAATTGTATTAAAGAATGAATGATGTTTTCATGTTATTTTTGACAAAGGATAGATACCGAATAAGTCTTTGTTTTATTCTATAAAATTGTAAAAATGTGAAATTTTATTTGAAAACAAATATCTTTTGATTTTATGAGAGCATGAATTTGAAAAATCATTAGAGTTATGATATGAAGAGAAAAGTAGTAAAATGTTCCCTCATGTGTCCTAATTTCAGGATAATTTCTACAAAAATTGGACATGGCTCTAGCTAGGATCGGCTTCTTAAGGCCTTCTACATGCTGGGTTGGGTCTCTAAAATGTCAAAAGGTTCCCCAAATTATACCTTACTGTCATCCACACTGGACTAGTAAGATTTAATTTGAGTGGGAGTATTTCGATTGCCATTGCGGAGGTGATTACCTCACGAGAGCAAAGGTACTCTACTCCCTCCTAAGAAGGACGGAACTCGGGTATAGAGCTCATGTGATGCAAATGCAAGTGCAAGTGTGTATGAGGGAACATTTATCAAACCGTAACCCTTATCCTACAATGCCCCAATAATTTATTAACAATAATATATACAAGATAAATAATGCCATAAAATAAACATAATAACTTATTCACACAAATGCAACAAATTATTTAAAATTAAAGAAACTAAATTTAAATATTAATTAAGACCTTTAAATTAAAACTTAGGATAACACATGATTAATAAATGGCTTGACCCTCAAAAAGCGTCCCCAGCGGAGTCGCCAAGCTGTCGTAACGGCTTCGCGCTCGACGATTTTGAAAAAAACGTTAAAAAAACAAAAATGGGAGTCGCCACCAATCTTTTTTGACTAGGTGTGATTGGTCACCTAAAAATATTTATCTTTTTAACAAAATCTCAAAATTAATTAAGTTTTATTAAAAAGACAAATCTTTGGTCTGCGAAAACAAAAATCGGGTTCGGGGGTACGGTTACGCATGGGGAAGGATTAGCACCCCCACGACGCCCGTTAAAAAACGGTACCATAATAATCATGTGTTATCCTTTGGTTTTAATAAAATGGTCTTAACTTTATATTTATATGAAAAATTAGCGTATTTGCTTGAAAAATTGTTGTTATAATGGGATTCATTATGAAAATCAACATGAACACCGTTTATTGAAAAATTAGATCAAATATCCCAATCCTCTGGTAACATTTGAAATAATCCCTCTCACCTAGGGATCAGTCAAGAAATCACTACTTGTGAGTCTCATGACATCCCATCCTCGGTGGTGCTCACGCTATTTTATAATTAATCGTATACATGTAGTATGGATAAAGATGCGTGATGCATATGATACTTAAAGGAAATTTTATTTATTTTGATTTCGTTGATGAAACTCTTGATATTAAGAAATTTGGCTAAATATCCCAATCCTCTGGTAACATTTAGCTAATCCCTCTCACCTAGGGATCAGTCAAGAAATCACTACTTGTGAGTCTCATGACATCCCATCCTCGGAAGAATTCCATTTATCATTTTTCTTTATTCATGCACATGATGCTAACATATGTTTTATGATGCAATATGGAATTATGAAAAGAATTTTTTATTTTGATTTTTTATTAATGAAATTCTTAATATTGAGAAATTTAACTAAATATCCCAATCCTCTGGTAACATTTAGCTAATCCCTCTCACCTAGGGATCAGTCAAGAAATCACTACTTGTGAGTCTCATGACATCCCATCCTCGGAAGAATTCCATTTATTTTATTTATGTTATTATTATCCCTCATTTATCATTATTATTTTTTCCTTAACCCACGTTTCATTATCTAAAAAAAATTTATTTTTATTTTAAAAATATGTTTTTATGTATAATTTATGTATATATACATTTCTATATATTTGTTTATATATTCTATGTACAAAAGATATATTCATATGTTTTAAAGCTATATATTTTATATATTTATATGTACGTATTTTACACATTTATTTTCATACATTTTAAAACTATAGATTTGTTCATTCATTCATTTTTATTTATTTATTAATATATGTATTTTACAAAATTTATATACTTTAAAACTATGTATTTTACATATTTTATATTTATTTATCTTTTCTTTTAAAACTATGTGTTCATTTTATCTTATTCTATTTTTTATATATTGTATTATACTATTTATTTATTCATTTATTATTATCATTTATTTTGTTTATTTATTTATTTTTTATAACACCTAAAACAGATTATTCTATAAAACAAATAAATAAATAAAGAAAGAAATATACCCAAAACAACCCAAAAGAGGGCCCAAAGGTCAGGCCCAAACGGCAGAGGCGCGGACTGGAGCTGCTGGGCCGGAGCGGGTTGTGGCGCGCGGGTCGTACGCCGGGTCGGGTCGCGAGGGGCGAAGTGGAGCCGGGTCGCGATCGGGTGGCAGGGGCGGTCTGCGCGGATCTCGGGTCGGGTCGGGCAAGACACGCGGATCCTTCGACCTCAAAACGCTGCGTTTCGTCCGTCTATAAAAGGCCCTATTTTTTTGTTTCTTTCATTTTACCCGGCCTTTCCAAAAAAAAAGGTTCAGAAACCCCAAAATCCTCTCCACCCTCCTTCCCCGGGGCGATTTCCGGCCGCCGTGCGCCGCCGTGTGCCGGTCGCCGGTGATACCTTCGAAACCCTAAAATGCTTCCGTTGCCTCCCTCTCTTCAAATCCGACCTCCCTTCCTTTCAAAAGTTCCTCTAACCTCCCGGATCTGACAAACCGAAACCGTTCTCCCTTTTTTTTTTTTTTTTATTTTTGTGTTTGTTTTCGCCTCTGGTTGGATCTGATTGTGGTTGTGGTTGCGATATTGTTGTTGTTGTTTTTGTTTTGCAGGTATTAGGTCTAGATCTCAGATCTGGGATCCGGGGTCCTCGGATTCTAGGGTTTCCAGATCTGGGTTGGGGTTCATCGGGATCTAGGGTTTTTTTGGTGGTGGTGATGGTTAAGGTAATGATGAGGGGTTGGTGATGGTGATGACTGGTTGTGATTTCGGTGGTGGTGATGGTGGTCTCGGGTGATGGCTAGGTGAGGGTAGCTTAGGGTTTCGGTGATAACGGTGGTGATGTTTGGGGTTGGTGGTTCTGACGGTGATGATGGTGGTTTTTTCTTTTTAATTTCTGAGTGTTGTCTCTGGAGCGAAGAAGCCAAAGGCCGGGAGAAAATCTGGTCCTTTTAAACTAATCTAGGATCATTCTTTGGTCCCGAGGATAAGAACCAATCTGGGTTCCTTCTATTGTTTCCCAGTCTTCCGGACAGTGTCTGAGATGGGATGGAGGGCCTGGGGAAGGTGAATTTTGGTGATGCCGAGACCTAGGGGGAAGGGTGGAGGACGCCGGCGTTTGGGAGTGCTGCCGGTGATGGACTTGCATTAAATGTGACTGTAATATATTAGTAATAATAATAACAGATATATAAAAAATAATATTAATAAAAGTTAACAAATAAAAATAAGTAAAATAAAATAAAACAAATAATATAAATAATATATATAAGAATAAAATAATAATAATAATAATAATAATAATAATAGAAAAGATAATAATAATAAAACTAATAATAATAATGATATGAATAATAACAAAATAAATAAGAAAAATGAAAATAAAAGAAAAATAAAAAATAAGAATAAAATTTGTCAAAATAATTTGTGAAATCCGGACAAAATTAGGTGTCTACAATAACTTTATAAAATTTAACTCCACAGGACATGCACTCATTTCACATACATCTCCCTTACCTGATTTTACAGAACCGAGCTTCCCGGTTGTGTTTACCGAAATCGTCCTTCTTGGCTACAAAATAATTTTATCGAAAATTATTAATAATTTTCTTCTTATTTTTACTCCACTAAAATTCATAAAATGCAGCTACTAACTTCATGTTATGAATACAACCAGTATAATTCATACTAGTGTTATAACTCAATTTATTCATTCTAGCTTCTTTCTCAGTTTTAATTTCACCAACCGATTTCTTTCAATTTCTAAAATTATTCTCTACCAAAATCCTCCATTTTCAACATATCCTTGTGTCTCAAATGGTTATGACCGAATACCATTCTTGGCTACTTTCATTGACTTTTTAATTTAATTTTTTTTTCTATCTTCTTGGTTCCTATTAATTGCTTCTCTACGTGAACCCTCCTTACCATTTCTTTACATGAAGTCTTAAATGCTTTCACACTCATGAAATCTTAAATGCTTTTACACTCATGAAGTCTTAAATGCTTTCACACTTTCATGTTAACCGTAGCTCTCATTCTTCCATTATCCAACTTGGTTTTCTCATCATCTTAGTTTTCTAAGCTTCTCTTTCATTTTATCTAATTTCTTCTGATGATTTTACATTATCATGCTACCATTTTAGCTCAATCTCCTTGTTCATTCTCATGCATAGAAGGATCTAACTTTATTCTAATATTATGATTTAACTAGCTTTAATAAGAATTGGATCTATATCTATGTTTATTAGGAAATCAAACATATAAATAAACCATTGAATCACAAGAAAGTCATGGAACTCATTTTCTTTACCTTGACCGAATGATGTTTTCCAAAACAGAATTTTTTTATTTTCTGTTTTCTTCCTTCTCCACTTCAGCCCTCTAGCTTGATTCCTAATTGGTTTTAATATATATATATATGGTCTATGGAAGAGGTTAAGCAAATGATCTAGTAAGGGATGGTGGCTTGCTAAGGGATTTTATGGAGGAAGCAAGTGGAGACCGAAAAGAGTTTTAGCAATTAGGAATTTCGTGGGAGCAATGAAATTCGGTGGAAACAACCAAATTTATTGAAGTTTCTTGCTTCCACAAAATTATCTACTCACTATAATTTCTAAGCCTTTTTTAATTTACTTGTATTGTCCTTTATCTATACCTTTAATACACTAGCTTTTAACTCATTTTCCCTTTATATTTTCTGCTCATTAAAGTCATGTATTAGCAGCTTTTGAAAACCTGAAAAGAGAAGTGTAATAGGCAGCAAAGTGGCGTGCATAATAGTCCACTTTTACTGCTTTATTTTTGACTTTCATTTTCCCTTAAATCATATATTATATGCCATGAAAGTTTGCTTCTCAAGTGGGTTAACCGTGCAACCCAACAGCAGCAAGGATGACGTGAATATCAAATTCTCTTGGCTGCACAATTGTTGACTTAGTTCACCCTTTTTGGTGTGTTCAAACCGATGGAAGTTAACCATGTTCCCTTAGCTTCTTCTCTCATTAATTTCTCTTGTCTTGTAGTATATTAATTCTTGAAGAATTTCACCATATAAGTAATCGACTGGGTTCTCTTTTCTTTCCTACATGGTGTTGACTTGGTTGTCTTTCCTTGTTTGATGGCTACTTCATTCAATAAAATCCACCACTCCTCCAATCACAATTCCCTCCTTGTACTACCGATTAGGACTTTTATCTCATGCACGAAAAGTCCCTTTCATTTTGCATCATGCCGTATGGCACCTTACATGAGCATGTTGGCGTTTGAACCCTTGTGTTGCACCCTTTTTCTTGTCTTCCTCATCACCTCTTGTCTAATTCGATTATCTTAGTCTTTCATCTCATATTATTTTCATTAAATTCCCAGCTTCCTTTCACGTTCCACACCCTGCCCATCTTCCTCTCTAAGTTTCATTATACTTAGCCACAATCGTTGACTATTTGTTTCTTATGTCATTTTCTCATAAATTCACTTCTTGGTTCTTTCTCATTTACATGGCACTTTAGTCCATTTTATTGACTTTCATAGCCCCATTCATTACAATCGGTCAGCACAATATATCAGCCTAAATTTCCATTCGGTTCCAAGCTCTCATCTTTAGTTTCCATGCTTTCATTTAATGTTTTTACATTATGTTCCATGCTTTCACATTTGCTAGAAGAATAACCGAACACTACATGCAACCATGTAGTGGCGTGATTCACCATTTCTTGTTGCACTTTGGTGCTTGTTTTTCCTTCCTTTGCACTTGCATCCAATAGTATTTAGCCAATATTCCAAGTACTAATTTTTCTCATTTTAATTCATATACTCTATATGGTAAATTAAAAATTCCAAAAATTACATAATGTATATAATGTATAGTGGAATTTCATATTCCATGTTTGTTTAATTCCACTAAGTAATTTATTTCGGTTATCCATTCTTTACAATAGGCTATATAGTATAATAAAAATCGGGTCTCACACCTTAATATACATAACCTCTTGTATATCTCATTTCACATGCTATCGTGGATTATATTGTCTGTTAAATAACTTCTTTCAAATGTTATGCCTATACTCTCTTATGGCCCTTATTATCAACAAACTCTGTCAGGGTAGAGGATTATCCCAGGAGCCTATAAAATCAATCGTACACGCTCACACCATATCCTCGAGCGTCCATCTCATACGCTCGGACTGTCTCTCAGTCTGCGGATAAACTGCGGTGCGAAACTCAATCGGGATCCCATAGCTTCCCGTAATCTCTCTCAACACTGAGATATGAAGCGGGACTCCCTATCAACAATAATGCTCACTGGAATACTGTAAACCTCATCATTTCCCTGACATATTATCCGGCCAATTTTTACTTAGTATAGGAAGTACCTCTAATATAGGTATTTTTCTTCCTTATCACTTTTTCAACTCTTATTTAATCTCGTCTCCAATATGAGACCACGAATATCTTTTTATATTCCTCATTGTCTCTAAGAGTACTGCCCGTCTCTTTAGGCTGTCAATAATCATCCCTTTGGTGCTCTTCCACGCTCTAGGATTATTCTCTCAAGTGTGTTGGGGACCACTTAGTTCGCCCACATCTCACAACATGTTATCCGGTGTTGAGCGATCACCCCACTCGTGGGTCGCCCATCTCGAATTTTTTCAAGGTCCTGAAGAATCTTGGGTGTCTTCTCTCAAAACCAATTTACACTCCCTCAAGTCTTTTATCATCCTTGGGAGTTAATAACTCATCTCATTCAGTGCTAGTCGATAATAATTTGGTGACTATCATGTATAAATTTTTAATTATTCGTATGTAATTGTCCCAGTAGTCTCTAAAATACCACGCACTCGCTCTCAATATATCCCGGAGCGTCCACACAATGCGCTCGGATATCTATATAAATCTGAGGCGGTGCTAACAGTAAAAATTTGGAATCCCAAAGCCTCTTGCTATTCTCTCAAAGCATACGGCGAATCAGGGATCCCTATCACAAGTACCCACTCACTGGAACTTCACATACATCCTTTCTGTTTCACCAATATATATCGACTAAGGCACTTATTACATCCCGAAACCTGATGATGAAAAAGTGAAATAATTTAATTACTCAATCCATAATCACTTCTATAACATCATGGTTCTTTCGGATTCTTCACCACCTCACAGTGATTGTTTCATGATTAAACTAGAACTGCTTTTCTTTTACAGACCTTAATATTAGCCACCGATTACGTCTCAGGTAATCATTTTCCCCTCGATCACTTCTCTTTCCTTAAGTGATCATTCTATCTCTTATTCTCCTAGTACATGTAATGTTACTACTTGGAGAATATATTTTTCCTTATACCAATTTCTGAAATTTAAATTCATTATCATTCCAATTTCATCACCACTTTACTATACAATTTCACATTCCCACTTAATATAGTACTTTACTGTTACTATCTCGTAACCATTTCGAATACTATATTCAAACATACCTATTCACTTCTACTTTCTCTAAGCATTGAATCAATAAGGTAGCAATTCCACAAACTCTTCAACAATTTATTCGTGCTATACGGGTAAAACTCATAGATTTTATACCCCCAATAAGCACAATTTAACCTCACTTAAGTAGTAAAATCTTTTATTTAGACAATTTTAATGTCCACTTAATCAGTTGAGACCTCACGTCTCTAATATATATATATATATATATATATATATATATATATATCAACTAAAAACCAATGGTCACTGACTTAACAATAAGGTTTTCTATACCTTATTCAATAATATTGCTGATATCAATATACATGTTTATTCTTTTTAAATTCATCCTAGTTGGCTCTAGGCACACAAATAGGAAGGATACTATAGTCGGCTAGGGATCCAGATAGAATATGATAGGTATTTTAGAATACCATACTTGTTCCGAAACCTAGAAGCAACTGTAGAGAGTACTAATCCCATTGTTTTCAAAACGATAAAATTTTCGTTTTTCACCAGTTATAACAAACTAGTTTTATTCTTTACTCATCAATCTCTTGAGTAATTTCTCAAGCTCTACAATTCACTGGTAAGAGCTTACAACAATTTCTATTTCAATTTTCCAACCTCTAAGCTTGTCAACTAAATCTCGATGCCAACTTTATCATTTGGTAATCACGAGACATTTCATTTTCTTGGCAATTACAGCTTTTGTTCTATTCGCCACATTGCTTTGACTCATGTCATATTGTTGATCAGATTACTCACCATACTCTTTGGATGATCAGGATTCTCGCCCACTTTAGTAATTCATGTTATATTAGCGGACTCATTTAAGTCCTTGCCATCATCTAACTCGCCCACATCATTGGCGATTATGCATTTGCACGTCCATTGGCGAGCTATCCCAATGTAATTCTCACCCATCGAGTATTTCTCATAATTCTCATAATATCCCGGTTCTATGGATATCGTAGCGGACCAGCCTAACCGGCCATGGCAATCCCCTTTTTGGGCCCATCGACAACGATTGCTGTGACATCGCTACTCATACATACTATCCTCTTTGGCGATCACCTCGATGCCCGGTCCTTCCAACCGTGCTCGAGTTCGCCCATTTCAAAGTTTTCTTTCTAATCCACAGATTCAAACACTTGACTTCCTCAAATGTCAAGTTACATCCATTCTCCTAAAACATAAGGAGTATATATAACTGGTATTATCATAATCGATTTTACATCATTTCTCACACAATTCATTTTAAATTCAGACTCCAAAATCCACAAAGGGATGACTATCTCGCGACCTCTCATAGCTTGTACTCTGGGTCGCCTTACTTATCAATATATCAGTGAGGTCCACAGTAAAGATCATCATTTACACTACCACATATTATTTCACTATCAATTTGTATTTTAAATCCATTCAATCACTTATGACTTCGAAAGAAAACATGTCAATATAGGGGTATATTTATAAATTCCCCTTTAATTCTCTCTCATCAGTATAACTCCAAACACGCGATCTTAGAGCTTATATGTTAATATTATCCCTTTTTTGTCTCAACATCATCATTTCAGGATCTTAGTTCGATATGGACAGAGAAGTCCTGTTGGGGCCCTCACCGAGTTCCTCACTGCACCTCATCGAATAGACCTGACATTATGATGATAAGATCGCCTATCTTATGCAAAATTTTCGGATTACTATCTCTATTTGTAACCCATAATTAGTCAACTTTCACCATATTTCACCACTTAACTCATTTCACAGTCATTCGACTCCTCTATACATTCAGACTATACAGTACTACAGGGGATGTTAACTTTTCTCAACACTTTCTATGCTAAGGGCATCAACAGACATCAAACCAACCCAAGCTCTGATACCATTAAATCTATAACATCCTATTACCACATTTTTCACGTATTTCCATACAACTTAACCAATTGGGCTGTCTGCGATGCCATTAACATTCAACAGTAACAGTGATAAATGATAAACATTTATCTATTAATTATGGAATATGAAATTTTTTTTCATTATCCCTTTAATTTGACATCCCCTATTAACCTTTATTTCACTAAGGTAGTACTGTATACACATGTCTGAAATGTAAAGGAGAAGAGACTGTACCTGTCACATTTAACGTGCCATGTCTCAGTGCTTTAAGCATAGCTATACTCATCTGAGAGCTATTCTCTCAATCCCGTATACTTCTTATCTGTGGAGTTAAAAACAAAGGGGTGAGCGATTCATACACTCAGTAAAGGAAATATATGCTGCTTTAAAATAAGCAAAACTATATATCACAACACATTTATTCTTTTCTTAATCATAACCCAGAAGAAAAGACAATGGATATATAGTAAACAACTCTCTTAAAACACCATTTTGAATCACTGGCTAACAGTTTACTTTAAAATGTAGTAAACACTATATAGGATTTCAACAAATCCTCATAGTAAACAGAAATTGATAAGTTGAGACTAGGCAACAATTAAATCATGCTATCATCGTTCCCCCTCCCCCTTGTGAGAACGGAATCTGCCGCTTTTGGGGTGCACCCGTAGGCCATCGCCCCTCACGGCTATCTCAGATCTATGGCCATAATCTATAGTGGTCCTCGGGTCCACTTGCCAAGTGATCTCGAGATCGCTGATGACTTGGCGGGTCCATCAGCCCTGTGACGCCCTGAGGTGCACTCATTGGTCCATCGACCGAGCCATCGCCTCAGGCGGGTCACGCAATAATAATGCATGAACTCAGGGCCTAAAGTCTCAAAAATAACTTTTATATCTCATGAAAGCCTTTATGAAATTATCTCACCCATATTATCATTTTCTCAAAATGATTTGATTTCCAAAAAGGTCTAGGCTTTCTCTTTACAAAACCCTTTGATTTCCAAAAAGGTCTCGACAAGACGGTGAATTAGTATTCGCCCGCCATTAGCTTTTCAAAACAGAACTCTCTCGTTGATCGCGGTTCGCTCGCCTTAAATTCAAGACAAAGGGCCGCTCACCCAAACACATTAAAATGAGTTCGCCCGCCCTTAAAACTAGAGATGGTTGTATAAAAATTATAAAAGAGCTTGGCTCGCCCGCCATTACCAATTCGCCCATCATAAATTACAAGGGCTCGCCCGCCCTGTATCAGTTCACCCAAAACAGCATAGGGGTCGGCTTTTAGCTCGTCCGTATCAAAAATAATTATCAAATAACTTTTCTCAAACAATGCATGTCAGAAAACAAAGCATTTAACTTATTGTTTTCATAAAATTTACTCCACAGGACATGCATCACTTCACACACATCTCCCTTACCTGTTAGAAACGAAGCCTTGCTTCGCCTTGCTCTTTGTTCGCCCAAAGCCATTCCCAATCGGCTGTAAATTATATAAATTCCATTAATATTTTCTTTATATAATATATATAATTTTCCATTACTTGAGTGAAATTAAAATAAATTAAATCACTACTCGCCCAAATAGAGCTCCACTAGTTCGCCCAGACAAGCTCGCCATTCACTATATGGCTACCACGTGGTATCTCGCCCGCCATTACTCACCGTGGTTTTGTGAGCTCACCCATGAACTAAACTACCATTGGGCGACCTAGCCCACATGAATAACAACATTGGCGAGTTCATCATTTCCTACTCGCCTCATTGGCGATTACAAACTTTCAACACGGGCGATCAACATAGTCGCCATTGTCGTCACTTATTCCATTATTTTCCTTGTTTTCATATTCTCCAAAGATCTAACTAAAAACAAGACTGTATCTATGTTTATTACTGCATAAAACATAGAAATTTATCATTGAGCATCAAGAAAACCTCAGAAAATATGAAACTCACCTCAACCAACTGCACTTCCAGAACAGACTACTTTCTGTCTCATGTTGGCCTTCCTTTTGCTTATTCCTTCAGCTCACCAATTATGAAAGAAACGCTTTATAAGTAGGTTCATGTGTTTTGGCCAACTGAAGAGTGAAGCTCAGTAAATCAAGTATGACAGAAACGGGAGGAATAACATAAGCTCTCAGTTGCATAATTTTCGGGGGGAAGATGAAGTTTGCTAAATGTATTTCCGTCAAGTGTTTCTTCTTATATAACCCTGCTCAACCAATCAATAGCTACCGCCTGTCCCTTATCCTGTTTCTTTCATTATTCCTCATATCTATCATGCATTTAATGCATGAAGAAAACTGCACTTACATGGGCGAGAAAGTCTTCCTTCCACACACCTTTTTCTTCTGCTGCAGCCTTTGCTTAATTCCTCAACCAATAAGGCTAATTCCCTTATTGACTTTAACTTTGCTTCATTTATTGTCCTCAACTGTGGGGCGTCCAAAGTCCATTTTTGCGGCACAGTTCTGATTTTTTATTTCATTCTGTCCGTGCTAATTTCAGCTCGCCTAGTCAAGCAGAAACCACAGTTCACCCGATTTACTATCATATGGGCGATCAACAGTCCTCACCACGTTGGCGAACTCACCTATTCGCCCACGCCTCGTCCAACTCGCCATCAACATTAGCGATCACTTCTTACTCGCCCACTGGCGAGCTATTCGTACTCGACTCTAGTGTTTTTCACAAAAATTGATCTCTTCTCATTTTAAATTAAAAATCTTTTCACTTAAGTGAAATCAATATTCACTATTTATTGAAATTCCATTTTCAATTTTATGGAATTAGAGTCTACAGTAGTGTAGAATCGGATCTTACAGGGGAATAATTCTAACTTTTTTCAATCATGTTTCTGTTTTTGTGCAGGTAATGGTTTGAAAATTCGGTTTTGGTCTGATAAATGGATTCCCAACACAATTCTTAAGGATGCGTTTAGAAGACTTTTTGCTCTGGCTGAAAATAAATCTGGTTTTATTATTGATTATGGCACTTGGAATGGAGCTCACTTTGAGTGGAATATACAATTAAGGAGGAGGCTTTTTGACTAGGAAACTCATCAGTGGGAAAACCTCATGAACATTCTTCAATCGATCACTCTGTCCCCTGAAGCATCTGATAAAATTGTTTGGATACACACACTTAATGGTACTTACCAGACTAAATCTTATCGTAAAATCATGGAAGAATCTTCAGCTACATCTCATCCCACTGAAGCTTTTATCTGGAAAGGTATAGCTCCTCCTAAAGTGGAGCTCTTCTGTTGGAAAGCTATCAAAGGTTGTCTACCAGTCATGGACTTTCTCCAACGCAAGGGCTGCCTAATCAATAATAATAACAAATGTGCTTTTTGCACGCAAGTTGAGTCTCTGGATCACCTCTTGCTTCACTGTCCTTTCACCTGGAAGATCTGGTGTTGCTGCATTCGGTAGTGGGGAGTTAATTGGGTTACATCCTCCTCTTTTCTTAATATTTTTCTTTCTTGGTCTTCTCTCAATCCGTGGAAAAACAAAAGTCTAGTTTGGGAATCACTCCTCTTCGCCATTCCCTGGTCTCTATGGCTGGCACGTAATGAACTTATCTTCAATAAAAAATCGATGACAACAGAACAAATTGGCCATTTGATCAAAATCAGAGTGAGCTTGTGGCTAAAAGCAAAATTCCCACAGATTGACACATCCACTTTATCAAGCAACTTGCATGACTTCAGCTTCAAAACCAAAGTTAAGACTTGCAGAACGGACATCTCATGGCTTCCTCCCCTTATGGATTCATGGAAATTCAACGTCGATGGCTCCTCATTGGGTAAACCAGGTCCAGCTGGTATTGGCGGCGTGCTTAGAAATTCTGAAGGAACTATTCTCCATATCTTTTCCAAAAACATCGGCACGGCAGACTCAAACCTTGCTGAGTTGTTGGCAATTGTTGAAGCTCTCTCCATCATCTCTAAGTCAAGATTTAAACCACCACAGCTGATCATTGAAAGTGATTCTCAAGTGGTCATTTCGTGGCTCAAAAGAAACAAGGATAGCCCATGGAAGTACAACAATCTTATTAACAAGCTTCTCAACTTGTACTCATGCTTAGGGCCTCTCTCCTTCAATCATGTTTATAGAGAAGCTAATCAATTTGCTGATTCCTTGGCAAAAGCTGGAGTGCATAGAACATCTGACTTGGAAGCTTGGTTGTAATAGTTTTCTATCAATAAATTTATTTTAATTTTCAAAAAAAAAAGTTTTTGGACTTGAGTAACTTTGACAATTCCTGAATACATTTGTTTTAGGCGTTTGGGCACCTCCGAACTTGTAAAGAAAAAATCAATGTATGCCGATTCACATATAAGATGGCTTAGTATCTCAAGTTCAAGAATTAATTACACTGCTGTCACGTAAGACTATATTCTATAGACATTTAAGTGACACTACAAATGAAACTCTTATAGTGGATCATATTCAGCGAACTTATTCTCTAATAAGCACTCACATGCTATCCTCAAATATATTCATATTTCAACCTATTGGACCGGTAGCATACTTTTTCCAAGTATAAGGCATAGCATGTACCAATCTTTGATCATTATCAATACCCATTCTTGATAGTACAATGACCAAGAACAAGTTTAGGAACAAAGTTTTGATGGAAATAACCCAATAATTGTAACACATCACAATTTACTTGCAATGCTATTATGCTCCATGGGCTTTATCTATATATTAATAATCCAAGTTATTCTTAAAACTTATGGATAAAGAAATACTTCCTTATAATTACCAAAATCTCAGAATGATAATCCATAAATATAAATGACATAGAGAATAACCATAAAGTATTTTACATCGATGACAAGTCCTGATTGGCATGCAGGGCTTAAACATATTTGATTTGCATGATGTTTTCAATCACATTCAAGCTATTTTATATATTATCTATTTGCTTAAGATACGTCCAAAGACTCAAATGTTTCACAGGTTCAAGGTTTTATTTTCTTTTGATTATTTAAGTAGTTCTATAGGTTTTGGAATTTTTATTTATTTCATACATATCAAAGTCAAGGCAGGCCTGAACTTGTGTTGTTCACCAATGCAGTAAAGCCTCATTTAGTAGAAGAATAAGGGCTTGGAACCAAGCACAGATCATTTTTTCTTCTAACCACAGCCCCGAAAACCTCATCCATGTCAAGATCTTCCAGCTTTCTTCCACCTTGAAGTTTCCAGTCAAAGTGATACAGCAGCTGTGCAAGAGGTAACTCAACATTGGCAATACCGAACACCATGCCAGGACACATTCTTCTTCCAGCACCAAATGGGATGAATTCAAAATTAGACCCTTTGTAGTCAACTAAACTATTAACAAATCTCTCTGGATAGAATCTCTCAGCTTCACTCCAATAATCAGAATTCCTGCCAATTGCCCATGCATTAATGATGACTCTGGACTTCACTGGTATATCATATCCATTAATTTTGCAACTCTGTGAGGATTCTCTAGGAAATAGCAAAGGCAGAGGAGGGTGCAACCTCAAAGCTTCTTTGATGACAAGTTTCAAGTACTCTAATTCATGAAGCCCTTCACCATCAACTTTTCCTTTTCTATTGAATACCTGCCTTACCTCTGCCTGAGCCTTCTGCAAAACTCTTGGGTTTTTCAGCATTTCTGACATTGCCCATTCTACTGTTGTGAATGATGTATCAGTCCCAGCAACAAAAACATCCTGAAGTGGTATTAACAATTAAACAAAGTCGGATTAATTAAATTCTTTGTAAATTTTGCTTCATGAGTACATAAAACTAAATAGTAACATCAGAAGATCATTAATCAGTCAAGCAAACTTTGCAATGCACATGTAAAAGCATATGATACTAACCAAAATTACTGCTTTGATGCTATCATTTGTTAAAGGAATTTCAAGGTCACCATTCTCCTGAAGAGTCAAGAGAACATCTACAAGATCATCTGCTTTCCCCTCACTACTCTTTGGCGTTTCCTTGCTAGCTTTATGTTCATTGATGACATTTTCAACAATCTCATCTAACTCTTGGTGCAGCCTCTCAAGTCTAGTTCTCAGTCCACTGAGGAACGGAAGAAATTTGACTGAAGGAAACAAGTCTGCAACAGTGAAACCTGAAGCCAACTCTACAACTTCCCTGACAAGTAATGTAAATCTCTCTTTCTGTTTGCATTTCCCACCAAAAGCAGTCCTTGAAACAAGTTCATATGTGAGAGAATATAGCATCTTACTAAGGTTGACTGGTAATCCTGCTTTTGAAGAAATCGTCTCAACCAGCTTCGATACCTCTTCTTCCCTGATTGAACTGAAAGATTGCACACGTTTTGAACTTAGCAACTCCAACACGCAAATCTTCCGCAGCTGTCTCCAATGGTCTCCATATGGTGAAAATACAATTTCTGTTGCATTATATGCTATAATATTTGCAAAAAGATTGCGAGGCCTATATGCGAAAATGATGTCATGGGTTCTCATCACTTCTGCTGCAATTTTTGGACATGAAACAACGATGTTTGGAAGTTCTCCAAGCTGAAGGTGCATCAAGGGGCCAAATTTCTTGGCCAAATCGCTTAATAAACGATGGGGTTGAGAGCCAGGAAGGAGGTGTAAATTCCCGATAACGGGCAATTTCCGTGGCCCTGGTGGTAGATTTGGAATCAAGTTGTTGGTCTTGAATCTCTTCCCTAGTTTCAACAGCATGAACAAGAAGATTATGAAAGGAAAGAGCATTGCAAAGGAGAAGAATAGGTGCTCCATGAACGTAGAATATCAGAGAGTCCTATGGCTGTTGTTACTGAAGTTGCAGTCCATCTACTTATATATAGGTGATTGGTAAAATGGTTCTCCCTTGTCTTTTTTTTTTGGTTAAAAAAATTCAAAGACAATTCCTGTATAGATAAGAATGTTATAACCACGTGCATGTAAACAGTTCCTGTATACATAAGAATGTTATAACATACATAAGAATATTATAACCACGTGATGTAAACAGTTGCTGTATATATAAGAATATTATAACCACGTGATGTAAACAGTTGCTGTATTATTATAACCACGTGATGTAAACAGTTGCTGTATACATAAGAATATTATAACCACGAGCATGTAAAGAAAGAACTGAAAAGAATGGGTGTTGACTGTTGAGCCGAAGTCTGAATATATATTTTGTCTCTGATTAAGACTTTGTTTTTGTGGTAGCGTCTGCAACTCTCCAGCTCCAAGGCTGCTTAATTCTAACTAATTTGCTTTATCTCTTAGGAATTTTGGTGCTTGTATGCAATTGTTTCTCGGTATTAGGTTTTCTATTTTAATACTGACCGCAATTGTCTGCAGACTCCAGCAACCCTGGGACATAATCCGAGTCTGAATTCTGGCACAGGCGCTGGTCAAATCCGACTATTCTTGATCTTCGCTAAGAGAAAGAGCAATGATGAAGTTATCAATCGGCAGCCATTTTTCCACGGTGATCAGGCTGCATGAAGTTTTTTTCTATTTTATATAACATAAACATAAATTATTAGTTTAATTAGTTTCATCTTGAGCAACTGAACTTTTAAACAGAGAACTATACTTCATCCCTGTCTCTACTTGCTTGGATAACGTTTCCCCTGTCGCTTTAAAAACCTACTGCTTATCTCAGCCTTGGGCCTTTTTTCAACATTTCTGAGGTTGCCCACAGCTCACTCTACAGACACAGGAATGCTTGATAGATGATTGGTTTGGATGGACAATAAAATTAGTTTAATGAGATTAAAAAAGATAAAATGACTATTAAATAACAATAATTAATAATAAAATATTAAAAAATTAAAAAAATAATTTTACAAGAGTTATTTTTTTGTCTTTAGTCATTTTTTTGTTTTATCTGTTGGAATCCACCGCACCTTCCAAACAAAGCAAAAATTTAATGTAAGATCCGATTCTACACTACTGTAGAGTCTAATTTCATAAAAGTGATAATGGAAATTAAATAAATAAAGAATATTGATTTCCACTTGGGTAAAAGGCTTTTTAAATTGAGTAGTGAATGGAGCAATTAAGGTGAAATAATATATGGGAGAGTATACATAATAGCTCGCCAACGAGTTAGCAAGAAAGTTCGTTCGCCAATGGGCGAGCAGATCGCCAATGGTGATGGCGAGTTGAATGATGGTGAGGCGAATAGGCAAGTTCGTCAAGTGAATTGGATATGATGATCACCCAAATGGGCGAGGACTTGTGATCGCCATATAGAGAGGCAAAGAATAGCCTAGTTGGCGGGAAAGGCAACTGCCACTCGCTAAATCTCAACGTGATTGCCAAGAAAAAGGAATTTCTTGTAATTGCCAAATTTAAAGTTTGCATCAAGATAAAGCTGGCAAGTTGAAAGGTTAGCGAACTGAAATCGTGTTGGCAAGATGATGCCTCAAATTTACTAGGCGAGCTGGAAATAAGCATGGGCAAAATGAAAACAGATTCAACCTAGCAGCTAAGATTGACTTTGTGAGTTATACGGTTGAAGACAATAAATTGAGAAAGAATAAAGTCAACAAAGGAAGTAATCTTATTGGTTGAGGAATAAGACAAATGATGTAATAAGTCAAGAAAAGAGGCTGTGGACTTCACGCCATTGGCTTCTCTGTTTAGACAATTAATGGCAAGTGAAGTAAGTCAAAATGTGCAGAGAATAGCTTCTCATAGCCGTTGCTTTTGCTGCAGTTTTTCTTCATGCGTTAAATACATGAAAGACGTGAAAAAAATGATGAAAGAAATAGGATATGGGACAGGCAGTAGCTTTGGATTGGTTTAGCATGGCTATATAAGAAGAAATACTAGAGGAAGACCGGCTTAGCAAACTTCATCTTCTCCCCGAGAATTATGCTACTGTCGGTTTATGTTTTGATTTCTATATATTTCCACCATGCTTGATTAACTAAATTTGATCCATAAGCTGGCTAAACATGTAAACCAGCTTACAAACCTTTTCTCTTTAGCTTGATGAGCTAAAGGAATAAGCAAAAGGAAGGCCAACATGAGACAGAAAGCAATCTGTTCTGGAAGTGCAGTTGGCTAAGGTGAGCTTCCTTATTTCTACGATTATCTTGGTGTTTGATGATATATTTCTATGTTTTACAACATAATAAACATAGAATGCAGCCTTGTTTTAGTTAGATCTTTAGAGAATATGAAAACAAGGAAAGTAATGGAAATGGTGTAAGAATGATGAAAATGGCGACTATTGTGATCGCCCATGTTGAAATTTAATGATCACCAAGTGGCGAGTAGGCAATATGAACTGCCAAGTCCAAGAGGGCGAGGTCGCCTAATTTAGTGTAATTCATGGGCGAACTAATGAGGGATGGGAGAGCCCATCTTTGAGTTGAAAGCAGTATGGCGAACTCACATGCATAAGGCATTGGGCGAGTAGAAATGTGGGCGAACTCCCACATTTAAGCCAATGTAAACTTGGCAAGTTGAATATTGGGCGAGCTAGTAAGAATACTTGTGGGCGAGATAGTTGAATATTAAGTCTCGTCAAAGTGTTGGAAATAGTTGAAAAAGAAATATTAATGGAAATTATATATTATTTGCAGCCGGGAATTGGGAATGGCTATTGGCGAGCAGGAAGCAAGGCGAAGCAAGACTTCGTAATATCAGGTAAGGGAGATATGTGTGAAATGAATGCATGTCCTGTGGAGTTAAGTTTTAGTGAAATTATTGAGAAAATTGTTTTAGTTTATGACATGCATTGTTTGAGAAATCTATTTGATATTGGGTGAGCTACTAAACCGACCCTTATGATATTTCTGGGTGAAATGATATTGGCGGGCGAGCCAAACTTTTATGATTTTTGGGCGAAGATCCCTTTTATTACATCTTGGGCGAGTAACCCTGTTTGTAAATGAAAGGCGGGCGAGCCAGGCTGAGTGAACCCCTTTATATTCTTTTGGGCGAGCCGTTAAGGGCGAGCTAGGTTGCTTTGTTTTGAAAAGCTAAGTGGCGGGCGAATACTATTTCCCGCTCTGATGACTGACCATGGGCGAGTTGACTATGGCGAACAGGTTTCACGTTTCCAAGTTTCTTAATTGAAAAATAAACTAATTTTAATATCTTTGAAAATAGAAAATATAAGCCTTTTGGGCGATTTGACTAATGAGCGAGCCACTGGGGGCGAGCCAGTTTTGCTTGTTGTTTTAAAAGCAAAGGTTGGCGGGCGAACACTTGTTCACCGCAGTGGGCGAGCTGCCATGGGCGAGCCATGTTGGGCGAGCTGACCATGGGCGAGCAGAGTTTAAAGGTTGAGATTTTGGAATGTTTTCAAGTTGTTTTGTAAACAGAAAGCCTAAACCTTATTGGAAATCAAATCATTTTGAGAAAATGATAATATGGTGAGATAATTCCATAAAGGTTTTCATGAGATATAAAAGTGGTTTTGAGACTTTAGGCCATAGTTCATGCAGTATTATTCATGTAGTTGTGTGACCTGCCTGGGGCGGTGGCTCGGTCGATGGACCAACGACTGCACCTCATGGACCAACGACTGCACCTCAGGGCGTCACAAGGCTGATAGACCCGCCAAGTCATCAGCGGTCTCGAGGTCACTTGGCAAGTGGACCCGAGGACCACCTATAGATTATGGCCATAGATCTAGCAGAGATAGCCGTGAGGGGCGATGGCCTACGAGTGCACCCCAATAGCGGTAGTTTCCGTTCTCGCAAGGGGGAGGGGGAACGATGATAGCATGAGGATGCCTAGTCTCAACTTGTTGATTTCTGTTTATTGAACGGATTTATTGAATCCTATTTACTGTTTACTACATTTTAAAGTAAACTGTTTAACCCGAGATTTGAATGGTGTATTGAGAGTGTTGCTTACTATACCACTATTTTCCTA
Source organism: Heritiera fomes (assembly GCA_032173925.1). Taxonomy (NCBI): domain Eukaryota; kingdom Viridiplantae; phylum Streptophyta; class Magnoliopsida; order Malvales; family Malvaceae; genus Heritiera; species Heritiera fomes. The sequence continues at coordinate 1,289,332 of JAPDPM010000023.1, read as the reverse complement.
TCGATGTGATTTTAGGAAAAACAAATATTTGGGTGATATATGATTTTGGTTTTATAAAGCAGCATATGTCTCCTTTACTGAGCGTATGAATCGCTCACCCCTTTGTTTTAACTCCACAGATAAAAGACACGGAGTTAGACAATTAGCTTAGATGGGTACAGCTACGTTTAAAGCGCTGAGGCATGTTATGTTAAACGTGACAAGTACAGTCTCTTCTCTTTTACATTCCAGACGTATGTATACAGTGCTACTTTATTGAAATAAAGACAATAGGGGATGTTAGATGTAAGGAATAATAAAAAGAATTTCATATTCCATAATTGATAAATAAATGTTATTATTTATCACTATCATTGTAGAATGTTATTGGCATCGCAGACAGCCTAACCGGTAAAATTGTATGAAAATACGTGAAAAATGTGGTAACGGGATGTTACATTTAATTTCGTCGGTATTTCAGCTGGTAAAATTTCGTCAGTGAAACTTGAATTTCGGTGGTAATACTTTTTTTTTTGTTCGTAATTTCGGTAGTAATTCTGATATGTCAAGATTTAGCATTAGTCCAATTCTTATTGATCAGCTGCTTCAAATTCATTACCGCAAAACTGAACTTCTAGTCTTAAGCATATTTTTGTGTTAAAATCCAGCTTTTAATTAAATTACAGACTCCACACTAATTTATTAAGGACTTTTCATTTATTATCCCAAGCTACGACTCTTTCAAACACACAAACTAGATACTAATACACTGAAATTGAACATTTCAGTATGCACTAATGGCAAGAAAACAGATTGCATCAGCTACAGACTATAGTAGTGAGCTAGTAGCCATGGTGACTGACTACTGCTGCATGAATGGCCCAAATATTCTTCTTTCTCGTGCTTTTATGCAAGAGTTGAAGCATAATAAAGAGTAGGAATAAGAAGAAGATCATTTTTCCTCCTAACAGTCACGCCAAAGACCTCAGCCATGTCTAGATTTTCATGCTTCATTCCATTTGGCAACTTCCAATCAAAATGGAACAGCAATTGGGGAAGTGGTAGCTCCACATTTGGTAGTGCAGATAATATTCCAGGACAAATCCTCCGGCCAGCCCCAAATGGGATAAACACAAAGTTTGTTCCCATGAATCAACTGAAATGTTCGGAAACCTTTCAGGGTAAAACTTTTCAGGTTCTGGCCAATGATTAGGATCTCTTCCGATTGTCCAGGCAGTGACAATGATACTGGTCCTGGAAGCTATCTCAAATCCATTAACCTCACAGTTCTTGCCACATTCTCTTGGAAGCAATAAGGGCAGCACAGGGTGCAACCTCAAGGTTTCCTTTATAACGAGCTTCAGATACTTGAGTTCTTGAATGCCTGTTTCATTTACATTTCCTTTTCCTTCAAATACCGTTCTTACTTCAGCTTGTGCTTCCGCCATAACCCTCGGGTTTTTAATCATTTCTGACATTGCCCATTCTACAACTGTTGCTGATGTCTCGCTTCCACCACTGAAAACGTCCTAAAAGCATGATAAATAACTCTAGTCCACTAAATTTAACAAAAATTTCCCACAATTGTGGTAGTTAACTCTACAAAACAAGTACTTTGTGCATGAAATTGACTCACCAGGATGATGGCTTTGATGTTGTTGTCAGTTAAGGGAAATTGATCTTCCCCTTGACTAGATCAAAGCCATATATGTCAGTTAAGGGAAATCCTTAAAAGCCATATATGTCAGTTAAGGGAAATCCTTAACTGACAACAACATCAAAGCCATATATGTCAGTTAAGGGAAATCCTTAAAAGAACATCAACTAGATCTTCATTTACATCTTCAGTACTGCCTTTGGCTCTTGCTTTACTCTCTCTGTAATCATTAGAGATACTAGATTGAACCCCGTGCTTTGTTGTTGGACTAATATATGTCAAAATTAGGGTTTCAAATAGCGGTTGCGGTCGCGTTTATCACGGTTGTAAAAATAACGAAGACCATCACGATTATTGCGGTCATGAATTTATTTTAGTTTCCCACATCTTTGTATAATATGTAATAATTATAATTATAATAATAAAAAGTCTTTTTTTATAATTTTTAAAATAATTTATAATACCTTAAATCTATTATTTACATGAAAAAAGATTATTCATAATTTTGGGAATTATAATAAAACATTCATATTTAAAAAATTACTTACGATAATTGAAAAATAACAAATATTGAAAATAAAAATAAATAATTATGTATCACTAAGAATTACTGTATTAATTATTTGACATTAGAAATTTAATATTTATTTGCAATTGTCAATTAACTAAAGTCATCACATTCATATTATCAAATATCAATATTATTTTCCTTTTCTCTTGAGTTACAATAATATTTAATAGGATATATATAATTATATTACAAATTCTGTAAAAATTAATAATTTAATTCCAAGTTACCTTATATTAATTCCTAAACATTTTAATAACATTGTAATAAAGATATAATTAACTACCAAAATATTCAAACCCAAACACTCTCCCAACCGGTCAGCCCAATTCTCACTCTTTTATTTTTGAAAGGTAAAATGTTTTATTGATGTATCAAGGACAAAACAATGCTAAGACATGTGAGAAAGGAATCACATGGTCAGCATAACGAGACCACCAGAAAATATCCAAAAAAAAAAACCAAAATCACATAGCCATCAACCCAAAGACAAACAAGGAAACATCGGCCCACTCAAAGAAGCAAAAGAGCAAACACCTAACCAACAATGTCCAAGAAATGAGAAATACTCCTCCGCCCAAACAGCCATCCACTCAACAAAAGAACCAAACCTGCAGAATCAGAATAAAAATGGAAAACAGGTGTAGTCGCCGCAGACACCACCAGTCCAAAACCATATTCATCACTCAATTCTCAATTTCTCTCTCACCGACTCACCCATTCACACCGTCATTCTCAATCCTCATCCTCATCCCTCACCCACTAGGCCACTCTTTAGTCTTTACGGTTACAGCTCTTACCCTCTTCTCTTTTTCTCCCAGGTCAATCCACGGCGGCTTGGCAACTCAACTTCCGTCGACAGCCATGACCCACGAAGCCCACGCCACGCCCATGACTCCTGTGTCCCGCTCCCACGCCATGCCCTGCTCTGTCTTCTGAATTTTTTTTATACCTTGACTGTAATGGAGAATAGCGGCGATAACATACCGCAATTGCTGCTATCCTCTATTATGGCGTTTTGTAACGGCCAATAGCGGCCGTTATGGTGTGATCTGCATTCACATCCGATATTTCTTCAATAGCAATGACAGCCACCACCGTTATTTCATTTTGCGGCTGCTATTTAAAACTTTGATCAAAATGTTAATATAAAGATACAATTTTGCTAGAAGAATTTTTTTTTTAAATTTATCCATAAACAATTAAAAATTTTAAAAAAAAGGAAAAAATAAACAATAAAAAGTATCCATACATCTCTATTTTTAGTTGCAATAAAATCTACAATTGTTCCACACCCAATTGAAACCTCCTACTTACCTAACTGATGACACTTACAAAATACTCTAATATTTCCTGTGAATTATGATTGAATAAGCAAGCTTGGGTTAGGATCAATGTAAAATTCAAAAGTAAAAGATAAAATGTGAAAATTGTAAACATAAAAAAACATACCTTTTGCTTCCTCTATTTGGTTATGGCTTATTTGCTCTAATAGTAGTGTGCATGTATGTGTCTGTGTATATTTAAAAGAATGCTAATTTTTTATGTCTTTATTCAAGAAAACAAGGCAAATGAAAATATATTAGGACTTTAATGCATAAGTTTATTTGGTTCATTATTGAAGAATTTGTTGTTTCTTTTAGGAGAAAGTGAAAAATTAGGAGTTTAATGCATAAGTTTATTTTATGTTAGGACTTTAATGCTAATTTTTGTTAGGAATTTAATGCTAATTTTTGCTAATTTTTTCTAAGACAAATTAGCATTAAAGTCCTAATATATTTCACTTGCATTGTCTTCTTGAATAAAGACATAAAAAATTAGCATTCATTTAGAATTTACAGTAAACCAAATAAATACGATCACGATTAAAGTTCACCTAAAAGAAAACGCTTTTCATATATATATATATATATATATATATATATATATATATATATATATATATATATATAAATTTCAAATAACACTTTTCATTTTCACCTAAAAGAAACAAAAACATTTCTCAAAAATAATGAACCAAATAAACTTATGCATTAAAGTCCTAATTAATTTGACTTGCCTTGTCATCTTGAATAAAGACATAAAAAATTAGCATTCATTTAGAATTTACAATGAACCAAATAAATATGGTCATGATTAAAGATCACACACAATAAATATATATATATATATATATATATATATATATATAATAGAAAGAGAGAGAGAGAAGCTAAAGTTGATCGGGCAATAAAAATTAAAAATTCATATTACAAATAGATAGTTCGACATCATGAAAGGCAAAGTCCTACCTTATCAGCAGAAAAACAATATTAATCACCACAGGAAATCACTAATTAATTAAGAGTAGTAAAGCTAAAAATAAAAGTTAGCAATGAGCTGCATAATAGTAAACAATTAATTAACAATCACCAATTAATTGCGTGAAAATGGAGAGATGGTCCACTTGCATCGAGGAAGCTTAGCTTTGCTTCAACCATTAAACATGGCTGGATGCATGAATGGCCACGTAGCTTGGGCTGCTATATATTCTCATGAATGGCCATTATGATGAAGTCATGAAGCTTCCTTGAAAAGTTCATAAGCATAAAGAAGGGGCTATTTTAGCTGTTTTTTCTTTCTGACTTGATCGATTATGATCAAGTCATGAAGCATTTAAATTTGTTTCTTTCTTTCCTAAATAATGGTTTATTATTCTCCCCAAGCTTTCTTTGACAATTAGGCCATGAAGGAACAAAAACTTATTTTACTTAAGGATCCTCAATTAACCACTTTAGGGAATCTAAACTTATTGGTTACATTTCATATTCAAAGGAGAACACTTGGTGTGCTATAGGATCAACATCGTCTAAAATGGCATCAACAATATGTACCAAGACTTGCACTATGTTGTGGGTCGTTGTTGTTAAAAAAATGACAATAATATTTAAACATGTATATGTTTTACTGAAATTGTTTTAATAATTGGTTAGAAAAATCAGAAATTGATGGGAAGTTGGATAGACAAGTTGATACTATCCAGATTGTGGAGTTGGACTAGATACAATGTTAAGAATTCAACTACTCATCAACAGACTTAGCGATCGTGTTTATCTTGTTATGTAAAGTTATATCTATGTTTTGTAAAATATAAAATTTTTGTATTAAAATTTGTACCAAGGTGTCAAATACAAAATATTATTTTTAAATTTTACCAAATTCATCTATATTTTTTATTAAATTTTAGCTTATGTCACTTTCACATCTATTTTTCATGTTGTTTTAGTGTTATATCAACATAATATGTCTAAGATTACTAGATTTACTCACGATCGAAAATTTGATTCAAATAACTTTTCAAATTGATTTATGTAATATTTTATTTATTTTATCATTTGCAAAGTTGTAGACTTCAAAATTTTCATATGAGAAAAATCATAATATATTACCTTTTTTAAAAAAAAATTAAAGAGTGAAAGTTTAAAAAGTCATTTGAGTTTGAACTCAAACCTTACCGTAAGTTATAACTCTTTCTTAATTATTCAACTAAAAGATTCTTGATAATGTAGAATGGATAACATGCATGTAATTAACTTGAAAGGGTGAATAATAAGTCTATAAGGATTGTTTTAGCGGGTATTGTTTATATTTTCTTCCTTCCTAGAATTTCAAGAAAATACCTTTCTCTTTAGGTTTTATCAAAATTATCGATTAATGGCCTTAAGATTTTTTTTTTTCATAATATCGCGACTTTTATAAAAAAATAGATGTCATATAAAAAATAGAATGATTTTTTACGAATATTTAAGGAACTAAATATAGACTTAAGATTTGCTTTAAGGATTAGTGTGGGAATATTCTAACCTCCAATTTCGATTACTTTCATATATTAAATTGAGATTTAAAATTCAAATTTATTAAATTTTCTATTATGATAAATAAGTAAAATATCATATATGAAATTCGAGTTTAAGCACTTATATTCTTTTTCTCTAGATCAAAGATTTTCATTGTAAAAAGAAAGCAAATTAAAAATCAAGAAAAATTTTTCAATTTGGTATTAAAATAAAATTGTTGAAGATTTAAATTCACATGGCCTGCTATGTTTTAGGTATGGGCAAAATATTATTATATAAACAATATATCAATTTCTTACAAAAGCAACAGATTACTACATTAAAGGAAACGTTAATTAGTTGAGATATATGTCACCTTGAAATTCTTTTTTTTTCTCTTTTGAAATTTAAAAATGCTAGATCTTCTTTAATGTTCCTTTTCTTCCTAGCACGGAGGATTAAAATTCTATACAACATAATTTTTGCTCCTTATATATTATAACAAAAATTCTTTTAAATAAAACTCAACTTATTCACTCTCTACCTTTAATTCTTCCATCCCTTAAAAACTAGCTCCACAGGTAAATTAAAAAAAATTCTCAAAAACCAATAATCAACCATTGCGCTGGCAGTCACTCCTGCCACGGAACATCACTTGTCCTCGTTGAAAAATGCCAAATTTTTTTTTTTTGAAATTTTCGGTGGGACTGATTTTTTTAACGAGAAGTATTTTTGTCATAATATTACAATTTTTTTTTTTTGAAATCAGAGCATAATACTTCATTAAGATAAAATTGTTTGTTCAGACATGATTACATCAGATATAATAGTAGGACAAGTTTCAACCCAATAACAAGGTTAAACAAAAGTTTAGCCAAATTTTGCAAGTGTATGGGCAGCTTGATTTCCAGACCGGCATGTGTGCAACACGTTGCAACTCCTTGCATCATCCACCAATGGTCCAAGTGATGAAAAATCTGGTGTTGAATTCTTCAGTTTGTTGACAAGACCCAAAGTATCACCTTCAAGCTCTATCTCAATCAGCCCCATTTCCTTGGCAAATTGCAGAGCATGTAGTGCTGCTTGCGCCTCAATGGCCTCCGGTTCTGCAATCTAGAGAATTTTATTATTTTAAATATCATCAAAGCTGATTTCATCGCACATTTAAACTAATCCTAAATTTGTAAAAGATTTCGCTTTCCAAATAACTGCTAAAAAAAGAGGACAACGTGGAAAAAAATCATAAAATTTCAAAATCTATATCCTGATCAACTTTATCAAATCGAAATTTAAATCGAAGAAAATTGAATGTAGCCTTCAAACATTAAACACTTTGGCTGACTTTGAATTTTTGGTTCATAGCCTTTAAAGATAGTAAGCTACTTAAACACCAAAAAACTTCATATAAAAAGAATCGAATTATTAGAATGATTAATTTTTCAGTGTAATTAAAGATCCGTGAAAAGTAAAGTTATGCCTTTCAATTGATCTTCTAGTATTAGTTTATCGAAGTATTACAAGAATATAATTTATATATTTTGTGTTAATCTTTTATATGTTGCTAATTACTCTTATGATACCACTAAAAAATTTCTGGCCCCACCAAATACGTGGTTGGTGCAGAGGTGTCTTCATCACTTGCTCCAAGTAATACAAGTCAATTTTTGTTTGAAGCTTCTGTTCTTTTGTTGGTCAGCAGAGACTTCGGAGATGGAAAGGAGAGGACTGCTGCTTGTTTTTTTCCCTTTCTTGCTCCACTGAGTCAAGAAATAGGGTTGATAATTTTAGATCCAACATAAAATCGATACAAAAGGTTAATGTTTGATAAAGAATGTACATGATTTTAACAAAAGCTAAATAATTATTTTGTTGACATGTTAATATAAATTATAACATGATAATTTTTTATATTTTACGTGATTTGATATGTTAAGAATTTGAAATATATGATAAGATAAGAATCGACAAGAATATATCTTTAGGCCGATCCACACGAGCTGGTCTAGAAATAGTAACTACTTTGAAATAACAAGATCAAATTTTCAAAACTGACCGCAGCATTTCATTGTAAAAAAAAATATCTCTATGATTGTGACTGTTTAGCCTACCTTTGCTGAATACTTGTTCGTATTTTCTACTATTTCAACAATTTAAACTGCAATTCTCTGCAAATTTTTTACTTCACTGTGGAAAATTTGCTTGAATTTTATTTAAACATATGCACGAGTCTGCAAAACCCATATCAAGTTTTTGGACTTGAGTAACTTTGACAATTCCTGCATACATACATAAGATAATATTATAAAAACCTACTGCTTGTAATCGAGTCATTGTTGCAGGCTCTCGTCAGCATAGACCGCAATTTTAGCACCACGTGCATGGAAATTATAGAACTGAAAAGAATGGGTGTTTGAGCCGAAGATTTCATGTTGTCTCTGATTAGATTCACACTTAATATTGACAGCAAATGTCTGCAGACTGCAGCAACCTTGCGATATAATCCCAGTCTGAATTCTGGCAGGAGAGGTGCTGGTCAAAGCTGCCAATTCTTGATCTCCATTAAGAAATATAGAGCAATGATGAAGTTATCAATTGGCAGCCACTTTTTCCTCAGTGACCAAGCTGCTTGAAGTTTTTTCTATTGTAAAATACGATTGTTCTTGACAATTGTAGTCCCCAGTGTGATCCTTCGCCAGGTAGCATCTAGGAACTAATGATGCTAAGGTACTAAGAATTAGATTTTGCAATCCTATATATGACACAGTGTACACGGTATCAAAATGATATGATTAAAAAATTGAAAGTGAGTTAATGTGAGTTAATATAAAAAAACACAAAAATGATATACTCTATACACATTTTCATTTTTACCTTTTAGCATCCAATATTAGCTCTAACTCATATTTTACCTTGCCCAAAAATTTTGAGTTAATGTGAGCTAAGATGCATGAAATATTATCTCTTTAAGTCACTCAAGAAAAAGAATCTTCATCTTGACTATTCATTCACCTTCATATACTTTGGGACATATCCAAAAATATCCGTTTTAGGCATTTGGGCACCTCCAAAATCATAAAGATGAAATCAAAATATGTTAGTCCACATATAAGATGACTTAACATCTTAAGTCCAAGGATTACTTACACTGCTGTCATAAAAGAGTATATTCTATAGATATTTAAGTGGCACTACAAATGGAACTCTTATAACAGATAATATTCGGTGAACTTATTCTCTAATAAGCACCTACATGCTATCCTCCTTCATATTTCAACCTATTAAACCAGTTGTATACTTTTGCAAGTATACGGCATAGCATGTACCGATCTTTGAGAATTATCAATACCCATTTTTGATATTACAATGACCAAGAACAAGTTTAAAAACAAACTTTTGATGCATAATAACTCAATAATTGTAACACATTACAGTTCACTTGCAATGCTATTATGTTCCATAAACTTTATCTATATAATATTAATAATCGCAATTATTCTTGAGACTTATGGATAAAGAAATACTTCCTTGTAATTATCAAAAGCTCAAAATGATAATCCATAAATATAAATGACATAAAAAATAACCATAAAGTATTTTACAACCATGACAAGTCCTGATGAACTTGCAGAGCTTACACTAACATTTGATTTTCACATTCAGGCTATTTTATATATTATCTATATGCTTAAGATACATCCAAAAACTCAAATGCTTAAGATACAAGCTGAAGGTTTTATTTTCTTTTGATTATTTAAGTAGTTCTATAGGTTTCGGAATTTTTATATATTTCATACATATCAAAGTTAAGGCAGGCCTGAACTTGTGTTTTTAACCAATGCAGAAAGAAACTGCGTCCATCAAAGCCTCATTTAGTAGTAAGAGAAGAATAAGGGGTTGGAACCAAGCAGAGATCATTTTTTCTTTTAACCACAGCACCGAAAGACTCATCCATGTCAAGATCTTCCAGCTTTCTTCCACCTTGAAGTTTCCAGTCAAAGTGATAGAGCAGCTGTGCAAGAGGTAACTCAACATTGGCAATACCAAACACCATGCCAGGACACATTCTTCTTCCAGCACCAAATGGGATGAATTCAAAATTAGACCCTTTGTAGTCAACTGAACTATTAACAAATCTCTCTGGATAGAATCTCTCAGCTTCACTCCAATAGTCAGAATTCCTGCCTATTGCCCATGCATTAATGATGACTTTGGACTTCACTGGTATATCATATCCATTAATTTTGCAACTCTGTGAGCATTCTCTAGGAAGTAGCAAAGGCAGAGGAGGGTGAAGCCTCAAAGTTTCTTTGATGACAAGTTTCAAATACTCTAATTCATGTAGCCCTTCACCATCGACTTTTCCTTTTCTATTGAAAACCTGCCTCACCTCTGCCTGAGCCTTCTGCATAACTCTTGGGTTTGTCAGCAGTTCTGACATTGCCCATTCTACTGTTGTGAATGATGTATCAGTCCCCGCAACAAAAACATCCTGAAGTGGTATTAACAATTAAACAAAGTAGGATTAATTAAATTCTTTGTAAATTTTGCCTCATGAGTACATAAAACTAAAATAGTAACATCAGAAGATCATTAATCAGTCAAGCAAACTTTGCAATGCACCTGTAAAAGCATATGATACTAACCAAAATTACTGCTTTGATGCTGTCATTTGTTAAAGGAATTTCAAGGTCACCGTTCTCCTGAATAGTCAAGAGAACATCTACAAGATCATCTGCTTTCCTCTCACTACTCTTTGGCGTTTCCTTGCTAGCTTTATGTTCATTGATGACATTTTCAACAATCTCATCTAACTCTTGGTGCAGCCTCTCAAGTCTAGTTCTCAATCCGCTGAGGAACGGAAGAAATTTGACTGAAGGAAACAAGTCTGCAACAGTGAAACCTGAAGCCAACTCTACAACTTCCCTGACAAGTAATGTAAATCTCTCTTTCTGTTTGCATTTCCCACCAAAAGCAGTCCTTGAAACAAGTTCATATGTGAGAGAATATAGCATCTTACTAAGGTTGACTGGTGATCCTGCTTTTGAAGAAATCGCCTTAACCAGCTTCGATACCTCTTCTTCCCTGATTGAACTGAAAGATTGCACACGTTTTGAACTTAGCAACTCCAACACGCAAATCTTCCGCAGCTGTCTCCAATGGTCTCCATATGGTGAAAATACAATTTCTGTTGCATTATATGCTATAATATTTGCAAAAAGTAGGCGAGGCCTATTTGCGAAAATGATGTCATGGGTTCTCATCACTTCTGCTGCAATTTTTGGACATGAAACAACTATGTTTGGAAGTTCTCCAAGCTGAAGGTGCATCAAAGGGCCAAATTTCTTGGCCAAATCGCTTAATAAACGATGGGGTTGAGAGCCAGGAAGGAGGTGTAAATTCCCGATGACGGGCAATTTCCGTGGCCCTGGTGGTAGATTTGGAATCAAGTTGTTGGTCTTGAGTCTCTTCCCTAGTTTCAGCAGCATGAACAAGAAGATTATGAAAGGAAAGAGCATTGCAAAGGAGAAGAATAGGTGCTCCATGAATGTAGAATATCAGAGAGTACTATGGCCGTTGTTACTGAAGTTGCAGTCCATCTACTTATATATAGGTGATTGGTAAAATGGTTCTCCGTTGTCTTTGACAATTCTTGTATACAGAAGAATATTACAACTATGTGCAAGTAAAGATAGAATTTGAGCCAAAGACTTTGAATTTATCTTTTGTCTCTGATTTAGAATCTCACGGAACTGGTGTGGTGGCGTCTGCAACTCTCCAGCTCCAAGGCCGCTTAATTCTAATTAATTTGCGGTACCTCTCAGGAATTTTGGTGCTTGTAATAAAACTTTTACTGGCACTTATAGGCCAACGATCCGCGGAGAAAACCTCACAGTTGGGTTCATTGACTGCTAGTTGACTGTTGGCCAGGTGAATGTGGATGAAAATTTGTTGGCAGTCAAATACCTCAAGGCTGGTAAAAATTCGATAAATTCTGATATGATTTTTTCTGATGTTTTTAAATATCTTTAAAAACAAGATTTTTATTGATATTTTAAAATACCAACAAAAGTTTTATTTAAATTTTAAAATTTTTATATTTATTAAATTTAAATTACAATTACAATTTAAATGCTTTTACTAGCATGTTAAATTTTATAAAATATATCTATATATAATTGTGATTGTTTAGCCTACCTTTGTTGAATACTTGTTCATATTTTCTAAAATTTTCTATATATAAATACTTGCATGAGTCTGCAAGACTTTGAGTGATTTTGACAATTCCTGCATACATAAGATAATATTATAACCACCTACTGGTTTGTAATCGAGTCATTGTTGCATGCTCTCGTCAGTATAGACCCCACTTTAGCACCACGCGCATGGAAAGCAAAGAACTGGAAAGAAGAAAAAAGATTTTATGAAACAGATACGTGCTTATATCACATTTCACTCATTTAATATGATTTTATTTTTTTTCTTGTCATCTGATTAGTCAGCTTATAACTTTTTCCAATAAAAAGTAATGCCTAAAATTTCCCACTAAAATATTATGCCCAAAAATTTTCCACTAAAAAATTAAGGCTAAAAAAATTTTCACTACTTTCTTTTTCATAAAAATTTATCACTCTCGAAATCTCATTGCCTGTAAATTTTGTTTAGTACGCTTATAACATTTAAAACTAGAAACAATTGATAACTCAAAACATGTCAGTTTAAGTTTGAAGATATTTACGGTTTAATTTTTTTTTAACTCAAATCCTTTTCAAAATAAAAAAAATTGTCTATTTCTCAAAAATCAAAAAAATTGCAGGAAAACAGTAAAAAAGAGAGGGAAGGATTATGTGTGTTTAAGTTTCAAGGTATCAAGGTTTTTTTTTTTCAACTCAAATCCTTTTTAATTTTTTTTTAGTCTGTTTATTTCTCAAAAAAATTACAGGAGTACAGTATAAAAGAGAGAGGAACGATTATGTGTTTGTTTGGTGTTATGCGGTTTCAACTCAAAACCTATTCAATCATATTGTTTTTCTAGTTCGTCTTTGTCAAGCTTCATTGTTTGGTGTTATGGGTTTTATGTAATCTGTTAAATTTCATATTTTTATTGCATTTAGATGTATTGCAAGGGTAATTGTTTCCAATGTCTACAACATGTTTGATTTTTTGTCTCAAGGAATATCACTTAGCATTTTCCTTCTCTAAATTTTCCGTTCTCATGCTCTTGAACCAATGATGTTTTGGGTATTAAATCTCTTGAATGGACTGGGTTCTTGTAGTAAGATGAGGTTGGAGGAGGCATCAACCGTCAGATGACATGGTCAAATAAAATCCACTTACCTTTCACGTTATGCAAAAACAATTGTCTTTTAATTAGTGCTTAGAGTCAAACAAAATTTACAGACAATGAGATTTCGAAAGTGATAAATTTTTGTGAAAAAGAAATTAGTGAAAATTTTTTTAGTCTTAATTTTTTAGCTGGAAATTTTTGGGCATAATATTTTAGTGGGAAATTATAGGTATTACTTTTTACTGGAAAAAGTTATAAGCTGACTAATCAGATGACATGGAAAAAAATGATGAAGTGGCATTAAATGAGTGGAATATGATATAAGCTGAGGTGGTGTAACTGTTTCATAGAATCCTTTCTCCTGGAAAGAATGGGTGTTGAGCCGAAGACTTTGAATATCTATTGTCTCTGATTATTTATTTATTTTAGTTATTAATATTGACAACAAATGTCTGCAGACTGCAGTAAGCCTCTATTTATTTATTTTACTCATTAATCATTATTTACAAAAGCATAAAATCAATTAATTTGTCATGAATATTAAATTAAAATCGTATAAAATTTAAAAAAAAATTCAACTTAATTTTCTGAACACTTAAAATTAATTGATTCATTACGAATATATAAATCTTTCTTTTTAAAAGTGGCTCATAATTTTTTGATAAGATTATTTATTTAATATTTTTTTTATTTTTTACGCTTTTGTTATGAATTGATAAAATTTCTGATTTTATAATCTTTTTATATTTTATTAATATATTACTTGCAAAAAATTTTTTTATTCAAATAAGCCTTTAAACTTTTTTAATAAAAAATAGAAATAAGTCTATAATCTTTTATTGCATGAAATTAAGGTCATGAACTTTTATTGTATTGTAATTAGACCCATTTATTGCATAAAATTAAAATCATGCAGGTATAAAATATTCAATTAAAGTCATTAACTTTTATTGTATTGTAAATAGAACCTTGCATGCATAAAATATTCAATTATTTGTTAAATTTTTTTTGTTGAATGATTTAATTTGTAAAAAAATTCTTATTTTAGAGTTATTTGGAAGAGAAAAATTACAAATGTTTGAAAAAAAAACCTATTTTAAAAATTTTGTCAATTGAACATTATTCACCCAATTTTTAGATTTAATGTGTATCATTACATACAATGAAATATAATTTTTTATGCAATAAAATATCAAGAACTTGTTTACATTTTTTAATAAATTTTGAAGATTTATTTAGATATTGAACTTAAAGCATAGTGATATAACTCAAATCAGAAATATATGTATATATAACTTTAAATTTTTAATTGATCTCGTTAAAATCAAATGTCAAGATATGCCATTGAAATCAACTTTTAAAATCTGTCAAGTGCACAACGATATTGGCGGCTTGAGATTGACGGCTTGGAAAAAGATTGATAATTTGACAGTCAATGAATCTTAATGCCTCATTAATTTCATCCCATTGAAATCAACTTTGGAAAATCTGTCAAGTGCACAACGAAATTGACGGCGTGGAAGAAGATTGATAATTGACAGTCAATGACATTAATTTCATCCCAGGATTTAGTGTTTAATCAATGGGCACTTCAAAACATTAATTGAATAGAGTCAGGATGATTTCCACTATTTGCCAACTTCTATTAAATAATTTCTGGCAGCTTGCTCTCAAGACCATCCCCTCCACTAAAATATTTGCATTTTTTATTGTTCTTATTTTTCTACGGATTTTCAATCCTTGTTTACTTCACTTAAAGTCAAAGAAAATGGCAGCACGTTTGGTTTACCAATACAGCAAGGCTGATGGATTGAAAATTACTTTTCTACGGATTTTTCAATCCTTGTTTACTTCACTCAAAGTCAAAAAAAAATGGCCGCACGTTGGATTTACCAATACGGCAAGGCTGATGGATTGAACCAGCCAGCTGGTGCAGGTTTCCTATCAGAGGTAACTTCTGAGGCCCTGGAATCAATCTCGGAGTTAAGTTCTCAGCTTTTGATTTCCTTCTCCGTTTGATTGCCATGAATAAAACAAGGAGGAAGGTGAAGAGGAGAGGACTGTGGGTAAGGGTATGAACAGATCAGTGATCACAGAACACCTTTTATATTAATCAATGTGTGATAAAGTGATCAGAGAACACCTTTTATATTAATCAGTGTGCGATAAATATGAGCCGGTCAGTGATTACTGAACACCTTTAATATTATTCAATGTGTAATAAAAATGAATTGCTTCCATTTATTTTATTCTTTTTGATGTTCAAGGACTAAATGTCAAATCTGTAGACATCACGAAGTGCCAGGATTTTCCTGTATGATGGTGACTACTTAACGAATTAACATTTCTGCAAAAGTGTCGAAATCAAATTCCATTTTCTTTATTTAATTTGTTTACTGCAGTCTGCATCTGTTTCAGATAATACGGTACCTATCAATTTTTAATAAGCTTGACCATTGAAGCTAATAAATAAGTCCCATTAATTCAAATCAATCGATTTTGAAATTAGTAATATGTTTTTTCATTAACCAAAAAATTTCATATTTTGTGTGTTTGATGTGTGATTATGGTGTTGAGACTTTAAGCATTTGCTTATTTTCAAGTTTGTCTCCGTCCCACATTGACTGTGTAGTGTGTGGTGTGTGGTGTGTGAATTTCTAAAGGATTTCATGCTAATCCAAACCAATCGATTTTGAAATTAGTGATGTGTTCCTTCACTAAGCAAAAAATAAATAAGTCCCATCAATTTCCTACAATCCAAGAATTATATGATGTTTTTAATTAAGAAAAAAAAGTTCCTAGAACAAAGATGGTGTATAAATAAAAATTAATTTTTCATTTTCTAGCAGAAAACCATAACACAATTCATTGAATTCTCCTGTTGGATATGTATAGAACAATTTTTTATTTTCTAGGGATACAGACTTGAGCTAAAGAGCAATGATTCTTGCTCGTGTTACCTTACAGATGCTTGCCTGCATTTTATATTTTAGATTATGGAAAAGTGTTTCAATTAATTGCATTTTATATCTATAGGCTGCCAGAGTCAAATTCCAATGTAAAACAAGAAGCAGTAAGTACAACGAAAATTCAGATATGAAAGATAATACACAATTTATTCCAAGTTTCGATTATCTCAATTAGTTTATAAGTTAGTGGTTGAGCTCGTAAATTAGATTATCTATCTCAATAAGATAACGGTTTTATTTATCCTCCAAAGAGATTAATTCAAACTGGAGCAAGCGTTAAGAGACCGGAGCTAGTAATAGGAAATTCTAGGTATTTCATCCGATAATATAAATATATGTTCTAATCGTGGTAAATGCTTATCTTTAAAACAGATTTGACTATTTTGAGTCAATTAAAATGCTTGGTCTTCAAAATTTATTGCTTTGCAGGAGTCCACAACACGTTACTAGACTAAAATAATTTTTTCTCATTCCTTCATAAAATTGATTGGCGTTGTCCTTATGCAATCTTCCATTCTAGCTTTTAGCAATAATAAAACCATTGGCTGGAAGGAGATAATCCGTGTGTCCAATAAATCACAAAGAAATAACTTTAGTAAATTAATAACCAAAATGCAAGTGGGAAGTGTGTGAAGAGGAAATGACAAATCTTGCCCCCATAGATTTTAGATTTACAATTCTCTCCCAAAACTAACTAAGCTATGTCTACTCTCCGGTGTGAAGGTAAAATGAAAACCTCCCCTCGAAGAATAAAGAATTTAAGGGAAGGCATTAGGAACCTTGATTGATTAAGTAGTATTGGTTATCTTATATGAGCATGCTAGCATTAATTGTTTTAATTAATTGCATTAAAACTAAGGGGAAGCTGCATTTTCAGCAAAACTGTTTTTCCATGACAAATCCCTTGACTTTCTACATTCTTTTTTCTATGTTCAATCTCTACTTTCTACGCAACCAAAAATGACCGTAGCAACCTTCATTGTTTTGCCTCGAAATGGCAAATATATCGTAATCATAGTAAATGCTAATATTCTAATCCAAATTTGAGTCAATGGAAAATGCTTACTTGATTAGAATAATATATCGTAATCGTAGTAAATGCTACTATTCTAATCCAAATTTGAGTCAATGGAAAATGCTTGCTTGATTAGACTAATATAAATTTAAAATGAAGAGAAAAAATTATTTTCATTTTCTTCATAAAATTGATTGGCATTTTCCTTATACAGGATTGTTATGCAATCTTTCATTTATAAGAACAGAACTATATTTGATTTTCCTATTCTGGCTTTATCAATAATAAAAACCACTGGACATGAATAGATTTTAATCAAAGTATTAGAGTTTCGTGCTGTGTTGATAAAAAAACAAATTCATAAAATTAACAAGGGTACTTAATTATGCTAATTTAAATAAAAAAATATTTAAATTGATGCATTACTACAAAGGCATGAATGACTTCAATTGAAGATTAAAAAAAGTTGACCCACCTCCCATAACAGAGACCCAATAGCAAAATCTATTATTTTATTATATCAATAGGTCTGATGAGGTTTTAATATTATAATGTGCAGTCAAATAACATCTACTCTGCGTGGGATCAAAATGCATAGTTTCTCATGTATCTAATATAAGCAATGTCCCATACAAAACGAAAAATATATAGACGGCAATGTTGAAAAAGTATAAAACTTATGCCGTGTTTGAATGACAAGAAGAAAAATGGTGTTTAACAACGAAAAATCACAAACAAATAACTTTAGTAAATTAACAACCAAAATGCAAGTGGGAAGTGAGTGAAGCGGAAATGACAAATCTTGCCCCCATAGATTTTAGATTTACAATTCGCTCCCAAAACTAACTAAGCTATGTCTACTAGAGGTGGCAAACGGGCGGGTTCGGGCGGGTTCCGGTCCGGGCTTTTTCGGTTGCGGGCTTTTTCGGTTGCGGGTTTTTTCGGTCTCAGGTTTTCTCGGTTGCGGTTTTTTTCGGTCTCGGTTTTTTTCGGTCGCGGGTTTTTTCGGTCTCGGGTTTTTTCGGTTGCGGGTTTTCTCGATTTCGGTCCGGTTTCGAGTTCGGTCCGATTTTAATCGGGCGGGCTTAGTCAAATTATTTTAAAATTTTATAAATTATAAATATTTTATAATTTTGAATGTAATAATTAATTTAATTTTATATAGTTAAATAAAAATATAATAGAAATGCTAAATTAAAGTTAAAATTTAATAAATGGGAATTGTATAATATATATATATATATATATTGAGAAATTTGGTTGGGATGATTTTGAAAACATTGGGAGTGGACCAATGAAGAATATAGTTATCTACAATAATAAAAGAGAACATATCATCTATAATTATTACATTATAATTAATTAAGTAAAATTTAAAGTCACGTGAGATCTATCAAAATAATAAATAAAGTTCGCATTTGTAAATGATGGACCAGTACATAATTTTTAATTATAATTGATTAATTATCGTAAAAGGAATTACAAGTAAAATACTCGAAGACGTAAAAGACATTGAAAAAGTTTTAAATCTTGCATTACATTTGCAAGAAATGAAAGCACTTCTACTATTGTAAACTTCTGCCTTGGAAGCATTTGGATTTCTGTACTAATTAATTTTTTTGTCCACAAACTCCAACTACTAAAAATCATCTTTGAATTGCCAACAACCTCTTGGCCTAGTAGTTAAAGATGAGTTGTGGCATATTGTAAGTCTTAGGTTTGAATCCAACACCCCCATCCTCAATTATTTAATATTTCCCTTGTAATAAAAAAAATCATCTTTGAATTTCGATTATAATTAAAACGATTATAATAGACATTACATTATATTAGACTTAATAATTCGTGTATATATATATATTTTGTATTCGTATTGCATCAAATATATTTGTATCATATAAAATATAAAAATTATTGTATTAAAATTTATATTGATATACCAAACACAATTTTTTTTCTAATTTTTATCAAAATTTGATCCAATGTCACATTCATTTTTTTAATTATCATATCTACATTGCATGACAGTATATTGAGATAAAGATATTTCAAAGTTCGCTTTTGAAGTTTTTTCATGTGATTCTCAAGGGAGGGAAAAGGCATATTCCCAAATAATTTGAAATTTTTTGGTAATGTGGGAAAAACTTGTTTGGAGGGAATTGAAAAATAAAAATCAAACAGATCTCCTTTCACACGAAACTCTCATAAATAAAATATTATTATTCATTATTTTTAATTTCTTTTGTTGTTTTGACTAAATTTATATAAATATAAATTTTTACATTTTAATGTTTTTATTACTTGATAATTATTATTTATTTTTTTAATTTCCTGTGATATTTACATTTGTTATAAAATATATAATTATATATTAATAATTATATAAAAATTTATTTTTTAAATGAGCCAAATATATATAGTAAAACTAAAAGAAAGTGAAAATCCAAAAGTATTAGCTATACAAATAAATAACTAACAAATTATAAATAAATCACACTAAACAATTAAACATTTATATAAATAGCTTTATACTCTTAACAATAACTTATTGAGTCATTGTGTTTTTTTTTGGGTCAATATTGGGTCATTGGAATTTAGATACTCTTAGTTCAATAAATTTCTTTTTTTTTTTACTTTGTTTAATTAACTTTTTCAATAATTATATTATATTTTTAATAAAATTTTAAATTTTTAAGAATCTTTTTTACATTTATTTTGTCTTTTAAATACCAACATAGTTAGTAATTAAATTAAATTTAACCGCATAACTAGTTAACTAATTCTTCAATTATAATGTTGAATAAAATTATAGTATACATTAAAAAAATAATTAATATTATGAATAATTGGTCAATTAATTATCTCAATTTTATATTTATTTTATTTTTAGTTTGTACATAAATCATAATATAATATTATTTTTATTAAATATAATCATACTCAAACACATTAATTAATCAAATATCTCATTAAAAATTTAGAATGTTAAATTAAACATATTATATACACCAATTGACATATAATATAAATAATAACATTTGATATAATGTACCAAAAAAAAAACACTACCTGACTCTATAATCGAATAATTATAGGGTTCGGATAGTGTTCTTATTACCAATATTGGATTCGGGTAGTACTCTTAGGGTACGTTATACCCGATTAACTTTTGATCAAGTAGTATCTGGTACCTGAACTTGTTCATCAATTATATGAAAGTAATCAAAATTATATGGTTGTACAAAGATTTGAACCATGGCCTCTTATATTTATTGTTATATGTTTAACCACGTGAGCTAGATTGAGAATTTGTTATATTTGTTATAAATTTTATTTTTATTTTAACACAACTTGCAATTTAAAATTTAATGAAACATTGTTGGCCAAAAAAATAGTTTACTGAATAATAATAATAATAATAATAATAATAATAATAATAATAATTTATTCTTAAGATAATAAGATTTTAAAATTTTAGACATAAAGTACTAAAATTAAATTAATAGAAATTTCATAATATGTTAAGATACAATTCTTAAGATATTGATAATTTAACATATATGACATTTTATTATAATGTAAATCTTAATATATATATATATATATATATATATATATATATATATATATATATATATATATATATAGAGTATATTATGTTTATTATTTTGTTTGTAACTCATTATAATAAATTTTAAAAAAAACACTTTTTTGACTAAAAAAGTAGTTGAGAAGGTCAATATCTATTTAATCATCCAATATTATGATTATTAATTGATCAAGTTAAACTAAATTACATGAATACATCATAAGAGATTAAATGTTTGAAATTAAAAACAAGAGTATATTCTAAAAGCATGATAAGAAATTGGAATGAAAAATGTCTGAAATTAAAACTATAATATGCCATGAGAGATTGTTTAATTTATTCTATATTACATGGTAAGAGATTATTATAATGTAACATACAAATCATTATGATAAGATAAACATATTAATAATCTATTTTATATAATTAAGAGCTTGTATAGTTGATTATATATCACATGATAAGATATTATTTTTAAAGTTATAATAACATACAAATCATTATGATAAGGCGTTATTTATTAACTATATTATGTATTTTATTTGCTATCAAAAAAACTATTCCAAATTGAGTACTAATTTTTGTTCATATTCACATTAACATAATAATATTAGATTAACATAATAATATTAGATATACACCAATTGATTGAATATCTAATTAAAAATTTTAAATAATAGATATTACTAAATTAATTAATATAATGCTAGTTATTTAAATATAATTAATAATAATATTAACAAAGTATAAAAAATAAATTTTATTAAAATTACCACTTAAATAGTAATACAACTCTAATATATTATTAAATTACACTTTAATTTACTATTAGAATTATTATTTTTATCCACACTTTAATTTTACATTTAATAGATAATAAATAAATTATTTTTAATAAATACTTAATTCTATCAAAATAATATTTACACACTAAGAGATTACATAATTTATTCTTAAAAGATTATTATAATATAATATACAAATCATTATTATAAGATACCAAATTAGTTTATTCATGTATAAGATTATTATAATATAATAAATAATTAATTAACACTGGCTTGATTTTTTAATGTCTTTTGTTTTAAGGCTAAAAATAAAATTACCACTATAATTTTCTGTTTTAATGATACCCAAGTATACAAAAATTATACTTGTATTGTTTAGTTTAATTACTTAACTTTTTCTAATCTTAAAAACTTGAATTTTAATTTTAAGATTAGGTTTTTTTAATCTAAATTTAATATCTTTCTATACTTGAAACTTTAAGAAAATATAGTTTAAATTTAATTTTATTAAAAATATTTTTAATGTGTTGCACAAAATATCAAATTCAAAGTTTCAAACAAATATTGAAATTATATAATTTTTATATATTTGATTTATTATTGTATTAAAATTAAAATTTTATTATAAATAAAAATAATAAAATGTTAAAATGATTTTTATAATAAAATCAAATGTCAAATTAATAATATATTTATTATTATAAATGCAATAAGGATAATATTAAAGATTATTTGATATCATATATTATGGTGTTTTAAATTAATTTAATTTAATTTAATTAAAAAGATTCAATATTTATTATGCTGGTAATATATAATTGATAAAATTGTATAATAAATAATAATTGTTTTCAAATTTTTAAACTTTTTAATTAAAAAAGTGTATCTATTATTTATTTATTTTTAAATAATAATTATATAATTATAATTCGGGTTTTTTCGGGTTATAAATTTGGTTTTTTTCGGTTTTCGGTTCGGGTCAGTCTCGGTTTCGGATCGTATCGAGCTCGGATTATGTCGGGTTCGGGTTGTGTCGGGTTCGAGTTTTTTCGGTTTCGAGCTTTTTCGGTTTCGAGTTTTTTCAGTTCCGGGCTTTTTCGGTTTCGGGCTTTTTCGGTTACGGGCCTTTGACTTTTTTGGTCAATTCGGGCTGGTCTCGGTTCGGTCTCGGGTGGATTCGGGCGAATTTTCGAGCTCGGGCCAATTTTTGCCACCTCTAATGTCTACTCTCCGGTGCGAAGGTAAAATGAAAACCTCCCCTCGAAGAATAAAGAATTTAAGGGAAGGCATTAGGAACCTTGATTGATTAAGTAGTATTGGTTATCTTATATGAGCATGCTAGCTTTAATTGTTTTAATTAATTGCATTAAAACTAAGGGGAAGCTGCATTTCCAGCAAATTGTTCCCTTGACTTTCTACATTCCTTTTCTATGTTCAATCTCTACTTTCTACGCAACCAATATGACTGTAGCAACCTTAATTGTTTTGCCTCGAAAATACAAATTTATCTTAATCGTAGTAAATGCTAATATTCTACTCCAAATTTGAACCAATGGAAAACGCTTACTTGAATAGATTAATATATCGTAATCGTAGTAAATGCTAATATTCTAATCCAATTTTTTTTTTTTTCAGGGAATGAACACATCACTAACTTCAAAATCGGTTCTAATCCAAATTTGAGTTAATGGAAAATGCTTACTTGATTAGACTAATATAAATTTAAAATGAAGAGAAAAAATTATTTTCATTTTCTTCATAAAATTGATTGGCATTTTCCTTATACAGGATTGTTATGCAATCTTCCATTTATAAGAACAGAACTATATTTGATTTTCCTATTCTAGCTTTATCAATAATAAAAACCACTAGACGTGAATAGATTTTAATCAAAGGATTAGAGTTTCGTGCTGTGTTGATAAAAAACAAATTCATAAAATTAACAAGGGTACTTAATTATGCTCATTTAAATAGAAACGTGTTTGAATCACAAGAAGAAAAATGGTGTTTAACAACGAAAAACCATTGTAAAAAATCATTTTATCAAATTTTTTTATCAGTGCCAGATCGTTGTTATTACCCCTTAAATAAAGAGTTAATATAACAAATTCTCATTATCGCGTACATCGCAATGAATATATGTAACATCCGAAATTATAAAATTTCGAACCAAATTTTTTCTTTTTGATACTATCTTTTTCTTTCAATTAATCGGTAACAATAGGTTTGCGTTCAGTATCACTGTAAGTACAATTCATCTTTTCATTTCAATTAACTTGATATACCATTAATTTAATTAATAATAATAAATTAAATATAGACTATAATATAATAACTATGATTTCGTTCACAATAAACTTTACATAAGTTACATCCCAATAATTTTCGATACATATTTATGCTTTATTTCATAAATTCAACTGCTGTGCAAATACATGTCTGAATATAACTAAAAATTTAACAAATACCTGATCACTTGGTACTTCTAACTTCTAGCGATTTCTTCGACTAGAGAGGGGGGGAGTGAGCTTTGGGAAAGCTCAGTAAAAAACATATATAAAAGTGCACATTATAAAAATAATTCAAATATAAAATATTAAAATATAAAAAATCATTTTATGTAGTAATACTTTATATAAACAGTTTATATAAATCAATTCAATACACAATGCAATAAAGCGATTCATTTAAAATCCTTAAAATAGGATAAATGCCCTTGCATCAAAAAAACATATACTATAAAACTTGTATCACTTCCTTGTCACTTTTCAATCAATTTATGTATTAATCTCGTAAATCAAATCATTCACTATTCTCGTAAATTAAATCATTCAGTAAATCAATCATCTGTCAAATATTACTTATCAATAGAAAATAATCTCCCAAAGATTCATGCACAATCTCGTATCCCCGAAAGGACCTAGTATCCCCGTAGGGACCTCGTAACAATGGCCACTGTCGATCACTCATAGTTCACACTGGTCAAGTGCTCACTACATAAACTTGTGGGGTTTGACCGTAACTCCAACAATCATATCATGTAAAGGGAAGGTCTGGGACGTCTCCCAGCCTAATCATCACTATCTCGTATGCACGATCATCAGGGAGATATCAATCTCATATAAAAGCACTTCATATAAATCATTTCTTTTAAACCATTTCATGTAAATAAATTCATGTAATTCCTGTCATATAACTCAGTTCATGTAAATCATTTCGTGCAATTCGCTTCATATAAAACATTTCATATAATTCAAATCATGCAAAGCATTTCAGTAGAACAATTCATGTAACTCATTTCTTGTAAACCAATTCATGTAAATCCTTTCATGCAATGAACTCCGTGTAAATCATTTCATGTGATGCAATTCGTGTGAATCATTTCATGTAATTCAATTCATGTAAACTATTTCTCGAAAAATCAATCCATGTAAATCATTCATGTAGTGAAATTCATGTAATTCATTTTTTATGCAACTTCCATACATGTCTCTTACTACAAGAAATTATACTTTCAGTGACGAATTTTTTGAGACGGAAATTTCCGTCACAAGTTCATGCGGATTTACAACGAATTAGTGACGGAACAAAAAAAAGTTTTAGCGAGAAATTTAGCTACGGAATTTTCCGTTGCAAATTCCGTCTCAAAACCCTATTTATTTTCTTTTCTATTTTTCAAGGGTTTTGAGACGGAATTTGCAATGAAAAATTCCGTCTCAAAACCCTATTTGTTTCTTTTCTATTTTTCAAGGGGTTTGAGACGAAATTTTTCGTTGCAAATTCCGTCTCAAAAATTAGAGATGGAATTTTGTAACGGAAATTCCGTCTCAAAATCTTCCAATAAATAAAAAATAAATATCCAAAAGTTTTGAGACAATATTTTCGTTACAAAATTTGTCTCAAAATTTAAAGACCGAATATAAACTAATATAGTAATATAAAATATAATACTATATTATTTTTGAGTTTAATGTTGTATAATAATTTTTAGAATATATAAATTATAAATAATATCATTTAAATATAAAATAAGTATAATAAAATTTTTCAATTAACTGAAATAATATTATTAAATTTATATAAAAAGTATAATAAAATTTTGAGACGGATTTTGCTACCGCAAATCCGTCTCAAAATTATTTATCAATTCCCGCCCTAAATAATTATTCTACTTGGACAAAAAATTTACTTTACCTTATCGCCCTTTTCACGTCTGTCTTAGCTAAAAAAAGAAAGAAACACTAAAGGAACGCCCGATCCTCACCCACCTCTCCTTCACCCCGACTTCTCCCTTCGGCCTCACCCACCCAAATTCGGTGCAAACGTCTAGTCCAGCCGCCTTGCGTGCCTCGCCTCTCCTCTCCCCTGCGAGTTCTTGGCCTTGCCTCTCCTCTCCTCTCCTCTCCTCCCCCCTACGCGCGCCTCTCCTCTCCCCTGTCCGCCTCTCCACTGCCAAGTTGTCACCAGCCGTCCCTTATGTCTCTCTTGACCAAGCTGCTGCCACTGGTACCCCTACTAACCAGATCCGACACCGGAAGTCTACCCGCTTCCCCAATCCTCGTTTGAGTATAAATGTTTTTTATTTAGTTTGTATATTAATTTTTTTTGTATAAATGGATTTAGTTTTGACCTGCTTTATGTCCTATTTCCGAATAGGTGTCTAAAGGAAACATACTAGGAGCAAATAAAAAGGAAAATAGTTTAAGCCTGCAAAATATAATAATGGAAGTAGGAATTCTGTCAGTCTCTGTAAGGAAAATTTATTTTTTTCCAGATTTTTTTAAAAAAAATTTTGAATCTAGATTTTAAATTAGGGTTTTTAATTATATCTTCTTGAAATTAGGCTTCATTGTTGAATTTGTGCTTTATTTTTGTATATTTAGTATCATTCCATTTTCTTTGGACTTGAAAATTGGGGTTTATTTTCCCTTGAAACTTTGATACTATTCTTCAAAGTTCAGATTTTTTTGTGAAATATTAATATATTAATTTCTAAAATCGAAACCTCTTCAAAAGGCTCAAGTGCTCGCACTTTTGATACATGTGCAGGTTTGCTTAATATTGACTTACTATTGAGTTTGTTTGCTTTGATTAATTTTGGCATTTTTTCAGATGCTTTTGTAGGTTTGCTTAATTTCTGAAAAAAGAAAACACATGTTAGCAATCACATCTAGGTTTAATTAATATAAAATTGAATCTAATGTAATGTTGGTTAAATGAGAGAAACTTTGGCATCCCTTTACAAGAAAAATAAAACATGTTAGCTGATATTTTCTGAAATATGAAAATCTTAGGACTAAAACAATATGACTATGAAAATAAGACACTGATTATAGTACAAATGAATAATTTAGAATCTTTGTTCTGTTTCCACAATCTTTAATTTTTTCTTTAATTTTTTCATTAGAGTACAAATGAATAATTTTTTCTTTTGATGTCTCAAGATTGTGAATGACTTTAACCTAAATCTTTAATTTATTGTCTCCCTGAAAGCTTCATATATATTAAGTTAAATATGCTTATTAATTGTGGACTGAAGATGTTGCAAGAGATTTTGGGGTAAAGTTTAGAATGTCGTTGGAGTTGAATTTATTTCATGTTTCAAGTAATGTACTTTGGCTTGTTTTGCAAAATTTATTTATTTATTTATTTTTGCATGTTGTCAGAGCAATTGATACGGGGAATCAACCATTTCTTATACAATCAATTATGATCAGCCACAAAGGATTTTCGTTCAAGCAATTAAAGAGGAATTGGAGGTTTTAGAACCATTTACAAGGTGATTTTATTTTATCTACTCTTCATTTTGCTAATCAAATTAAGTACAAGTAATTTGACATTTGAATTTAATTAGTGAAAAGTTGAACATTTGATGCTGGAATGTTTAAAGTAGCTGTTTCAACTATTAAGAACATTTGATGCTGGAATGTTAGACAGAAATGATATTGGAAGCATCATCAAACAGGTAATTAGCATTTTTGTGATTTGCCATTTCTATTTCACTTATCTATTAATATCATTGAGCTCATTGTAAAGTTTAAGGTAAGCTAGGATTTTTTATTTTTTTTACTTTTGCATTTCATTTTTTTACTTCGTCAGTCTTTACTTTATAACTATTATTGAGTTAATTCTTTTTTTAACATTTATTAGAAGCATTGCCCTTGGGTTATTTAGCAAAGAAGGGTGCCTATTGCAAGCTCTTTATAGGTAAATATGTTGAAACCTTAAATTTTTTTAAGGAATATGGAAGAGAAAAATAGAATTATTCTTATTAATTCAATAGTGGCTAAGTGCATCTTTTAATCTATTTCTGTTTCTATTTTGTTTTGATGTAAGAGAAATTAGGAAGATGTTTATTTATTGATTTGCATCAGTCATGATCTTAGAAGATATGATTATTCACTGATTTAATATATATATATATATATATATATCATAGGAAATGATAGTGCAACTGCTATGTGCTTTATTAGAGAGTTTTACAACTTGCTGAACATATTAGATGAATCAATTTTCCTTTCTTGAAATCAGATTCAATCCAGTATAGCTCCACCATCGGCAGATGCACATGGTTATTAGCATGATTGCAGATTGAACCATACTTTTCTGGTATCTTTCGAAATTCTTGGTGATTAATGGGTTTCTTTCAAAATTCTCGTGTGGGTTATATTTTTAATCTGTTTAATTTTTCTGGGTTTTTATATTTGAAGTTATTGTGAATTTTATTTCATATGTGAGATATTTGTGAACTTGTATCTAAAATATTTTACTAGATGTTGCTTACAAGAAACTGTTTGCTTTTTTCTTTTCTTTTTTTAAATTACATACGTGGTTGAATTTTGTGAAATTGTAGGTTTCCCAATATGTATTTGCTGGTTGGGTGTTACAAATGAAATATAAAAGTAGCTAAAACAAATGAGTTGATGATTCATTTTCTTGCCTAGAAGTATGGTTGGCTTTATTAAATTGCACCAGCAACTTGTGACAGCAGCTGAAGGATCAAATTGCTTAGTTTTTAATGTTTATCAAGAGCAAAAAAAATATTATTCAAAACTTTTTATGTTTTTTAAAAAATCTAATTTTTTATTTTCGTTTTTAATAAAATGACATGGCATCTAGTTGGCTAAAATACCTTGATTATAGAAATAAGTTTAAAAGTACCTTATTTTAAGAATAAAGATTTTAAACTATCTTACTTAAGTAAAAAACTCCTTCAATTTGACTTCAATTTTGGTTCTACTGCCTTGAATTCAATAGGCCACTACTAAATTGGTTTCAGAACCTTGAATAGTCCTCCATTATTTGAACAGTTAGGATTCAGTTTTGGATACCATTTAGATCTGAGATCTCTACTTTAATTCTTGTCTTGTTGCTAAAAAATAAGACTACATATTCTATGCTTCTGGTATCAATATCATATGGTTGTGTGAATTTAGCTGAAACAAATGACTTGATGATTCATTTTCTTGCCTAGTAGTATGGTTGGCTTTATTTTATTGCACCAGCAGCTGCTGCAGCAATTTCTTTTAAAAATTCTTTTAAAATGAGTTATTTTGGTGTTTTTTTGTCAACTTTGAAAAGACGAAAGAAAAAATATGAAAAAGTAAGAAAGAGGAAGAGAAGCTACCTGGTTTGCTTATTCTGAATCATCAATCTTTGGCATTTGCCAGTCTCCTCTATCTTATCTTTGTCCCTCAACAGCCTTGGCTCTCCAAGCTAGTCTTCTTTGCTCTCAATCGCTTCCATAAGGTCCGTTCCTTTTGTTTATGTCCTTGCGTTCTTAATTTTTTTTATTTTATATATTTTTTGAGCTTGAATCATGTTGTTTCTGAATGAAAAGTAGCTTAAGCTTCTTCACGTTGATGCGAAGAGGATTCAGAGGCAATTGCAAGGAGTGGTGATCGGTAATTACTGTTTTTTGTTGTTGCTGTGCTAGCGCTTCTTGCGATCGAAGAGGAAGTGTTTTATATCGATAAGTATCTCAAATCTTTGGTAATTAATTTTCTTTTTAAATTAAATTTTCATGTTGAAACATTGATTATATTGTTAAAAATTCATACTTTTTTTATGTTCAAGTCTTCGAAAGGATTCAGCATTTTGCTCTTCTTCTAGCTACTTTAGTTCTTCGACATGCTTTATAACACTGTGAGCTTCACTCTGCTTCTCTTTTCGCTTGCAAATCTGTAAGTTTCACTTTTCTTTATTTTAACTCTTTTTGGTTTCACTCTTTCTCAAAATTTCAAGCCTTTTTTGCCTCCAAGGATTACTGCTTTCTTCTCTGATATGGGCATTCGTTGTTGAACCAAGCAAATAAAAAATCATTATGCTTTTTCTTTTAAAAACATTATCTAAATCTAGGTTGAGAATTTATAGATGCAGCATTCAGTAAACATATTAATAGCCAGTTTGATGTTCCAAATTCTTAATAGTTATAAATGGTCTTTTTCTACTATCATGGCCTTAAAACAAATACAAGTTGCTGCTTTCCAGACTTTTCCTTAAATATTGTGATGTTAGTAGATGCCATTGAACCAAGCCTTTACTTCTGTTCTCCTTCTCAACTGAATTGCTAACATCAATCAAAGATAGCAAACTATCATCTCTTATACTAATATACAGATAAGGGCACTCCAGTCTACTAAAAAGAAACATTCACACAAAACATGAAGCCTAAAAGCAGTTAATATAGATATCTAAACCTTAGATTAAAATAATAAATAACAATACTAAACATTTCAGCTTAGGATCAGTAAATATTATTTCATGCATCCAAGGTAAGTCTAAGCATGAGAACATTCTTTTGCTAATAGAAGTGATAGGTGATCTGCAAATCAATAGTACAACATTGTTAACTAGCCACATAGAAGTGCACTATGAAGGTAAGGAATACAACCCAACAAATGCATAAATGTGAGATCTGATTTTACCCTACTGTAGACCTTAATCTCATAAAATTGAAAATGGAAATTAAATAAATAATGAATGTTAATTTCCAAAAAGGTGAAAAGCTCCTTAACTTGAGACGAGAACAGAGCCAATTAGGTGAAATACTCGACGGGCGAGTACCATGAAGAAACGGCTCGCCAATGGGCGAGCAAGGTAATGTGTGATCGCCAATGCTGATGGCGAGTTGAACGAGGGCGTGGACGAATAGGCTTGTTCGCCAACGTGTGAGATGAATCAGGACAATGTTGGCGAGTTGAGCCATGCCTATTGATGGCCCCAAAAGGGCGAGAACTTGTGATCACCACACAGAGGGGCAAGGAATAGCTGAATGGCTGGCGAACTGGTGTAGTGTGGCGAGTTGATTGTTTTCCTTATTTGTTTGGCAAGTAGTTGAGTTCGCCAACTTCGTGGATAAGTGATGGCCCGCTTGTGGCGAGGACTTGGAAATGCTAATGTATTTGGCGAGTAAGGTGGTCGTCCAGATAGAGGGGCAAATGAAAACAGAATTCAACCTAGCAGCCAATATTGACTTTGTGAAATATACGGTTGAGGACAATAAATGAAGAAAAGTTAAAGTCAATAAGGGAATTAGCCTTATTGGTTGAGGAATGAAGCAAAGGCTGCAGCAGAAGAAAAAGGCGTGTGAAAGGGAGACTTCCACGCCACTTTGAGCTGCAGTTTTCTTCATGCCTTAAATGCATGAAGGACGTGAACAATGATGAAAGAAGCAGATAAGGGACGAGTGGTAGAGTTGGATTGGATAAGCTGAGCTATATAAGAAGAAACAAGTGAGGAAAATCGAGTTAGCCAACTTCAGCTTCTTCACGAAAGCCATTTCTCTGTTTCTTCCATTTCTCTGCCATGTTCAATGTACTAAACTCCAACCTTAAGTTGGTTAAATACATAAACCAGCTTGCAAACCTTTTCTTCTCAACTTGATAAGCTAAAAAAATAGGCAAAGGAAGGCCAACATGAGATGGAAAGCAATCTGTTCTGGAAGTGCAGTTGATTGAGGTGAGTTTCATATTTCTGTGGTGTTCTTGATATTCAAGGGTAGACTTATATGTTTACAACATAGAACACAACCTTGTTTTAGTTAGATCCTTAGAGAATATGAAAACAAGGAAAATAATGGAATAAGTGACGACAATGGCGATTACAGTGATCGCCCATGTTGAAAAGTAAGTATTCGCCAATGAGGCGAGTAGAAGATAAGGAGCTCGCCAATGGAAAGTCTGTGTTCAAAGGGCGAGAACGCCCAATTCTAGTAAAGTGAATTAATGGGCGAGCTCAAATGCAGAGGCGTTGGGCGAATTGGTATTGTGGGCGAACTCCCACAATTAAGCCAATGTAGGCCTCGTGAGTTGAATGTTGGGCGAGCTCACAAACCTACGGTGAGTAATGGCGGGCGATATGCCACGTGGTAGCCATATGGTGAATGGTGAGCTCGTCTAGGCGAACTAGTGAAGCTCTATTTGGGCGAGTAGTCATTCGATTTATTTCAATTTCGCCCAAGTAATGGAAAAATATATATAAAGAAAATATTAATGGAATTTATATAATTTGCAGCCGATAATTGGGAATGGCTATGGGCGAACAGAGAGCAGGGCGAAGCAAGGCTTCGTTGGAACAGGTAAGGGAGATGTGTGTGAAGTGATGCATGTCCTGTGGAGTAAATTTTATGAAAACATTAAGTTAAATGTTTTGTTTTCTGACATGCATTGTTTGAGGAAAGTTATTTGATAATTATTTTGATACGGGCGAGCTAAAAGCCGACCCCTATGCTGTTTTGGGTGAACTGATACAGGGCGGGCGAGCCCTTGTATTTTTATGATGGGCGTATTGGTATTGGCGGGCAAGCCAAGCCCTTTTATAATTTTTTACACCCGTTTCTAGTTTTAAGGGCGGGCGAACTTGTTGTAATGTGTTTGGGCGAGCGGCCCTTTGTTTTAAATTTAAGGCGGGCGAACCGAAATCAACGAGATATAGTTTTGTCTTGAAAAGCTAAGTGACGGGCGAATACGAATTCACCGTCTTGTCGAGCTACTCAGGGGCGAGCCGTGAAGGGCGAGCTGACCCTGGCGAACAGTTTTAAAGAGTAATTTCTTAAAGGAAATAAATGAGACGTTTTAAATATTTTAAAAATAGAAATTTGAGACCTTTTGGCGAGTTGATTACTGGGCGAGCCACTGAGGGCGAGCCAGTTTGCTTTCGGATTTTAAAAGCACGAGGGCGGGCGAACCCTGGTTCTCCGCGTTGGGCGAACTTTCATGGGCGAACCATATTGGGCGAATCGACCATGGCGAACATGTTTCGCTTTTCCAAATTTTCTTTACGAAAAATGAATTGTTTTCATTATGTTTTTGGGCAAGTTGACCAAAGGGTGAGTTGACCATGGGCGAACTAGCCATGGCAAGTCAGTTTAACCCGTGCCTTTCTCACATGGAATTCAGTGAGATTGCGGGCTGTTTTAAAACCTTTTTGGAAATCAAATCATTTTGAGAAAATGATGATATGGGTGAGATAATTCCATAAAGGTTTTCATGAGATATAAAAGTTGTTTTTGAGACTTTAGGCCCTGAGTTCATGCGTTACTATCGCGTGACCTACCTGGGGCGGTGGCTCGGTCGATGGACCAACGAGTGCACCTCAGGGCGTCACAGGGCTGATGGACCCGCCAAGTCATCAGCGGTCTCGAGGTCACTTGGCAGGTGGACCCGAGGACCACTATAGATTATGGCCATAGATCTGAGATAGCCGTGAGGGGCGATGGCCTACGGGTGCACCCCAAAAGCGGCAGATTTCGTTCTCGCAAGGGGGAGGGGGAACGATAATAGCATGATTTATTTGTTGCCTAGTCTCAACTTACCAATTTCCATTTACTGTGAGGATTTGTTGAAATCCTATATATAGTGTTTACTATGTATCCACTGTATTTTCTTCTGGGTTATTGTTAAGAAAAGAATAAATGAGTTGTGATATATAGTTTTGCTTTATTTAAAGCAGCATATGTTTCCTTTACTGAGCGTATGAATCGCTCACCCCTTTGTTTTAACTCCACAGATAAGAAGTACACGGAGTTGAGAGAATTAGCTCTCAGATGAGTATAGCTATGCTTAAAGCACTGAGGCATGGCACGTTAAATGTGACAGGTACAGTCTCTTCTCTTTTACATTTCAGACATATGTATACAGTACTACCTTAGTGAAATAAAGGTTAATAGGGGATGTCAGATTAAAGGGATAATGAAAAGAAATTTCATATTCCATAATTAATAGATAAATGTTTATCATTTATCACTGTTACTGTTGAATGTTAATGGCATCGCAGACAGACCAACCGGTTAAGTTGTATGAAAATACGTGAAAAATGTGGTAACGGGATGTTACAGATTTAATGTTATCAGAGCTTGGGTTGGTCTGATGTCTGTTGATGCCTTTAGCATGGGAAGTGTTGAGAAAGGTTAACATCCCCTATAGTACTGTATAGTCTGAATGTATAGAGGAGTCGAATGACTGTGAAATGAGTTAAGTGGTGAAATATGGTGAAAGTTGACTAATTATGGGTTACAAATAGAGATAGTAATCCGAAAATTTTGCATGAGATAGGCGATTTTATCATCATAATGTCGGGTCTATTCGATGAGGTGCAGTGAGGAACTCGGTGAGGGCCCCACTAGGACTTCTCTGTCCATATCGAACTAAGATCCTGAAATGGTGATATTGAGATAAAAAGGGGTAATATTAGTATATAAGCCCTAAGATCGCGTGTTGGAATTATACTGATGAGAGAAAATTAAAAGGGGAATTTATGAATATACCCCTATATTGACACGTTTCCTTTCGAAGTCATAAGTGATTGAATAGATTTAAAATACAAATTGATGGTGAAATAATATGTGGTGGTGTAAAGGATGATCTTTACTGTGGACCCCACTGATATATTGATAAGTAAGGCGACCCAGAGTACAAGTTATGAGAGGTTGCGAGATAGTCATCCCTGTTGTGGATTTTGGGGTCTGAATTTAAAGTGAATTGTGTGAGAAATGATTTAAACTGGTTATATATACTCCTTATGTTTTAGGAGAATGGATATTAGTAGTGACTTGACATTTGAGGAAGTCAAGTGTTTGAGTCTGTGGATAAGTGAGAAAACTTCAAAATGGGCGAACTCGAGCACGGTTGGAAGGACCGGGCATCGAGGTGATCGCCAAAGAGGACAGTATGGATGAGTAGCGTTGTCACAGCAATCGTTGTCAATGGGCCCAAAAAGGGGATTGCTATGGCCGGTTGGGCTGGTCCGTTACGATATCCATAGAACCATGATATTATGAGATTTATGAGAAATACTCGATGGGCGAGAACTACATTGGGATAGCTCGCCAATGGAAGTGCAAATGCATGATCGCCAATGATGTGGGCGAGTTAGATGATGGCGAGGACTTAAATGAGTCCGCCAATATAACATGAATTACTAAAGTGGGCGAGAATCCTGATCGCCCAAAGAGTATGGTGAGTAATCTGACCAACAAATTGTGGTGGAAATCATAACAATGTGGCGAGAAGAGCGATCGCCAACGATATGACACGAATCAAAGCAATGTGGCGAACAGAACAAAAGCTGTAATCGCTAAGAAAATGAAATGTCTCGTAATTACCAAATGATAAAATTGGCATCGAGATTTAGTTGACAAGCTTAGAGGTTGGTAAAGTGAAATAGAAATTGTTGTAAGCTCTTACCAGTGAATTAGTAGAGCTTGAGAAATTACTCAAGAGATTGATGAGTAAAAAATAAAACTAGTTTGTAATAACTGGTGAAAACGAAAATTTTATCGTTTTGAAAACAATGAGATTAATACTCTCTATAGTTGCTTCTAGGTTCCGGAACAAGTATGGTATTCTAAAATACCTATCCTATTCTATCTGGATCCCTAGCCGACTGTAGTATCCTTCCTATTTGTGTGCCTAGAGCCAACTAGGATGATTTTTAAAAGAATAAACATGTATATTGATATCAGCAATATTATTGAATAAGGTATAGAAAAACCTTATTGTTAAGTCAGTGACCATTGGTTTCTAATTGATATATATATTAGAGACGTGAGGTCTCAACTGATTAAGTGGACATTAAAATTGTCTGAATAAAAGATTTTACTACTTAAGTGAGGTTAAAGTGTGCTTATTGGGGTATAAAATTTATGAGTTTTACCCGTATAGCACGAATGAATTGTTGAAGAGTTTGTGGAATTTGCTACCTTATTGATTTAATGCTTAATTGGGAGTAAGTAGAAGTGAATGGGTATGTATGAATAAAGTATTCGAAATGGTTACGAGATTGTAACAGTAAAGTACTATATTAAGTAGGAAAAGAATTGTGGTGATGAAATCTGAATGATAATAATTTGAATTTCAGAAATAGATGTAAGGAAAAGTATATTCTCCAAGTAGTGACATTACATGTACTAGGAGAATAAGAGATAAAATGATAACTTGATGTAAGAGAAGTTATCGAGGGAAAAATGATTTCCTAAGACGTAATCGGTGGCTAATATTAAGGTCTGCAAAAGAAAAGCAGTCCTAGATTAATCATGACAGAATCACTGTGAGGTGGTGAAGAATCCGAAAGAACCATGATGTTATAGAAGTGATTATGGATTGAGTAACCAAATTATTTCACTTCTTCATCATCAGGTTTCGAGATGTAATAAGTGCCTTAGTCGATATACATTGGTGAAATAGAGAGGACGTATGTGAAGTTCCAGTAAGTGGGTACTTGTGATAGGGATCCCTGATTCGCCGTATGCTTTGAGAGAATAGCAAGAGGCTTTGGGATTCCAAATTTCTACTGTTAGCACCGCCTCAGATTGATATAGATATCCGAGCGCATTGTGTGGACGCTTCGGGATATATTGAGAGCGAGTGCGTGGTATTTTAAAGACTACTGGGACAATTACATATGAATGATTAAAATTATCTACATGATAGTCACCAAATTATAATCGACTAGCACTGAATGAGATGATAAGTGATAAATAGTATAGATGAGTTACTAACTCTCAAGGATGATAAAAGACTTGAGGGAGTGTAAATTGGTTTTGAGAAAAGACGCCCAAGATTCTTTAGGACTTTGAGAAAATTCGGGATGGGCGACTCATGAGTGGGGTGATCGCTCAACACCGAGTAACATGTTGTGAGATGTGGGCGAACTAAGTGGTCGCCAACGCACTTGAGAGAATAATCCTAGAGCGCGGAAGAGCGCCAAAGGAATGATTATTGATGGCCTAAAGAGACGGGCAGTACTTTTAGAGACAATGAGGAATATAAAAAGATATTTGTGGTCTCATATTGGAGACGAGAATAAATAAGAGTTGAGAAGGTGATAAGGAAGAAAAATACTTATATTAGAGGTACTTCCTATACTCAGTGAAAAATTGAAAAGAGTAAAATGCTATTTGAATAGTTGTGGATATATTGAGTAAGTCTGCTCATTCCTTGACTATGGAATTTGTTGAGCTAATTAATGCCTTGGCCGGATAATATGTCAGGGAAATGATGAGGTTTACAGTATTCCAGTGAGCATTATTGTTGATAGGGAGTCCCGCTTCATATCTCAGTGTTGAGAGAGATTACGGGAAGCTATGGGATCCCGATTGAGTTTCGCACCGCAGTTTATCCGCAGACTGAGAGACAGTCCGAGTGTATGAGATGGACGCTCGAGGATATGGTGTGAGCGTGTGCGGTTGATTTTATAGGCTCCTGGGATAATCCTCTACCCTGGCAGAGTTTGTTGATAAAAGGGCCACAAGAGAATATAGGCATAACATTTGGAAGAAATTATTTTCGACTTGGTCGAACAGACT
Organism: Heritiera fomes; assembly: GCA_032173925.1. NCBI lineage: Eukaryota > Viridiplantae > Streptophyta > Magnoliopsida > Malvales > Malvaceae > Heritiera > Heritiera fomes. The sequence continues at coordinate 1,251,862 of JAPDPM010000023.1, read as the reverse complement.
TCTTGAGATATACAAGAGGTTATGCATATTAAGGTCTCACCATTGGGATGCACAGTGATAGGGAAATTGACGATAGCATGTTAAGGTCTCACCATTTAGCAGACGATATAATCCACGATAGCATGAGAAAATGGGAGACCGAAAATTATTTTCGACTTGGTCGAACAGACTTCTTGAGATATACAAGAGGTTATGCATATTAAGGTCTCACCATTGGGATGCACAGTGATAGGGAAATTGAGTTTCCGATGCATTGGATCGTTGGAGATCTTAGATCATGTGAAAGATGTGCACTACCTCCCGTGTTGTTAGGAGTGCACAATGTGTTCCATGTTTCAATAATGAGAAAGTACTATCCATATCCTTCTCACGTGATTCGAGATGAGTCTTAAAGATTAGAGAGGACATGAATTACGTTGAGAAATTAGTACGGATTCTGGATAGGAAAGATAAATTGGAGTGATAAAGTGCTGTGATCTAAGATCATGTTATGGCTAAGGTGCTTTGATGGTATAATATTAAGGATAAGGCTACTTGAAAATTTAAAAGCCTTATGCATAAGAATTATCCAGAGTTTTTTCACTGATAGGTCTGGTTGAAATTTGGAGGACCAAATTTCTTAAGGTGGGGAGAAAATGTAAAGATCTGATTTTACCCTACTGTAGACCTTAATCTCATAAAATTGAAAATGGAAATTAAATAAATAATGAATGTTAATTTCCAAAAAGGTGAAAAGCTCCTTAACTTGAGACGAGAACAGAGCCAATTAGGTGAAATACTCGACGGGCGAGTACCATGAAGAAACGGCTCGCCAATGGGCGAGCAAGGTAATGTGTGATCGCCAATGCTGATGGCGAGTTGGACGAGGGCGTGGACGAATAGGCTTGTTCGCCAACGTGTGAGATGAATCAGGACAATGTTGGCGAGTTGAGCCATGCCTATTGATGGCCCCAAAAGGGTGAGAACTTGCGATCGCCACACAGAGGGGCAAGGAATAGCTGAATGGCTGGCGAACTGGTGTAGTGTGGCGAGTTGATTGTTTTCCTTATTTGTTTGGCAAGTAGTTGAGTTCGCCAACTTCGTGGATAAGTGATGGCCCGCTTGTGGCGAGGACTTGGAAACGCCAATGTATTTGGCGAGTAAGGTGGTCATCCAGATAGAGGGGCAAATGAAAACAGAATTCAACCTAGCAGCCAATATTGACTTTGTGAAATATACGGTTGAGGACAATAAATGAAGAAAAGTTAAAGTCAATAAGGGAATTAGCCTTATTGGTTGAGGAATGAAGCAAAGGCTGCAGCAGAAGAAAAAGGCGTGTGAAAGGGAGACTTCCACGCCACTTTGAGCTGCAGTTTTCTTCATGCCTTAAATGCATGAAGGACGTGAACAATGATGAAAGAAGCAGATAAGGGACGGGTGGTAGAGTTGGATTGGATAAGCTGAGCTATATAAGAAGAAACAAGTGAGGAAAATCGAGTTATCCAACTTCAGCTTCTTCACGAAAGCCATTTCTCTGTTTCTTCCATTTCTCTGCCATGTTCAATGTACTAAACTCCAACCTTAAGTTGGTTAAATACATAAACCAGCTTGCAAACCTTTTCTTCTCAACTTGATAAGCTAAAAGAATAGGCAAAGGAAGGCCAACATGAGATGGAAAGCAATCTGTTCTGGAAGTGCAGTTGATTGAGGTGAGTTTCATATTTCTGTGGTGTTCTTGATATTCAAGGGTAGACTTATATGTTTACAACATAGAACACAACCTTGTTTTAGTTAGATCCTTAGAGAATATGAAAACAAGGAAAATAATGGAATAAGTGACGACAATGGCGATTACAGTGATCGCCCATGTTGAAAAGTAAGTATTCGCCAATGAGGCGAGTAGAAGATAAGGAGCTCGCCAATGTAAAGTCTGTGTTCAAAGGGCGAGAACGCCCAATTCTAGTAAAGTGAATTAATGGGCGAGCTCAAATGCAGAGGCGTTAGGCGAATTGGTATTGTGGGCGAACTCCCACAATTAAGCCAATGTAGGCCTCGTGAGTTGAATGTTGGGCGAGCTCACAAACCTACGGTGAGTAATGGCGGGCGATATGCCACGTGGTAGCCATATGGTGAATGGTGAGCTCGTCTAGGCGAACTAGTGAAGCTCTATTTGGGCGAGTAGTCATTCGATTTATTTCAATTTCGCCCAAGTAATGGAAAAATATATATAAAGAAAATATTAATGGAATTTATATAATTTGCAGCCGATAATTGGGAATAGCTATGGGCGAACAGAGAGCAGGGCGAAGCAAGGCTTCGTTGGAACAGGTAAGGGAGATGTGTGTGAAGTGATGCATGTCATGTGGAGTAAATTTTATGAAAACATTAAGTTAAATGTTTTGTTTTCTGACATGCATTGTTTGAGGAAAGTTATTTGATAATTATTTTGATACGGGCGAGCTAAAAGCCGACCCCTATGCTGTTTTGGGTGAACTGATACAGGGCGGGCGAGCCCTTGTATTTTTATGATGGGCGTATTGGTATTGGCGGGCGAGCCAAGCCCTTTTATAATTTTTTACACCCGTTTCTAGTTTTAAGGGCGGGCGAACTTGTTTTAATGTGTTTGGGCGAGCGACCCTTTGTTTTAAATTTAAGGCGGGCGAACCGAAATCAACGAGATATAGTTTTGTCTTGAAAAGCTAAGTGACGGGCGAATACGAATTCACCGTCTTGTCGAGCTACTCAGGGGCGAGCCGTGAAAGGCAAGCTGACCCTGGCGAACAGTTTTAAAGAGTAATTTCTTAAAGGAAATAAATGAGACGTTTTAAATATTTTAAAAATAGAAATTTGAGACCTTTTGGCGAGTTGATTACTGGGCGAGCCACTGAGGGCGAGCCAGTTTGCTTTCGGATTTTAAAAGCACGAGGGCGGGCGAACCCTGGTTCTCCGCGTTGGGCGAACTTTCATGGGCGAACCATATTGGGCGAATCGACCATGGCGAACAGGTTTCGCTTTTCCAAATTTTCTTTACGAAAAATGAATTGTTTTCATTATGTTTTTGGGCAAGTTGACCAAAGGGTGAGTTGACCATGGGCGAACTAGCCATGGCAAGTCAGTTTAACCCATGCCTTTCTCACACGGAATTCAGTGAGATTGCGGGCTGTTTTAAAACCTTTTTGGAAATCAAATCATTTTGAGAAAATGATGATATGGGTGAGATAATTCCATAAAGGTTTTCATGAGATATAAAAGTTGTTTTTGAGACTTTAGGCCCTGAGTTCATGCGTTACTATTGCGTGACCTACCTGGGGCGGTGGCTCGGTCGATGGACCAACGAGTGCACCTCAGGGCGTCATAGGGCTGATGGACCCGCCAAGTCATCAGTGGTCTCGAGGTCACTTGGCAGGTGGACCCGAGGACCACTATAGATTATGGCCATAGATCTGAGATAGCCGTGAGGGGCGATGGCCTACGGGTGCACCCCAAAAGCGGCAGATTTCGTTCTCGCAAGGGGGAGGGGGAACGATAATAGCATGATTTATTTGTTGCCTAGTCTCAACTTACCAATTTCCATTTACTGTGAGGATTTGTTGAAATCCTATATATAGTGTTTACTATGTATCCACTGTATTTTCTTCTGGGTTATTGTTAAGAAAAGAATAAATGAGTTGTGATATATAGTTTTGCTTTATTTAAAGCAGCATATGTTTCCTTTACTGAGCGTATGAATCGCTCACCCCTTTGTTTTAACTCCACAGATAAGAAGTACACGGAGTTGAGAGAATTAGCTCTCAGATGAGTATAGCTATGCTTAAAGCACTGAGGCATGGCACGTTAAATGTGACAGGTACAGTCTCTTCTCTTTTACATTTTAGACATATGTATACAGTACTACCTTAGTGAAATAAAGGTTAATAGGGGATGTCAGATTAAAGGGATAATGAAAAGAAATTTCATATTCCATAATTAATAGATAAATGTTTATCATTTATCACTGTTACTGTTGAATGTTATTGGCATCGCAGACAGCCCAACCGGTTAAGTTGTATGAAAATACGTGAAAAATGTGGTAACGGGATGTTACAATAAAAGATTAATAAATTAGGTCGCCTGGCCTCAAGTCTTCTACTAAAGGGGCATGAACATTGATTGCATTTAGACTTGAACTGGTTAAATCCTCCTGTTGTGGTGCACCACCAGCTGCTGTCCTGTGGCAGCAGGTGCACCACAAGATGCAGGACAGCAACTGGTGGTGCACCTGCTGCTGCAAGACAGCAGCTGGTGGTGCACCAGCTGCAGGACAGTACTGATTTGCATAGTTAAGATTTTTTGCTGATTTGCATAGTTAGGATTTTCTGAGTTTAGAGAAACAATTCGTAGAGATTAGGTTTTTTAATTTGCAATTTTCATATTTTTTTGAATCATTTTTTACTGCATTAAGTACAACCATGTTGAGCTTTTCACCCATATTTGTGGAGAGCACTAGTGCTATCTCTGCTGTTTATGGTAAAGATTTTGTAAATTGATTTGGTATTTTCGAATGGTACAAACAACGTAAGATAATCATCAAATCTGTACAAACAACCTTGATTTGTAAATTGACTTCATGACTAAAGTCAAACAACGTAAGATAATAATCAACCTTTTTGCATTTTAGTTTTGATAGAAGTTCTGCGTTTTTGTCTTTGAGCAAGGATCGAACGTTTTGGTTATGATGAAGATTACCGTTGCAACATAATCTTTGATTTCTTGGTATCTATCATTGAGGATTGGTTTTCCTTCATTACTGTTTTAGCAGCCTTTAAAATATATATTTAGTTGTTGTTAGAGGTTAGGTAGTCATTTGACCAACCTTTAAGTTGTCTAGAGAAATATAGGACTGGTATAGCGATTGCAATCTGAGGTTCCTCAAGTTTTATAAGCATTGGTAACCATTATCATTTGTTGTAAAAGATTGAGAATGTTAATTATATTTAGACATTCCATCAACGTTCCATTCCGAGTAACTTGCCCAAAGTGAGTAGAATATATATTAATTGATTATGTATGTGTGTTGAGTAGAATATATATTAATTTTGTTAAATCGTATTTAACAAAACAATTTATTTTGTTATAGGTGTTCAATCACTTTTTGAAGCAAAGACCATCTTCATGAAGTGCTACGATGTTATATGACTTTATGCTTTTGTATTTCAATATAGTGTATATTTTCGAATTTAATATACTGTTTATGGATGTCGGTACATATTTTATGAATATTAGATGTATATATATATATATATATATATATATATATATATATATATTTAAGGTTTTTGTTTAATTATGTATATATTAAATGTATATCTTTTTGTTAAACTATATTTATTGTAAATTAATTAGATTCAATTTTAGGTGTACTTGGAAATTAGATTTTAGCTTACAAAATTAATTATTTTTTAATGAAATTAAATAATTTCAATAGCTATGAAATAATAATTTAAATGTTGATTTTTTTTGTCATAGTTTTCTGACGAAATTTGTGACGAAATTTTGTCTCAAATTATAATTTTAATTTTTATAGTGTTTTAATAATATATTTGTTGTGAAAAAAATGGAATTATAGACAGAATTTTTATTTACTAATTCCGTTGCAACTTATTTTGAGACAGAATTTTCTACCAAAATTCTGTCACAAACTATAGAATTTGATTTTTTTTAATTTAAATAAATTAATTCTTTGTAATGGAAATTGTATCGGAATTTTCGTCACAAAATTTTGTAAAGTAGAAAAAACTAATTTTTTTTTGTTTCATTACAATTTTTCTGATGAAAAAATAGTTTTAGAAATGGATTTTAGTAGCAAATATCCATCTCAAATTTGCAACGAATTTTGCAACGGAAATTTTTTTTTTTGACAAATAGATTTTTAGCCACCTCAAATTTAGAGACAAAATTTGAGGTTATATTTAAAATCCTATATTAAATTCTACGATATATTCTATGATTTGCTATTTCTTATTTCACATTCTCAACAATTAACTTACTTTATTTTCCATTAAAATATAATCCCAACTAAATCCCATTCTCTTTCTAAATTCCAAATTCCATATCACTAATAATTCCAATTTACATCCCATCAAAAAAAAAAAATTCCAATTTACATTTAAAATCCCTCATATGATTATATTGGATGTTCCATAAATTAAATTGAAACCTTTCTCAATTCTAATCTCACTAATAATTTATATTTTAACTCAATAATTATTCTATAAATCAATTACTCTCTTAATCCTTATTTTTATTTATCACTTTTTGATAATAATTTGTATAAATATTCCATATATAATGCCTTAATCAATATTGTTTCTTTTATTCAATATTAATTGTATTAAATTCTTATTTGATGATTAATATTTATTCATGCTCCATCCTCATTTTAATCCTTTCCTATATTAGTTCCTATCATAATCAAATATTCAATTCTATTATACTTATCATTTTCCAATTTAAATTTTTTTTTATGTAAACCACAAGTTTCTTTATCCGTTTTAACGGTCTGAGACTAATCCTGTTCGGGGTTTAGTCACAGTTAAGGCTCTTCACCCCTCCCCAAAGATGTGTTTAGTAAGAGTCGAACCCGAAAGCTCTTCCCACAAACTCAGCCTGCGTTGCCAACTGAGCCACAACCCTTAGGTAAATTTTTACAATTAATCTTTGTTCACTATTAGTATTTAATTCCATGATTAACATATATTAAATTTTACTCTAATATTTATTCTTTCCCTTACATTATATTTGTCTTATCTCTAATCCAATTCCCCAATTTATCCTTACTCAATTTATATAACATTCCTAATATCATTTAATATCAAAATTATCTAAATATCATCACTAAAAGTCTTAGCCAAATATATATATATATATATATATATATATATATATATATATATATATATATATATTTCCCAACCTTAATCTTTTTCCAAACATTGTTTTACAATTAATCCTAATTTATTATTACCTCAATTTTTACAATTACTATTTATTAAAATTGCCTTAACATTTTATTATTATTATTATTTTTCTTTTCCATTATCTTTTCTCTTCTGTTTTGGTTTCTTTTTCTTTCTTGGTTTCCTTTTCATCGCTGCCGGCAACTTCATCCTACCATGTTTTCATTTCCTTCTACATCCACTCCTAGTGTCATGAACATCATTTTACTCATTCAAGTTTTTCATCAAACATCTGAAACTCATTAAGATATTAACACCATCATTCAGCCCCTATTATTGCCGACCCCGCCATTTTCTGTTGTCCAATTTCATCTTCATCGTTCACCTTATACTTTGTAAAATCATCACCGAAATCAAATTAACTTATCAATTTCCTATTAATTTCTATGCCACAAACATTAAGATTACATGATTTTCATCAAACGCATTCAATTCATCAAAGTGTTTTCTCTACTAAACAGCCCCTGTTTTGTTCGAGCAACACCCAAATTCACGCCACTTCATATCCTGAAATTTGCCGTTTAAATCAAGCTTCAACTAAGTTGCCATAGTCTGGCCAAAAAAAAACTAAGTTCCCATAGATATCATTCACCGTTTTCTATTAATTCCTACCTAACAAACACCAAAATTTCCGTTCTTTCTTCATTTTTTCTTCCATGGCAGATTGGGTTCTACACTTCTATACTCTCATTCAGTTCAATATAAAGCTTTAATCACATCAACCAAGCTTGAAACAAGTGAATCTCATAACTAACATTAAAGAAAACATCACACCATAAGCTTACCTTGCTTAACCGAACTGTTTCAGACCCCAATTCAGTCCCGATTCGTCCACTTCAGCCTCTAAATTTCTGGGTTTATGATGATCTTATGATGAAGAACAGACTTTATGGAGGATAATTTGTGTTTCGGTGATGAAAAAGGGGCGGGTTACTAAGGAAAAGTGGGGGAAACGTGAACTAAAATGGCGTGAAGAGGAAGAACAGAGGTCAGTCGGTGCTGCCAGAAAATTAGAGAAGAAAATCGATGGCGGCTGATGAAGACTACATTTTGGTCTTATTTTTTTTATGTTTCACCCAATAATAAGTTGTCACATGGTCCAATTTTAAAACTTTCCTTCAAGAATGCGTTATTTGCACTCTTACCACTCAAGTTTATAATTTTTTCAGATTTTAAATTTTATTATTATATATATTTGTTAATTTCAATAGTTAACTTACTTTATTTTTATTAAGTGTTTAAAACATAATTACCATTAGCCTATATTTTTTTTCCAAATTATATTCCATTTTCTATACTATAATTTTAGTAATTTTTTTTAATTTCCTATCTTCTATTTTATTAATTCCTATAATTTACTTATTTTATTTCTTGTTACATATTACTAAAATATAATTACCATAACTTGTATTCTTTTTTAATTTTAATTTCACAATTTATCTTTATTCATTATTTACTTTAATTCCATAACTTAAGAGTTATTTTTACTAGCGTAATATATTTAGGATACACTTATTTTGTACTTAAAATTACACTAATTTCATCCTTTAATATAATCATTTTAGGGTCTCATTTCTATTTGGACACAGAAAGTCTTGGTGAGGCCCTCACTAAGTACCTCTCTAAACCTTATCGAACGGACCCTTTATTAAATATTTTAATAATTAATATTTTCTTTTTAAATCCTTACACTCTGTAGATTATATTGAATATAGAAAAATTGGGGTCTTCACAATATAAATTATAGCTATATATATATATATTGTGTTTTTCTAATAATTAAATGTCATTTTCATCAAAAGAAAAAAAAGAAGAAAATTGAAATTCCCCTGAACTCATGGCTGGAAAAAACAGATTAACAACAACTACCATAATATATAGTAATTAATTAAGAAACCGGTTATAAAGATTTTGGGACATGAAAGAATAACGGTAAAACCAAAAGAAAAAACATGGCGGCAGAACAATGAAAGCACCGCCTCGCCTGGTGGCAAGTTGCCAGAAAAGGATTAAAGTAGTGGATAGCTATTTAGGAGAGCGCCAAAAAGAATGGGAGCTCTCCAGCTATGGAGATTTCTTCATTCTTATCAGCAGCAAAGAAGATAAATGCTCCTGCTGCTGTTGTTGGCTAGCTTTGATCCACTTGATTCAACTTTCAGGAGAGGGCCGTCGAATATGAAGGTTTCGCAGTCCAACTGCTACTGTCTATTGCGGGCAGAGACTTGGAGAGTTGAGAACTTGAGAACTGAGATATGGCCAAGCTGAATAGGATTACATAAAATGGAACATGATAATGGACAACCACTGATTTGAGGACAGGATTTGTAGTTTCCTGGAGCCAACTGATAGCTTGCTTCACTTTGTGTTTTCCAGATTCTGTGATAGAATTCAGCTCTTCTAAGAACACACCAATGCTTGAGCTTTGCAGGTGAATCACTTCGTTTCAGAAATATATGTCACTCCATGCCCAGTCATAATGCTTAAATAGCTTGAAAAACATACATAAATCACTTTCATATATCAACTCCTCTAGGAAACATATGCATATCGAGGTAAAAACACAGAGACAATTTCAGCCTACCTTCTGCCGATTGCTTTTACCAATATTAAGGTAAGATCTCGATGCTGAATTATAGCCAATGCTGCATCTCAGCTCCATCCCCATTGAAGCATGCCACAACAATTAAACAAAGGAAACCACAATTAATGTGTTTGGAAAAGATGACCTTGAACAACAGGTTTTCTGATCAAGGAAAAACAGGACAAAATTTGAGGAACTCACTGGCTTTGGTTTAATTGAGGACAACCTAATGAAACACTTAATGCTTGCAAATTCGAGAGGCATTGCACAGCTTCCTTAGATGGCAGTTTTGTAATACCCAAGCCCAAAACCCAAATAATAAGCCCAATTACTAATACATGAGAGAGAGCCGGCTATAGTTTCTTAGGTTATAAAAAAAATGTGAAGTTTGGAAAGATGTCGTGTGCGGCGCCGAAAGAGGAGGAAAAAAAAAAAGAAGAAATTGGCATTTGTGTTGCCGAGCCAAAAAAAGAAAGGAATGAAACACGTAGCCTCCAACAAAGAGACTACCGAAAAGAAAAGAAAGAAAGAAAGGTTTGAAGTGTTGTAGTGCCAAGTTGAACGAGAATTTGATGAATATTTAAAGCTACTCTTAGTGTGAGAGCAAGAGGAAAAGAAGAAGACAAAGATTATAGGCTTAGAGAGGTTTTAAAGGTTTTGTATTTGGTTTCGGTTTAGCGAATTAAGTAAGTGACTTGATAACCTTTCGGTATTTTGACACTCTTAAAATTAATCTCGATATGAGTTATATTTACGTACAATTGAAAAAGTATGCAAACATATGTATATGTGATTTCTTTGTTATGAATTATGAAAGTGATTTTGTATTGACTTTTCAAATATTATTTTATTAAGATATGTTTTGGATGATACATGATTTAGTCACTTTGATCTTTGAAGTTTGTTATAATGTACTTACATATATTTTTATTTTAGAAATACAAAATCTGCTTTGGAATGATTAACGAAATTTACTTTGATTGATTTATAAAATTCGTTTTGTATGAAATATGTTATAAAATTTATAGTACTGATTTATATATTGAGTAGTCTAAAATTATGTTTAATTTTGTTTTCTAGTATGGCTGTGCTCTAAACCTTGAATGGGGTTAAATGTTGGCCATGTCAACATATATTATGATAAATGAAACTAGTTTTTAACTGAACCACCCGTTAAGAATAGTGGCTCTCTGTTATGTGCTATGCAACTATTAGTTGCTTCTGATATCTTTGACTTAAGCCACCGGAGTTAATTGTGGTTTCTGTTCTAATTCTGACGTATGCCACAAGAGTTAAACTTGGTCATGGCATGTTAAAAGAGACTTAAAAATTATAAGTTGTGAACCTTTTGTTCAGTTTTGGTATCTGTAAAATTCTATTTAGTTTTGAAATCTGAATACATGAATTTAAATAAATTACGTGATTGAATATGAAATTACCCAATGTTGATTTTGAATCTTTTCATTGATATTTTAGCCTAACATTTTTGTGACATGCTTAATCCAACTGATGGGATATCGGTTGCTTACTAAGTTGTTGTACTCACCCCTTTTCTTAACATCTTACAGGTTTTGATGTTGATAATGTCTACGAGAATGTTGGAAAGTGATGCTTTGGAGTTTAGGATATGTCTCAAGACTTTAAAGTTTATGATTAATTTGAGATTTAAGAACACTTCAAATTTCTTTGTTGGCTTTAAGCAATAAGTTGAAGTTTTGTAATCTTCTTTTAATCATTGATGATATATTTCAGTTTAGTTATTTGGAAAGATTGAATTTTGGTATAATAAATGCCTTGCATATCTGTGAGATTATTTCTTACAAGTGTGCGATGTCTGTTATGTCTCGGATTCAAGGCGTGATAAGTTTACTGTCCAAATTTCTCAAAATCCAAAGAAATGCGACGTCTGGAACCAGTATGGCTAGGTTGATAGATTTTTTGACATTGTTTTAGTTTCAGGTCTTGGCAGATGATGTCTCAAACATGCAAAGCCTTGATTGACTGATTCAGATCTCAGTATTCCTCTTTTTGCTGTTTTCTATAGACTCTTAGTTTTTGACAATAAAATTGTGAATACAACCGAACGCAGCTTCTGTCAATAGGATAGGTTAAGATTTCAAAAAAGAAAAATTCCTAAATTATTTTTGGCTACATAAACATATAAGATATTTGCTTTCATTGTCTTATTTTCCCACACATTTGTCATGTCAATCCTTGTTTACATCACTAACTTAAAGTCTAAAGCAAAACTGATGGATTGACAATTGATAGCCAAACATTCCACCTACAAATGTAATCCAACAATACAAAAGAAAATTACTGAAAATGATGCATAGAGATTTTACCTGGTGACTGACTACTGCAGTAGTTGTTGAATAGCTTGTAATAAATACAAGGGAACAAGTTCCCACATTGCTTGTAAAAGTGTAAAGTGATATATTTATAAAGGGAAATCAACTCTTAAGAGTAATTTGGAGTCAAAGGGGAATGGGCTTTGACCATTTGGCTTGGGCTTGAGCTTGCTTGGCTTGGGCTTAGGCTTAGGCTTGGGCTAGAGCTTGGGCTATTTTAAAAGTCAAAGATGGGCACTTGAGCACTTGGGGCACTTGGGCTCTTGGCTCTTTGATTTAATCCGAATTTTTTAATTTTGCCAGAAATATTTTAAATTCTTTTTTGAATTTAAAATTGTTTTAAACTGTTTCAACAGACATATTTTCAGTTATATGTCTGGAACAGTTATGTCTGAAAAATGAATGGTTGTTGTTTAACAGACAATCACAACCATTCATTTAAGCCTCTTCACATTCTATATAAGTGTTGATTTCCAGAAACTCTTTACTTTACATTCTGACTTTTCACAATATTCTGAAGGCTTTGTTGTATCCTGGGGTAACTTGCTTCTGTGTGAGGCAATATTACACTCAAGAAAGTGTAATTCTACATGCCTCAATGCCATATACTCTGATTATTTTTTCTAACAATTTGAGTGTAATATTTCATTTGATATGGCAATGGTTACCAATCCTGTGTTTATCAATCAACAAGATCCTGTCAAGTTGAACCAGTTTGATGTGACAAACTTCACCAGATGGAAGGACAAGATGAAGTTTCTGTTGACAACTTTGAAGGTCTCCTATGTTCTGGATCCGAATCTGCAGCCACTGGCAGACCCTACACCAGAAGACACAGATACAGTGAAGGAAGAAAGAAAGAAACGTGCAGAAGATGAACTGGTGTGTCGTGGTCACATCCTCAACTCTCTTACAGACAGACTTTATGATTTATACTCCAAGTATACATCACCAAGAGAGATCTGGACTGCCTTGGAAACAAAATACCAAAACGAGAAAAAAGGTACAGATAAATTCCTGGCATTAAATTATTTTGATTTCAAGATGACTGATAACATGCCAGTCATGGATTAAGTCCATGAACTACAAATACTGGTTTCCAGACTTAGAGATTTGGAAGTGGTTGTTCCTGACACTATACAAATCGGAGCAATTCTGTCCTAGTTGCCTCCTTCATGGAACAATTACAGGAAAAAGGTCCTGCAAACACCAGACAGTTTCACACTGGAACAATTCCAGACTCATCTGCAAATTGAGTGTGAAACTCGTCTCAGGGATGAGAAACTCCAGAAAGAGAAGGCAGTGAATTCAAATGGGAATTCACAAGTAAATGCCATAGGGAGCAATTCTGGAAAGTTTGCAAACAAGTCTGGAAAGAATCAGAACAACTTCAAAGTCCAGAAAACTGGTGGATTTAAGAAGTCCAACAATTATAAGAAGAACAAGGCCTGCTTTCATTGTGGAAAGAAAGGGCACTACATTAAAGAATGTAGAGTCAAAATTGCAGAAGACAAGAAGAATAAAGACAATGGTTTTAAACAATCTGCTCAAGCCAATATGGTTGTTGAAGATGACATGAACTTTGTTGCCATGGTTACTGAATTGAACATGGCAATAAGTGCAGGAACCATGGAGTGGTTTCTTGATTCTGGAGCCACAATTCATGTCTGCAACAACAGGGAATTCTTCAGCATTTACACTGAAGAAAACAGTGAAGTCTTTATGGGAAACCATGCTCCTGTCAAAGTGCTGGGAAAAGGGAGTGTGATGATTAACTTCACTTCTGGACAGAAACTGACTCTTCTCAATGTGCACCATGTTCTTGATGTCAAGAGGAACTTAGTTTCTGCAAATCTGTTATGCAAGAGAGGCTTTAAGATTGTTTTAGAATCTGATAAGTTTGTAATATCTAAGAATGGTGTGTTTGTAGGAAAGGGATATTCCCTTGATGGCATGTTCAAACTCAGTATTAATAAAATAAATGTTGCTTCTGCTTATATCGTTGAATCTTCTATTCTATGGCATGCTAGATTAGGACATTTAAATTATGCTATGATTAAATACATGACAAATCATAATTATATTTCTTGTAAGCATGATCACCGTGATAAGTGTCAAATCTATGTAGAAGCTAAGATTACAAGAAAGCCTTTTCCTAAAGTAGAACATGAAACAAAATTGTTGGAATTAATTCATTCGGATATTTGTGAATTAAATGGAAAATTGACTAGAGGAGGAAATAGATATTTTATAACTTTTATAGATAATTGTTCACGTTTTACTAGTATTTATTTACTAAGAAACAAGGATGAAGCTTTTGATAAATTTAAGGAATTTAAATCTAAAGTAGAGAATCAAAAGGAAAGAAAAATTAAAATTATAAGGAGTGATAGAGGTGGTGAATATTTCTCAACTGATTTTGATAAATTCTGTGAAGATCATGGAATAATTCACCAAAGGTCAGCTCCATTTACACCCCAACATAATGGTTTGGCAGAAAGGAAAAACAGGACCCTAGTTGATATGGTTAATGCAATGATTTTAAATGCTGGATTACCTTTCAACTTGTGGGGTGAAGCTTTACTTACTGCCTGTTACATACATAATAGGGTTCCTTCAAAGAAGACACATATCTCACCATATGAAGTCTGGAATGGAAGGAAACCAAATTTAAGTTATTTTAAAGTGTGGGGGTGTATTGCTTATTATAGACTTCCTGATTCTGAAAGGACTAAATTAGGTTCAAGAGGAATTAAATCTGTTTTTGTAGGTTATGCACAAAATTCAAAAGCATATAGATTACTAGATATAGAATCTAATGTTATTGTAGAGTCCATACATGTTGAATTTTTTGAAAATAGTTTTGTGAAAAATCAAATTAGGCATGAACCAGAAAATAATCAAAATACGTCTACTGCCTATGATTCCTTAGTCAAACGTAAGGAAATAAGAGAACCATCTGAACCAAGAAGAAGTCAGAGGCCAAGAAAAGAAAAACATCTTGATTCTGATTTTATTTCTCCCGATCATATTACCTTTCTAGTTGAAGGTAGTAGAGACAGAATTATGAGAAAAGTGAAGATATTATTAAACATTGAAGATCTTGGTAGATTTACCTCCAGGATCAAAGCCTATTAAAAACAAGTGGGTTTTTAGGAGAAAGTACAATTCTGATGGTACTATACAAACTTTTAAAGCAAGATTAGTTGCTAAAGGGTTTACTCAAAAGAAAGGCTTAGATTATTTTGATACTTATGCTCCAGTAGCTAGAATAACGTCTATTAGAATTCTTTTTGCTCTAGCTTCTATATATAAGTTGCATATTCACCAAATGGATGTTAAAACTGCATTTTTAAATGGTGATTTAAAAGAAAAAGTTTATATGGAACAACCCAAAGGGTTTGTTTTACCTGGAAATGAACATAAATTTTGCAAGCTTATTAAATCTTTATATGGTCTTAAACAAGCTCCTAACCAATGGCATGAGAAATTTGATTATGTTATTTTATCCTTTGGTTTTAGGCATAATTCTGCTGATAAATGTATTTATTATAAATTTACTAGTGATTATGGAGTGATTGTTTGTTTATATGTGGATGATATGCTTATATTTGGTACTAACATGCTTGGTATAAATGAGACTAAGAATTTTCTTACCTCTAAATTGAAGATGAAAGATCTTAATGAAGTAGATACAATTTTAGGAATTAAAATTACAAAGAATGATAATGGATTTTCATTAAATCAAACTCATTACATAGAAAAACTATTAGATAAGTATCAATATCTTAAAATAAAAGAATATAGTACTCCATATGATTCAAGTGTGAAACTTGTGAAGAATGATGCTAGACTAATAGAACAATTAAAGTATGCTAGTGTTATAGGAAGCTTGATGTATGCTATGCATTGTACTAGACCTGATATTGCTTACACGGTATGTAAGTTGTCAAGATTTACAAGTAATCCTAGTATAGCTCATTGGAGGGCAGTTGAAAGGGTACTTGGTTACCTTAAAAGAATTGCCAAATTAAGGTTGTGCTATACAGGATTTCCTGCTGTTTTAGAGGGTTATTCAGATGCAAGCTGGATAACAAAAGCTGGTGATAATATATCAACTACAGGTTGGATATTTACACTAGCTGGTGGTGCTGTAAGTAGGGCATCTAAGAAACAAACATGTCATGCACACTCAACTATGGAAGCTGAGTTTATAGCTTTAGCAGCTGCTGGTAAGGAAGCTGAGTGGCTAAGAAATATGTTGTTTGAAATTGAGTTGTGGCCACAACCAATGCCACCTCTTTCCTTACATTGTGATAGTGAGGCTACTATGTCTAGTGCTTTTAATAACATTTATAATGGTAAGTCTAGACATATAAGCCTAAGGCATGACTATGTTAGAGAGTTAATCTCAAATAGTACCATTACGATCATATATGTAAAGTCTGCAGAAAATTTGGCGGATCCTCTTACTAAAGCTTTGCCAAGAGATAAAGTGTGAAGGACTGCATGTAGTATGGGACTAATACATAACCCTTGAGACACCAATAATGGTAACCCAACTTTGAATTACCAAACCGGTAATTACTAAAGTTTAATGGGTAATAACAAGTTATTGATCAGTGTCTGTTGTGACACTTATAATAGGAGTCTCATACTTGAATTTCAAATGAATGCCACTGTTACATTGAGAGGTTGAGTTTAAGCTCTTAATGGAGATTATTCTGAAAATTGTACAAAGTAATAGGGACAATAAAAGGATCTCCACCTATGTGAATATGAAGTGGTACCGCTTCAACAAGAGTATAAGGGTTTTACTCTTGAAATATTCACAGAAACTGGATTGCTAGCACATGGCCATTGAAATAGTGCTAGGAGCAAGTAAGAGTTTGTGAAAAGTGACAAATTGATGTGTGTGGTACTTTCGATCCTAACAGTAAGAAGTCATGGTTTAATCTTAGGACACTATGTACTTTTATTAGCATCCTAAAGTATTTACACTAATTGAAGGTTTAAATCAATAAGATACCTTCTTGTATGCATCATATTTATTGTATTACAAGCTAGTGAGGGATTGTTGAATAGCTTGTAATAAATACAAGGGAACAAGTTCCCACATTGCTTGTAAAAGTGTAAAGTGATATATTTATAAAGGGAAATCAACTCTTAAGAGTAATTTGGAGTCAAAAGGGAATGGGCTTTGACCATTTGGCTTGGGCTTGAGCTTGCTTGGCTTGGGCTTAGGCTTGGGCTAGGGCTAGAGCTTGGACTATTTTAAAAGTCAAAGATGGGCACTTGAGCACTTGGGGCACTTGGGCTCTTGACTCTTTGATTTAATCCGAATTTTTTAATTTTGCTAGAAATATTTTAAATTCTTTTTTGAATTTAAAATTGTTTTAAACTGTTTCAACAGACATATTTTCAATTATATGTCTGGAGCAGTTATGTCTGAAAAATGAATGGTTGTTGTTTAACAGACAATCACAACCATTTATTTAAGCCTCTTCACATTCTATATAAGTGTTGATTTCCAGAAACTCTTTACTTTACATTCTGACTTTTCACAATATTCTGAAAGCTTTGTAGTATCCTGGGGTAATTTGCTTCTGTATGAGGCAATATTACACTCAAGAAAGTGTAATTCTACACGCCTCAAAGCCATATACTCTGATTATTTTTTCTAACAGTAGTCGGCCAAGTATTATTAGTACACTTAATATCTTCTTCCTTGTGCTTCTATGCAACAGTTGAAGCGTGGTATGGAGTAGGAACAAGGAGAAGTTCGTTCTTCCTCCTGACAGTCAAGCCAAAAACCTCAGCCATGTCTAGATCTTGATGCTTCATTCCATTTGGCAACTTCCAATCAAAATGGAACAGCAATTGGGCAAGTGGTAGCTCCACACTTGGTAGTGCAAATAATATTCCAGGACAAATCCTCCGGCCAGCCCCAAATGGGATGAACTCAAAGTTTCTCCCCATGAAATCAACTGAACTGTTCAGGAACCTTTCAGGGTCAAACTTTTCAGGTTCAGGCCAATGATTGGGATCTCTTGCGATTGCCCATGCATTGACAATGATTCTGGTCTTGGAAGCAATCTCAAATCCATCAA